>OZ020491.1:25377518-26577518 GCA_963971405.1 Psococerastis gibbosa
ATCTATAATTTTTATTTATTTATGTCTGATTATAATTTTATTATTAGCAATACTTGACAACGTTATTTTGTTTATTTTATTGTTTAAACCTTTTTTTTTTTTTAAATATACAGCTCCATCTTGAAGACATTTTGCCTTATTAATTGTGACATTCGGAAATAAGCGGATGCTAATGTTATTTCGAAATCCAGACACTTTTCACCGTACCTTCCTGATGTTGGTATATTAAGCCAGAGCAAAAGTCGTCATCCATCCCAACATTATATGACATCGTCCAATGTCAGGGTTTTAGGGTGTTACACGTAAGGAAAAAGGGTAAATCACTGAACTCCCAAAAGGCGATTCGGAATTTAAAAAAAAACTTCGATAGAAACATCTTGAACGATACAATTTTTATGAGAAGATCACCTCTAGTGAAGCAATTTGTGTAGTTTTGCTCGTGTTGGCCTAGGTATTTAACTAGGTTCCCACAAACGATGGGAAATAACTGCGCTGTGCTTCCCATAGGGCATATTTTCGCTCCTGAACCCGACTGGATATCAATAGGTGACACTTACTCTGATTTGGCGCCGTCTGCTGTGAAGTTCTGGCATATTTCTCGTGGACTCCCCTGTGTCTCTTCAACGCAAACCTGTCGGCAAAGCTGACTTCGCAGATATCGCATTTGAAAGGCTTCTCCCCCGTGTGCACCTAACGCGACAAAAAATTAATCACTTAGACCCGGTGCATACTGTGACAGCATTGCACTAGCGCCTGCTGACTACGCAGCTTTTGAAATAATAGAACATAGTATATAGAACATTATATATAAGTCGTCGCAGTAAGCTAGCGTGTGGAGGGGTCAACAGTGCACCAGCAGTAGCTAACAGTGAAAACACAGCTGGAGTAGACTAAGAGGTCCAATAGTCCTCACTGCTAGACCTTACAATTATGGTGTATTAACTGATTTTCTATTTAAATACACGTTTGTTTCATTCATTCATTCAGTTTCTGGACCAACCCATTTGCTCTAATGAGATTTCCTAGCAGTATAGCGAGGCCTACTGGCTGCCGGGCCCACACTATAATAAAACTATGCTGAGCTGAGCCGTACGTCAGAGCACAAAAATGACAGTACGTTGATTGTGGCATACTGTGCCAATGTTACGCGAACAACAGGCATCTTACAAATGATACATGCGAAAACTAGCATCGCATTTATCATTTGTAAGATGAATGTGCTTACTTACTGTTCTTCACTTACCGTCATTTTTCTGCTGCTACGTATGGCTCAACTCACCGTAGTTTTACTAGAGCGTCTGCACAGCTTCTGTTTTGCTTGACGGGGGTTGAAGGAAGTAGGTCATCAATATGTTTGGCGTATTTCTGGGGTACTAGGGAAAGTATATGTACTTTGGTGCACACAAGACCTCAGCCTTGATACAAAACTACCCCGAGGTATAATATATGCGGGATGACAAATTTACGGTACCTTGGCATGGTTTTTCAGGTGGGTCGCTTGATTAAATTTAGAGTCACAAACATTGCATCTGTAAGGTTTCTCCCCTGTATGAATCCTCCTATGATTCCACAACGTCGAATGTCTGGCAAAAGTCTTATGGCACACCTGCAACAAAACCAAAAAATTAGATTCCATACTCCGCGAACTTCATGCTGCATACAAACTGCATGAATTCCGAAAGAGCCAAATTTTGGTAGAGACCTTGGGTAAAGCATTAAAATAATATACCAATGATCCATATCTGTTCTCGTAAACAGTAAGTTAATCCCAAAAAAAATAAATAGTTCAGTAATAAATTGTAGGCCACAAAATTATCTGCAAAAATTGCTCTGTTACTATTTTTCCTAAGAGTCGCCATTTCTGAGATATCGCGATGCTAAAAGTTGACGGAATTACCTTCTATTCGCGTATTGTTTACACGAGGGGGATGCACTTTCTTAGGATCCCTCCCAAACTGAACTCTGGGTACAACCCTAGCATTCAAGAACAAGACGAATCGGTTATTTATGAAACAACTTAATGACACTAAGTGTACTAAGAGTAGGGGAAAAAAAACAAAAAAAAACTGAGTTTTTAAGCCTAGGGAAATTTTTGGAAGTCGTGGATATACAAGGTTGTTTCATAATTAAACACACGAAATGTTACATTTTGTCAGTTTTTACTTAGATTTGTGTAGATAACTTCACAAAAATGCAACAGAAGAGCTACTCCGCTTGTCTAGTCGGCCATTTTAAGATGTTCGCATAGAAAGGGACCTTCGCCTCAGGAATGTGTACCATCACTTTTTCTAGTATATCTTGGAGTTTCAAAGATTGGAACCTTCTGGTCGGTTGCTTTCCTAAGTTGGGTCGTCTAACTGTTTTCCAGGTTTCAGGAACCGGAACTGACAGTTTACTAGACCTTCTATGCATTCGGATGCCCTTCTTTTGACGATCGAACGGGAACTCATGATACTTAGTGACGAGAAACTCGGTTCATTTTGTTTGCGTGGTTTTCTTCTAAAATTCGGGCAAACAATCGTCAACGTTGTAGATTTCATCACGTTGCACCAAATTGACTAAATATTTGTCAGCAATTTGGGATGCTGTCAGGACCTGTAAGTTTCCTATTATATTTCTTTTTCTTTCACTTTAGAATAAGTTCTTTTTAAGCATTGTTAGATTAAGATTGTTTAAGTTAAGCGTATGTATTTTGTAAATTGTATTGTTTTTGGACGTGGGTTAGTTAGAAAAAGACTTTCTAGTCTTAAGTCTCGCCCCGTAAATATCGACTTCGATGGCCAGGTGGTAGCGTGCTTGTACTTGTGCAAGTCTCTACACGCCATGCGATCGGAGACGTGTCGTAACTCGACACAAGTACCTATTAGGTAACTTAGTGAGGCGACTGAAGGGGTCAATCGGATACATTCATTGAATTGTTTGTATGCGATTAACCTTTTTTTAAAAAAATAAAAAATAAAGACGTTTATTATTATTATTTCTATGATTTCAGTCACATACCTCGCATTGATAAGGCCTCTCCCCACTATGTATCCGCTCGTGGTTCTTGAGATGCGGCGACTGCGAGAACTGCATGCCGCACACGCCGCACTTGAAAGGTTTTTCCCCCGTGTGAACACGCGTGTGGTTTTTCAGGTACGCAGCCTTGGCAAACGACAGACTACACGTATTGCATTTGAACGGTTTCTCCCCTGAATGAAGCCTTTTGTGAGACCACAGACTTGAATACCTGCAAAGAATAAGACATGCACTTGTAGTTCCTTCACCACTTAAGCCCGCAACTATACACACCAATAAATGCATTACAAGTCTCACTATTCAAACATAATCGCGCTATTAAGGGAAAATGGGAGGGGCAAGCGCTGTACGAGTGTAAAACTCAAATATCTTACGAAATATCGATAGATGGTAGAGCAGTCAAAATATCGCACCTTACCAGAAATGCTCCTCTACATTTTGTTATATGATATGATCCCGTCTATACTATATTGATTTATTTTATTTATTTATTATTAGTGGGTTCCCAAGGAAGAAGTTCCTCCTTATTATCTTAAATTAAGCGATAAGTTAAGGATATATTTTATATTATTATTATATTATATCTTATCAGACCTTTTGCATCATACGACTCGGAAACCTAGAATCTTACTGACGGAAACAAACTGTAGTAGTATTGTAAAGAAAGTATTGGAAAGAAAGATAATAAGCAGGATCAATGGACCCCCAGCGAAGACGGAGAGTGCCGTATAAACAACACCAAAATAGACGCAATCAACGCAGAAGACCTAGTCCTAATCATAAAATACAAATTTCCGTCACAATTATTGCACGTAAGTGTCTATTCAGCACTAGAAGGCAAGTTTCAATGGGCCACTACTGTACAAGGCATTGTTATCAATGGGGAACAGTCTGCATTATGCAGATAACACTGTGCAGGTTCCTTCATCAGAAGTACAACTGCAGTCACTATTAAATAAAAGCAGATATGCGGGCATCTGAATTAACGTGTAGGAGACCCAAGTAAGAGGGCAGAGAAACATTTTAGTGTTGTTCTGGAGCGCCTGTAGTACAATGTAAACAATACTGGTACCTCGGACGCAGTGTAAACAGTAAGTAAGGAGGTGATTCAGGCAATTCGTAGCCGCATTGAACTATCTCGAAATGTCTTCATCAAAATGCACAGAGTTCTTCGGTGTCGAAATCTGCGGTTTGACATTCAATTAAGAACGGTGAAATGTTATGTTTTCCCAACCGGGATGGACGTTGACACAAGCTATGGAGAACAGAATCAGTGTATTCTAAAAGATATTCTAAAGATATACAGACGTATGCTGCGCATATCCTGGACAGATCGTGTCCTTAATGATGAGGTGCTGAGGCAAATGGATACAGTACCCAAGGTGCTGCTGACGGTTAAGAAACGGAACCTAACATGCTTTGGCCATGTGATATCGTCTTCTGCGCGTAATACTACAAGGGGAAAAAAAAGAACTGAAGAAGAACATCCTGATTGAAATACCTGCGGCAGTGGTTCGGCGAGAGCACGGCTTGCCTTTTCAAAGCAGCTGTCTCCAATGTCCAAAATGCCATTATGATCGCCAATCTTCGACAGAAGAAGACCGGAGAAGTAGGCCTATACCACCATAAAAGGCCCATTCAAAAACCTTACCTAGAGAAAGTACCATCACAAATATTGCACGTAAATGTCTTTTCAGTACTGGAAGCCTGTTTATTTTTGGAGCCGCCTATGAAAATAATACCGCTGCCGTTACACGTATGGCACTTGGTTACACATGGCATACCCCGCCGCTTCACCGGATGGTGCCCTGGTTTGCTAGCCGGGTGTACTGTTGTTGTCGAACTTGGTTCCACCTGAAACATTAATTTCAACAATAACATTTCTAATTATTTTCTCTTCTGAGGTCACAATCTCAACGATTGCTTAGCAGCAACTCCCTACATATCATCCTCCAGCTCTCTCGGTCCTGTGTCTTTCTCTTCAGCTCTTGGTACGTTCGAGCTCCTGTCTCCTCCTTCAGTTCATCCACGAATTCCTTCATCGGCTGCCCTCTTCCATTGGTTCCTTCCACTGTGTCCTCAATGATGGTGTGCACCAGCATTCAAATTAGATATAGAAATAAAAAATATCTGTACCGAGAACTTTCCTATACAAGCCTTCTCTGAATGGCGGGGCGTATCCCCATATAATTTAGGGCTATTAGCAACGACGTCCCACCAATCAGAGCGTCGAATCCTAAATCTAATCTCAGAAACTTCCTGCACACATGCAGCCGACACGTCTCTAGATCATATAAAGATGGTACAGTTAGAACACTTGGATTGCCAGTACTAAATGTCAGTAACCTTTTTATAACGGTATATTCATTTGTTTATTTATCTAGCCTAGATACACTTGACGCGTATTTCTGTAAGGTATTCTGTCTCTTTTAGCAAGCATACATCATACATACGATAATAATTGTTCTGTATTGTTCATACGACTATATTATACATACAATATTATTATAATGTAATATAATGTATGAATATTGATCAATTTTGGAGAAAAAACCCCTAATAGCTTACCTCTCCACAATTATTGCACCTAAACTTCTTTTTCTTCAACCCCTGTACATGACTAACAACTACTTCTGCACCGCAAACTTCGCATAACCGGGCTATTGTCACTTTAGGCTCCGGTACAGTCATGGTAACTGAAATCAAAATTTAGATTAAAGCAACAACATTTGTACCCAAAACAAACATGAATCATACAAGGAAGAGGTACACACACTTCATGTACCTACTATATTCTATGCCTTTGGCGGCTATTCCACCGACGTCGTTTCTCGCATGACGTAGTTACAGATATCATTAATAAGTCCCTGCCATATTTTAAGGAGACTATAATGTAGATACTTAACTTATCTATTATAAATTAAGTTAAGGTTAAGAAACCGCTGGAAGGACGAGTTAGAGAATGACCTTCGCGAGTTGGGAGTCTCCAGATGGTGGAGCGTTGTGCAAAACCGAGAAGAATGGAGGAGTGTTGTCGAGCAGGCCAAAGCCCACCAAGGGCTGTAGAGCCGGAAGAAGAAGAAGAAGAAGATTATAAATTAAGTTATAATATGGTAGAGACTTATTAATGATGTTTGCTACCACGTCATGCACATTCACATTGAAAAACGACGTCGGTGGAATAGCCGCCTGAATACAACCTACCTTGATGATCTTTATGCATAGCATTCTTATGGCTCTTGAGCTCGCCCGAGTGTGTGAAGGTCATGCCACAGATATCACACATGAACTGTCGCTGTTGCTGCGTCGTCTGCTGCGGCTGGACCTGCACTTGCACAATCTCCGGCTGTTGTGTCTGTGTCTCACAGTTCTGCTGTATTTGCTGCGTAGACTGCAACAACAGGAAAAAGGAAATTAGCGACAGCAAAATGTAAGGTCATTGTATCCAAGAGCGAGACTAGTAACATGTGTATTATAGAGCCCTTGACTTGCTCCCATCTAAGATACTTACTTACTTACTAAACGTGTCCAGGTGGAACAGGTTTAATGGGTTGTCCAGTAGGTAGCGGCCTGGATGGCCTTTTCGTCAGCTTCTGCTAGGTCAGCAGCTGTGCAAGGTGAAGGCAGCATTCGGCACACCAGCATGCACCAGCCCATCTAAGATAATAAAATAGAAAAGCTGGCACCTAACCATAACCAATGTATGGTCGATAGCGGTGAAACGTAGGCAGAAATGGCAAAGGCGTCCAAAGGAAATGAGGTTGTAGGGTAGCAGCATAAAAAAATATTGGAAAATGAAAAGAAATGAACAATTCAACAGACAGGACAGACAACAGAATCGCAGGCGCAGAAACACATAAGAATGAGTCGGTCAATTTGAAGAAATAAATTAATTCCTCCTTCCACAGCCATTAATATATGAAAATAGCCAGAAGCTTGCGTCTTTTATGCATTTTCCATCTGACTCCTTTCATATCATTGCACGCTGCGGAGCCCGAAATTAATTTATTAGTAAAGCCATTGCCATTCCTTGTTCCAAAATTTTCAAATCTCTCCCTTAATCTCAGAAGATTCAGCGATTACTTACAGTAGGCTGGGTATGGACTCGCTTGTGCTGCTGCAGTAGACTAAGATGAGAGAATGCCAAGCCACAAACTTCACATTTGAAAGCTGCCGCTGATATGACGGGGTTTACCACGTAATTGTAGAAGGACTGACCCACGTCCAAACGGTAGCAGCCCTTATCATCCATCACAGCCGTCGTTCCAGTCGTATGAAGCTGAAAAAATACAAAAAAACGAGTAAGCGAATGAGAAAGATGCTTAAAAATACTTAAAATAGCGGATTCTAATATGCACCCTAAACGTTGTTTTTCACTTTATGCACCCAATCCGATATCCTGCATTATATAACAAATACTCGATTTGACAAACTCTCACACCATTATTAATATTTTTCTTTTTTAATTTTTGACAATATTGAATAGCATACTTGTGATTTTCCAATTTAAAAAAATGGCTTTGTTCAAGGCTATCGTGACCAGTAGTAGTAGTAGTAGTAGTAGTAGTAGTAGTAGTAGTAGTAGTAGCAGTAGAATGGTTGGACACAGTCCCAGGCCACGGTGTGGGCCCATAGGACAGTGGACCTCCTGATTATAGTGGATTCCGAACCACTTGGGAAACAGTGAATTCACACGATTAGTTCGGAGGTGACCAGGACAAGTCCTACCATGTTTCCCTACCGGCACTGTGCACACGACCAAGTTAGCTGCATCTTTGAACCTGCTCTGGATTCGACTTGGTATGGCGGCCGGCATCGTGACCAGTAAGTGGATTCAGACCGATTTGACAATCATTTATAGTGGACATTGTGCGGAATGAGGAGACCATTATTATTATGAAGTAATTTATCCGTCATATAGTAATTTGTAGAATCCGTTTTTAATCGGTGCGTTTATGAAATCTCCCCACACCTGATCGACCAAAGCCGAAAGGGATTTTTTACAATCGAGAGATATCATTAAATTTTATGTTTACACTTGTAAGGCTATTACCTTTTTTAATAAGGCATTGGAGGGACTCACTACAGAAACGGAGATTTACTCATTGGCCATTTAACTATTTCACAACTTGTGCTGACAATTGTCCTAAATGGCATAATAATGATTCACTCTTGGCAGCTAGGTCTAAAGGTAATACACGTGTGTACTTATAGCCTACTGTCATCAATGTGCGTCATTATTAGCCAATCAGAGCGCTAGTTACATGTTTTTTAGACTACTGATGGGTAGGCCCCCTGAAGTGATAAGACTTGTAACGGCGACTTAGAGGACAATTCTCACTTACCAGACGAAAAAGAAAGAACTCCAAAAGAAGATAGTAAAGGGAACACCAGCAGTAATTGTCCAATTTAATAGCAGGAAAGTGAGAGAAGCGTTTCTCATGAAGAAAAAAATAATAATAATAACGAACAAAGAAATCCATGGAAATTCACCATCAAACAACAGCCGGATTTATATAGGAGAGAATCTGAGCCCATTTTACAAGGACCTATTGTGGAAAACCAAAATGAAAGCAAAAAGCGAACAATTCACGTATGTGTGGTTTAACAATGGGGTCCTAGTAAGGAAACAAAGTAACGCTCCTGTAATGAAGATCAACAGTGAAAAAGACCTTAGCAAGATCACAAATGAGAAAACGGCGGACAAAAATACGGCGCATTAGACTATCTGTACTATTTTACTGTTATTTTGTGTAAAATTAAAGTATAACCCACTAACAATATGATTGACACAGAAAATACATTATTACTACATAAAAACATTAAAACAATAACCACTCCCCATGATAGTCACATAACAACAACAATCAATGAATTTCAAGGCCTAAAAATTATTCACATGAACATACGCAGCGCTACAAAAAATACAGATCAATTTCTAATCTTCTTACAGAGTGTAGGTATAAAAAACGTTGACATAATAATCCTAACAGAAGCTTTCATTGCTGAAGAAAACCAATTGTGCACCAGTATTCCAGATTTCGAATATATCACAATTGGAGGAACCTTAACGAAAAACGAGGGAATAGTAATTTACTATAGAAACACGCTGAACGTCACGCTAATCAACAACAGAATTGAAGAATGCACATCCCTTCTTACCAATATAATACAAAAAAATGGAACAAGTCTGAAGCTCTTGGCTATATATAGATCACCATCTAGAAGAGACGTCAGCCCTTTTATAAACAATTTAAGTAATACACTAAAATTACATAAGCCCATCATGGTCGGAGATATCAACATAAATATATTAGACGACAACAACACAGATACAGACGAATACTTAAACATGATGGCTGAGCAAGGCTATATATCATGTATAAACGAATTTACCAGAATAACAGAAACCACGCGATCATGTATCGACCACATATTTATACATAACAATCTATATGATGAACGTATTATAGCACTAAACATAATGACTCATATCACTGATCATTACACCCAACTAATAAACATACCAGCAAAATGTAGAGAAATCAAACAAAATATCAGCTCAACCAGTACTATAAAAACTATAAATTACACTAACCTATGCAATGAACTAAGAGCTGAAAATTGGGATGACATTTCACAGGATAACGACCCCAACAATGCATACAACAAATTTACTGAAAAATACAATGAGTACATAGCTAGAAATACAACTACTAAAGCAACAAGAAAAAATAGAACGACACCTATAAAGCAATGGATGACTGAAGAGTTAGTTAAAGAAATAAGACATAGAGATAAACTACATGAGCTTTGCAAAACAATGCCACACAATGACTTCATTAAGAGGCGAAAAAATCTTGTAAGTAATCGAATTAAACAAAAAATAAAGGAAAGAAAGAACCACTACTACTCAAACAAGATAAACGAAGCTGGAAATGACATGAGGAAAACGTGGAAAGTCATCAACGAGATAACAAACAATAAAAATGGAAATAAGCAGCAGATTCATACAATTAAAATCGACAATAAATTAATCAACGTAAATGACCAGCCCGATATTGCAGCTAATGCGTTCAATGAATACTTCGTGGAAATTGGCCACAACATTGCACAACAAATAAAGACTAATAAGGGGCAAAATCACGACACACCAACATACATACCACTGAGTCACAGCACAATCTTTCTCACACCAGCAACACACATCGAAGTAGAGCAAACAATAAAAAAACTAAAAAATAAAAAAAGCACAGGCATTGATAGTATATCTATCGCGACTATAAAAGCAACCGCAGAGAATATAAGTAAAGCTATTGCACACTTAATAAATACAACTTTTACAACGGGAATATTCCCAGATGCGTTGAAAGTTTCTATAGTAATACCTTGCTACAAAGCGGGCGCTAATGAACGATCCGAAGTAAACAACTATCGACCGATTTCATTGCTGTCTAATGTCAGCAAAATATTTGAGAAAATTATGTTAGAATCTACAACTTTATCGAACAATACAATGTACTATCGCCATGTCAATACGGATTCAGAAAAAACCGTAGCACGTGTGACGCCATAAACAAACTGATGCAAGAACTATACGAGGCCAGAGATAAAAATAAATACTGTGCAACAATGTTTCTGGATATTAAAAAAGCGTTCGACACAGTCCCGCATGACAGACTACTGCAAAAACTTGATAGACTTGGTATCAGGGGAATCGCGGGGAAATTGTTGAAGAGCTACCTATCAAACAGATCACAGCAAACTAAAATAAAAGATACACTAAGTAAACCGAAAGCTATATCAATTGGTCTCCCACAGGGATCTACTCTATCAAGCCTATTTTTCATTCTGTACGCAAATGATCTGATGTCAGTGAACATTTCAGGAACAATAGCTGCTTTTGCAGACGATACGAGAATTACATGGACGTCTGATACAACTACCGAGCTCCAAAACAAAATGAACAGAGATTTTAAAACTATACACGATTGGCTGAATAGCAACCTTTTAGCTCTAAATCTCAACCAGACCACATACATAGACTTCACCAATAAGAAAAACCCAGAGCATCAACTTTCAATCCCAAATATAAAACAAGTGGAGGCAACAAAATATTTAGGAATAATCATAGATGAAAAATTAAAATGGGACCACCAAATAATACTCACGACAAAAAAACTAAGGAAGACACTACATAACTTCGTCCAATTGCGAAACATAGTCAGCATTAAACTAAACAAAATTATTTACTACGCAATAGTGCAATCGCACTTGAGCTATGCAGTAACTGCATGGGGAGGAGCATATCAAAATGTGATAGAGAAGCTGAATGTAGTACAAAGAAAAATCCTAAAAATTATCTACAGAGTAGACAACAGACACCCAACAAAAGAACTGTTCCAAACAGCTGAAATACTTTCGATCAGACAGTTATTTATAAAAGAATCAATAATTGGAATACAAAAAAATAGACATATAATACCCCTATATGAACACCCCTATGATACAAGAAGGCAGCACACACGCCCACTGCAGCAGCAACGTGCAAGAACCACACTAATACAACACCAAACGCTATACGTAGGAATAAAACACTACAACAGATTAAACATAAATTTAAAAGCGATCGAAAACATGACAGTATTCAAAAAACAATTAAAAATATGGGTAAAACAAGAAATAGATGCATAAGATAGACAAAAAATAAATAACACACAGAATATCTCCAACCTTTTACGCACACAATACTAACATATTACTAATTACTAATACACTAACATGAGGAGACGGAGGAGTACGAGCGGATCGACCACGGCCTATTAGCTCGCATCCCTTTGTCTCCTCACCAGACTCCGGCCAGGGAAGCCTACGTGATTATACTAATATACTAACACAACAACAAAACTAGCATAATTCAACTTTGGTTTCCATAGTTATTTGTAGTTATTTAGTTATTTGTATAAAAGCCTAAACCGCACACGGACTAGTCCTGCGGTAAGTCACCCCTATAATTGTAAAAAAAAAACTTGTAAAAATATACAGCTTTTTGATTTGATTTGATTTGAACAACTACAAGTATGCGGTTAGGGTGAGTGTTTTAATATATATTGGATATTTAATCTTTGTGTTCTATTGCATGTACAGCCTCCTACATGGTGAAATAGACTATAACAAATTGTAGGCATAGTCCACGCAAAATGAGAAAAGTATGGACATGGAATGTTTTGATCCTGTGCAACACTGTAAAAATATTCTTTGCACAATGTTTGTTATGCCTTGAATCCAATGCAACAAGGTAACACAAAATGGTGGAAGGATTATTTTTACAGTGTTGCACAGGATCAAAACATTCCATGTCCATACTTTTCTCATCTTGCGTGGACTATACTTACCGGTACCTTCTGAATCATGTTAACATTGTAACAAAAAGGGAACTCCTTCTCATCCTTCTTCTCGAGAGTTGTTGCTATGTACACCTGCTGAGGCTGAATAGTGGGCTCAAACATAGCAATGGCCGTCGAAGTCTCTTGGCGAGCCACATCCGTCCGATAAGTCAGCGCTGCAACGGGACTTTCAGTCTGGGTGAACCTTTCAACAAGATAATTTTAATTAATTTTATTGTTCTTGAAACATCTAGACAGTGTGTTGTAATTTTAATAATAACCCAATTAAATGAGGGCTTATAAACGCAACCGAATAACTTATCGGGGAATATGTGTTAACTATCTATAATTCTATCTAACTAACTACGATAATAATCATATATGAAAGAGTGCTATAGAGGCTATTGAAGAAGAGGCAAAGCGGCTACCCCATAAAACCCATTTAGTTAACCCATAGAGTTGCCTACCAGAAGACGAGGAAGACCTTGAGAGGGTTTGTCCGACGTAAGCTGAAAACTAACGGCAGAACAGCGAGTGGCGTTTGAACTGTGTATCGTAAAAATAACCGGTCCAAGGTTACTCGAAGATGCTTTCCAATTTATCAATTAGTAGAGGGAGAAAATGAATAATTTCATGGTAAATAATTTTCCTATGGTTTCATTTCGGATATCTCGGCGGGGGGGGGTTGTCGTCCACCTGACGTCACAGGAGGTGAAGTAACATTAATAACGACTCCAATATATATGAATTTAAAAGAAATCGTTGGAGCAGTTTTTGATAAATAATTTTTTTAGTAGTTTTTTTTTAGTTTTTTGAGAATAAACCCCCCCCCCCCCCCAAATTGAGTTAGCTCAAAATAAAAATAAATGTTCCCGAGGTATGATTTTTATGAACCAACATGCCAAATTCCATAAAAATCCACTGTGTAGTTTGCCCACAAATCGACGAACAGACAAACCGACAGACAGACATTTCGTAAAAACCACTTTTTTGGGTTCCTGGGCCCTTAAAACGTGTAAATCCGTTGAAATCTCGGAATCGAAATTTTAACCGTCACAAAGCTTCCCTTACACTACGTATAAATTGGAAAGCAATAAGGATCAGCTAGAGGCTACTAAAGAGAGAGAGACGCTATCTCATGTGAAAATTAAAAGAGCGTAGGTCATTTGCTAAGACACGAAAATCTGGTACGCACAATCATTGCGGGCACAGTGGGAGGAACCAATAGGAGAGGACGACCGAAGAAGCAATTCATGTTTCAACTGAAGGAGGACGCAGGAGCTCGAACGTACCGAGAACTGAAGAGGAAAGCAGAGCTGGAGGATAAAATGTAGGGAGTTTCCACCAGCCAATGGCTGAGATTGTTACCTCAAAAGAAGAATGGTCAATCAAAGTAAGACGAAGATTGTATGCCGCTATTAGGAAACCGTCAGTTGACATTTTATCAGACTTCATTCGAATGAGCTGTTGGTATTAAATTCTGAAAGGTTACCTGTTCGTAGGTTCGGTCTGGGTGAACATTGAACATTTTCCAAGGACAGCACCAGCTGGCTGCAGCTTAATCAGACCCCTCTGCTGTCCGGTGGCATCCGTGGTCTGCAGATACAAATGCTGTTGCTCGCCAGGCTTGATTACGATCGCCTGACTCAGTTGATTCTGGTCTTCCGACTTGATGACAATAGTTCCACCAAGATGGTCCGACTGATCAGACCGTGTGGCAGACTGCAGCCATCCTGTGTTTAGGGACATCTGCAATCAAACAGGGGGTTAATATAAGTTAAGGCGGGGATTCCACCGACCGGCTAGGGCTAAATACAACAACGGTGACGTGGTAGCAGACATTCAAGACTTGGGCGGGGTTTCCACCGACCTCGCATTGCAGAATGTAAATGACATTGACAGAAATGTTTGTTTTCCTCTTTGCCATCGTTAAAATTGATCAATGATCATACAGTAAAATCACAAACAAACAAACTAAAATTAAAAAATGACGTCATGGGATATGTTAAGTACAAACATTTTAATAGATTTCTATAAAAAGAAAAATTCTAATTTCCGTCAATGTCATTTGCATTCTGCAATGCGAGGTCGGTGGAAACCCCGCTTAGTCTTGAATGTCTGCTACCACGTCACCGTTTTTGTATTTAGCCCTAGCTGGTCGGTGGAATCCCCGCTGGTATGGCCATGTCACAAGCAGAACTTGACAAGGAAGCTGTCACAAGCAAAACCTCAAGGAAGAAGGCCTATTGGACGTGCCAGGATCGACAAGTTGGACCCCTTCAGGAGTGCTCCGATTAAAATTATGCAGAATAGTTAATTGCACGGTTTTTTGTGGCACCACTAAATCAACTTTACTGTGAACGATGGATTATTGGCAATCATCAGCATTACATGCTACTATCAACAACAACAATAGAAGAAACTAAAACCTAGTAGAGAAAAGGTTGGAAACTGATCGAGCCCTCTACAAGAAATGGATCACCGCTGTGCAGTCGGCATTCCATTTTCTTTAGGCAGATGAACAAGAAGAAAAAGTTAAGGACAGGGGATATGAAGTGATGAGAAAAAAGTTCCGGGTCGAAGAACCATTGTATTAGCCGGTCTAATGCAATAATTGATATTAGTTGGGTTGCAAAAACTCATTCGGTGGAAAAGAATGGAATGCGGTTAGTTTTATCATTCTATATAAATTAATTTTCGGGGATTTTTGGGCTCGTGTTGATGGAAGGTGGTCAACTTCAGAGTTGATGAATCCTGTGGATCCTCCACTGACATGCTGAGATAGGCCTAGGATCGTTTATTGTTATATAAAGAAATGTGCAGTTATATCTGGTGCCCTAATGATGACAACGTGAACAGTTCATTATTAATTTATTAAGTATGTACTTGCAGTTTGTTTTGTGACGACGCCGAGCTTGCAACCATGGATTGGATAGTTCCAGGCAAAATGACCCGAAATACACACGATTTCTCGATTTCAGAACCGGTCCGAGATTACTCGAGCATGCTTTCCAATTTATCAATAATTAGTAGCTAGAGATAATGAGTTATTCCATAGTAAATAATTTCCCTATGGTTAAATTTCGGAACCCTCGAAAGCGGGGGGGGGGGGGGGGTCCGGACCCCTGGACCCACCTCCGGTTATCTGGCCCTATCCCGAAGCACTCAATTAATCGATGGCATTGTATATTATAGAACGGGCAGACCAATACATTACCACACAGTAATAATGGCATGGCATTTTATATATTTCTTCAAAATAATAATTTTTTGCACAGAACCAAATATATTTTTGGGAAAGCAACCTGTTTGATTTTGTTACTCTATTGAACTCCTAAAGCATACCTCTAGGTAGAAATCATCGATAGAAAGGTTCTGCAGAAAAATTATTTTTTAGTCATTTTTCATGAAAATTGAGTTTATTTTTTTACCCCCAGAAGCAAACTATGAAGGGGCAAGCGACCATAGACAAATAACTAATATGCAAGCGACCCACCGCGTTTTATTAATATTAATAATGACGTGAATTTAAAAGAAATAGTTTGAGCCGTTTTTGAGAAATATATTTTTTAGCGGTTTTTTTCTAGTTTCTTGAGAATAAAAAATACATATTATAAACGTATTCTCCATTTTAGTTCGTACGATGCAGGATTGAACATGAACATTCTCATTGGCAATATTATATAAATAAAAATATAATTAAATTATTTCTTCTTTAAACTTCTTTATCGGAAAATTGTGTTTATTTTATTACTATTAATAATAATAAAAATTATAATTATAGAATATTATTTTAACATGACATATTACTCATATTAAATAAATAAATAAACGTTTATTTATTTGCAAACAAAGTCCAATAATATTAATATGCAAATTAAACATTAGCGCATTGTACCCAGGCAGTAAAGAATAAAGATCCATTCTTCAAATTCAAACTTCATTCACATGGAAAAAAAATGCAAACAGAAGGAGAAGGTAAGAAGATAATAGAAAAAGAAGTGAGAATGATAAAAGAAGATAAAAAAAACATGTCCTTGTTTGACAGAAAGAGATAGAACGAATACAACTACATATAAACAAACCCATCAAGCGTCTATTTCATTAATTAAAAAGCATTTGTACTTAAATAGTGCTGAATTAAGCAAGAAGTTTTCTTACCATTACAAATAGCTCTTTCCAAAGAGCAACCCGAGTAAACTAATCAATACTTTTTTCAAGTTTTACATTCTTGAAATAGATTTTATACTGTTTTGTATACCTTTACTAATTCAAAATTAATCAATTTTGTATCTGGTAACAGTAATTATTTTAAAATACACAACGTATCGCGTTTACATCACTAAATAAATAATTAAATTTTGGATGCACGAGTGAGAAAAACTCAACGACCGCCATTTTCTTCACTCTCTTTTTTCACTTGTTTCTTGCTGCAAAAGTGCGTTCAGAAAGAACCTGCGCCTGCGCCCTCACACTATTTCTCCCGCTTAATTTGGATACTTTGAAATGCTTTGTTATAAATTTTATTTATTTGATTGAAAAGGGGACTGATAGGAGATTAATTACGGTGCATGCAATTTGTATGCATATAATCGACTGATATTAATGAAGGTCGATGCAGAAACCATGGAGGATCTAAGCCTGAATAATACAACTCGATTTGGGATTGTTGCTAAAATCAGCTGTGGAAACTATTTGATTTTGTGATCTTTGGTCTTTGAGCCTAACATATATTATTTAAACATTATTGTTAATATGGCTGAGCTGCAAGTATGTTACTAGCGCGGCGCAGGTGGATGATAGCGAAAAGGTCACCAGTTGTTGTGGCTAGCTACGTCAGCTACGAATATAACGAAGCAGGCCACGTAGGCAGAGGAACTCAATGGAGAATTCAATGGCATTAGGATTCAGAAAGCAATGCGGAACAACTTACTACATTAGATACTCTACATAGTTAACTTCCCTTTAGGCCAGAGAGTCCGAAGTATCACCGGCATCTACGTGTTTACAAAATTCCAATGATGATCGCTAATCTTCGATAGAAAAGGCATTCGCAGAACAATTAATTTCATGATTAATACTATAACGAACTGACACTGAAGTGGTATGGACCCTGACTCTTCGCTGAGTAGGCTGTTGGTTCGAGTCCCAAACAGGTGAACATGATAATGCGCTGAGGCTACCAGTCTCATCAGTCTAAGTGTGCCCCGGTCCCCGGGTAATGGTTACCTTCGAATTAATCTTTAAAAAATTCTCAAATAAATAGTGTGAGTTGCACTCATGCCCTTCATACCAGACACAGCGTATCCAATAACTTGAAAACAGAGCATCGTTTCGTTGAGCACTTTAAAAAATCGTCAAATTTCAGAGCCGTCAAGGTTTTTAATGCTTTGCCTAAGGAAATTAAAGTACGGTATTATACTGAAAGTTCTTTAAAATTTCGAACAATCACAAAAAAAATAATTTATAATATGCCTTTTATTGAAATTAAAGATATTTTGAAGCGATTATGTTAAAATAAAATAATAAATTTATATCAAATATAAATAAATAGATAAAATATTCTAAGATTTGTAAGTGTTTTAGACCATTATTTACAATTATTTGTTATGTAATGTAATGTTTTTGTTTTGTATAATAGTTATAAGGGCCACGACGCAAGTCCCCTTCACAGGGTGCACTTAGTGTGGCCCTTGGATATTTATTAATTGTATTGCGTTTTTTGATTAATAAATACTTACTAAATAAAAAAATAAAAATCGTGTGACTTTAGGTACTATGTTTCCAAGTGGTTCGGAATCCACTATAATCAGGACGCCCACCCTGTTAGTCAAGTCTCCTTCTCCTTGAGGTGGAGTCAGCCCTTTAAGGTGCCTCAAGTTAAAAACAGATTCAGCCTGGCTGACAAACTGAAATCAGGCGTTGAAAAACAAACAAACAAATCCCATGCTTAGACACTTTCTTCATTTCCTTTTAGGGCATGCAAAGCAGGCGGTCTTTTGTGGGTTGTTTAGACTTCCAGCCACACTTACTGTAGCCTGCAGTATTTGTTGGTTCTTCGCAGCCTGAGTCATATCCTATCGGACCTATCCTGCAATCTAAAAATAAAGATGCCTATAAAACATTAAATTATTTATATTTTGTAAATGGTGATTTGTACAGTCTTTATTAGGTTTCTTGTTACATTTTACACAGAAAGTGCCTACTCTAGACAACGAACAAGGCGATGATACAATCACAATCACGAGATGAGGCAAATGAAGCTTACACTAATGCGCTAAACAAGCAAGATAGAAAAAAGTCTACCTTTAATGCTGATAATATTTAAAGAGACTGTTATGTTTGTTAAAACTCGACTTCTATAAAGTCACCACTAGAGTGCTGTATGAAGGTATGAGGCACTCGTCTCCCGCCAAAAATATATTTTTCTTCTCGTCTCATACGACAAGCCATTGAAAAGTGGCAGGTCCCGCAGGTCGCCCCAGACATTTTCAGCGGGATCGAATGGCCCATCTCTCCGATACATAAAACTAGTTACCGCAACATTAACCGAAATACTATAAATTCCCCATTGTAAGATTTTATTTTTTCCCACAAGCCTTTAGTCGATAAATTTTTAAAACCGCATCCAGAATAAGCTAACAGAATAGGAAACATTAGTCCCGTCAATATATTAATACACTAAATAAAAACATAGTCCATAAATAAATAAATAATATATGGTTAAAAACCAACACCTAACAGCTGCCACATTGTTAAAAAAATATATCCCAATTATTACCATAGGAATTTGAATTCAAAATAAATAGATAAGGTGGGAACAAATTGGTTGACTAGTATTGAGTCAAAGATATTGGTTAGTTGGGTTGTTCCAAAAATAGTTACCATAGTGTGTAAAAAGCAAGAAAAAACGTCTAGATATTCCCACCTTATTTGACCATGACATCATCTAGATGGTCGGTGACCTAATCAAATACCGCCCACCTACGGCCCGATCATGGCGATTATAATACAGGGGTTAATATAATACCCTGGTATTAAAAATGTAAACAAGATAATTTTACAATGGAAAGTGCTATTCAAAATTTGTTTGTTTACAGTTTTAACCCCAGGAGTAAGTTAATACCAATCGCCTTAATCGGCCCACAGCTGCTGCAGCCTGATCGAGGCGATTATAATACCGGTATTTATTTAATCCCCTGATATTAAAAATGTAAACAAGATAATTTTAATGTAAAGTGCTATTCAAAATTTGTTTGTTTACAGTTATAATCCTAGGGTATTTATTTAACCCCGGTATTATAATCGCCTCGATCAGCCTGCAGGCTGCTGGTCTGCCCACTACTGCCATCTGGTCCCTGCACGATTGACAAACAGCATGAAGCGAATGACAAAGCCGTCCCTGCTGCTCAATTTTAGAAAACCCATTGTGTTCCTGGACACGCAAAATAGGTAAACTGTACCTGTTTTAGAGAAAACGACATATATATGTTGGATCCAACTACATGTTCGAACGTGACCGGCCGATTATACCTATAACTTCTCCCTCTCCTACAAAATACCTCTAGTTACCATGGCTGCAAACAAATAAGAGACAGCCACAATTAGGTATATTTGCAACAATGATTGTTCCATATGATCACGAGATAAACATACAATTTTTTAAATTAGTTAATGGGCGATTAGATAAATGATTACGACACCATTTTGGTCATTGACCTATTGCCAGTAGTATGCGACCATTGAAAAACTATACATGGCAAACTATAAAAAACTATAGTCAACTGAGCAATATTCAATAGGCATACACATTGCAGAGAAAATTCATAAGCCTATACAATACTTTGGGTTAAAATAATTATGATATAGCCATGTAGATTCGTCAAACAGCTGCAAGATTATTCCTAAAAGAAATACTGTCTGTAGGTTAGGCACTTAAAATTCATACCTAAATAAAATTAGAGCAAAAGAAACTATTCGAGTCCTAAAAATAAAATAATAATGCCCACGAATCAAAATCAAGCAGTAAGGCAAACAAAAAAATGTTAACTACATAAAAATGGCCCAACAACTACATTAACATAAGCTGCTATGTACTCTAAATAGTTTAGCTCCCATATATCACATGCATTTAATTAAACATTTACAACATACAATAATTTATTATCTTATAAACTACAAGGCCAACAAGAGAAAGTTGAAAATATTTTAATTTCCTTTCGATTATAGAAGGGAAGTAGAGTTCTATACATTGCTACTTCAGAAAAAAAAGACACAACTCAAAAATTGTCGATTTCGACTTAATAACGCTAAAATAGTTTTAAAAAATCTTTTGCGTTAATGTAGTGTGTATATTTTCCGCGCGAGGGCCAATTGTGTCGTTTTCAATTTGGCGGGAACCGTCAGGAAGCCTAATTCAGTAAAAAAAAGCTTTACCTACAATTTCTGTAAATTGATAGATTTAGAGTTGTGTCCTTTTTCATCCGACGTAGCGATATAATTTTATAGTCCACTTGTCTCTTTGAACTTCGACCAATTAGATCACGTCTTGGACACTTCCAAACAACAAACAACTAATCACAAAGACTTTCACTGCCAGAGTTATTTTGATGAAACAGTAGAACCCGAGATGATGGGGGGGGGGTCGATCTGAAAGTATACTTCCAAACTTTTCAGCAACATCTGCGGTCGACATCTTCAGTGGCACAGTGACGTCTGTGATATTGTCTCTCAGAGGCTCATCAACAACGCATGGCCACGAAAGATGTGGACCGCAGGTGTGGGGAAATGTAAACAACATGGGGACGGACACCCACACCTACAACATGAGGCAAAGGGGAGAACTTGTAAGGCCAGCACCACGCACAGTCAAGTGCGAGCGACTGGATCCTTACAAGGTTTCGTCTACCATAGAAAACTCCCGGTTGAACAGACAGCGGCAAGAAATGCTACAAACTTTCCTAAATTGCATAGAGACCATCTCTTAGAGAAAGCTATCTACAATGTCAATGAGGCACTAGCATAATGACAATGACAGAACTACTTGATTTTTGACGATTTTACCATATACTCTCTTGTCGATTACTTGATTGTATAATTAAACAGAAATATACACCCTATTTATTTATTTATTATTGTAGACGAAACGTTTGTAAGGACGCTTCCAGATCGACAACGGTCCATCAGCTCAGATTTAACTGTTTCATCAATAAATCAACAACAAATTCTGTCATGGTTGAAAAGCGTGCTATGATTGGTCAATGATTGAGAAGAAGAATAAAAAGAAGAGACAGGTGGACCATGAAATTAAAAATACACTTGGAAGGAGGGAATGTCCCATCTCTGCTATATAGAACTCAAAAGGTAAGTACTATTGAAGAACGGAAATGAAGCAAAATGTAGAGTAACAGTGATTTAGATTGTGTACCTACTACAAATTACGTGACGCTATTTGATTTGCCAACTGATCTAACTGCAAAATGCTAACTTTTCAGGAGAGCGTTCCAAAGTTTTTTCCAGTGGTTTCAATTCATTATCTTCCTACATTTCAGCCAAGAAATTTTAAATTTTTTAAAGGCTTGCTATACGACGATTGGACGTAAAAAATAAGGAAGACAAAGAAATTTGTAAAAAAAAAAATGATTTTTTGCAGTTAAAGCAGTTGGCAAATCAAGGAGCGACGTACAGAAACGTAACGAAATGTAATATAGAAAACTACAGTAGATTTCGTACAAGATTCAAAAGTCAACATTCAATGGGATTAGCGACACTAAAGCCTGGAGTGCTCTAGGAATACATAAGATTCTTCATTAATTTAAGATATAGGTAAGGTATTATCCAATCACAATAATATTGTTAATTTTAAGAGCAAATATTGCGGTCAGGTGGGATACTCTAAAATCTGCTACACATTAATTTTTATTATTAATTTACTACGGTGTTAGCAAAAATATAATAAGTTTCACTTGCAGATAACTATTTCATGCATTACATTATAAAGAGTTTTTAATTTTTAATAAGTGATTTATTCGTAAAATTGAAGTTGCTAATTTTCGCCCAACATTAGTTTTATGAAAAAAAAATTAGTTCATCTAAAATTAAAAACTCTTTATATTTCATTGTATAATTTTGTTACCAACAAATTCGATTTATTACATTTTTATAATAAAATTCGTAGGAAATTAATAAATAAATAAAATTCATACATAGCCTAGTTTATATTTCCTCTTGATATCGGAAGTTTATAATTAATTCCAGGCGCAATTCCAAAGCATACCAATCTGTAGTACTTACGAGATGATAAAGATGTTGACAAAGAACGAAAATATGACAATATATTATAGATTATTTCTTGGGGGAAGCCATGAGCGTTCTCTCGCGGTCCTTTTCCTCCTCTGTGAACCAAATCTTGGTGATGACAATTTCACCAGTAGATAAAGTTTGACAGCCGACCTCAGCAACATCTTTCCCGTCGGTATCGTTGTCTATGAGATGAAAGTCGTCAATGATATTGCAATCATCCTGACCTGGTAACTGGAAACATGGAAATAAAAATAAATAAATATATAAATATTGACTTTTCTGTTCTATTACTAAGCCAACCTAGCGGAGTTACGGCTATAAAGCCTTCACTTACACTGAACTAGGAAGACTCGGGACCCCCTGCTTTACATGCTCACCGAAGCATGGCCAGAAAAAGTTAGCAAGTGTGGGACTCTAACCAACAACCTTTCGGGTGAAGTTAGCAGGAAAAGAAAACTTTATAGTCTTATTGTTTTTCAACCGTCCACAGCAACTCGGCTTCTGTGTCCATTCGCCTCAGAACCTCATCATTATTATCTAATCCACTTTTATTCCCGTAAATCAATTTACGTTCATTAGGGGTACATTTAGGATATTTGACACTAATTCCCGTTTTCTTCTGCAGCGGTGCTAAGCACAACAAAATACCACTGTTATAAGGCGGGGTTTCCACCGACCTCTCATTGCAGAATGCACATACGTTGACATAGTAGCAGATATCATTAATAAAGGCGGGGTTTCCATCGACCTCTCATTGCAGAATGCAAATGACATTGACGGAAATTTTTGTTTTACTCTATGCCATACTTAAAATTTATCAATGATCGTGTAGTCAGAATGGCGTAGAGGTAACGACTCGGACTATCATCCAGAAGGTGACTGGTTCGAGTCCCACCCGAATGCCAAAATTTTCTAGTGGTACAATTATTTATCTTCTGACTACCATGTTTCGGAGGGCATGTAAAGCCGGCGGTCCCGGCAGTCTTCCCTGACTGTCGATAGGTTAAACAGAAGGCTGTTGATGCAACCTGAAAACTCCTGTACCACGGGTAGTACCACACGAATTTTTTTTTTATCAATGATCGTAGAGTAAAATCACAAACAAACTAAAATTAAAAAATGGCGTCATGGGATATGTTAAGTACAAACATTTTTATAGATTTCTATAAAAAGAAAAATTCTAATTTCCGTCAATGTCATTTAAATTCTGCAATGAGAGGTCGGTGGAAACCCCACCTAAGTCTTGAATGTCTGCTACCACGTCAACGTATGTGCATTCTGCAATGAGAGGTCGGTGGAAACCTCGCCTAAGGGAAAACTAACCTGAACATCAGAAGTAGCAGCAGACAAAATTTCCTCCAGCCTTTGAATCTTCTCCAGCCGATCCATTTGGGGGTTTGATAGAATCTCATCCACCATCTGCATGGATTCGGTGAGAGACACAGGCTCTGATGTAGCATGGCGGGGTGACAGAAGTCCTCCTGCGATTATTAAACATTAATTGATAATTAAACACAAAATCAGATGGTCTAGCTGAAGGTAAGCGAACTGTTTTATCAGCTGTGCAAGAGGTTGAGGTAGAGTGCCCCAAGTTAATAAACAGACTCACTCCCCCCCGCCAGGCTGGCAGGGTTGCTTAAAGCAGAAATGCTGCAAGCAGACAACATGATTCTTGAGGTCCCTCGAGTCTGGAAAAGTAGTTAAATGAGGGTGGCGGTTGGACCTACTAGTACTGGACTTTTTAGGACTCTGAATAGCTCCCTCAAATAACGCTCTAACCCTGATTTTTCAAAACTGAGTTAAATGTAAAAACTATTAAATATTCTACAGAAATTCCCCATATCCAATATTTTTAGTTTTTTAATATTCCGCTAGATGGCAGCTCAATCCCACTTGGCACGTAAGAACATAATGGCCTCACTTTGCTATTTTAATCATTCCTAAACATTTATGAAAATGAGGGTTAGAACGCTATTCGAGGGAGGTATTCAATTGTGTACAAATCCTCCAACGCTGATCGCCAAATCGCATTCAGGGACGGAGCCAGGAATTTTAAATAGCTCAAAATATGAATTTAAAATTATATTCTCAAAAGTTTCTTTAAATGAAATCAATTATATTCTTCAAGTTCCTTTATACGTTTATAATACTGCATAGACGTTAAATTTGGAAAACGCAAAATTTAGAGTTTTGGCAACTTTTGTGTTCATTAAAAGAATGTACCTGACCACTGCTGGAGATTGGGTCTTCTTACGAGAGCTGAATTATTAAAAGAAGACCTGATTACCAACTTGCCTACAGTATGTAAATGAAAGTTTTACCGTTTGCTGGCAGCCATTTTTTTTGCGCCCATCCACCTGATAACGGAGACGTGTTGTCACTACAGTTGGACTCTATACGAGAGCTGCATTATTATAAGAAGACCTAATTACCAACTTGCCTACAGTATATGAATGAAAGTTTTACAGTCTGCTGGCAGCCGCCATTTTTTTTTTTTTTTTTTTTTTTGCGCCCACCTGATAACGGAGATGTGTTGCCGCTACAGTTGGATCCTATACTTGGGCAATCATCGTTGTCGCTATCACTATCTGAGTTCTTATTGTCCCTGCCTGCGCTTTCCAGCTTGTCCAGCTTTTTGGCAACTTTGTACGACCCTCTCAGTTTTTCCTTCTCTTCCTCAGTAAGATCAAGGTATCTGCAAGAAAAAAATTAGGAACTAAAAGAAAAAGCTAAAAACAAAATTAAATGTGGATAAATTAGAGACCATTTCTTAGAGAAAGCTTTCTACACTGTCACTGAGGCACTAACGCAATTACAATGACAGAACTACCTGATTTTGACGATTTTCCTTTATACTTTCTTGTCGAGTACTTGATTGTATAATTTAACAGAAATATAGGATACATATATTTATTAATTTAAAATTTGTTTTTTTAAATGGCTTTTAGTGACAACCAGTACCAAGGTTCATTTTGTCAGCAGTTCTAGGCCTGCAGGAACCGAACAAGTATCAGCTAGACCGGCCTGTCCAAAACATCATTGGTGGAGACAGCCTGCAATTCTAGCAGTCTTCTCTAACAAGTTTAAGACCGGTGGTAATCGTGCATTCAAAGATCTGCAGCCCTATTATGGCGATTTGGGATTAAAGTAACAGCGGGATTTATTTAACTGTTTTCAACAAATGAGTGTAAAATGCTCAAGAAATTCAAATTGATAAATTTCATCTTATATATCATCTATTAATCTTATACATCTATAAATTTTTGGTGAGTTTTTAATTTTTTCTGCCTAAGATGTAGACAATATATTAAAATTAATTAAAATTCTTATTATTTTTCAAAACTCTACCGGTACATTTAAAGGTTTATTAATATTTCTTTCAATTATAAAACAATGCAACCATTCTCTTGTATTCCAATAATTTATTAATTTGAATCTCCCGCGCATATTTTAACACCGTCACCTGACACCTACCTAATGCGGCGTTAAAAAATAAACAACGGTATTATGTTAATTCCAAATCGCCGTAATAGGGCTGCAGATGTTGAAGCGTCCCTTCGGCGTTCAGCCCCACAAGGGCAGAGAAGAGACGCCAGCACAATACCTAGCCCATGCAAATGGGACGGAGTTATAGTGTGATTTAAGTGCATTTTTATAAGGTTTGTCAGCCATAGCATCATGCTCAATTTCTCACATTAAGCTGAATACAGGACAAAGTAAATGAACAATTTTGAAAGTTTATGTGGAATTTGGGGGCTTTTCATCCTTCTGAGTTCACAACCTGAACGATTGGTTGGCAGCAATCATCCTCCAGCTCTCTCAGTCCTGCGCCATCCTCTCCAGCTCTTGGTCTTCATTAATAGTTAAAAATACTACGATCTTAATAGGGTATAGTTAATATCTTCCATGCAGGAATAAAAATAGCATGTAACAATAAGAAAAAATACATTAAATTCTCCTGAAACTTAGAAATTAATAATAAGAAGAAATAAAAAATAACATAGCAAGAACAACGCAATGCGTCAAATTACACAGAAAGAAAAGGAGGAGAGAAAAAAAGAAAACCATAACTCTGCAGAGGATCAGCAGAAGTTATGGGATACATCTCGTGCACAGTGCTGCGGTCCCAAACGACAGGGGTGGGATGCATCGTAAATGGCAGAGTAGCTGTTCAATAAGAAACGAAGTACACACGGGAAAGGAAGCTAGAGTTTTATGAAAAAGAGAAGGGACATTCTAGCTTCCCGCCAGTATAATTCTAATTTGAATAGTTCATTTCAGATTATCAGGACACGTTCTATAATATAAGGCAAAGCTGAGTCACTTTCTGATTTGCTACGACTGTGATCAGCACAAATACAAATTAACAATTAAATTATCTATGGGGTTAGTTCGACTTACACTGTCTGCTGTGTTAATAGTAATTAGAGGCAGTGGCCTCACAGTCATCGAACAATTAGGGCGGAGCCCGTTGTCAGGGGAAGGGGGCGACGTTTCAGGAGTGGGTGCTACTCCCACCATGAAGATAAGTCCAGATGCTTTCTAGACGATAATTGTTTTTGTAAATAGAAATTAAAATAAAAAACCTTGTCAAGTATTACTAAAAAATAATAATAAAAAAGGCCGGTTTCAGCACTAGACCACCGTCAGGCTATAGACATACAGCACTAGATAACTATACCCGGATACCCAATTCCACTTACAATTTTTTTAGAAATATTATGGGCGGTTCGAATCATCTATCGAATTACCATCAAAGCAATGACTGCTATTCGTTGTTTCATATGATTAACAGAGGCGAAGCATTTTTCGGAGCATCCAACATGAAAAATCCAATTTACCTATTTGTTTACAAGCGGAATACCCGAAACTCCAGTAGCCATAACCAGGTACCAACACAAAGAAAAAATACATCGTTTGCTGGGAGAGGGCAATGTTAACACAGGTATTAGAAAGGTTTAAATCACCAAAAAGTCAAAAATAATACAAATACAAAAATTCCCGAAGTAAGCTATTCTTTTTGGGCAGTAGCCATTATTACAAGACTTGGCGGGAAAAGGTTTTAAGGAATGTCGTATCTCACCTTTATAGACCCCGCAGAAGCCTGGTGGCTTAAAGGGAAGCCCTCCACATTCTGATAGTAAAACTTCTTCATGGGTCGTCACGCAAAGTCCGTATCGAACAACCCATTTTGTTTTTATCATTGTTGCACCTATACGAGAGGGACCATTATCCAATTTTACGGCGGGAATTTTAAATTGGTAAAATTTCTAATGGCAAGCTTAGTTACTTTGCGATATTTTAAGGGGGTTTATAGGAAGTTTTGAAAAGTTAAAAACACTCTATAATCCAAAAGTTGATAAACGTCCTTTGTGTAATTTTATCATGCGGAGTTTTTAGGATTTCCCCTCAATTTCTCAGGTTTTGTTAAGATTTCTAGATTCAAGGAAACACTTTAACACCAAAAATTAAAAATATTCTGTCTATATTATTGATGTACATGTAAAATTGTGTACAACAAGAACGGACCAAATTTGTTAATAACTACTACTACTACTACCAAGTCTTGGTAAATTAAATAATAAGTGGGGTGCCAATTTTCTACGCTCCATAGGCGATCCACTGAACAATAAAATTCAATGAAAAGCACAGCTATAGATAAATCAAAACACCCCTAGGCACGCAAATATAACCCTATTTTTTTCTTCACAGCCGTATGGAGCAAGGCCAGTTTTTAATTCTTCGTCAAAAAATACTTCAACAAACATTCATTCCCCCCGCATGAAAAATTCAATAAGGATGTGCTGTAGCGAATGGGATGAAGCTACAGTATACAACCTAAGGAACGGAAACTGATAAAAAAATAAATTTCCTTTCCAAACCTTATTGAATGCAGTAAATAAGCATAATATGAGTAGACTTATTCTACGAGTACAGTAGAGTCCCGTATTTTTCATTTAAACCTGTTTACATCTAAATGTTAAAAAAAGGTTCCTGCTGGCTGCATATACCTGTAGGTAATATGGTATGTGCACTAGAAGAATTGACACATTTATGGAAGGAAGGAGTGGGCACATTATCAGTATTTTCCTTAATTTTTAAAATTTGTTGTTTGTTTTCCAACGCCTGCTCTCAGCATTTCTGCTATAAGCAACCCTGTCAGTCTGGCGGGGGAAGGGACTTCTGTTGTCAACTTGAGGCACCCTAATGGCCGACTCCTTTACCTCAGGGACTGACAGGGTGGACCTCCTGAGTATAGTGGATTCCGAACCACATGGGGAACACAATAAAGCCACACGATTAATTCGGAGGTGACCAGGACTCGACACGCACTTGAACTGACTGGCAGTCTCAGCGCGATGTCATGTCCCACCATAATCCCCTGCCGACGCTGTGAACACTACCAAGTTTGCTGCTTGTCTCAAAATTTGATTTTGTGCAACTATAAGATTTTACCCCTCCTGCTGGCTCTTAATAACATAACGTCTGCCCCCTCCCCCCTTCCTCGCCTATCACTTCCCCCCACTGTACGAGGCAACTTGTTGCTATCAGTTAGCGGTTCCACTCCTCTTCGCTCCCCTCGCTCACTTCCCGGGGGACCGGAGATCCTGTGGTTTCTCATAGTAATTGAATTCTACCGCCCTTCCCTCCCCGAAATTGATGGTTTTTCAGACCAATCGCACGGAAACTGAGTTATTAAACACCTGGTGAACCTAACCACTGGCTCTATATCAAAGCCATTGGTTTCAGGGGAGACTTATGACCAGTAAGGAGCCAATGCTTTCCCTGTGAATTGAAAATTAATAATTCAGCAAAGAACTCGGCGCGGTATGACTGTAAGAACAGTCATTATTGTACGTTAGGGGAAGAGCTATTGCATTTCCGCTGGATTTTAGGAGTAATATCGAAGCTCTTGCGCCGGGACATTGCTGTGGCGTTTTTCCGAATGGCCACAGGACATGACTACATCCAGAGCCACCTCCACAGATTAGGTATCGCTGAGTCATGCAAATCATGCAAATCATGCCGATCACCAATTCAGCTGCACTGGCATTGAGGTAGAAAACTAAACTGAGACACAGGAGGGATTGGCCCAGCTCATCTAGTAATTTATAGGAACAACCGGAAATCCTGCCTATTGCCGTTGCAACTGACCTACTTGTATTTAGGGGAAAATTATGCCCCAAGATAAAATTAGGATATATGGTCGAGGACAGACACGAATGTGAAAAAACGTTCAATATAACAGAATTCATGCTCAACGAAATAAATAATATTTCTATAGTAGGGGTAATCATTGCGTTTGGTTTACCCTATGGGAAAGTAGGAAACTGGGGGAATAGAACAGTTTTTCTACGTAGAAAAATAATGCCATAAGGAAACGTACCTAATTCAAAACATTCCCACACATTACCCAGCTACTTGGTTGGGTAAACTGAGCATGGGGAATCGAAAACGCCAAACGGCCAAATTTGCTGTTGTTTTGCATTTGAATTTTGGTTTTTATTTTTATTTAATTTTAAAAAAATGAGCTCTGCAACAGAAATTAATAAATAAACAACAAAGGGAACATATGGCAAGAGGTGGACTACAGCAGATGTTCATAAGTTAATAGCCGAAGGCAAAGAAACTTTGGAAGTAATTTAGGTTGGTTCGGGTAAAAGTCGGAAACGTAAGATACACGTTTCCATGACAATTATTTTTCTGTGTTTTCCCTTAGGGAAATCGAAACGCAGTGAATACCCCTATTATTTTTATACGTAGAAAAAATAGGCTAGGCTATACGAAATTAGTACCAAAAACCTGTCGCAGAACATCAACATGCCCCTTATTCCCCAGATCTAACCCCTTGTAACATCTTCCTATTCCCTAAAATCAAATCTGCCTTGAAAGAAACACGTTTGGGGTCGATGGATGAGGTGAAGGCGGAAACGGCGAAGCTGCTCCACAGCCACACACCCAATGACCTGCAGCATTGTTTTAAACAGCGGAAGATCAGCATGCAGCTAGTAGATAGGGAAGGGATGTATGTTGAAGGTGCCAATTAGTAAAAGTAAGTAATTTTAAATAAATCGCGCTGATGGTCTCAGTCCGGGTATTTAATTGGCACACCTAAATTAGTTGTTGTACCCGATTGACTTCTTCGTACCTCACTAAGTACCCTAAGAGGTACTTGCGTCGAGTCACGACACGCCCCTAATCGTATAGTGTGCAAAGACTCGCACAAGAACAAACAAGCTAACACCTTACCACCAAAGCCGATTGGTACAGAAACATTTTTCTTAAGAATTCAATTCCCTGAAAATTATTCCAGAAAGCGTGTATGCACTCTTATTGTACTAGAAAAACAATGTAGTGTACGAAATGGGAAGGAGAACAACAGCAGAATAAAGTCAGACTGTTTAAAGTAAGTGGTCGGAGCAGGCACGGACACAAAAGAAATAAAAAAATCAAGTTACACTCACCTAAGAAGTCGTATTTCCCTATTGCTAAGTACTACATTCCGGCTGAGCTGTTGGGAGAGTTTCCTCTTCAAATCATACACTTCAGTTTCAACTTTTCGCTGCTTTTTCCGCAGCTTCACATCAGCCGGTTTGATAAGCGCATAAATTTGCTCCTCGCAGAGTTCGTTGAAGAGTTGAGTGTGTTCTGGCCGCATCTCCCTAAAACAAAATAACAGCTTAAGAGTGTACGTGGTTTAGGATATACTGTAGGTACCGTACCCCGAAATCCGTTGATTTTACAGACTTCTTATTTTTAGCTTAAAAGGCAATTTATTTGTTGAAAAGTTGAGTTTTATTCAATTTTTTAATTTTTGAAGTGAAACTTCTTTGGGCGCACCACACACAGATTTTAACAGGGCAATGAGTTGGGCTGGCCCCCCTGTGGCACGACACGAAGCAAAAAATATGTAGGGTCGTAGTCTGAACTATTGGGCATACTGAAGGAGCGGACCCCCCGTGGTACTATTGAATTGGAAGGGTCGCCCTTCGAGCAGGTATGCGGGGTATGCCCCTTAAACACGAGTGGAACACAAAATTAGTAAACTGAGACGCATTTCCAGCAATCCCATTTGAATTGCATGGGCGGGTTAACTTAATTACTTAAAACAATTATTTGTTTTACATTGTGAGGCTAGTTTGTGTATTTAGCGGTTTGATAATATTGAAAAATACTACATTTTGAAAAAATAATATGTACTGAAAAATAATATATATATATTGAAAAAACGGAGCGTGTGCTTAAGACCGCACGGCAGAAGTGAAAACTTCATTAGCATTCCAAATCAATTTATTTTTTATTATCTTATAAATTTACTTATTTATGGGGTCATGACCCCCTGACCCCCCGTGGATCCGCCATCGATGTGTATGATTTTTTTGTCATCTCAGTTGGGTGTAAGAGGAGGCCTTATGGCCCCAACTTCGCTGTTATGGCAGATTTATATGGTGGTTTCCTTATAAAGCCAATAAATAAATAAATAAATAAATAATAAGAAATCTAATAAATGAAATTTGCAATAAAAACTGCCCATACAGGCCCTTCCAATATAAAAATAAATATATTGTAGTTGTAGAGAAACATTAAGCCTTCATATTGACAGCAGAGACAGAGAGAGAAAGACAGACAGAGAGCATTGGGCCTACATAATGTGAGAGGCTTTAGGACCATAGAAATACATTAACTGGAGCGGCGGGAGCCATAATATGCCTTACGAGGCACCCGTTAACCATAAGCCAACTATCAGAGATAAGTACCAACGCAAAAAATATCGAAGTCTTACACATTGCAGGACATGTAGACTAGTGGTACGGACTCAGACTTTCACCCGAACGGTTGTTGGTTCGAGTCCCACACTACCTACATTTTCTGGCCATGCTTCGGAGGGCATGTAAAGCAGGCGATCCCGGGTCTTCTTAGTTGAGTGTAAGAGAGGGCTTATAGCCCTAACTCCGCTAGGTTGGCTTAGTAATTGAACAAAAAAAGTCCTTATTTATTTTATTTATTTATTTATTGCAGCATAGCAGAACGGATACCTGGACCCGGTCAAAAACTCTGTACTTATCTTGTGCAGCCATATTGATAACGGTCTCCAGCCACGGGATGTTTAGGACTGGCAACCACCATATTGCCACCGGCAAGCTTACGTCTGAATCGCGCAAGGAACATTATTTTTACGATTAGCTTACACTGGCAATCAAAAACGGACAGTAAATCAATCAAGTCAGCCCGTCTCTCTGCTGAAGTTCTCAACATTGAAAACCATCCGCTGTACTAAGAATATTTTAAATTACTTTTAGAGGTAAAGATTTTCATTTTTGCAATAGGTAGAGAAGGAGCAACGTTAGCCCACATAACTGGAAATTTTTGAATAGCGTGACTTGTATGATTTGCAATTACGTGGCAGAACCGACTATGTCTCTAGGTTATTTCGGAGGCCGCTTTGTTCCTTTTTGGATGCCGTGACGTCATATACGTTTTTAGACTATATCGCGAGGTTATCGTGCAATAGGTTGCATTTGCTGTTATGCTTATCATTGTAATATTATATTGTTAGGCTAAATGTGTGCATACTTATGTATTTTTAGGCTCTCCCATTAGATTTTGGGCACGGGGTTTCAATGCATAATTAAATAATTACTTTCGTTCTATTAAGAGTGTATGACATTGGCAGCCCGAAATGTAATAATTTTTATGTTTTATTTAATTCACTAAGCAAGGTGTGAAAGATTTGACTCATTTAAGTTGTAGAAGACTACTTTATACGTCATAACATAGTATAGAAGTAGGGTATTTTTAATATTGGGTACCGTAGATTTTTCAATAAACATGATAATAATTTATAAATAATAAATTTTCATGTAAAATAGATACCCACTCAGAAAAAACTACAAAATCAAAAATTAAAAAAACCCTACTATATGATTCATGAAGTAGTTTTCTACAACTTAATGAGCCAAATCTTTAATAACTTGCTTAGTTAATTAAATAAAAAATAAGAAGTATAAATTTTTTGGCTAAACCAGCCTAGCGCAGTCCAGCACTACGGAGACAACGGTTATTCAATTATAAAATAATGCAACCATCGTCTTGTATTCCAATAATTTATTAATTTGAATTTCCCGCATATTTTAACACAGTCACGTAACACCTTACTAATGCGTTATCTAAAAATAAACCCCAGTGTTACGTTAATCCCAAATCGCCGTAATAGGGCTGCAGGACAAGAACCTTTTAGGCTCATTTTATCATATTCCATTTCTTCAGTAACCTTTTACAGTTCTACAGTACTTACCTAACCTTATTTTACTTTGTCCAATACCAGCTTTTGGCAACTCTTCCATTCGCCGATGAGCCTCCCAGTAAAGACGCCCGGGGTTTCTGTCCTAGTAGTTGGAGAGGACTGCGCAATCGTGTAGGTGCGAACCGTCCATTCTCCCAGAGTTGCACAGAGGACAGTGTCCCGAGTCTACAACCCCGACCGGGTGAAGGTGCGCTTGTAGGTAGTCGTGCCCAGAAGAGAGTCTAAACGGGGGGTGATGTTGATCGCCTGCACGCGCTGCCCCCTGCCTTTAGCTAAGCGATCAACAGCTCTTTGCGAAAAAGGAGGCACATGCAAAGACGCAAGAATAACAACGACCTTCCTAAAGGCCTCGACGACAGCACTTACCTAACCAAAGTTGAGTATAAAGCAGGTACGAGGCAAAGCACATCAGCGGCAGCATACAACATCATATCCCTAGACATGGGCCTGCGGGCCCAGAACCTTTGGTCCTTCTTGTACACAGCCTTGAGGTTCTCTTTGAGGGGGTTGCACGGCAGCCCGTGCAGCTGGCACAACGTGTTCAGGTTCAGGTTTTTTACTTTGTGCACGGGCCGCGCAGTCTGCTGCAGCTGCAGGATAGCGTGGGCTGCCTGAGTATCAAAAACGTTGCGGAGGGTTATGTTGAATTGCGAGTATAGCGTCACTGCGTCATTTTTACAGTCGTGCATCACCTGAAAATACAGAAAAAAAAAAATTGGTTGTCTGTAAGTCGGTCTTAAAGACGGTTTATGGACGATAATTTTACGTGACAAAAATTAACAAATTAACTTAAAGAACCGGTCCGAGTTTACTCGAACATGCTTTCCAATTTATAAATTAGCAGATATGTGTAATTTCATAGGAAATAATGTCCCTATGGTTAAAAGTCAGATCCCTCGAGGGGGGGGGGGGTCCACCTCAATATAAAAACCCCTTAAAACTTAATGGCATATTCTGGAACGAACAGACCAATACATTGTAACAGTAGTAACATTGACACACGGCACGTAATGTATTGGAGGGTGAATTTTCCATAATTTCTCAAAAAATAATTTTTTGCACAGAAGAAAACATTTTTTTGGGAATGCAACCTGTCCATTTTAGTTACCCAATTGAACACCTAAAACATACTTAAAGGAAGAAATCATAGATATAGAAAGGCTCCGCAGAAAAATTATTTTTTAGTCATTTTTCATGAAAATTGAGTTATTTTTATTTTTTTACCCCTAGAAGCAAACTATCAAGGGGCAAGCGACCCCCCGCATTTTGTTAACATTAATAACGATTACAATATAATATGTGAATTTAAAAGAAATCGTTGGAGCCGTTTTTGAGAAATAATTTTTTTAGACGTTTTTTTGAGAATAAAACCCCCCCAAATTGAGTTAGCCCAAAATAAAAAAAATGGTCTCGAGGTATGATTTTTGTGAACCTACATGCAAATTTCATCAAAATCGGCCGGGTAGTTTGCCCGGAAATCGATGAACAGACAGACATACAGACAGACAGACATACAGACAGACAGACATTTCGTGAAAACCACTTTTTTGGGTTCCTGGGACCTCAAAACGTGTAAATCCGTTGAAATCTCGGAATCAAAAATTTCGACCATCACAAAGCTTTCCTTATACTACGTATAAATAATTGGAAAGCAATAATATATAGCCTGGAAAGGGAAAGAAATGTGGAAAAGCCCTTAAGTACCGTAGTTTGCATTTTTTTAAATAGATTCCAGCTAGCGCTCATCGATTTATTAGACGTTGTCACGTCAAAAAATGTTTGAAAAAAAAAAACAAGACTAGGGACAACCGGAGGAGAAATTTTAGCACCTACATGCCTGATGGCTGCCCATAGTTGCCCCCCTCCCCCAGAAAGAGGGGTTAATGCCGGGATCAAGCACAGGTTGTATGTGTAGGTGTGCAGAATGTACCCCCTCCGTCCCGAAAAATAATTTTTAAAATTAAGATACATTTTTTTACTTATTTAGGGGGGGATCTGGATCCGCCATTGCCCCCATCTCCATCGGGGACTACCTGAACCGGAGAATGAGTGACCAATGGGGTGTCTAAATTAACTCTATAAATAATATACTCGTATCATGAACTGTTTCATATTGCTTTGCTAGCTTCATAATTATTGGTACGAGACTGAAAGAAACCACGGGCTGGAAATGAATGGAAACAGAGACAGTTGGACTGAGAGAGAAATGACAGGAGTGAGCGATAGTGTAGATCTAAATTTAGAGCCAGTACACAATGCAGCCTAACTCAAACCCTTCCCCAATTGATTTTGTCACGAATAAGGCTGCCCTAGTTTCTTCCTTTATGCATATCACATATTTCCTATATTATAGCGGAAGTAGACAAGTCTACGGGGTCGGGTTTTTTGCCGAAGCCTATAACTTCTTTTCTTCTGGCTCTGCAGCCCTTGATGAGCTTTGGCCTGCTCGACAACACTCCTCCAGTCACAACGATTTTGTACAACGCTCCACCATCTACGGACTCCCAACTCGCGAAGGTCAGTTTCAAACTCAAACTGGGGCGACTGGCGCCAGTTCAAAATGGATAACTTAGATAGATTATTTGTTTATTTAGCGACTTAGGTGGCAAGGTGGTGGTGTGCGTATACTTGTGCGAGTATCTACACACTTAGCAGTCGGAGACGTGTCTTAACTCGACACAAGTACCTATTTGGTGACTTAGTGAGGCGATTGAAGAGGTTAATCGGATACATTCATTAAATTGTTTGTATGCGATTTAACCTTTCTTAAAAATAAAAAAAATAATAAAAAATACAAGTTAATTTCAAACCTGTGCCCCCCAGCGTGATATAGGGAGGCACACAACTTGCCACTTGATTTAAAATTGAGCCAGTGGGCTTTGTATACATTAATAAGCTAAGGTTTTTTCTTTTTTTTCTTTCCTATTTATACACATGTATAAGGAAAGCTTTGTGATGGCCCGAATTATTAATTTCGATATTCCAATGGATTTACACCTGTTGAGGTCCCAGGACCCAAAAAAAAAAATGTTTTTTACGAAATGCCTGAATCGCAGAAATTCGGCATGCAGGTTCACAAACATATTGTCCAGTGTTAATTTATTTAAGTTAGTGGATAAATTCATTGGGGGGGGGGGGACTCCGACGATTTCTTTCAAATGCACATTTTCTATTGTAGAAGGCTACATATTAATGCAAACAAAATCCACTAGGTCACATCTCCCTGGATTTTTATACTCTTCTGATCAGTAAGAAAGAAAACAAAAGAAGAAAAAAAAATTGTCTTTATTTTCCACATGGGCGAATTTTGAGCCTTTCGGCCCTGATATTACCTTAACTCACACTCATTTCCACTACATATATTAATTCAGCAGACCACAGACCGCTTTGGCCTGACCTAATAGGGTCACAATAATGTCACAAATCCCGTAAGAATACCAAGTGGTGCGAGCGATGACCTTGCATACAAACAACACACCATGTGATAGCAATGGGGCCAACAGGCCCAATGCGAGTAGCAGGCTGAAAACAAACTATGAGATACTAAGTACATAAATGATGACTTCACTTTCCTGTCATAGACAGTAGGCTTAGCAGGCAATCCTATTCACATGTAATTTCAAAGAGATCATATGGTATAAATGATACAAATAAACTGGCAAAACGTCGGGCTGCCTCACACTGCACAGTAAACAACTCAAGCAAAATTACCAGTACGGCTCAGAAACCTGGAATCAACGCCAATAAATTACAAATTAGTATCGGGAAGGAAAATAAGAACGAGATTCTATTTAATAAATAGAGAGTGGCGTACTATATACAGTACATGAAAAAAAGTTGAAAGGGAGGCCGGTAAAAGAAGAATAGTTAAAATGAAAATTATGAGAATACTGGGAGGAAGAGGGAAACCGGGGAAACCTTACAGGTGTACCAGATCAAATATCACAAGAAATATAGACGCGAAATAAAGATTTCGAGAGACGAGATTTATGAAACTGTTCATAAGAAAAACACAACGAAGTTAGTGCCATGAGGCCTTTGCTTACACCCAACTGGGATGACAAGCGTCAGTACAGTACAACACATTTGCATCTTCTCCTCGAGTTGAGCAAGTCTCAAATCGCAGATAAGGTGTAACTGTGCTAGTGGGTTTCCCTCTGTAGATGGCAGTTCTTGCCGAAAGCGCTCAGGGTTTTATACTAACACAAGTGGGTTTCTTAGACAAAGTTAATTTCATAACGATTATTTGGGTTTTACTAATTCGGGTTGTTATAACAAGTTTTTCTAAAACTCTAAGTTTTTGTTATTTTTTGTTTATTAAAATGAAATACCACGAAGTCACGAGTAATCTAATTATTTATACAGTACAGGTGTAAACACTGAAATAAAAAAGTATTGCACACATCACATCTGCACACCCGTCATGAAGTGAGCTCTTAAACTCGACCCGTGGGCCGCTGCGGCCCGATCATAGCGATTTTAATACCGGGGTTAATATAATACCCTGGTATTAAAAATGTAAACAAATTCAAATTCAAAATTTGTTTGTTTCCAGTTTTAACCCCAGGAGTAAGTAAATTCCAATCGCCATAATCGGCCCACTGAAGTAAGCAACCCTAATCACAGTTGGGCTGGCGTTCCAGAGTACGGCTAACGAGACAGTAAAAGACTTGTGGAACATGTCAGTGCGGTGGAAAGGGATCTCAAGATGGATATCACCTCTAGTGTTCTCTGTTTATGCCAGAAGAAAGGTATCACAAGAACGACACGATGGAGGAATCATCCAACTTGAGCAATGAAGCTTCTTCTTCAAGTTACAGCCGGCTGGCTGGTTGGCAGCAACATGTGGCATCGATGCCTCCACTCCCCTCGATCCTAGCACGCCCTCTTCAGCTCCACGTTTGTATCGGCCCCCTACATCCTCCGTCACTTGCTGCAGATATTCTTTTCTCGGGCGCCCAGGTCGCCTACTATGGTTCCCTCTATGATGCAGCTTAGGAAGTTCTTGTGTCATAGCAATCAAGCAAGAACATAAAATGAAGTGACTCAATCACTCAATGGTATATTATAACTATTCAACTATTCTGAGCTCTTCTGAGATTCAAGGTAGCAAGAGACGAGCCAGGCAATAGTTGGCACGTGTATAAGCCGAGAAGAAAAAAAAAAAAGAAAAAAACGAAGCTGTAGAGATTTTAGAACTCTCCCTAGCCCCCCCCCCCCCTCCAAACACCCCGAATCACCCCCCCCCCCCCAGTTCGTTAATACTGTTTAAACTAACCACATTAGCTCCCCTATGGTGTCGGTAAAATTGGTTTACCTCTTTATCAGCTGTAACTCAATATCACACCATACATTGACAAATATTTGACTGATTGATTATATTTTAGTAGATGTAGCCTGTTTGGTACGGTCGGAATTCCGTCATACGGTCTGAATGTCAGTCATTAATTTACAAATATTTACATATTTTTATTTCTTAAATTCCTAATTTCCAAGCCGCCTAATGGTTGAGTTTGGCCTTTGATGACTGAGGGCCAAGGGTCTTCAAGGTTTGCAGGCCAATGAAAATATAAACTATTAGCGAAATATCTCGAAGTTATTCAGGCCTCCTTTAGTGCTGAATAAGGTTAAGACGACGCCCGGTTATCGTGGGTTCGAATCCCGCCATGTCCAGTTGTTTCTATATCCTCTAATTTTGGTTGCGCAATGAATATTCAATTTCACTATGGCAGACCAAGCAATTATTTTGAGCATCCCGTAGAACCTTAACTGCCATCCTTGATCCTATCCCCCTCAACGTCCAAAAGTAAATAAATTTTCAATTTCTTAACCCACGCACACCAACCATAAGAAGATGGCGTTAGACTTTGCGACAGACAAATCTTCTGAATAACTTACAAGAGCCCAAGAAATACCAACTCTCAGGCACGACACTAAAAAAAAGGCCAGAACTTTGAAAAGCTCTCAGGCAGAAACACATTCTAAGTAAACAAATAAACAGACACATTAATTAGTTTAACGCTAAATCGTTGTAAATAAAATAAAACAATATTTATTTGTAGAGAAATAAATAAAAAAGAAAACCAGTCAGAGTTCTCAGTCCAGCCGGAGCAGAAGCATCTTCTGAATAAAATAGTGAAAAACACGATGTAGTTGGGTAGCCGTAAAATGAGGAAAGAGATGCCGAACATTTACCCCCTTGTAAAATATTAACCTTTCTGAGCCCCGAGGGACTTCCCCTAGGATACTACGAACCCCCCCCCCCCCAACTCACTAAATGTCACGCGGAGACCCTTATTCATGGGCTACGACATTTTCAGGTCTCTAAATGTCACGCGCAATGCGGAAGAAAATAGTATTTTGAGGTATCAAGGCGCATACAGGAAGGAGTTTCTACTTTCTCAGGACGCAAATCAGTTTTTTTTTCAAAAAGGTTTAGGCGGGTATTCCACATACGTGCATCGTCAATGAAAATTATGAAATTGAAGGACATTTCAATTTTACTCTATGCCATTGTTAAAATTGATCAATGATCAATTGATCATAGAGTAAAATCACAAACAATGAAACAATCAATCTAAAATTAAAAAATGGCGTCATGGGATATGACAAGTACAACTATTTTAATTGATTTCTCTAAAAAGAAAACATTTCTGTATAAAAATTATAATAAGGTTTAAATAATAAGGCGACGTAGAAAACAAATACAATTTCAAGAAACAAATGCAAACAAATTTCAAAAATTTGGCGCATACGTTTCAATAGAAAATTGTCAATTTTTGAAAAAACATGTGGAATGGCCGCCATCAATGAAAAATTGAAATTTCATAATTTTCATTGACGATGTACGTATGTGGAATACCCGCCTAAGAGGAAGCTGGTTGTAGAATGGCAGTACAGGCTTCTGGCGTTTCATCTCACAGCATAAGTCTCTACCTCATTATTATTCTGAAGCCCTCATTAGAATCGTAATGAATGGGGGGTGAGATTGATCATTATTTGGGTCTTTGTAGATGAGAAGGTGAAAAAATCTGTAGCTTACTATACTATAGGGTCAATGGGGAGAAAATTGATCAATTGCAAGTCAAAAATGGAGAGAGATAGGAAATCAGGAGTGTACCAACTATTATGTGACGATTGTGATTGTTCTTATGTTGGGCAAACAGGAAGACCATTTAAGAAGAGACTGTATGAACATTTTAAAGGAATAGGTAAAATAGATACGCAATCAATGCTAGCCCAACATATAAACAACACAGGACATTCGTGTACCTTCAAGAATTTTAAAATATTACACATAGCCAACAGAGGAAAATTGCTGGATAATCTGGAAACCATTGAAATAAAAGAAGCTGTTAATAGGAATAAACCCCCATTAAATGATATAACGTTTATCAGCAATTCTCCTTTGTTGGACTTGGCAGCAGGATCGTATATGTAATGTATTTTTATTTATATTTATAACGTGACTTAATGTTTATAACTTGCAATTACTTGTTTTTATTTTAAGTTTTATCTGCTCACTTGAGAATGACAATCTGTCGAAACCGGTCGTGACGATATTTTTAAGTTTTTATGTGATATTTTACTAAGTTAACTCTAATGACAATGAGATTGATCAGATTACATTTTAAGTAATTTGCTTCAAATAGTGAAAAAAAAAATTATAACCAATTTAATGAATGTATCCGATTGAACTGTTCAGTGGCCTCCGTGCTGAGTTACGACACGTCTCCGATCGCATAAGTACAATCACGCTACCGACTTGCCACGGAAGCCGACACTGCATCAGCAGAGAACAGCCGGCAACTGCTACTATGCCGTTTACAGATTAACTTAACACCGGGAATAGGATTAAATAAATCCCTGGTTAATTTGTTTTAAACACAAAAGAACAAAAGGCGAGGGAAATTAAAATTAATAAATTACCGGAATTATTACAAGAATTTCGTAGCATAACTTATAATATTGATTGAAGTACTAATAAATATTAAAATGTACTGGTTTAAGAGTACATCCGGTAGGAAATTGGCAGCCCCAAATTTAATACATTTTATTTTTTATTTAATTAACCAATCAAGTTATTAAAGATTTGGCTCATTGAAGTTGTATAAGACTACTAATGCATAATATAATAAGGTATTTTTAATTTTCGAAATTATAGATTCTTCATTAACATGATAATAATTTATAAACAATAACTTTTCACCTATAATAGATACTATGAAAAAACTACAAATTCGAAAATTAAAAATACCTTCTTCTTCTTCTTCTTCTGGTGAACAACCCTCATGGGTTGGCTTGCAGCATTTTGCTCCGGCTCTTCCACTCCGATCTTTCCTCTGCCAGCCTCTTCAGTTGTCCATACGTAGTACAGTTGAAGTCCCTGAGCAGCTGGTCCAGGTACTCATTACGGGGGCGGCCTACCGCGGCACCTCCATACATGTGCCCTTCCAGGATCGTGCGAAGTAGCCCATCATGGCGTAGTGTGTGTCCAATCCAGTTGGCTCTCCTCTTGGCGATGAATGCCCTCAGTTTTCTTTCTTCCCCTATGCGTTGCAGCACTTCCTCATTGGTTATCCGGTCAGTCCACGTTATTTTTAATATTTTCCGGTAGCACCACATTTCGAATAAAAAATACCTTACATGATCGAAATTAGAGGATATGGAAAAAACTGGGCTTGGCGGGATACGAACCCACCGGTTAGGCGTAGATCGTGGGTTCGAATACCGCCAAGCCCAGTTTTTTCCATATCCTTAAATTTCGGTTATAACGAGGTGGTTACCTCTTTAACCAAAGTTAATTTAATGTCAGTGTTATATATAACATATAGTACTACAATATATTACCTTATATGATGCATGAAGTAGTCTTCTACAACTTTAATGAGCCAAATATTTAATAACTTGATTAGCTAATTCATTAAACATTAAAAAGTATTAAATTTTGAGCTGCCAATTTCCTACACTTACACTCTTAAATATATTAATAAAATAAGTAATTTGTCTAAATCGAAGGGAAAAAAATTAAAAACCCCACCAAGACATAAAGCCGAGGATCAATTTTTTAAATTTCAATTTCTCGCCCATTTTCTTTTGTCTAAAACAACAGGACCCACCATTGTCCTTTTCACAGTTGCAGCAAATTTACGCACACGAGGAAAACAGCGGCCGGAATAACCTAAACAAACACAAATCATAATTTTAAATTTGCATATTTAATATTAAAAAAAGTAGAAAACAATAAAAGTCTAGTTAGTTGTTCAGATAATGTTTGCAAATGGAATTCACCCGACCGGCAGCTGCTGCCGACTAATTAATTACCTCGAAATTTACAAGTCCATTATTTCCCGAGCTATATTTTACCATCTTGTAAAATTGTATTGCTTACATTATTTTTCATTTAGTGACTTTTCCAGACAGTACATTCCAAAGTTTGAAATAGAGCCTTACATCACACTATCATAGGCTATGTATTGCAGATGTTTTAAATGTCCTGCGGCCCGATCATGGCGATTTGGCATTATTATAATACCGTGGTTAATGCCACGTGATGGTATTAATTGATTAAAATAAATGAACAGTATTTCAGATTTTTTAAATTTTTGATGTTGATAATCGTCGCTAAGCGCGGAAAATTCAAATAGTATCTATTTAAACAATTGAATGATCTTCGGATATATTTTTGTTGAGTTTCTTAATTTTTTTCTGCCGTAGATTTAGACAAATTATTTATAATTCTTACCATATTTCGAAATTAAGACTTGTTCAAATTAATGTTTATTTCTAGGGTGATATGGGTTTACATTTGCTATTTATATTTATATTTGCTACGTCAGCGTCGCGTCAGTTTAGTTCTTCAGTAATGCCAACATTACAATTTAATTTTTTTTGAAATTTACGGTTCATTTATTTTAAACAATTGAATTAATACCATCACGTGAACTTACTTTACTTTAACGGCGCCTTATCCCAACCATCACTTGAAATGGTATTATATTAACCCCGGTATTATAATAATACCAAATCACCATGATCGGGCCGCAGGTGTAGTTTTTTTTTTGTTTAAATTGAAGGCAGGCTCAATGAGTTCGAAATTTTTTTATTTGAATTTATGGGAACTCCTTTGGCCCTAAATTTACAAAGGAGACTATCGGAAAAAGAGGCACATCGATCGAACCGAAAAAGTTATAAAAAAAACATCGAGATAGAAACAGAAAACGAACCAAAAATCACGTAATAAATGAAACGATAATACCCAGTCACAGGTGAAACAGACAGTAGGGGTAATTCCAACAAAAAAATAAGTCCAAGGTGAGAATTGAAACTTAGCCCTCGCGGATTCCCCAGAGAGATACTCGTGGTAAATTACACAGCTTGGGCCGCAGCTGTGGGGCAACCCCCCCCCCCCCCACCAGGTAAATAATAAATATCAATACAAACCACTTGATTTACTTCATCTTTTCAGGTTCATAAATCTAAATAAAGAATCCCAGGATCAACTTCAAGTTCCTTCAAAATGAAATTTACATGTCCCTTGGGATGCCGGGAAAAAAGTTTTTTGAGTTCTTTACAGTGCCACGTCTAAGCTAGATTTTTGTTTAAAGTTACGCCACCCGAAGTTTACCAAGTTATACTTTATAGGCCTTAAGTAAGTACTCGCTTAATGGATAGTAAAGGTTTTATCATACTTTCAGCATTCGTAGCACCAACAGGGGAAAATAAACTTGTATACTGAAAGACTTGTTCCCATATTTGGTTAAGTCGAGCTAACGCCTGTTACAATGGCAATGGAAAGCATATATTCTGAGCTTGTGATTTGGCATCAAGGAGTGAAACTATTTAAAAATTTAAAATAATAAAATAATTTTATAATTATAACGTAAAACTGCACTTAAAGTTTTAATTTTTACCATGAATGGGATAACAGAATATGTATGATTGTAATAAGAAGGACCATAGTATACTTTGAATGTGTAAATTTTTCAAAATTTAATATATTGTACGTACAGTATATACTGATGTGCAACCCTCACACGCTCCGGCTTGAGGGGGCACAGTTTTTGACATAATACTCGCAAAACGATGTGAAAATACACAAAATTTCTATCTATATGCCCCTTAGCAAATTCCTGACCTATACCTCCTCGCGGTGAGGGACGGGCAACGTCAACATTCAATGACGGCTAACACAGGCAGGTACCGAGTGGGGTTCGGTCAAAGACCCCCCGCCTAACTCCGTAGAGTTAGGGCATGGGCACCCTCTTGTCCATGGGAGACGAAAAGCTGCCTAAAGGCGGACGAACTGGATCCTGGCAGCAGGTGACGGTCAACGGCATAGGATGCGGAAGACAAGGGGAAATCCGCATTATAGGCTCAAGTGGCATCCCAAGAACCAGCGACCATGTATAATTCAAGGCATCGAAGTCACAGGTTGCTGCTAACCAGCCATCCGGCTGTGACTTGAAGAAGAAGATATCTCTATGAATTCAAATCTATAGCTCATAAAACAGAAACTGATACAAATCAATCAAGAAGACGGTAAAAACAGACAGGTGTATTTGCTTCTTGTTGCAAGACGTAGTTTTACCAGGTGAATTGCTTTTCGTAAGTCAACAGCCTCGCGATTATGGTGAAACGAATAATCCAAGATGGCAGCTATTTACTCATAAATCTAAAGCAAGATGGTTAAAAAAAAACAGACACATCCATTTCTTGATACTCAAAAATTAAACCATCTACAGAAATTGGATGGGACAGTGTGAAGGTAAGTTTTACAAGGTAAAATGCTATTGGTAAGTCGAAATCGCCACAATTCAAATAGTAGACAGAATATATCAGTTCAAATCTATAGCTCATAAAACAGCAACTCATACAACTTAATCAAGAATACGATTAAAAAAAAGACAGACCCATCCATTTCTTGAAACTCAAAAATTAAAACATGTTAAAGCCATCTACTCAAATTGGATGGGACAGTACGAAGGTAAGTTTTACAAGGTAAAATGCTATTGGTAAGTCGAAATCGCCACAATTCAAGTAGTAGACAGAATATCTCTAGCAATTCAAATCTATAGCTCATAATACAGCAACTCATACAACTTATTCAAGAAGACGATAAAAAAAGACAGACTCATCCATTTCTTGAAACTCAAAAATTAAAACATGTTGAAGCCATCTACTCAAATTGGATGGGACAGGCCGAAGGTAAGTTTTACAAGGTAAAATGCTATTGGTAAGTCAAAATCACCACAATTCAAGTAGTAGACAGAATATATCTCTATCAGTTCAAATCTATAGCTCATAAAACAGCAACTCATACAACTTAATCAAGAAGACGATAAAAAAGACAGACACATCCATTTCTTGAAACTCAAAAATTAAAACATGTTCCAGCCATCTACTCAAAATGGATGGGATAGTGGGTTAGGAAGGTTATAAGACGTAAGTGTTACGAGGTGAATTGCTATTTGTAAGTCGAAAGCGTCGCCATAAAGTTGCCAGACATGGCCGTATTTCACACAGCAGCTTTTAACCCCCCCAACAGCCTCACCTTCCAGCCCAACAGAGGTCAGCATGGGTTAAGTTCCCGCCTGTATACACCTGATACCTTGTTTCCTTTAGCCACCTGTCTACTTTGCTAAAAGGCAATGAGAAGTGAGAACCTTTAAAGGCCGTACTTATCCTTAATCTTCTTTAATTGCCTCTGCTATCGAAGATTGAGAGAAGCCATTTTTTTTTTTTTTTTTTTTAAATTCAAATACTTAATTTTACTTTGTCCTCAGGGAGGGTCGGCGGCACGGCAGCGGCGTTTCCAAACCACTCTGTTTAGAGCGTCTTCCTTTTTCAGAGCAAGAGTCCTTATGTCTTCTTCGATTTTTCTGGGGAGTGTCATTTTCGGTCTTCCCCGGGGGCGGGGTCCAGGGAGTGTCATGTTCTGTATACGCTTTAGGAGGGATGTTTCCTCCCTCCAAATACGAGTCTTCAAATTCTCGCAGTCGTCATAACTGTGGCCGACCTGTGTTACTGTACTGTGCTAGTGACGGTTAAATAATATTATAAATAATAATTAAATAATATACATGAAAATGTAGAGGAATATTTCTTCTACTAAAGAGTGTACGTCCCTTAGGAAAAAGGCAGCCCGAAATTTAATACATGTTTTGATTTATTTAAATAACTAAGCAAGTTATTAAAATATTGCTTCATTTAAGTTGTAGAAGATCACATAATAGGGTATTATTAATTTTTGGTTTTGTAAAGCGCGATCTATTCTATTTTATAATCGTTGATATTTATTGTTGAATTTTATTATTTATAACTATAAGCTACAAGGATTTTCCTTGTGTGTGCCCCTTAAATGTTCATGCCAAAACATCACAACGGCAAGGGAATAAGATAAGATACAAAAAGCCATGTCTATATATTTTATTCACTGAATTAATCCGTCAGTCTGTCTGACCCCCTGAGCTACTGTCACATAAGCTATACAAACTTACCGTGTATAAGAGATAAAGGCTTCACATGCGCTACCCCACCAATCCACGTTTCAACCTTCAAACCCCCCCCCCCCTCCCAGAACCCACAATATTCCATATTTTCCAATTCAAATCATCACCCGAGACTTTAATAAACAGCAGTACGAGTCTCTTTAGGAAGAAAACACAATGACAAATATACGCTGTAGGCAAATAAGGATTCTGAAAATTTCTGCTGGAGGAAGGGGGAGGGGGGCGAGGGTGGAGGCAACAGCAAACACAGATATCAGCAGAAACAGACCGAGGGGGGCGGTGGGAGGCTGAGTCAGTCTCAGCCGTGATGAGAGAATGCAAATCAAGGGCTGGTAAACAAGAGAATAGTAGAGGAAGTGCTGCGAGTTATTATTGGAAAAGGACACGGATGTATAAGAGAGGGATGAGGGCGGGGAGGGGGTTGGTATTATTACAAAAGCAATCCCCCCCCCCTAGCCTTATTTTTTTGGTATATTGGAATTATCTTACTGTTTTGTTCTTACTTTTTTTTACCCCTGTTGTACCTGTTGTGCAGGTGCAGCATAGGTAATCCATGTTGCGGGCGGGTTGCGGACTCTCTTGGGGCTGCCTAAATCGACTAGGTCCAGGCACGTAGCCAGGGAGGGGGCTTTGGGGGCTGAAGCCCCCCCCCCCCCCAAAATGTAAAAAATAAGAAAAAATCCTTGCATTGTTCAGTTTGATGTTTTACCTGTAATGTTTTTTTCTCCTTATAAAAAAACTGTGTTTTTGCATGTAAATTCTTAAAAAATTTCCGGGGGGAGGGTGGACCCATATTCCATATCCCCGACCCCCTGGTAGTCAGCCCCCCCCCCCCCTGGCTACGTGCTTGACCAGGTCGATCTGATTAACTAGCCATTGAAGGCCATGACTGTCTTACCAGTTTAATCTGTTTTTTTCCCAACAATATTGATTAATTGGCAACGGCCATAGTATGAATGAGCTTCTGAGTAATGCCTTATGATCTCTGATGCGAAGACGAGGAAATCCCCAATCTATACCTGCTTGGGGTGAATATGGAAGCGCATAATGGCGATTTGCTGCAAACTAATCGCTAGATTGCAACTACACAAGAAGATGGCGACTGAACAAATTGGAGACCGAGTTGGAGTCGGGATAAGCGAAAAACTTAGTAGTTTCTGTGCAGAGCACAAGTTTTCACGCCTTAAATCGGTGTTGGTGCCAGCTACATACTATGAATCAAAAGGTTGAGGAGCATTTCTTCAACATCTTTTAATGTCATAATATGGTTCTGCCATCGTTATTTCATGAGAAATTCAACTTTGTAGAAAAAATGCGCAGTAGGGGGTGTCCATTTTGATCTAAGATTAAGTAAGTTATCAGTAAATTTAATTTAATTTAAAACGTAAAATTCGGGGTGTCCATTTTGACCTGAGATTAAGTAAGTTATCAGCAAATTTAATTTAATTTAAAACGTAAAATTCGGGGCGTCCATTTTGACCTAAGATTAAGTAAGTTATCAGCAAATTTAATTTAATTTAAAACGTAAAATTCGGGGCGTCCATTTTGACCTAAGATTAAGTAAGTTATCAGCAAATTTAATTTAATTTAAAACTTAAAACTCTTCTAAGTCCCTACTCTATACATTATACAGCACAGAGCCATCGAAGTGCTCATATTTAAAATGTCGGGACACTCCATAATAATTATGGCACTTTCAGCATTTCTCAAGAAGCAATCACCTTCGCCGGCGGCCATTTGCATATTATAAGACCCCAGAGCAACTATTTTAATGCAGCATGATGACCCTCCAATGAGGCTTTATTCTATATTGACACGTAATAGCCCAAATGCATATGCATTGTCAAGGTGTCGCAGTGGCGGAAATTTAGGTCATCCTTAGGCGCCCATTCCACCGACCAACTAGGGCTATTTACAAAAAGAGTGACGTGGTAGCACACATTCAAGACTTAGGTGGCGTTTCCACCGACCTCGCATTGCAGAATGCAAATGACATTGACGGATATTTGAATTTTCCTTTTTATAGAAATCTATTAAAATGTTTGTACTTAACATATCCCATGACGCCATTTTTTAATTTTAGTTTGTTTGTTCGTGATTTTACTGTATGAACATTGTTCAATTTTAACTATGGCATAGAGGAAAATAAACATTTCCGTCAATTCTGCAATGCGAGGTCGGTGGAAACCCCGCCTAAGTCTTGAATGTCTGCTACCACGTCACTGTTTTTGTAAATAGCCCTAGCCGGTCGGTGGAATGGGCGCCTTATTGCGTTCATTTTTTTATGTTTTTCAAATTTACTTTTTTGGCGGCTTACTTTCAGTAAAAAGATCCTTAAGCGTCGAGATATCAGCAGCCCTATCATGGCGATTTGAGAATATTACCGGGGTTTATTTTTTAATACCGCAGTAGTGTGTTAAAATATGCGCAGGAAATTCAAATTAATAAATTATTAGAATAAAAGAGAATGGTTGCATTATTTTATGATTGAAGGAAATACTACAATATATATAATAAACAGTAAAATGTACAGTTATTGTTTTGAAATATAATAATAAATAATAATTTTTATTAATGTGTCGACATCTAATTGAAAAAATTGAAAACTCGCCAAACTATAGCTGAGTATTAATTTATCAATTTCCCGCACATTTTTCACTCATTTGTTTAAAACAATTTAATAAACCCCGGTATTATAATAATCCCAAAACGCCATCATCGGGCTGCAGGTCTATTGCAGCCCATTTCCCCGCATTACCGCTTGTCGAAGATACCCTTCTTCTTGGTGACGTTTCGGGTTGTCCTTACAGGGCTCCCAGTTCAGTTCCAGGGTAACCAAGCAGCAGTGTGCAAGGTCCCAATTACCAAGATGATCGCCAATCTTACACAGAACACAGACATTTAAAGAAGAAGAAGAAGAAGAAGACAAGCTTTCCAAATGGAAAAGGAAGTAAATTTGCCTATTACGAAACAATATATACTGTATAAGGAGGAACGAAGACACTCAAGGTAGTCCCTATCACCGAAAAAGTCACGAAAAACTCACCATAAGTATAGCCGAGGATTAATGCATCAATTTGAATTTCCCGCGCATTTTGCACTCATTTGTTAATTCCATTGAATAAACCCCGGTAATTTGTTAATCCCAAATCGCCATAATAGGGCTGCTGATGATGCAACGGGTCAGTGACTATTCGGTGAAGGGCAGTTAGGGAGGACCGCAGGAGCCTTGAATGTCGACAGAAATGAGGCACATGACCGTAGCACCTGGAAATTGAAGATCAGGGCCACCGACCCCTAGGGAGGGACAAGGGGCCGTTAAAGTAAAATAAAATAGAAAGAAAACTCAATCGTTCCAAAGATATAAAGAATTATCGACTAATCTCCAGATATTGGAGGAGTTGTCATACGCAAAGCTCATAGTAGAGATGCAGACGGGCAGATTAACCAAAGTCAGATTGAGTCAGCTTGTAAACGCTGAAAATAGGCCAACATAAGTGATTTCATCTTCAATCAACTGAGACATGTTCAATGGTTTCATCCTTAGGACACTGCAAATATTTTCAGCTTTAAACCAAGGCAATGTTCAAGCAATCAATTAGCTCACTAACGGCAGTTCCCACCATGTCCCAGGAAACACAGACAAGGTAAACTTACCAACTGCTTGTGTTAAGAGGATATGCTACGTAGCAAATGTTTGCTTTCCAATTTATAAGTATAAGTATAAGGAAAGCTTTGTGATGGTCGAAATTTTCGATTCCGAGATTTCATCAACGGATTTACACGTTTTGGGGTCGCAGGAACCCAAAAAAGTGTTTTTTACAGAATGTCTGTCTGTCGCTCTGTCTGTCTGTTCATCGATTTCCGGGCAAACTACTCAGTCGATTTTGATGAAATTTTGCATGCAGGTTCACAAAAATCATACCTTGAGACCATTTTTATTTTTATTTTGGGGTAACTCAATTTGGGGGGGGGGGGGATTTATTCTCAAAAACCTCAAAAGAAAAGTCTAAAAAAATTATTTCTCAAAAACGGCTCCAACTATTTCTTTTAAATTCACATATATTGTAGTCGCTATTAATGTTAACAAAATGCGGTGAGTAGCTTGCCCCTTGATAGCTTGGTTCTGTGGGTAAAAAATAAAAATAACTAAATTTTAATGAAAAATGACAAAAAATGATTTTTCTGCGAAACCTTTCTATCCATGATTTCTACCTTCAGGCATGTTTTAGGTGTTAGATTGAGTAACGAAACCTGACAGGTTGCATTCCGAAAAAACTATTTAGTTTAGTGAAATTTTTTTTTTTTAAAAATGACAGAAAATTCACGCTCAAATGCATTGCGTGCCCTGCCATTATTACTGTGTGGTAATGTATTGGTATTAAATTATGTCATTCACTATCGAAACCGAACTAAACTTAAGTATGGTCGTGTCTATGTTTCTTAATTTATCTACCGCCTCTTCAATTGAATAAAAACATTGTGTTAGTAAAAAAGAGTGTAGCTGAACTTTACTTACTTACTTACTACTTACTTATTAATTAAATACAAAATAAAAAGTCAATAAAAACAACAAATTTTGGGGTGCTAATTTTCTACGTAGCATGTCCTCTTTAGTCATACATTTCTTTCCCCATCCAATTTTTATTGTAAAATTCTTAAGCTACACAGCTGTTTCAGCTTTGCCATTTTGTAAAATTTAAAAGAAGGAAAAAATCGGTACGAGTGTACCAGTGTGTATGATTTCGTTTTTTCAATGGCTGGCCATAATATTCAAATATTCCACCTAAGTCAATAGTCAATAGTAAATGTGGTATGGACGTGGAAGCAGACATTAAAGACAGTCTAAAAATGTCTACTACCACGTCAATACCACATTTACTATTGACGATTGACGTAGGTGGAATAAGGGCCTAAGAAACATGGTATAAGGTGGGTCCAGGATTAAAATCATATTTTTGTCACACTTGAATGCCCCATCTCTCCTATGTAGAACTCTAGTGACATCCAAAAAATTAAGTGCCATATATTTCAGTTTACATGTTTTATGAGAAGAATGCCATAGATTAAATTCCACAGATCCCGATAAACTTAATAAGTACGTTACTAAACTGTTTGTCTAACTCCATTGAAAGAGCATTTCCGTAATGCTTCAATAATTCAGAAAGCCATAATTACAAATTCTACTTTAATGAATTTCAGCGACGAAAATAAGATTTAAAGACATTGTAATTCTCAAACAGATTAAAATCATCACGCAAACTTTGTATCTAATCTACACCTCGAAAGGCGCATTGTTACATCGTATAATTGTGAAAAGAAGGATTATTGTTTGACTTACGACTTCTCAGACCAGAATAAGAACCCGTACATGTTATCCTATGTAACAATTTGTATTGTTACGGGTGGTGTAGATGGAAGCGCCTAATGTTGACTAAACAGGTAGGGGACCGAGTTTGAGCCGGGATAAGCGAAAAACACAGTATTTTCTGTGCCGAACACTCTTTTATCCTGGGGACACTGGCCCCGAAGGCGGAGGAACTCAATGAAGAGTGAACGGCAGAAGGATGCAAAAGGCAACGGGAAACCACTGCATTACAATTCCCTAGTACAGTCGTCATGACTACAACTGCCACGATGACCGATAATCTTCGATCGAAGAGGCATTAGAAGAAGATTTGTTACGGGTAGGTCTTGTAGGTGTCATTGATACAAAATAAGCAGAAGGTACTGAAAAGTCAAATAAGTGCATGATCAAATGTATGCCTCAAATGCGTAGAGATCAATACTCGAGGCTTATTATTATATTAATTCGAAGGGCCCATTGTACCATCGCCAAGGTTGGTTTTCGGATATTTGTATTCTTTCTGAAAAAACGTTGGCCATGGTCAAACTGTCACGTCCTCGATGTCAACCTACATCGGCTACAGGCGATAATAGTCAAGATGAGACATGCCTACCATCGACAACAACCGCGGGCATGACTTAACCAAGTGAGAGCCGGCCGCCATACCAAGTTGAATCCAGCGGACCAGAGCAGGTTCAAAGCTGCAGATAACTTGGTTGTGTGCGCAGTGCTGCCGGCAGGGAAACATGGTAGGACTTGTCCTGGTCACCTCCAAACTAATCGTGTGAATTCACTGTGTTTCCCAAGTGGTTCGGAAATCGGAATCCACTATAATCAGGAGGTTCACTGTCCTATGTGGCGTAGGACAGTCAAGTCGGGGTCGCTCTATGGGCCCAAATATGAGGCCTAAGTCGTTATTAACCCGACGAACACTACTACTACTAACCAAGTAAGGGTACGAGTAAAACTTACAACCCTTCTAGACAGACACTGTCTGGAACATCAATACGGTCAAGAAGCCATAAACAAACGTGAAACGCCCTTTTCAATTGATAAGGTTGCTGACAAGCACTTCTAACCAATGCATCTGGTTTGTTTCTGATTGCATCGTTTAAACTGATGGGTTTCAGTTTGTTTACATTTTTATTCTGTTGCATATGAGTCTAGGATAATTTTAATTTGGACACCATCGTACAGTGTGGGCTGGTTGCAGTTTCTCGGTTCCCTATTTAAATTCAGATATGATGCTGAAATTTATCAACAACAAAAATTTGCTGATTTATTAACATGTAACTGGCAAGCGGCACTAAGGGGAAGAAGAAGAAGAAGTAGCTGGCAGAACATTTGGTAGAGAGGATAGCGAGAAAGAAACTGTAAGGGTTTAGACCAGTAAAGTTAATGGAAACAGCAGGTGCGCAAGGAAGAAACAGAGGGAAAACGAAGAAGAGGAATACCAAAGACGAGGTACAGAAACCAGATTCAGGACGGTACCAAAAGAGTGGGACTGGTACCAGAGGAAGTGTTCAATAATCACAAGAGCAGAGACAGAAGGGAGTGGAAGAGACTCACGTATTATACGGGAGCTGATTATTTTGATGTTTTGGCTGGCTCGACAACTACGTAGAGAAGAAAACCACCTAGTTAAAAGAGTAAGGAATCGGGAGACACGAGAAAGAACGCCACCAGGGAGGTAGAAAGTTACACTGAGAAGAAGGATCGCCGGAGATATGGGAAGGCTCTCCACCGAGGACGCACAGATCAGGACTGTGTGGAAACGCTGCTGTCGTGACGCCGACCCTCCATGAGGAGTAAGTAAAAGTAAGTACACGCACTAAACTCACAAATAGCTTGGATGACCATTTCATAATTAACAAGAGAAGGAGAAAATCAAGGCCGGAAGTAGAGCTAGTCTTGAAATGCATATGAGTCAGACACTAGATCGGACATCAACTGAAGCGGAATTACAGCAAGTGGTGAAACATATGCAGCGAGGAATCCTTTGAGGCTGTTAAATACTAGCAAAATATAAAATAAATCTTACCTTAATAAGTCTGTCAGAAGTAAGAACATTGGCCAGACCACCGGCATATAGGAGATCCGGACAGGCTAGCAGATCGAATATGTACACATGCCCGGATACCGTAGCTACTTGCAATAGAGTCGCCTGGCCCTTCACACCAAGATTGATTCCTTCGCAGTCAACAGCAATGGCTGGGTTCGACAACAACGCATCGCAAATGATTGCACCGTCTTTAACAGTTGCGACCACACGAGTCGCACCTAGTACTAACTGCCGCCATTCCTCTGAGCCTCCGGTCGCCCCTGAACCAATAGTCTGGTAGTTATCCTTCATTGAGTTATGGGCCAGTGTCTTCACTACCAGGGAGTTGATTCTCTGCTTCAAACTTTGAGCGTGCGTCGGTGATTGTTGCCGAGAGTCTGGCCTCGCGGATACTTCGTCTGTTAACGGCGGAAGGGGAGTAGATAAGAGACCAACCGGTTTAGCCGCTGTAGTGTTATTGTTACGCTCTTTTAAAATTTTCGGCGTTTTAGTAGGGTTTACTAAAGTAACCAAATTTGCTTGAACGTGGAATATATCGGAATACATTTTGAAGAATGTCGCCAAATCTTGAGGCGTTTTAAATAATGAATACCATGAGTCTTCGGGAAAGTTTGCAGCAACAGCTTGATATAGCTGCTCAACAAGTAGCGGTCCCTTTCTTTCTATGAATTGAAAGAAAAAATCTATCAATTTCGTTGTCAGCTTCGGGTCAACGTGAACATGCTCTAATTCGTGAAACGGCTGCGACTCATAGTTTTCAAATTCTTTTAATATAACAGTTTCTTCTTTTACAACGAAAGCTTCTGGAAATTTCAGAAGAAAGTCTCGGAACTCTTTGACATGTTGCCCGGAAATATGACGAATTTCGGGGCTGGCTTGCGAGCGATGACCCAGTAAAGACATAATAGGCACTTCGGTGCCCGGCCCATATTGTACCATTTTCTCAGAAAAATACTCGACAGCTTCAGCAGCATAGTCACGTTTGTTTTTGTCAGCGAATTTTAAACTGGAATTTGGCGACGATTCTGGAGGAAGTGATGACAAAGCGTTTACATAAACAAAATCGCCGTCAAGTGAAAATAAACTAGGATACTGTGATAAAAACTTCTTTAAACCTGATTGTGAGCCGCCAGCTATTTGCCGCATTTCTTTCGTGAACCCCTTAGCTCCAAATTGGCAACTAAGATCATGCAGAGTTCTTGGGCCACCTTTATCTAGTAGACGTTCAAAGAAAAATAGAAGAGTCATGTTGCGAACGAGTTCGTATTCAGAGCTGTCCATTTCGCAGCTTGTCACTTAGAACGCTTCACGGACTGTAGTCAGCTGTGAACTGGCGAACGGCCGCTGACAACCCCACGGCGCACAATCCCAACTGCACATACAAGCATACAGCTTGGCAACTCCAACGCAGGTTAACAATTTACATTATTATATACCGTCTGCACACACCAAATACACTGACATTCAATAATTTAAGAGGTAGACATCATACACTTATTAATATTAGGTTAATTAACGAGTAACATAAATAAAATTAGTATAAAAATAAAAAACATTCACACGTCTTCATTTGTCACAAGCACGCCATTTTTACTTTTGAGGAATTCCGAATTCGTCTTCTGCAGGATAACAACAAAAACTTACTTCCTTCTATCATCAAAAATATCTACTTTATAATTAAATTAGTTATAAATATACTTTTAATTTATTTATGCAATGTCTTTTGGTTCAAACAAAAGGTTTTTAAGTCAAATAATAATATATTTTCATTCGTTTGTTGGTAAACTGGCTGGTTTATAAGTGTGGCCCCACTGCCAAAAATGTAAGCAAACAAATTTTCAAAAATGACTAAACTTGTCGAGTGGCTGTTAGGTGCCGGATTATTTTTAGGCATTTGGTCGGCATTCATTACTAAGAAAATATCACATCCCATACTGGACGATAATTGGGGCATTGTGCTATACCTTCCAGTAATTTCAGTTGTCGCTTTTGGTGTAAGTAAGCGTTTTATTGCTGACCCATGTCACGTCATTCGCGCTGTCTTATTTGTTATCTAAGTTTAAACTCAATTTTTTCTTGTAGATTTATGCCCTTTCGGTAGTTCTTTGGAGAGTGTATGATTTCAACGACTGCGAGGACGCTGCCAGAGAACTCAGGGAGGTAAGGCCTATTGTTTACGTTTGGGCTCAAATTGTAGTGGCCGGTATTTTGACAGTCTGATTCTTGCATTGAAATAGCTACGCTACCTTGTTAAATATATAAAAAACACCAATGTTATTGTTTCATGCTGATTCATTACCGAGATATCCGATTCTATTCAATACTTTACCCCGAACTCGCTAATTATTCTAGCGACTGAAGAGCAATCAAGAGCAAGATGACCCCCTGGTATCTAAGAAGAATTTGAGGAGCCTAAGTCAATGGTCAAGTGAATTCTCTAATTTATCATGATGTATTTTTATTTTTTAGCAAATCGAAGAAGCAAGGAAGGATTTGGCAAAAAAGGGATACAAATTTGAAGAAAGTTCTAGGTAACCTTCCTGCGATGCATATTTGTCTATAATTTGAAGTGAACAAATTATCTTGTGAGTGTATTTATGACTGATTTTTACATAGAGAGTGATGTCCTGTGGGTCCTCGCCGTGGCTTGGGACTTTGTCTACTTTAATACTTCTACATAGGAAGTAGAAATGGAAAATGTTGCTTCAGATCAATCAGTGGTAGAACCGGCTATTCTAATAATGCCCGAAGCAATTTGGAAGGAAACATTTAAATGAACATTATTTGAACATTATTTGATTCTAGAAATGAATAAATATTATATTATTTTCCTCATTATTCCACGTCACACTGTAGAGATAATATTTATGTTTTAAACCATTTGCATTGTTAAATATTTCCGTAATATAAAATACCATGAATTTAACTGACCATATTCTTGTTTGACATAGCCTACGTCTGGTCGAGGATGTTTAATTTTGCAGTTTCTTAAAAAAATGTCTAGATTTATCTGGAAAACTATTATATATAGGCAAAGATAACAACATCAAGGAAAAGTTGTGAGGATTATAAATAATGTTAAAAGGCATGGAATTTGCTCGACATATTAATTATTTATTAGTCTAAGATAATCGCAGTTGTAACTCATATTACGACCACATGCCTTCCACTTTAAACTATTACTAGGTCTACGTGGAAAATTGTAATGTTTCTTTCTTTAGAGCCCAGTCTGAAACAACCAAGGGAAGTTGTAACCGGTTTGAAGTTCCAAAGTCCAAAAGCGTGCCATTTGAGTTCCGATTGGGACATGGGATCAGCGAGTGTCTTGTTGACCCGAAACTCGATATCCTCCCTCTGGCATCAGTGTTTATACTCAAGACCCTGACGTATACTCGTCGGCAATTGCACAAATATGCTTTTAATGCAGACACTCGCCACCATCAGACACGGTGTGGGGTGACTTGCTCCAGGAGCAATACCGTACAGCCGCCATGGGGAATTCACCCCACCACTTAGGTGCGAGGTTGTATAACCACCTACCCAGCCTCCCAACCCTAACACCATCCCAATTTAGGAAGGGCGTGATTAGGCTTCTTGGTGTGAACCGCCCTAACTCCGTTCCTGAATTTTCTGCCCACAATTACAACAGTTGAGTTTATATTCTACATTGTATTTTATGTATCTGTGTTTTTGTTTAATAGTTACTTTATCTATAATGACGCCGAGAATACCACTGAATTTTAAAAATGGCCAATCCATATATGACTTATATCACAGTATATATAGCCGGCCGCCATACCAAGTTGAATCCAGCGGACCAGAGCAGGTTCAAAGCTGCAGATAACTTGGTCGTGTGCACAATGCCGGTAGGGAAACATGGTAGGACTTGTCCTGGCCACCTCCGAACTAATTGTGTGGCTTCACTGTGTTTCCCAAGTGGTTCGGAATCCACTATAATCATGAGGTCCACTGTCCTATGGGCTGGCTTAAGACAGTCAAGTCGAGGTCGCTCTATGGGCCCAAATATGAGGGCTAACCCGACGAACACTACTACTACTACTACTACTATATCACACTATTTAGCATCTAAAATATACCTAACCATACCAAGGCAAATCATTAATGAATAAATATTGATCTTAGGATTATGATAATCTTTTAATTATTCTGCTATAAGGAATCTTTGAATTAAGAAATGGGTAGCAGAAGCTATACATTTTATCTCAATTCGGTCAGCATTACCTTCCCTACTGAAGTCTATTAAAGTAATACAAGGAAACGCGAAAGTGTGATTATAATACTAAGATTTATTTATAGTAAATTTCATAGGCTATATTGCTAAGTACAATTTTTGATAGCTTAAAATTTTAAATTTTCAAAGTAAATTTAAATCTTGAACAGTTGGCGGAAAAAAATTTGCGGTCAATAAGAATATTTTGCTATTGGAAATTCCCGCCAAAATTTGTTTGTAAACAAACTAGTTCAGCTGATTAAGTGATTTTGATTAATTGGATATTGAAATAAGATTTTTGATTAAATGCCACAAGAAATTAACATTTTTCAGTGCTATAAATGTTTAATGTTTCAGGTAATTTATTATTTTTACGTTACAATACTACTTGAATGAGAATGAAAATTAAACTTTAAAATAGGTTTTAAATAGGAACATACTGCAAGTTCTAGAAATTGCATTTGGTTTGATGGTTTCTTCCTAGAGCTGACAGCTTCATGGCTGGGGTTAGTTCATAGTTACATTTAAGTAAGATGAAGGTTATTATTGTTTCAGACTCAAATAGTAAAAAAGTCTAAGACGTGGACATGTGTTGTGTGTCATGAAAAACAGTCACTTAAGAAAAGCTTCGGCCAAGGCAACGGAAAAGCGTGCAGGGAACGTGTCCAGCAGTTAAATTTAATGCGTCAGAATGCAGAAGAATTTGTTCCTGAACTTGATTATGAACAAAATGAGGATGAAAGCCATGGAACGTATGAAGACGTTGAAGATGTTGAAAACAATGATCAAAGACAAGTCCATGCTGGTTGGTTACCTGGGCAGATCAGCAATGATGATCACTTAGTCAAGAAAGAAAGCAGGTGGACGAAATATTTAGATCCGCCAGTTCAACAGGAAGACAGCGATGAAAATTGACAGCATAAAATTCAATATTGGTTTCCCAAAGTGTATACGTAGGTAGGTACATTTGGCTTAATTGGAACACACCCTCCAGGCCAGTTCTTGATGGACAGAAGTGTCACTCTGGTGCTATATGCCTAATGTACTATGCATTTAAGTCAAGACATGTAGAGTAATGGTACGGAATCTGGCTTTCACCCGAATGGCTACTGGTTCTACACTTCCTACATTATCGGGCCATGCTTCGGAGGGCATGTGAAGCAGGCGGTCCCGGGCCTTCCTAGTTCAGTGTATGACAGAGCTTTATAGCCCTAACTCCGCTAGGTTGGCTTAGTAGTAGAACAAAAAGTCCTTATTTATTTAAAATAGCGTTACGTCAACATTTAATAAAGACTCTTGGCCCGCTACACACGGACGCGCCAGGCAAGTGGGGTATTTGCCGTAACAGATTAATGGGCTGATGCAAAAAAGACAGTCTAGTTCTAAAAGCACTTCAGATTTGTAGGTAGCTTTGCGAAATTAGCTAATTTATGGTTCCATAGTCTCCACAAAAGATCAGATAAAAAATTCATAAAAAATGCAAGCTGCCTCTATTTGTCTTTTTCCCTTACGGTACAGATTTACTATACTAAGTATTCTATCAAATCTGTTTAAAGCCCTTCATCGGGGGTTTCGAAGTTAATATTTCCGGTGAGAAAATTATAATTTTCTGGAAATAGGTATTTTAGCTTTAAGTTATTAATCTTTCATCTGACCACTTTCAAAGAGATGATAATGAATTTCGTCCTAAATAGACTATTCTTAGTATAAAAAATACTTTAAAATCGGTCCCTTATTTTTGTATGCAAAATTACATTCATTGGGGTTTATTTAAGATAATTTCCAGTTACCGAATAAGTTATTCTTTTCCCCTCGTCTGAGTCGTCTCATTTGGCTGTAGGAATTAAAAAGCGCACAGCACATTAATGTTAGAGAATTTATTGATAATAAATATATATATAGATGATATGAACCAATGAGAATGAAGTACTCAACCCCAGACACGACAGGTGCTGTCCCAAGAGCACGTCGCCACTGCTATACCGTTGTCGGACATCGAGAGGCTGGTTATGCGGTTCTCATGGCCGGAGAGTGTACCGTTATGCTGCACCTTGAGTGTATCCCAGATGTGAACCTGTAATAAATAAATAAATATATATTTCTGTCAAATTATACAATCAAGTAACAAGTAAGTATAAAGTAAAATCGTTTAAATCAGGTAGTTCAGTCATTGTGGTAGTGCCTCAGTGACAGTGTAGAAAGCTTTCTCTAAGCAATTTAGCGAAATTAGTAGCATATCTCGCTGCTCTCAGTTCAATAGGGAGTTTCCTAACGTAGGCGAAAGCTTGTAGAATAGAATCCAGTCGCTCACACTTGGCTGTGCGTGGTGCTGACCTTACAAGGTCTCCTCTTTGCCTCGTGCTGTAGGTGTGGGTGTCCCCATGGGATTTCACATCAAATTCTAGCCTTAATGGCACGGCAGCAATGGTCCACTCTGGTACTCCATTTCAATTTTGACTGTTGAGTTAAAATGATGAGTACAAATGCAAATGAAATTACCTGTGTGTCGTCACTTCCACAGATTATATACCTGCCAGACAGGCTGAGGCCACAGCTGGTGAAACCGCTGTTTGGGTTTGGAGGTTTGTACAGGGCAATTTGCTGATCTGATCGAATATCGTATAATCTGGCAGTCTTGTCCTCGGAACCCGTGGCAAAGGCGAAACCACCCGGGTGGAACTGTGAGCAAAAAATTCACTGAGTAATAAATGGACCCATACATGTTATGGTATTTTTGTGCATGGACCTTTTCAGTGAAGAAATCTATAGAGAAATGATGTTGAACCCCAAGGTTTTAATTGGTCGGGTACGGTTCTGCCCATGATCTGATTGGCATTTTCCAATACGATAGAGATTGGCGCGACAACCATTTGAGGCGAAACCGTTTGAGGTTTTTGTGTTTTTCTTTAGTAGTAAATATACAATACTATACTCTCCAAAATGTGCAGGCAAGTCTGCCTATCTGTATAAGAGTAAGCAAGTAGATTAATAATTATGGAATTAACGATCGCAGCGCCGCTTTAACCAACCCTGAAGAACGTTTAACTAACGCGCTGGTTAGCTTATTTCCGTTTCCACGAGTGTTAACTTAAATCGACTTAACCCACTTAAATAGGGATAACCATGTAAAACCAACATTGTGAATAAATACCCTAATTATCTATTATTGCTCAGTTAGGCGCCTGGTTGAGCCACGACCGACCAACAGGAAGATCAAGACATAGATGTGCAGACCAGTTCCAGGAATGTCGGCCTCGACACTGCAGCCTGGCGACCAGTGGCTGAGGACCGCGAAAGTACTCTTATTAGAGCGGCCAAAAGTCCCACTGGGCTGACTGCGCCAAATTAAATTAAAAACTTAAATAAATAAGGCGCGGAAAAAGTGTAAGCAGAATACTTACAAAAACAGAATTAACGTCGGCTTCGTGTCCACCAAATTGCTGCCTAGGTTTTTCCTCGCGGATATCCCACAATTTGCATGTCTTATCCACACTTCCCGTCACATATTGGTTCTTGTCGGGACTGAGGGAAATGGAGACCACGTCGCCGTTGTGTCCCACAAACTCTGCCTTCTTCTTCCCGGACTCCAAGTCCCAATGAGTTCTGCGTCATAGGAATATTATTATTTAAATTAGTTAGCTGACATAGGTCGCATTAGACCATTTGAGCAGCGCTTTGATATCAGTTTATTGAGTTCATTATTACAGCACTATTAGTTCACATCTGAAGCGTGGAAATTAAAACCGGGTTAAGAGCCATAATTTGAAAATTCGTTTTATCACTTAAATACGATCCAAGTGACATGTAAACAGCGCCAAGCGACAGTGGTAAAATTGTAGTTGCAGTTGGTAGATAGTTGGCATTTCTGCCATGTCCTGTCTTATAAATCGTGTCAAGTGCCATGCCGCGACGTGACGCCTAAATTGTGACTACATATCATTCAACTTGCTTGCAAGGTGTTGCAGGACTGATGCTACCCCTAATTCACCGCCATAATATCCTTTACTTCCGTAAAAGTCCCCCAAACGTGTCTGCTTTAATTCAGAGAATTAAAAGTTGACTTACATGTTCATATCACCAGATCCAGTAATAAGAGTATTGTCATCAGTAAATCTACAGGAAGACAGGAATCCTTCATAGCCCAGAAGCTCTCTCGTTATTTTAGCAGACCCAGTACTGTCACGATTATTCAAGTCATACACCGTACACATATTGTCCATTCCACCACATGCTGCAAGAATTCCGTATAAATAAATAAATAAATGTATTCCGTTTTTCAATATTTCATAGTACATTAGAATCCCCCTGACCTCTGAGTCGAAGGAATCATACGACAACCGCTAAAGTACTTGAACCGATGTGTATAATCTTTCGGTTTCCAAGTAACAAATTGATATCTTACCTACGAAGTTGCCTGAGGGCGAAAAGGCTACGGACATGACCCAGGCTGACCTGAGGAGAATTACTTGTATCTTATTGCCAGTGTACGTGTCCCAGATGATAAGTTTTCCATCCAGTGAACCGGACACGCAATGCCTGAAATAAACATGTTTACAGAATGTAAAATATCACAATGAAATATAAAATTTAACAGTACAACTCGGCTTGTGAAGACTCGGACTATAAAGTTTGTATTTGTTCCTCTTCTTGCCGCTACAGCCGGAACATCGCTCCAGTCCGCCCGGTCCAGCACCATTCGATGCCAGTCACGAACAAATTAAGAGAAGCAGCCAAATTCTGCAGCGACTGCCAACCAAGCCCAGTCCTCCTATACTTCCTAAGACTAGTACGTGAACGTTGTGAAGTCACGCTTACATGAGCATACATAAGTATGCAGAGTATTTAGCGAACTATGTACTTGTGGGCTTATTGTCCAGCGGTTGAGACGATGCACGGATAGGCATACATCGTGATTTCGAATCCCCCCCAAGTCCGGATTTGTGTAAATCCTCTGATTTCGGTTATAACGAGGAGGTTGCCTCTTAACCGAAATCAGAGGATATGGGAAAAACTGGGCTTGGCGCAATTCGGACCCAAGATATACACCTAACCGGGGCGTCGTCTTAACCGCTGGACCACAAGCAAGAGGAGGTTACCTCTTCAACCAAAGTTAATTTAATGTCAGTGTTATGTATACCATGTAATACTACAATGTATAGATTTCCTCTTCAACATAAGTTTTTTTTCATAAAAGATTAACCGCATACAAACAATTTAATGAATGTATCCGATCGACCTCTTCAGTCGTCTCTGTAGGTTAGTACCCGTGTTGAGTTACGAAACGTCTCCGATCGTATGGCGTGTAAAGACTCGCACAAGTGCAAGCACATTACCACCTGGCCATCGAAGTCGATCAGTTAGTTTAATGCCAGCATTAGGTATATATTAGGTATATTGTAATGCTGCAATATATTGAATACGCATTGCCTTTACATTGCGTCAAGCACGCCTTAGCTAGTCCATTGTCGTTTGTAGTTGTTGAGTTGACGTGTAGCCCTACAAGTTTACCAATTAGGTATCCACTTTGATAATTAAATAAAGCTTTGCCTTTATTAAATAAATTAGCTCGTTGACTTGTTCAGTTAGATAGCTGTGTAGATGTGCTAACCTGTCAAGCAATATGAATCTTGTCAATAGCTCCATAATACAGATTGTATAGGTTTCTCCCTGCTCCGCCCTATATAGGATTGGCGCGTACAATGGTTTCCATGGTGCAGTTGTAACAAGACACCCCAGTAAGGCATAGAGATCGTGGGTCCGAGTACTGCGGGGTCCAATTTTTCCTTGATTCCGGAACTATTTCGGATAATGTACACTTATTTACTTTTTTTTAAATTAATTTTTAATTTAATTAATTAATTTTAATTGGCTTAAGGGTATACAGCCAAATCCAATCTGGCAAAAGACTGCTATCGGGAGCTCACTGGACAACGAGGTTGCCCAGGGACCGCCTAAAACAGCTTGCCCAACGTCCTACCACTTTTGTCCGATACTCTCCAGGAAGTGGACCACCTCCGTCAGCACCTCTTTGTCCAAGTCCTGGAGCACATCCATATACGTGAATGGCGGCAACTTCCCCTGGTCCTGCAACCTGCTAGAAGCTGTGTCCTCTCCCGGCTGTAGAGGGGGCAATCAAAAGTGATGTGGTCCGGAGTACCCCCTTGATCCCCACACTCACATTCGGATAATGTACACTTATTTACCTGTTATCACCGGAATAGTGAATACTGTTAACTTTGTTGATATGTCCTTTCAACATTTTCTTGGTCGAGAGTTTGACTTTTGCAGCGTCTGCTAAACTAGCCGTTTGTTCTACCAATGTCGTATCTGCAACTTTCTTCTGGTCTTCCTACAAAATCAAAAAAATTCGAAATGCATTAAGGGTGGCTCCCACCATGAGGGAGTATAATCATTCCTAGCACGTAAGGTCCGGTATACACGGGCGATTGTGACTCCAGTAACGCGCTGAGAAATTTTTGATGGGAGGAAATGGGTTAGGTGAATGGCTGGTGCAAAATCACAGGCTCTACTTCAGAAGCTTCTTATGAGCTGACGTGTCGAGGGGAAGCCCGTGCACCTGCGTGCGGTCGGCTTAACGCCAGTCTCAGAAATTTTCAGAAGTTGACTCTGGTTTTCCTACTAACCATATGCTGCAATAACAAATTTTTCAGCGAGTCACCGACGTCGTTGGAATCGTCCGGGCCTAAAGCGTCGGTTCTATAGCTAAAAGTTACACTATACGGTACCTTGTTTCTGCTATTTCGAATCAATTGCATAATTTAAATCTTTACATTTATACATCTAAAAATGTATCAATGTTCAAAAGAAGTTTGAACAAGTGGCGGCGAACAGAAATTACTAGTAGTAGAATGGTTGACACAGTCCCAGGCTACGGTGTGGGCCCATAGGACAGGGGACCTCCTGATTATAGTGGATTCCGAACCACTTGGGAAACACAGTGAAGTCACACGATTAGTTCGGAGGTGACCAGGACAAGTCCTACCATGTTTCCCTACCGGCACTGTGCACACGACCAAGTTATCTGCATCTTTGAACCTCCTCTGGTCCGCTGGATTCAACTTGGTATGGCTATTACTAACAGACATTACTAATTGAATGAACTACTTACTAATTTACTAACTACTGTATTTGTATTGCGATTGAATAACATGTACTGTATATCCAAAAGCGAAGCCGCACACGGGCTGACTGAAGCCTTGCGGTGTATAATTCTGTTGTAGTGTGCACTCTGTATCGAAATTGAATCAATGTAATAATAATTAGTGTTCAAATAACAAATATATATTAAAAATCGGTTAGGCCTTAAGTCATTTCATGTGACTGCCAAGAAGCTAACTAGCTGACCGCTGAAACAAACAATTAAAATCAAAATTAGCATAATGCTTCTTACTTGAATTTTTGAGAACAGGTCCTCCATCTCTTTTTTGAGCAACTGAATATCTCCATCGTCTTTCTTGGCCATTTCGGTTCTAGGATGTTGACTTTACTCCCATAAAATTCTTTTCTAAAAAGTCACAATTAAGGCAGTTTTGTTAAATAAAAACATTCACACGGCCACATTCTATGCATATACCTACAAAATATCAAAATGTAGAGGGGCATTTCTTCGATTCTATGACTATGATCGATATTCCATGAGAAATGAGTTGGTGTACAAAAACGGAAAGGGGAGGGGGGCTCCATTTGTTCTTTTATGAATACATTGAGGATGTCGAACTTTGATATTGGTCATTCCTGGATTATTAGGTTTTAGGCCCTATACCGGTATGCTTTTAATTTACTATGTAAGTTAATTTTTCGTTTTTGGTGCTGCCATTTTCCCATGAACGCAATGCCTAAATTTTAGATCTCCGTTAAGTAGCCTACATAAAAATATCTTACCAAAAAAATTTAAAAATACTCCATATTGTGGATGAAGTAGTCCTCTACACAGACCCAGTAAATGAAAGAAAAATTGGAATTGACTGATTTTGGGGTGGTTATTATATTTTCATTCCAGATACTCCTAAGAAAATTTGAGATGCTGCGAAGAAAGTAGAATACTTACCCTCTTAAGATGAAATGACGACCTATGGAGTAAAACATGTACTGCCCATCATGGGAAATTCACCACTTCATGACCTACAAGGACAGCTTCCACGCAAAACCGGATAACTCCTAGTCAGCTACAGTATGTAACAACTCTAAGGAATCTTACTCTTTTAAGAGCCCAACCACTCTATTGCCAAGCTCGCAAGTCTTCTTTTCACAATGCCTCTTAGCAAAACCAAGCACTGCTTCCATGGGAACAAAATTGACTTTATTGCTTGTGATGTTTGGCCTCTTCCAGCCCAGACTTGAATCCTTTGGGCTATTCCATAATATGGCAGATCATTGAGGAGAAAGCCGGTGCAAAGCCACATAAAAGGCTGGACTCACTGAAGAGGCCCATTACGAAGGTAGTCGAAGAAATAGCCATGCGTACAGCAATCGACGATTGGCCCAGTCGTTTTAGGATCTGCATTCGCAGGCAGGAGGTGGCCATTCTGTAAAATTGTTTCTTTTTTCTTCATTTGTTCTTTTACAGTTGCTTTTCATGATTATTACAGAAATTTTTCAAAAATATTATATTTCACTGACTTCTCCTAGTTTTAGTTGTGACAGAACTTATTCACCCAATTTTTTTTTTTTTTTTTTCAAAACCAAAACTTTGCTTGGGTAAGCACCCGGTTGGTTTTGTTATTCTATTTAACACCTAAAACAGAAGTTGGAAATTATCGATGGAATAGTTCCGCTGCAAAAACAGTTTTATTGAAAATTGAGTTAATTTTTTATTTTTTGCCCCCAGAACCAAACTATCAAGAGGCAAGCGACCTATTGCATTTTTTTAAAAATGAATAACGACTACAATATAGGCCTACAGTATGTGAATTTAAAAGAAATCGTTTTTGAGAAATAATCTGTTTAGCGGTTTTTTGTTGTTGGGAGTTTTTTGAGAATAAAACTCACCAAAATACAAAAAAAAAAAAAAAAAAAAAGCGCAAAAAGTGGACATTATTAGGTTCTAACTCTGGGGGCATTATTTCAAGCCGTACAAAGGTAAGCCAATTAACCAGCTTCTGCACCCCTTTCCTACTGGGATGAGACAATTTCACCTTGACATGTCTGGTACAGACCACTGTACGAAAAAAAATTGTTGCCATTAAATTGACTCAGGTTGATGAGCTAACCTCCTCAGCATATTATATCCGAATATTTGAACCTTGCCGATGAGCATCCATTACAAAAGGAATCAAGTCAAAGTTCAAACCTGGATTAAAGCTCTGACAGTTGGTGTAGAATGTGTATGGTAAAACGTCGCCCCGGAAAGGAATAGATGGTGGGTTCCAGTCCTGTATTTTCCAGATTTTTCTTTATTCCATACTTTCGGACATGAATTTTAAAAAATGACCACAATAGCCCTAGGCCGAAATGGCATCCAAGTTCAGACAGAACGTTTTTTATTTTGAATTAATCTTCTTCTTCAGCCAACGCCTGTCCTTGGCTGGTAAGCGTAGTAGGGCTGGGTTGTTCCCTCCTGTGTCGTAGTTAGGACTTCTAAATGATTCATATCTGTCCTACTTTGTTAAGTCATGCTTTCGCCCGTTACATTGCCTCAATGGTATGTTTGTCCATTATCGCTTATCGCTTGTAGCTTATAGACATCGAGGACGTAAATCAGTTTGCCAATGGCCAAAACGGCATACGGAAACAATATAAATAACGTCAAAAAATCCATGGGGTCGTTGGCATTGGACAAGGGACCAATGGACAACTTAGGTTCAGGACATTATTATTAGGGGTTTTACCTCAATGCCATTGCAGCTGAATAGATGGTCTGCGTTTCCTTCCCCTTGGACGCAGGGGGGCATTCGGATGAATCAGCGATACCTATTCTGTGGAGGTGGCTCTGGAGGTAGTCATGTCCTGTGGACTTTCGGAACGCTGCCACAGCGATGTCCCAGCGCAAGTTGTTGGGGATGGTTTTTGCTAGAAGCGGTTCCCATCGTTTGCCAGCTGCTCTCGCTTTTCTGGCATCTCTGGTCGCGCTCTTCACATTTGATTTTTATTAGTCTGCATGTGGCGGAGAAGGTTGGTTACTGTAGTAGGCATCCAGCCTTTGCTAGTTTGTCGGTCTCCCACGGGTGTCACAATGACCAGGGACCCATTGTAGGTGGATATCTGAATTGGTGTGTAGCTTCATGAGCCTAGACTGGCATTGCCTTACTACGTCATCATTATGTAGTTCTGGGCAGACGATGGCTTGCATTGCTGCAGAGTCTGAGAGGAAACCTATCTTCTTGGTTAACCCCATCTTGCTCAATCCACCTCCTGCTTCGGTGGGTACTCCACAGACCTGCAAGTGCAAAATACAAATACGGCAACGTGGTAACAGACATTCAAGACTTAGGCGGGGTTTCCACAGACCTCGCATTGCAGAATGCAAATGACATTGACGGAAATTTGAATTTTTCTTTTTATAGAAATCTATTAAAATGTTTGTACTTAACATATCCCAAGACGCCATTTTTTAATTTTAGTTTGTTTGTTTGTGATTTTACTGTATGATCATTGATCAATTTTAACTATGGCTAACTATGGCTATAACTATGAGAGGTCGGTGGAAACCCCGCCCATGTCTTGAATGTCTGCTACCACGTCACCGTATTTGTATTTTGCATTTGCAGGTCTATGGAATCCCCGCCTTCTTTGTTAGCTGCTACTTCCCCATCAAAGTTGGTTTGGTGCGGTTTCCACTGACATGCAAGTGCAAAATACACATACGGTGACGTGGTAGCAGATATCATTAATAAATGCGGGGTTTCCACCGACCTCTCATTGCAGAATGCAAATGACATTGACGGAAATTTTTGTTTTACTCTATCTATGCCATAGTAAAAATTGATCAATGATCATAGAGCAAAATCACAAACAAACAAATTAAAATTAAAAAATGGCGTCATGGTATATGTTAAGTACAAACATTTTAATAGATTTCTAAAAAAAGAAAAATTCAAATCTCCGTCAATGTCATTTGCATTCTGCAATGAGAGGTCGTCGGAAACCCCGCCTAAGTCTTGAATGTCTGCTACCACGTCACCGTATGTGTATTTTGCACTTGCAGGTTGGTGGAAACCGCGCCTTTTGAATTTGCGCACAGGGATAGATCCTTTGCCGACAGATGAATAGTAGCCAACTCCGCTGATGTTGGCAATTTTGAATTTATCCTGGCTATACAAGAGTTAGGATATTATTTGAAAGGTCCGGTGGCAAAAATTCCGAATTAACACCTACAACCGGACCCTTCACATTATAATTACAGTAAATTTTTAAATCACGAAAACAATGTAATGCGAAAATAAATTAAAAAGAAATACTTCGCTATTTTCTTGTTACCATATACTGCAAAATGTTAACATAGGACTTATTAAATGTACAAGTAAATGATAAAGAATTCAGTACTTGTTCAGTGTAATAGAGTGAAGATGGCCCTAAGGTACTAGCGTCGACTTGGCCAAAATTTAGGGTGTGCTCGAATATTAAGAGAATCTGATGGCATTGGCCACCCCTGGATCACAACAAAATAGGTTTGTTTATGTATTTTTTATTTATTTAATACTTAGCCTACGCTATAAAGATTGGGCATCGGACTTCCCTCAATTGGCAGAGGGCTATTTTATGCATTGTACTACAAGGAATTTTTTCAGTTTTAATGCAGAGGTTTTTCAGTGAAACTGATATGCAAGAGAACTTAACCAAATTATGAAGTTTATGGAAAAGTTATAACTACAAAAATGAAGAATACCTTATAATATCATGCATAAAATAATCCCCTACAAATTGACGGGACCAAATCTTAAGTATTAAATAAAATAAAAAAATATAAACCAACTTATTTTGGGTGTAGCTGTAGCCAACTATTTTAGCTCAGACATCTATGATATATTGAACAGTCTGTTCTACTGATTAAATAAGCAATCCATTTAAGTAGAAGAAAGTAGTATTTATTTATTTAAGGATAAAAAAGTAAGTTGGTGGAATGTGGGGAACAATTGAGGCGTATAGCGTTTACCTGCATTTTTTTTTTTTAATTTTGAGATAACTGCACCATGGTCTTCCTGATGCGCTTTATTTAAGAGGCCAATCATTATAACTGTAGCATGCTCAGTTCCTGTATAAAATACATTTGAAAATCAGTTCTTCAATGAAAAAGGTTGAAGTTTCTTTACTTCAAGTGCGTTTAAATCTAAAAATGAGTTTGACTGCAGTTATACGCTTTGGCTTCTGTACGCCTCAATTGGAGCACCGACAATTGCATGCATTCTATTGTCTTTATCAGTTAACAGTTTAAGGGGGCACGGCACCCTTCTCTTGAAAGTTGGTTGTGTTTGAGAACCTCAGCACCAGTCTCCGACAATGCCCTAAGGCCCGGTACACACGGATGATTCTCCCAGTCGAGATTTTTTTTTAAGACTTCGCATACAAACAATTGAATGAATGTATCCGAATAACCTCTACCTGTGTTGAGTTACCGATCGCATGATGTGTAGACTCGCACAAGTACGAACAAGCTACCACTATGCCATCGAAGACTTTGCCGACGTCTTTCCCATTGCAGCCATAGGGCTAGCAGAAATTTCTTGCCGATTTCGCCTGCTGCCGTGAAGCTAACCAAACGAAAGTGTATGGGTTTCCCCTCGACCCGCCCCGAATACGCGTCAACGTCACAAAACCTTCGGAAGCCCGTTCAGAAATTACCTTTGCACCAGCCCATTTGTCCCCCTGATAAATTTCCCAGCGTCTCTCGCTAGCGTGGAGAGTCCGTGTGTACCGGGCCTTAGGTTTGATTCATAAATATCCACAAGCTCGCTTCCCATAAGCGAAGGCATGAACACAGCAGCATTACTGTAAATTTATGTCACTTTTTTTCAAAGTTTCAATATTATATTATATATAACTATATAATATGATAACCGGACCATGAAACGAAAGGTCCACATACTGTAAAAGAGTTTTCCACCCAATCCTAGTGGCTACCTAAGCTGGTAGAAAAAAAAAAAGGAATTTCTTAATAATCGTCAAATATCTAAGAAAATGGCATGGTCGATTTGGAAAACCATGGTTATGAGTCATTTACGGATTAATTTTTTATTAGTTTTAATCTTAAATTTCTTTCGGGAATATTATATGCACGCATATGCCACTCCCTGAAAGGTACGCCGACAATACAAAAACTTCCCGTGGACCCATCTGTGGGGGTTTTATGCATTGCAACGGATGTATTGCTTGTGAATCTCCATAATGAGGGTTTATTAATTTTGCACCCTGTAATAACGTAAGTCCTGCACTCAGGGGCGTCATTTCAATACATTTCAGGCGTCGGGAGGGGGGATGTCAATTAGGTACATTTAACAAGGTTCTAACGTATTTTCCTAATTAGTCAGGGTCAATAAGGGGTCATGGGGGGGGGGGGCAATTGCCCGTCCTGGAAGGGGGAAATTACGCCCCTGACCAAAAACTCGTAAGCTACAACAATTAGGAAAATCACGTCATTAGCAGAATAATATTTTAAACATTGAATCAAGAACGAATTCTAGTAAAAGAGTAGGAAATATAGCCTACATAATTAACCAATTAAACTTTTCTGGGTAAAATGAATAACAAATAAATTAAGTATTGATTACCAATTTGTCAAAATAAACTCTCTGTGCACCTCTAACTAGGTAGTATTAGGGCTTTAAACACCTATGTATATATAGGTAGTACTTCTTTTCCTTTTTTAACTAAACAGCGTTTGAGAATGTTCACTGCGATTTTGTTAGGTCTAAATTATTTCAAAAGAGGATGTTATTTTAAAACAGACAAATGACCACAACAAAGGATAGGTTCACTTTTAAAGCTACTGGCTACACGTTAAGATAACAGTCGAGAGCAACCAAATTAGAAATAAATAAATAAAAAATATTTTTTAGAAAAGGATGTCTGGGTATTTCTTAATAAATTAAAATTAATTCCTCGGGCCACAGCAAAAAGAAGTACATCCACAAAGATATGAAAAATTAGGGGTCTTCACAGTGTTGGTGTTATCGAGTTATACCTAGTTAAGTGTGTTATATCAAGCTAACTTAACACACGTGAAACCCGATAACCAAGCAAACCAGCGTTCAAGTTTCAAGTTGGTGAACTGTGTTATTAAGCTAGCGCTGCGATCGACAGCTCAGGTTTACAGCCGCCATCTTTGTTTTTGTCGATTTATTTGAAACACGCATTTAAAATATTGTAGTATTTACAATTATTTGTATTATTTATTATATGTCACAAGCAATTACCGTAAATACTTTAAAATATAATAACCAAAATGAACAAAAAATATAAACAAATGTGGCACTAGAATAGAGTTCTGCCACTTTTTTTTAAAACCGCGCCACGAACGTCTAACTACTACCACGTTGTTTACTCTGTTAAATATTTTCGATATAGCATGATAACTCACCCCCGAGGTCCACTCACGATTGTTTGTTAACTTGGATAACACATCTAACTCGATGACACAAACACACACAAGACCTCTTATGATTTTAATCCGTTAAATCGAGTTATTTTGCATCTTCACGGCTGATATATGATCACTCTAGATTAGAAAAACACCATAAAGGGCATTAAACCGATTTTATAGAAAAGTCGTAAATCGGTAGGGTAAAAAGTAGGTTTTTACAGAAAGTTTGAACTTTTTATGAATTTTCCCTATTTCCATATTTTCCTATCTTTGCAAATGTGGAATTACACAATGTACGCCAAAACTGCCCGGGCGTCCTTTGTTTAAAAACTATTGGGAAATCTGTCTTAAAATCAAGCGAAAGAAAGTTTTTAAACCATTCATATGGGCAGAGAAGTTGGTATCGCTTCCATCCCAAACTCAGGAGGCAGCCCTTAGGCATTATATTACCTTTCCCAGTTGCCTACGAATAAGATTTTCTCGGGAAATCCATCCCACCTCGGTGGGCCAAGGACAAAGTTTAATTGATTGGGTTTTCGTATTTTACGTATACTGAATGTAGTGATAACCAGTACAAAATAACCTCTACCTACACATTTATCAAACGTCTAAGTAAAACGGCATGAACCACACCTACTATATCTACACAATATTTTCACAAGAGTTCTATACAAAAGGGGACTAAAATTATTATCATTCTTCCAATCCATGCATTTTGTGCGACAGTGGAACCAGGAATATTTACTACTTTCCATCAATATACTAATATTACTATCAATATTTCGTAGATTTTTAGTTAATTTACTAAGGGCGGTTACCTCGGGAAGGACTGCCGACATTCATTGACATTAAATTCCAAGACAGGGAGGAGTGGAGAAGGAGATGGAAAGATTTGCTGCAAACCAATCGATAGATTGAAACTAAAGAAGAAGAAATTCCACTATCCCAACTGTGATGTTTAGGTCAAAAGAGGCCGTGTTGTAGCAGTCTTCAGAACAATAACCGGGCACGATCTTTTGGCATCCCACCTCCACCGAATTGGAATATTGAGGTCCCCCGACTGCGTCCTGTGCGGGAGTACCCCTATGGCCGCCAGCCACCTCAAGGACTGCCCGATGCTTGATGATGAAAGAAACGATCGACTTACCGGAGATGAACACACGGCACATCTATACTGGTCAGCGTGGCGCCTGATGGCAGAAATGCCAAGGGTGGGCGTTGGCTAGTAAGTAGTAGGCCGTGTTAATCTATTTTTGTCGATTGAACGATTTCAAAAGCGTTTCTTACGATATCTATCCTTCAGGTTTTATATATCCTTAACTTAGTGCCTCTGGATATAAGCCTTAACTTGTGCTTTACATCTTATCATTACACACCATGTAATCGGAGACGTGCCGTAACACAACACAAGTGCTGTATAAGTTAGGCACCTGAAGAGGTTATTCGGATCCATTCATGAAGTTGTTTGTATGCAATTAATAGTTTTTTTTTTTTTTTTTTTTAAATTAAAAAATGTATATCTTTTGATAACACTAAATCTATTTATTATTATTATTAATTGGTTAAAGCTGTAAATGGTCGAAGAAAGATATGGCAGAGCACCAGAAATTAAAAAAATATCGTTGGCGAATGTAATGTCTCATCTCTCCTATAGAGAACTCTAAAGTTAACAAGCAATGTGCCTGAAGGATAGACATTGGTTAAAAAAAAAAAATTGTCGTGGCACTTGCTCCATGGCATCACTCATATTTGAAATACATGGTTTGGCGGGAAGCCATTTTGATTAAGTCAATTCTCTCTTGTATAGAACTCTAGTTTTTACTAAGACGGTGAGAGGACGAATTTCGCAGCAATATAAAATCATTAATTATTTACAACAAAGAAAATCAAGGTTTGTAACTAAAACTTAGAGAATAAATTCTAAAAACAATTATGAAGCCCACCTTTTGTACGCACAAATAGGTGTAATTGGCTATTTTTTTTGCTGCATTTCACACTTTAATGCACCCGGTAAAATCGTGAGAACCATGAATAGGGACTAATTTCCCCCAGTCCTGCAGTCCTAGCACCAACGGAAAAGAATAACTTATCCGAGAATAAGCGTAAATGTAAATTATCCTACTTGAATTAGTAATTAATTGTCCGAATTAAAAATAAAAATTCACAAAGCTGTACTGGCATTGAGGTAGAAAACCGAACTGAGTACGCTCTATTCGCGGCACGGCGTCAAATGGCGAACCAGCCTAGGACGGGCGCTGGCTGAAGAAGAAGAAGAAGACAAATTGTTGTGAACAGAGGCTATGTCCACTGTCTATGCTGGATGCAGGCGGAACAATGTTTGGGCTCTTTGAACAGTTGAATGCCGTCTTCTTTGGACAGGGTTAGTTTTAACACAGTATTTCTTCGACTCTATAGCTCGGCATGAGTTTGGCCTCTCACCCCGCCTCTCTCCAGACATCCCCGGTTCTTGGTCTTCCTCCACCAAGCCACCACTGACATCTTCCACAGGGCACATTCCAACTCGTCTCGCCATCGGTTCCGTAGCCTTCCTAGCTCCGCCGCCTTTTGAATTCTCCGAACTCCACCTACAGAGCGATGGAGAGACGAGTTGGAAAGTGACTAGCGGAAGATGTCAGTGGTGGCTTGGCCAAAGAAGACCAAGGTCCGGGGAGAGGTGGTGGTAGAGGCCAAAGCTCACCGAGCTCTAGCGCCGAAGAAGAAATACCTCATTTATTTATATTTATTATTTCTATTTGAGTGGTATAGAAGCAAACCGGACTAAGTCCTAAAATGTCAAAAATTGAGTTTTTGGCACCTTGGCGTTAGCGCCCGACCGGGTCGAGTACACGAAATGGGTCTGGGGAGAACCCTCACACTGCGTACGCGGACTAAGAGGGAAGAGGAAGAAGAAGAAGAGTTTTTGGCACCGATGAATTCGTCTGGCTGAAATCTATCCATCGAATTTATTATCACAAGCTAATTCTGGCATAGCCCCGCGTAAAACTAGTATTAGGTTTGGATGCGATTCTAGGGCACTTAGCTACATTTTTTTTGTAGCTATCTCCTGAAAAATTAATTGAAATGGACTGCTCGGTTTTCATTCATACCAATCATTTAAATAATTCCCCCGGTTATTCCTTTCCGTTGGTGTCAGGCCTGCTGATGAAATTCCATATCAACGGTAACAAAACAAGGCGGCATTCATAGCACAACCCACTTTTAACATTCAGATATTTCCAGAAACTAAAAATAACGCAATTGCCTAATTATAACCACAGCAGCACTGTTTGTTCCCCTCGTAATTAGAGTTGCATATAGGAGAGATGCGACATTCGCTTCCCGCCAAAAAATATATTTTTGTATTTTAGGCGCCAGCTGCCACGCCTCTTATGACCAGCCATTGAAAAGACGTAGCAGGTGGCCCCAGGATTAAAAAAATTATTTTTGGCGGGCCCCAACTCTCCTATATAAAACTCTACTTGTAACAAAGTGAGTTGCGCATGCGTCCGACTCGTTTTTTAACAGCAGACAGCAACAGCGTGTTATGATGGTCCAATGATGAGGACGATCCACTTTAAGAATCCACAGGCCAGTATTTAACCTTTGGCTGGAAGTGAAATCCCTCCGGTGTTGGCCCCAATAACATCTCACTGAAACAAATAGATCACCGTTTTAGGGACAATAACTTTTTATTCCGCCCGTAAGAGTACAAGAAGGGATAGGATTAGAAATGACGTGATGACAAGACAGTGTGGAAGATGGTGGAGAATGGCGAGGAACAGCGTGGCCTTAATCTGCAAGATCGCCACCGAAATGATGACATAAAGATCAAGACTGCTGATGTCACTCTGAAAACGAGAGAAAGAAGACTCGGCTGCGGGAGGGCCCGTCCAGAGGAGAACGAAACGTCCTTATTAAAGCGTATTCCCCCCGGGGAAGACTGAAGATGACACTCCTCAGATAAATCGAACACGACCTGCCGTGCCGCTCACCCACCTTGAGGACAAAGGCAATGAAAAAGTAAAAGTAACTGTGTCTTGTAAACTGTAACCAAGTCTTGATTTATTGGCGCAGGGATTTCAAACACAACAGCAAAGCTATTCGCCCATCAAGTTCCAGCGATGGCGCCAGTCACTAGACTGCTAGCGTTAGTTGTCGGATATAAAGTAAGCATTCGGTAATGCTCTGACTAAACAGGAAAATCTGTTACTGAACCAAATATATTGTAAATATATGCAGTATATATACGGCATATATATTTTTTATTCAAATGATTTCTTGCGGACTTCCTGGGGACCAACTGTTGGGAACCACTCATCCCCACATCGTATAGGCTCTTGACAACCCCACCCGTACACAATTATCGATACCACTCAGGAAAAGCAAGAGGGTGCACAGTAATTCAAGATTGTTCTAGCATGTCACTGCACTCAGAGCTGCAACATGAAACAATTCAAGTAATGGCTAGCAAAACAAGTAAAAAACTGTAAAAAAAAAAAACGTAAACAAATTAAATTGCTCAGCAGATAAAACTGTTAGCGACTCAGCGTCTAAGCAATGGGAATTGATATGGGAAACCCTACAAAAGTGAGAGTAGAAACTAGGACAAAGAATTAAAGTCGTCGCTTCCCTTCAATTTTTTTTTTTTCTTTTTTTTTTTACGGCCACTTGGCTAAGCCAATATCAGACCGAGTACCCCAAACCTTGGCGAATGGCAACTGTGAGTCTATCCCTCGCCATGCGTGGGCAGTCCCATAAAATGTGTTCCACCGTTTCCGGTTGGCCACACTGATCGCAAGAGGCAGAGTCCACAATTGACATTCGCTGCAGGTGATACTTCGTCCTGGTGTGTCCTGACATTAGGCGCGATGAGGCTGTCACCACGCCTCGTGACAACTTGGGAGACTCAAACCACCCTCCCCATGCCATTCGGGGAGGATTGAGTGACAGTACCGCCCCCTCTCATCGCCGTCCCATATCTGCTGCCACCAATCACGGCATCGGCCTTTGACACCGCTATGGCAGTCCCTGACATCGATATAAACGTAGGTCGGGCCCGCTGAATTACTGTATTGTTTCGCCCATCTATCGGCCTCTTCGTTAGCCGGAATACCTACATGAGCAGGCACCCAGTACAATCTTATTTTGTACCCAACCTCGGCCAAATCCCCTAGCTGGGCTCTAATATCATTAATCAATATTGGTGCTTTTGGGACTGGGGTGAAACCAAAGCAGTCAGAGCAGACGCTGAATCAGAGAAGATTGCGAATCTATCTCCTCCTGCCCTGGTCGATTTGATGAACTCGCACGCCATTCGGATGGCAACAAGCTCTGCTGTGAAGGGCGATGAGGTTGAGTCCAATACCACTTATCTGTGTTGCCCACCCTTAACAAAATATAGAGAAGATATAGGTATAAGATATATAATCTATAAGGAAATGGCTGGAGAAGGAAATAGAGGGAACACGAAGAAGGGGAAGACCTAGGAAGAGATACAGAAACCATATTGAGGACGATCTTAGAGCAGTATTGGACTTACATTGCCTGTAGTAGTCATTAGTAGCCCCCACGCCCGAAACGTCACCCTGACAACGGCCTAATGGTGAGGCCTGTGATGACTGCTAATAAAACAGGCAATTGAAGTCCAACTAACCTTCTGTTAAATAATAGATTAGAAGAGTGGGACTAGTACTAGAGGAAGTGCTGATAGGTGGAGAGACAGGAGGGAATGCTGGAGTCTCAGCTTGAGAAACTGGCCCCCAAGGCGGAGGAACTCAATGAAGAGTTAACAGCATAAGGATGCAGAAGGCAACGGGAAAACACTGCATTACAATTCCCTGGTACAGTCATCATGACTAAGTACATTCGGTACTCTACATACTTGACTTCCTTTTGAGGAGTCAGAAGTACGGTATATACGTGTTTACGATTGCAATGATGATCGCCAATCTTCGATAGAAAAGGCATCCAAAGAAGAAGACGAGATTCGAGCTGTCGCCACTCTTTCATTATCTCCCGCGACCTGCTGTCTATTTGGTGGGATGAGACCCTGTGCCAACTATCTTTCTGCCTTTTGTCCGCACGGCTAATTTTTTGTCATTGTCAGGTTATCACTCCTCCAATGATGGAGGGTTTTCCTTGGCTTCCGGCCCCCGGAATATGGCAACTATTACTGGAGTTCTCAGCCACCTATTCTATTTTGCAAGCATCCAGTGATTCTAGTAAATCAATAGAACTTACCTTATCTTGATCCAATCTTTTTGCTCCTGGCTGCCCAGCAACGTCTCCATATCGTTCCTGCCGACGTATTTGACGCATTTGTCTGTCAGCCTCTGCGGTGGCTTCTCCAGCAGCCCAATCGGAATGTAGCGGCAGAGGAACGACAACCAGTCCAGTAGAAATCTTCGAGTCACTTCAACACCTACAAGAGGTCATGCAAATTAGCGATGAGCACGGGAGATCTACAGGTGACTGTGAAAAAACGGGCGGAAGCGGATAAGGACTAGCGAGAAGCCTATTATTGTGGCATCACCTCGCCCGGATTGGTGTGCAAGTGAACAATGATATGTGCCGACATTGTGCGATGGAGACCGAGAGTGGATGGCACATTCTCGCCGAGTGCTGGGATGTACTATTGCTACTGACGGCTGGTCGCCAGAAGTCCGACCCGTGGCCATGGCGAGATTCACTGAAGCAGTGGGTCTCGACTAGTGCGACCGGGGGACCTATGGGCCCAAATCGCGGCCTGGGTCCCGACTACAAATACTACTACTAAGCTAACACCTACAAGAGGTCATGCAAATTAGCGATGAGCACGGAAGATCTACAGGTGACTGTGGAAAAGGGGCGGAAGGGGATAAGGACTAAGGCGGCTATTCCACCGACAAAGTTGCTTCACTAATCGTGGTGCCGACGTGGTAGCAGACATCATTAATAAGTCTCTGCCATATTTTAAGGAGACTATTATGTAGATACTTAACTTATCTATTATAAATTAAGTTATAATATGTTAGAGACTTATTAATGATGTCTGCTACCACGTCGGCACCACGATTAGTGAAGCAAATTAGTCGGTGGAATAGCCGCCTAACGAGAAGCCTATTATCGTGGACTCCCCTACTACTGGGGGTCAATTGCCGAAAATGGCGCCCATGATTAACATATGGAGGGAGGCATATCGTATCACTTTTTATTTTATTTCATTAATTTTTACCAGGAAATAGCAGTTGGCTTTGTAGATCATTTGAATTATGAAGAAGTAGACCTTAAAATAAATAGCTGTTATTGGACTATTATCCGATCATTTGGGTGCAGATTATCAACTAGTCGCTCGTAAATTAAAAAATTAAAAATTATTTCTTGTGGGAAAGAATGCCCTATCCAAGCGAACCAATCAACAATCAGAGCGAGATTTTCAATACGTTATTCATGTGCGCTGTTCACGCCACGTCCGATGCTTGGGGACGTGGTCGTAAACAAGTGATGGGCGAGTCGCGGCGAGGTTTGAATTATTGGCGGTCAGCGCGCCAATACTGTTAGTGTTGCCCTAGCGGCAGCTGGGGGTACTATGATGACATTATTCCCGGCATCGCCAAAACAGCTTCTTTTATTGATAATAAATGGATTGCACTTGAAGAGTATATCTTTTTACCTACTGTAAGCTGAGTTTTTGCTGAGTTAGAACGTCCCCGGATTATTCCCGGCATCGCCCAAACAGGCGCTATAATTGGTGATTGACCCCCCTATCATTCACGTAATTTTATAGGAAAGTTGTCCATTGTACTGTATAGTTACCTTTAGCGTCGCTGCCCCAATTCTCGAGGCCATAATTAACGAACCGCTTGATGATTTCAAAACGCTCGCCAGACGAGATGTCACGATCACGTTTCATTTTTACCTCCTCGAATAACCAAGGCTTTACCAGAGCACCACGGGCCATAATTTCGTCTAGAATCAAACGAAAAAGCGTGTTTAAAAACCACCATGTAGCGATGTAATGTGAATATTCCTACAATATTTTAATGATTACATGAAAGCTAGTATTCTCTTCTATTTTCCATGAGAATACAAGCAGTTGGATAGCATGGCCCGGTAGAACCCGACCACAATACGACACAAAACACATGGCGAGGCTCATTTAAGGGAGATTCATCTACCCATTGAAACGGCGACCAATGAAAATTTCTTCACAACTTTTCATTTTATGACCCCCTGAGCCTAAAACCACCCCCATTCAAGATGTTATATGTGTCTATATATGCGTGTTATATCGATTTTAGGAAACACTCTAACTGCCGTAGGTAGATATTATCCGATTTTGATGAAACATGACCCAAAAATTTATCATACAAATATCTTGATCGTTAACCAGCGTAATCCGCCATTTTGTTTCAAGATGGCCGCCAATCAGAAACTTAAAAAATTCATATCTTAGTTAACATTGGTCGTAGAGGGATATCATAACATGTCCGTAGTTTTATAGATCATGGGCTCGAATCCCGCCAGCTCCAGCCTTGTCCAAATCCTCTAATTTCGATCAATTGTATTGGTGCAAAATTGACAAGTGGAATAGCTGTCTTAGGCGGGATTTCCACATACGTCAATGGTCAATGGGAAATATGGTTTTGACGTGGTAGCAGAATTTTTAATATGTCTTTAATGTCTGCTAAAACGTCAATTTCACATTTCCCATTGACCATTGACGTATGTGGAAACCCCGCCTTACCATTGACACAATGTAATGCGCAAGCTAGGGTACGAGCCATGTATTGGAGTATAAATGAATGAATGAATATATTTTAATACAATACAATGCAATAATACACAATACAACAATCAATTTATAAAAATCCCGCCACTGGGCAAATGCCCGAGTGTGGCCTACATAAGAGGGTGGTTATTTACTTACTGGCAAAAACCGGATGTGCTGCTCTCGTCTCCGCGTACTCGTGATATGAAAATGTGTCGCTGTTGACCATAACCGGCACAGGCGATAATTCGTTACCCGTATTGCTCAGGGTTTCCCAATCCATCTGCCGCGTCTCCTTATCCCGACAAATCAACTGAAACACGAATTATCGTCATCAATATAAGTGGAAACATTCAACAGTCAAATACGTCAAGGCTTTCGTGTTACCGGTAAATGCTAAATATCACGTGAATAGATCGACATGTAAAGTAGTGGTACAAACTCCGAATTTCACGCGAAAGGTTGCTGTTTCGAGTCCTACACTAGCTTCATTATCTGACCATGCTTCGGAGGGCATGTAAAGCAGTTAAGTGTAAAAGAGGGCTTTATAGCCCTAACTCCGCTAGGTTGGCTTGGTAATAGAACAAAAAGTCAATATTTATTAATTTATCTACAGATCGGATCACCAATGAGCAAGTGCTGCAGTCTGTAAAAGATAAAAGTTTAAATGGTCCGGTACACACGGACGATTTGGTCACTAGTAAAACGATGAGAAGTTTTTTTTTGGAGTAAATGGGAAATGGTGCAAAATTAATAAGTATATTATATATAAAAAATTGCAATTAATTCCAAAACATAAATTTTTAATAGTAACAGCTGTTTCGGTGTAACACCATCTTCAGACAGTTACACCGAAACAGCTGTTACTATTAAAAATTTATGTTGTGGAATTAAGTGCAATTTTTTATACATAATATACTTATTAATCATGTTCCACTTCCACGAAGTCACTGAAGAAACTCTCTTATGAAACGGTGCAAAACCTGGCCAACAACAGTCTTCTGCAGCAAATTTCTGAAGGTTTATCTCAGGCACAATCTGCTGCAATAGACTGGTTTTGGCCCCGTGAAAAGCTTCTCGGCGGATCACTGACGACCGAATAGTCAGTGTGCAGTGATTGCCATCCAGAAAGCGTGATGGATCAGACCCGCTGAGTCACACTGGGCTGCTGTACACAATCCCCGAAAATCCCCGAAGGCCGGATGTCGGGAGAGACCGGCCGCAATTGTAGTACTTGTCTATTTGAACCAGCTGTTAGGTCACAATGGAAGGGGGAAAACCTTACAGGTGTTAAAAACAAATTTAACAGGAAATGTATGTATTTGTGGATGAGATGGGTCTTTGTAAAGGAATATAATGGCTCTGGGACTGGTCACGTAAAGATGACAGTAAGATTGCTGGCACAGAGCCTCATCCCACCAAGTATGCTGCAGCAGCCTGATCGAGGCGATTATAATACCGGTATTTATTTAATCCCCTGGTAATAAAAATGTTAACAAGATAATTTTACAATGGAAAGTGCTATTCAAAATTTGTTTGTTTACAGTTATAATCCTAGGGTATTTATTTAACCCCGGTATTATAATTGCATCGGCAGCCTGATCGAGGCGATTATAATACCGGTATTTATTTAATCCCCTGGCAATGAAAATGTAAACAAGATAATTTTATAATGGAAAGTGCTATTCAAAATTTGTTTGTTTAGTTATAATCCTAGGGTATTTATTTAACCCCGGTATTATAATCGCCTCGATCAGGCTGCCTGCTGCAGTGGGGCAATTAGGGCGATTGGTATTAACTTACTCCTGGGGTTAAAACTGTAAACAAACAAATTTTGAATAGCACTTTCCATTGTAAAATTATTTTGTTTACATTTTTAATAACAGGGTATTACCTGGTATATTAATCCCGGAATTATTATGTTCGCCATGATCGGGCCGCAGCAGGCTGATCATGGCGATTGGTATTAACTTACTCCTGGGATTAAAACGGTAAACAAACAAATTTTGAATAGCACTTTCCATTGTAAAATTATCTTGTTTACATTTTTAATACCAGGGGATTAAATTAACCCCGGTATTAAAATCGCCATGATCGGCCCACAGGAGCCAGAATCCAGAAGAAAATATTTTACTAGTTTTATCGTGATTATAAGGGGTATTAACTGTGTTGGTAGAAAAGGGAAAAAGGTAAAATGGAAAAATAGAAAATAATTCAACCTCCGCCAACCATAGAAATATTAACTAGTACACGCAACTTACCCCTAAAGTCTCTTTGCCTTTGGCTATTAACTTACGAACATCTGCTGTAGTCCACCTCTTTATTTTTTTTAAATTAATTTCTGTCGTAGAACTCATTTTAAAATTAAATAAAAAAAGCAAAACTTAAAAATAAACAACAAATATGGCCGTTTTTAATTACATAAGTGGAAATGTTAGGGAAACAGGTTTCCTTATATCATTTTTCTAATAGAAAAATTGGAGTTCTATTCTTCCATCTTATCTCAGTTTCCTACTTTCCCTAAGGGTAAACCCAACACAGTGAATATTTGTTGTACCCTATTTTCAAAAAATAAACAAACATTGACTTCTTGTTCTATTACTAAGCCAACCTAGTGGAGTTAGGGCTGTAAAGCCCTCTCTAACACTCAACTAGAAACGCCCGGGACCGCCTGCTTTACATGCCAGAAAATGTAGCAAGTGTGGGACTCGAACCAACAACCTTTCGGGTGAAAGTCGGAATCTGTACCACTACTCTACATGTCCTGATTAAATTTCTATAACAATACTCACCGAAACCATGGAGACTTGGCATTGTTTGAAGCAGGACACGACGTCAACGACATCAATCAGTCGGGCTGAGACCGTGAGCGGAAGATGCGCCACTCGCGTCATACACCTCACCACAGACTCCATCGCCTGCGCCCGTTTGGGACCGCCTTTCCGCATCATATGCCTCTACAAACGAAAAAGTACAATCAACATCTTTCCCTGTAATAATCCAACATGGCTGCCGGTCAGCTGATAGTAGATGTATTCCCAACTAATAGAGAGATGGGACATTCGAGCGCGCCAAAAACATTTTATGAATACCAGGGCCACCTGATGTCACGTCTCCTATGACCAGACATTGAAAAAAACTAATAAAGAGGCCGCAGGATTCAAAAAAACATTTTTAGCGCGCTCGATTGTTCCATCTCTCCTACATAGAACTCTACTCCTTAGGCGGGTACTCCACTTGTCAGTTGTTCTTCATTTGTGCATTAAAAATTGATGGGATTTTTGTTTTAAGGAGACTATTATGTAGATACTTAACTTATCTATTATAAATTAAGTTATAATATAGTAGAAACTTATTATTGATGTCTCTACCATATTATAATTTAATTTATCACAGATAAGTTATGTATCTACATAATAGTCTCCTTAAAACAAAAATCCCATCAATTTTTAATGCACAAATGAGGAAAAACTGACAAGTGGAATAGCCGCCTAACCTAATAGGAGGTTATAAAGGCCGGTTATTTTTTGGTAAAATTAATTAAATCATCGATCCACTACTACCAACATCTAAGAATAGTATTTTGGCGGCAAAAAATTCAAAATTTCTCAAGACGTAGACTATTTACCCCGCAGACTGTGACGTTCTTATGCGCCACTTGGTTGTTTTCCTCCTTAATTTGGTCATAGCATGATCCAAATATGTTAAAACAAAGTTAAGTAACGACTTTCCGAGCATAGCTGGGCTCAGGGGGAGTGAGATCGGTCTACAGCCAAGCTAAGCATAGGAAAACCGATACAACTTAGTTTCTTATCGGTTTTCCTGCTGAAAGCTGTAGACCGGTCTCGCAATCGGCTGAGACATCACTTGCGAACCGCCAAGCTCTGAGGAAGGTTAAGAAACTGCTATCATTGTTGTAATATGGGAGGTGAGTTGTTAGTGCAGTGAATAATCTAAAAAGATATGTGAGCTAAAAGAGGAAGCAGCTTGGGGGACGGAGGGGGATGCCTCTCATACCCCCTCCTCATTTATAAGTGAATTCTCCCAGAGTTACCCTCCCCAGAAAAGAATGCCGACCGAGGCTATTCACTAGCTGCCCTCCGCAACATATTCGTCGAACGCCTGTCTCTATCCCGAGGGCATTGAAGTGCGTGTGTATCTAAGGTTTTCTACTGTCCTATGTCCAGTCTTTTTCGACGAATGTACTTATTCATCACAGTGGTCCGCAGAGACAATATACATATATTAATGGTAGGGTGTCTCTAGTGAAATAATAAGAACTAAAAAGTAAATGCGTTTTTCCTTAGCAGTAAGTCCTGAATCCACTGAAAGATGTTGAAGCAGATCAGCTGTTTACACAGGCCAATAGTGGAAATGTAAGGTCGAGCATTCTGGGCAAGGTTAGACGAGCGAAGATGCTGGCCTGACAAGACTTACTGCTTTTCTATAAAATCTGTATGATGATGATCATCGTCTTTTTTAGAGCAAAAATATTTCATGTGAAAATATGCAAATGTTCATTATGACGTCTTTGAACAACTATTCCAGTAGGTTTGTGGCAGTGGCTGGCAAAATATCACAGGTCAGTCTGTTTACAAAAAAATTTGGGAAGTTCGCTTAAAGTCTATTATTTCCAGTCTAACTCACCATATTATCGCCGGGGTTTCCAAAGTGTAAATTAATGAAATCCGCGTTGGTTTTCTCGTCCACTAGCTGAGCGCATCGGGTGAGAATGAAGGGGTTGGTTCCAAACAGTTGAATCCCGAATGAATCTTCGACATCATGCCTTCGCGCTAGCAACCAGTCAAATTTAGCACCCTAAAATAAATAGTAAAACCATCTTTGAGATATACTGTAGATGTTCCACTTAGGCATATCCGACGATTGATAATTAAAGCTTAAGGCCCGGTACACGCTGAAGATTCTCACAGTCGTCCATATTGAAAGGATAGGGTTTGGTGAATGGTTGGTGCAAAACCACTGAATCTAATTCACAACATTTCAATGAACTGCAGTGTCTAGGGGAAAACCGTGCACTTGCGGTCGGTTTCACGCCAGCTTCCAAAATAGTCAAGAGCTCGTCTGCTAGTCCTATGGCCACAATGAAAAAGATGTCGGATAATCGCGACTACGAGAGTCGTCAGTGTGTGACGATTATCTTGTTATTATTATTTGGGCTGACGTCAACCAATTCAATAGGCGCCCATTCCACCGACCGGCTAGGGCTATTTACAAAAACAGTGACGTGGTAGCAGACATTCAAGACTTAGGCGGGGTTTCCACCGACCTCGCATTGCAGAATTGACGGAAATGTTTATTTTCCTCTATGCCATAGTTAAAATTCATCAATGATCATACAGTAAAATCACAAACAAACAAACTAAAATTAAAAAATGGCGTCATGGGATATGTTAAGTACAAACATTTTAATAGATTTCTATAAAAAGAAAAATTCTAATTTCCGTCAATGTCATTTGCATTCTGCAATGCGAGGTCGATGGAAACACCACCTAAGTCCTGAATGTCTGCCACCACGTCACCGTTTTTGTAAATAGCCCTAGCCGGTCGGTGGAACGGGCGCCATAATAATAAATATAGTTACAAGATAAGCGCTGTTTAAATTTTAAGTATAGTTCGTCAGATAAGGCTGAAGCTGCAAATACACCATCCAAATTGGTTGTATAGTGGTGAGGAATGGACCTGGGCTGTAAGGTAGAGGCTTGAAAGAAATATTGGCTCCAAATTCCAGGTTAGCGAAAATAATATGATCGGGCGCGAGTCAACAGTGAATGTTTACATTTTTGCAATTAGAAGCGATCCAAAAGTACACAAATGGGTGGATATGTTGCTTCACGCTGATCAAACCATTTTTCTCCTGAAATAAGTTGTTTCGCATTCCTACATATATGAAAATGCAAAAAATTGACTTAACAACATGAAACGTAATTACAACCCACTGTGTTCAGTGTTGCAATTATTAGCACACATTTTTTCAAGCCTTAGCGTTACAGCGCAGGTCCATTTCTCACCAATAAGGCGGAGTGGGAATAAAGAGCCCTAGACGAACCAAAGTCCCCCCCCCTCACAAATGGACCTGATTGCTACGCCGGAAAAACCTCAGAAAGCAACATAAGAAGAACCGGTCCGAGTTTACTCGAACATGCTTTCCAATTTATAAATTAGTAGATATAGACATGTGTAATTTCATAGGAAATAATTTCCCTATGGTTAAATTTCAGATCCCTCGAGAGAGAGAAGGGGGGGGGGGGGGGGGGGGTCCACCTCAATTTATTAAAAACCCCTTAAAACTTAATTGTATATTATGGAACGAACAGACCAATACATTGTAACAGTAGTAACAATGACACATGGCACGTAATGTTTTGGAGCGTGAATTTTCCATAATTTCTCAAAAAATAATTTTTTGCACAGAAGCAAGCGTATTTTTGGGAATGCAGCCTGTTCGTTTTTGTTACCCTATTCAACACCTAAAACATACCTGAAGGTAGAAATTATAGATAGAAAGGTTCCGCCGAAAAATTATTTTTCAGTCATTTTTCATGAAAATTGAGTTATTTTTATTTTTTTACCCCCAGAAGCAAACTATCATGGGGCAAGCGACCCCCCTCATTTTGTTAACATTAATAACGACTACAATATACAGTATGTGAATTTAAAAGAAATCGTTGGTTCTTGAGAAATAATTATTTTAGACTTTTTTTGGAGTTTTTTTTAGAATAAAACCCCCCCAAATTGAGTTAGCCCAAAATAAATAAAAAATGGTCTCGAGGTATGATTTTTTTGAACCTAAATGCAAAATTTCATCAAAATCGGCCGAGTAGTTTGCCCGGAAATCGATAACAGACAGACATACAGACAGAGCGACAGACATTTTGTAAAAACCACTTTTTTGGGTTCCTGGGACCTCAAAACGTGTAAATCCGTTGAAATCTCGGAATCGAAAATTTCAACCATCACAAAGCTTTCCTTATACTACGTATAAATTGGAAAGCAATAGGCGCTTATTCCACCTACGTCAATAGTCAATAGTAAATGTGGTATTGACGTGGTAGCAGACATTAAAGACATACTAAAAATGTCTGCTACCACGTCAATACCACATTTACTCTTGACTATTGACGTAGGTGGAATAAGCGCCATAAGAGAAAGGTACGTACGTCAAGAAGACTACTGGCAACTAGGGGCTCACTGCATGTAACATCGGCGCCATACTCCTTGCAGATCCGCCGGAATGGTAGGTTACCGAAATTGGCAAGGGGCGGCAGCACAAGCTTGTCCCTCCAGTCGATTTTCTTCTTCTCAGACAGATGGAGCTTAAACAGATCGTCGTCCGGGCACGGGCCTATCCGTTCGTCACGTTCGCGTTCAAAATATGGCAGGGGAGGCTCGTCCATGCCATCTGTGATGTCCACGTCTTCGGTGAAGTCCACATCTCTGCAAAGTGTATAAAGTATTTCAGATAAGGGACCAAGTTCCCCTTAAGAGGAAGCATACCGTTGACAATGGCCACTGAATCACTCCAGAATAGGTAGGTTTACAAAAAGCTTTGCATCCTTGGCAACGGCTGGTGAGATGGTCGAAACTTGACGTAAATATTTTTTCTATGAACCTTTAAGAACAATTCAATTGCGCTGAACAGTGCTGCCATCGCTCAAATTCTTGCATGAATGTGTGGAATCGTCATAAAAGAACAGCGTCAAAGATTTTCTGATATACGTCGTAAGTATGAGGACCGCATGCGAACAAAATGTACAAATCAAGCATGACGGGAAGGAGACTGTAGGCGTCCACGCAACAACTGGAAGGACGAATTAGAAACCGACCTCCGCGAGTTAGGAGTCCGTAGCGTCGTACAAAACCGAGATCAAGGACTGTAGAGCCAAAAGAAGATGTCTGGAGTCATTTTTTAAATTTAATTATCTTTGGCATACTGTTGATCCGAGTTCCACAAATGGTTAACCTAGAGTTCTATACTGGAGAGATGGAACCTCCTTCTCTGGCAAACACGACAAAAGACTGAGCTACGCTTACAAAAGTTTTCGAGAGGAAAACTGGCGCACTGCTATGCATTGAAACATGGGGTTGCCACCTTACTACATAACAATGACAAAGAACTCTGAATTCAGTTTGTAAAAAGACGGCACCACCATATTCCATTGCATAGAGGTGCGCCAGGTTAGAGGAAACTTTTCAAAGCGTGGTGGGATCGAGCCGAAGACAAACAAATAATAATGCTCACCCTTGTGGCTTGTGCCAAACAGGAAGTGGAGGCTTGGGCAAAATGTTGAGCACCTCTTCCGAACGCTTGAACTCATATTTTCTCTTTCTGAGATCTCTCTCCAAGTCAGTCGTAAAGAAGTTTAGAGTTTTATCCCCATTCAAGTCAAATTGCTCCTTAACTTCCTTATCGACACGGTTCCTGCCACAGTCTGTCAGGTGGTTATTGGAAAAGAGACAAGTTGTCCCCCAAGGACAATGCCCTTTCAGGCTGTACACATAACCTAAAATAAAATGGAAAAGGGTAATATACTTCTCCTGAAGAATCGATGCGAACCATCCGAATTGTTGCCTGTTGGAACTAAATGGCGCTAACGCCAAATGGAACAGGACGGGCCATATGGCTTGGCGCGAGTCCGTTTGGAGCCCTCGTGAATGGCCAGCTATATGCCATATGATCCCCTACACACTTTGCGGTCGGAAACGTGTCGCAACTCGACACAAGTACCTAATAGGTGACTTAGTGAGGCGATTGAAGATGTTAATCTGATACATTCATTAAATTGATTGTACGCGATTTAACCTTTTGTAATTTTGTAAAAAATAAAAATAAAAATAAACTCCACGGCAGGGCTCGCGAAGCTTTGACATTATTTAGTAGTATTATATTAATGCCCTGCCTAATCTATATTATACAATTATCCCATCGATCAATCCATTGTTCTAAGATAGGGAAAATGCATATGAAGCCGATATTTAACCACGGGGTTTTATTAACTATTACATATCTATGACTCGGACTCACACTTGGTTAAGTCATGCTTATAACAACTAAGTTGTACTAATGCCAGGCTTGTCTTAGCTTGTTCATTGTCGTTAGAGCTAGTATTGTTGACATCGAGGTCGTTCCAGTTTGTCAATGGCCAAAAATTGATACGGAAACAATTACAATAATGTCTGGGAATAGTTCTACTCCAGCTTTCAAGCACAGTAGGCAAAAAGGATATACTGGCTGTACACTGTTGTCTGTTAGGCGTTAGGATAAATAAACAACTTACATCGGGATGAAATTACTGGAGCTTTGGCTTCCAAATATTTTGACAAGTCATGTATAAAGCGGCACCGCAAGGTTGAACACACCGGCATGGGCCCATCCTCGGGTACATCTACCAGAATACGACAGAGTTGATTGTGTACTGATGGTCGGTCCACCCACCGTGACTTGTTTCCTCTGTGGTCCCTACGATTATGCTGCCGTTCACGTTCTTCTCCTGTTTCTTGTTTAACTTCCTCTTTCACCTCTACACTTTCGCTGGGAGCAACTTCAAGCCGTGGTTTCTTATCTGGCGTTTCGCCATCATCAGACTCTTGATATATGTATCTGAAAACAAACAATGCTGATGAACACATGGTTTTAGGTCATGTATCTGTCGATAAACTGCAAATCTGCAGGAAGAGAAAGCCGAACTTTGGCTGTGAGAGAAGACAGTTTAGACATTTCAACTTAGTACTCAGTAGGGCATCATCAAGGCGGTTGGATACAGCTCAACCTAAGGCCACAAAGCTTTAAGTTCGGAATTTCAGTTGACCGGCTCTACAAATAGGCCAAGACAGACTACACTTCTTATTGCAGCCGGAAGTAGCTGCCCACTCTGATCCAGAATTAGAACAAATATACTCAAACTTTGTAGATCGGGCACTCAGTTTGTAAAACCTGGGCAAGCATTTCATTAATAAAGACACGCGAAAAGCTAATTGTTGCTAAGCCTACTTTCAGGCGGCAACTACAATAATGCGCAGACTGTACTTTTAACTGACAAAACTATCACTGAAATAAGTAATGTCATGAATGGTGCAGAAGTTTACAATTTTACAACTATATATAACTTACTGAGACTTTATTTTTACTAAAACATCTTCATTTTTCTTTACAATTGGTGTCTCCATTTTTATTTTTTAGGACGCCCTAAAATAAAAACAGACGCTACCGGAACTCGGAAGCTCAAAAATGTTGGTGGCATTGACATTAGCAAATTGTCCACCGCAAAGCTTAGAAAGTTTAAACTAGATACGTATTCTTGAAACTGTGGTTTTCTGCTATCTGTAATGTATCTGTATTACATTTTGAATATTTCGATGTAAAGTTACGGACGACCAAAAAGCAACTTTAAGCCTTGCAAGTATTTAATTTCATTATTATTATTTTTTAATCTGTCTTAGCCGGAAATGCATTACAAATTGAGCGCATGTTAATTTTGCTCTGAAAAAAGTGAATTGTCGTCTGCCAAAAAATAAACAAACAATCAAAAAAATTAATTCATATTGTAAAAATTATTTAATTATTGTATTGAAATTAATTACAAGGAATAAGTGTAGGAAGCGTATAGAATATTTACGATGTGGCGATTAGCAAACAAAAGCAGCATAAGATGGTATAGCGTAGGTACCAAGATTCAAAAAGAAATTAAAGAGACCGGTTGGGCTGTAAGGGAAGTAGCCAAAATACCAGAATTTGATATGACAGCCTCTCGCTTACAACACGAATGTGGAAGTGAACTTCTCCATATTAACAGACCGGACCCAAATTCTACGTTTTCCATAGGTTTCAGAACTTTGCCCAGAGATTCTAGTGGACTTCCGCACATCCTTGAACATACAGCTCTCTGTGGAAGTCAAAAATTCCCCTGCCGTGATCCGTTCTTCAATATGCTGAACCGTTCGTTGGCTACATTTATGAATGCAATGACTGGGCCTGACTACACTTTTTACCCGTTCTCGTCCCAAAACCCACAAGATTGCCATAATTTACTGTCTGTTTATCTGGATGCTGTATTTAAACCACGGCTAGCAAAGGTTGATTTTAATCAAGAAGGATGGCGATTGGAACATACTGATCCTTTAGATACCTCTACGCCTATTATTCTGAGAGGAGTCGTCTTCAACGAAATGAAAGGGGTCTTTTCTGATAATCAAAATATATTTGTAGAGGCTTTATTAAATAATATGCTGCCTTCTCATACTTACGGAGTTTGCTCTGGTGGTGATCCTCATGAGATACCCAGGCTAACCCACGAAGATCTTGTCAAGTTCCACGCAGCTCATTATACGCCCGCAAACGCACGGTTTTTTATTTATGGGAACCGACCAATTGAAGAATATTTGGAGAAGATTGACGATTACCTTGGCATTGGTGGTACCGCTGCACCTGAAGTGCCACGCGAACCTAGGTGGAAGAATCCACGGCGTAAACACGTAGCTTCCAGGTACAACCTGTTTCAATTTTTTTTTATTTCCAGTTATTATTTCAACATCTTATATAGCCTAGATTCAGGATTTTTCTCAATTTAATTTACAATTATATTTTTTTGTAAAAGCCTTATATTATAATCCAGAACTCATGTATTAATGTCCTGAGTGCTGGAAGTCAAACAATCACAGATTGTTATCAGCAAGGTTTAATCTTAATCTGCTAGGACCTGTCCTCGAGTTGAGTGTTATAGAACACTTGCTGTTCACATCTGGTTTTAAAGCGAATGAGATAAGAGCAAAGACATCACTCGTTTTGTCAAGACGACAAGACAAGAATAATTCAAAATTACATGTCTCAAGTCACCCATAAACGTCTCTTTTCAACCAATTTAAATTGTCAGGTACGATCCACTGGCTGCGGACAGCGAGAAACAAGGTTCCGTGACAGTGAGTTTCCTTTGCTGCGACATCCGCGACACGTACGAGACTTTTGTTTTGTCGGTACTCTCCGAGCTCCTCGTAAAAGGACCAAACGCCTCCTTCTACCGCACGCTCGTTGAGCCTGGGATAGGTGCTGGATTGTCTCCTGCCACGGGCTATGAGTCGAATACAAGAGATACCTTTTTTACGGTTGGGCTTCAAGGGGTGAACCCAGCCGACTTCTCCAAGGTAAATTTCAAATTCACGAGTTTGAGTTTGAAGCGCCTTTGTCATCATCCCTATTATAAAAAATTTGCTGGTTACTGGTGTGGATCACAAGCCTCTTCTGCCTCCTGTCTCTCTGCTACGGATTATTTAACACTTCCTCTGGTAGCAGTCCCTATTCTTGTTTCTGAATCTGTTCCTTACTCTGTTCGAGTTCCCTATCTGTTTCCCCCTCAAGCAATTTCCTCGCGCACCTGCTTTTATCCATTCGCTTTATGTGTGCGAACCAAGTCTCCTTCTCGCGAGTTTCTTCGCCATTGATTCTTCCACCCCGAACCCTCTTCTCACCACCTCATTGTTGGGTGTTCTATTCCGAGTCCTGTTTCCTTCATTTTCTGGTCATGCTTTGGAGAGCATGTCTCGGGTCTTCCTAGTTGATTGTAAGAGAGGGTTTTGTAACCCAAACTCTGCTAGGTTGGCTTAGTAATACAACAAAAAGTCATTATTTATTTATTGGTACACAACACAATAATATATAACATAACATTACAGGTGGAAGAGTTAGTTGACAAGACAATTCTGGAGGTGATAGAAAATGGTTTTCAGTCGGAACAAATTGAAGCCGTATTGCATGGACTGGAACTTGGGCTGAAACACCAGAGTGCAAACTTTGGATTGTCGCTTGTCTTCGTGTTGTCTTCACTTTGGAACCATAACGGAGATATCATTAGCGCCCTCCGCATTGAAAACCAAATAAAACGTCTGAGAGACGAGCTTGTGAAGGACCCCCGCTACCTCCAGAACAAGGTTAGTTTTGTTGCTGACTTACTTTTGACTTATGTAGGCGCATCCAGCCCCGGGGGGAATTTTGGCCGCTGTCACTACACCACGCCATCTCGGACGATCTTCCTCCGCTAGTTTGTTGATCTGAAGCAAAATTATTAGCGATTTTTTCTTTACTTACCGTACTTCCACACGCTTTTTCTAATCATGGGTAATCATCAGTCTTTCAGGCTGAGGTAGGGGCCATTATAAAATGCCTAGAGGAGTGTATGGAAATGGAATGCAAGGGCAAAACCATTATTATCTATACAGACTCGCAGGCAGCGATTAAGGCTGTGGAGGCTATAAAGATCACATCAAAAATGGTGTGGCACTGCATCAACCTCCTAATAAAGGTGTGTCGGGAAAACTCAGTCTCGCTGATTTGGGTCCCGGCGCACTCGAACTTTGATGGGAACGAAGCCGACGAGCTGGCTCGAAAAGGTGCAGAAACGCCATTCATTGGTGCAGAACCTAAGTACGGGATGGCTTATTGCCAGGCCCGTACTTCTGTACAAAAATGGGTGCAGAGAAAAACTGCAGAGGAATGGAAGAAAGTCCCGGAAAGAAGATTTGCTAAGAAGGTTATTCCGGGTCCTAGTAAAAAGCTCACCGATCAGCTTCTCTCTTTAAGTAGAGAGCAAGCTAGAAGGGTGGTTGGCACGCTTACGGGCCACGGCCACTTCAACAAACACATGCATAGGGTTGACGTGAAAAACGACAGTAGATGCAGACTGTGTGAAGTTGAAGAAGAAACAGCTGAACACATTCTCTTTGAATGTGAAGCGCTGGGACAAACTCGATACCAAACTCTTGGCCACCCTAGGTCTGAAGAGGAAACCATCCGATCTAATCCCATCACAAAAACACTAGAATTTATCAAAAAGACTGGTGTTATAAGATGGGCGTAGACGGCAAACGTGGAAGCAAAAGACCTTCTAGGTCGACGCTTATGGGAACTCAAACGAGTAGGCCCCACGAAGGAAAAGAAAAAAAAAAAAAAAAAAAATCATGGGCAAGGGTTTGCGCATTTTTATTGGAATTCGATCTGGTTACTGCCAAAACGACATTTTCGATTGCATCCGTGAAGCACTAGCATTATTCGCGCGTATTCACTACTCGGGAAGTTGTCAGAGCCTTGGCTCCAACCTATTCCTATTTAATACCTCGGTTGCCTATAGGCTGTCGGACGTCGGGCCAGACGGCTGCATGCTCATTCTTAGGAAAGCCTAGTGCCGCTTATGCAGCACTGAGCTAGCCAAATGCAACGGCAGTGGCGTTGAATGGTGAGAATTATGAGTAAGTTGGAGCTATGGCTATGACAAAGTCCTATTAATTTTTATTATAATCCTTGTAGGTAGCTGAATACTTTCTGAACAACTCCCATCGGCTGGTTCTGACAATGTCCCCGGACCCCAACTTTGAAGTGGAGCAAAAGAAAAAGGATGAGGAGTTGTTGCAGAGCAAGCTGTCTGCTCTTACTGATGCGGACAAGAAGAAAATATACGAAGAGGGGATTGAACTGCTGGAAAGCAGAAAAGAGGACAACAAACACACGTTGCCAACTTTGCGAATCGAAGATATTCCGAAAGACATTGTGGAGGTTCGTACCAGTTCTCGTTCTTAAACTTAACAATAATGATTTAAGATAGCCAGTATATAAGTACATGAAACAAATTTCTGTTTTACTTCTATTACGAAATGTCTGTGTCTGTTTGTCTATCTCTTCGTCGATTTGTGGGCAGACTTTTGGGTGGATTTTGATGGAATTTTATGATAATTATTACCCCATATTGTATACCCTGCCATTATGACTGTGTTGTCATATACTGTCCTTCCCGTTCTAGACCATGCAATCGTCCCTTCGATGCATTCAGTTCTTTGGGTAGGGAGAGTCGAGGCAACGGAATTTGAACCCTCGGACAATTTTTCCTTGTAATATTATCTATTACAGTACCTGTACTAATTGATAAATAGGAAATCATGTACGGGCTCACTCATACCTTGACTTAACTTGATTTAGATTGGCGCGTCCAGCCCGGGGGGACTTTTGGCCCTCTGCCACTACACCACGCCACCTCGGACGATCTTCTGCCGCTAGCTGCCAGTCTCGGGTGCCAGTGGCGTGCACATCTTCGAGCCCTTGCTCTTAGTCTTGGCCTACCGGGACGCCTAGGGTGGCTAAAAGTGTCTCACTCCTACCGATTCTTTTAATGAGCATGAATATATTTATTTAGGTGCCAGTGGAAGACACGAGCATAGCAGGAGTACCTGTCTCATTTTTCCCGCAACCAACAAACGGAGTCACGTATTTCCGAGCATTGTTACCAACGGAAAGTCTCTCCGCTCTTCAGCAATCGTACCTGCCCATTTTTACATTTGTCTGCCCTCGTATGGGCACCAAGAAGCATAATTTCCGAGAGTTGGACCAGGTATGGATGGATTTTACCATTGTGGCCCGAACCACAGACCATTGAAAATAAAGAGTAGTGGTACAGACTCCGACTTTCACCCGTGAGGTTGTAGGTTCACTTGTTAAATTTTCTAGCAATGCTTCGGGGGGCATGTAAAGCAAACGGTCCCGGGCCATCCTAGTCGAGTGTAAGAGAGGGCTTTACAGCCCTAACTCGGCTAGGTTAGCTTATTAATAGAACCAAAAAGTCAGTATTTATTTATTTATTTATAGTAAAATAAATATTAGGTATTAGCGCTTCATCTGAACTTATATTCTACATCCATCTTCTTCTTCGTATTCTACATCAATTATTGTTCATCTTCAACAGATGTGGCCCAGAGAAATTGAAATAAGGCCTATTACCAGTGAATAATGTCACCGTCAGAAGTAAAAGGCTTCACCTTTACCGGTAGTGGAAAAACGAGGCTGTCGGGCATGTTTCTGGCCGCAACATCCCAAATAGAGTAGTGGTCAAGAAAAGGGATCCTCTACCAGTCCGACAATGTGTTTCCGTGTCTTTTTTCCTGAGTCGGATTCGTACTGATTGTAATGATATTAATGCTTGAAACTTATCAGATAAATAATATATATAGGTAAAATACTTCTAGGAAAGGTCCCAATTGTAGCCATCTTGGTCACCAGTGTCAAGTGACGTTTACGGCATTGCACAGGCTGTCTTCTGCTTCTGCTTCACATCACACTGATATCAAATATAAAATTCTAACCGTTCGACATTCTCAAAGCTCAACCCAATGCATTCCTCGTTTGTTTGCAGTTAGTGTCCCTAAGTACTGGCGGGTTGTCTATGGGCTGCCACGTTTTGGAGGACATCGGTGGAGGCGGTTACGAAGGCAGCGTCTCATTGGGCTCACATTGCTTGGACCGTAACATTCCAAAAATGTTCCAGCTGTGGCAAGAGGTATGTTTATTATACTACAAAATAAAAAACAAAACCAAAGTGAATTCATCCAACATAACCGGATTACCCGCCTGCGTGAGAGTCGCAATCTCCAAATACCTATTTTTAAAACAGCCTCGTACAAACATTCCCACTTATATTTAGGGATTTTAGCTTTTAACGCACTACCAACTGATCTTAAAACATTAATGCCAGATAAGAAGTGCCGTAAAACAATTAAGCAATTTATGCATAGTAATCCACAGTTTATAAACATAATATATCCGGGAGAATAGCTTAACGAAGAGAATGCCAATTTGCCAAATAATGTATAATGTACCGCATACCTAGTTTTATTATTTAATTATTATTCTATAATTAATATTAACATCTTATAATACTAACCTAGCAACTAAGACAGAACCCATCACGGGCCACATGGCCTATAGGGTTCATTTTCTAATATGTATATTTTGTATTGTATTCTTAATTTTGAATATATTGATTGATTGATTGAACTAGGTCGCAGCCCTCTTGATGGTTTCGTTCAAGGCGTAAAAAATAAATAAATATAAAAGCTCAATTTTCATGAACAATGACTAAAAACATAATTTTTCTGAGGAACCATTCTATTGATGCTTTCTATTTTCAGGTATGGTTTAGGTGTTAAGGTTTTAGGTGTTACGTATGGAATTCCTTATAATTTATTGCGTCCAAAAGATATGTAACATTTATTGGCATTTCAGGTACTGCAAGATTTGAATTTAGAGGATACAAACCGGTTTTCAACTTTGGTGAAGTCCCTAGCGGCTAATTCTGTGAACTCGATACCTGCAAGTGGTCATTCCTATGCTATGATGGTGGCGTCCAGCCTTGTGTCAGAGGCGTCTGCTTTGAGCGAATCACAAGGAGGACTTACCTTTGTATCTGCGTTAAAAGTAAGTTCTGCGGTAAAAGTGCCAACCGCCAAAGGCAATACAAGATGAATTCATCAGAACATAGTCTGTTCAAAACTGCAGTAAGCTTGGTAGTGTGTCCATCGTTGGCAGGGGAACATGGTGAGACATGATAGAGCGCTGAGACTGGCAGTCAGTCTAGAGTGCGTGTCAAGTACTGGTCACCTCCAAATTAATCTAGTGACTTTATTAAGTTCTCCAAGTGGTTCGGAATCAATTATATTCAGGAGGACCATCCTATCAGTCAACTCCCCTTTTTTTGAGGTGTGAGTCTGCCCTTAGTGTGCCCCAAGTTAAGAAACAGACTCACTCCCCTCGCCAGGCTGACAGGGTTTCTTAAAGCAGAAATGCTGAAAGCAGGCGTTAGAAAACGTAACGTAACGTAAAAGTGCAAACCAGGGTAGCTTGCCATTTTTAACGAAATTAGTCTTATATATCACTATGCAATAAAGTAGCTCGCAGAATTGTTCGGTTAGTTAGTTAGTTAGTTGTCGGTTCCGACCTGTCTAACAATACGAATCTTGTGGAATTCTAGTCATGATCTAGGAAGATTGGACTTGTGGTGTAGTGGTAACACGATTCGTGGGTTCGAATCCCCCAAGTCCATAATTTTCTTGATAGCCTAATTTCGGTTATTTGCACTATGATTAAACCGAATATTGTACCTTAATTAGTAATTAGTGCTAGTTTTTTAAATTTTCCTCGCTTTTATCCCTAGGTGGCAAGGCCGCATCTAGGATTTAATCGTCATTTCAGCTCTTATTTCGTTGATCCGGCGTCTGAATGGCTAGTGTGAATGAATAATTGGTGCAACTAATTTTTTTATTTATAATTATTTTCTTACAGGATCTAGCGGGCGGTGATATAGAAGCCGGTCTAAAGCAAATGAATGACCTCCAGTCCATTCTCACCAATTCGTCCCTTCGGTGTTCCCTAAACGCACTGCCCAAGACAACTTTCAATGACCTTAAGCCGGTCCTGCAAAGCCTGGGTGTCAAGGGGTCGGTCAGAAAGTATCGTCCAGCCGGCAGTCAGAGACCAGACCGCCTGGGGAAGTTCCATGTGTTACCGTTTGATGTCAGCTACACCGGAATGGCTATACCTACTGCCCCGTACACATCGCCCGATTTTGCTCCTTTGCGTGTGTTGACGAGATTTTTGAAGAGCAAGTATTTACATCCTGAGGTAATTTGTCACCTGGCTTGACTTCTTAGGCTTGGTAATGTTCCGACAAGGAATACTCAATGGCACCGCCGTGTTCTCATTATTTTCACTTTGACTGGACATCATCTTGAAATCATTGATTTGTCGTAAAAAGTGGTGACTACCATTATCGTAGATAATAATTTCCGGTCAGATCTTATTTCATTCCTCTGTGACCAACATTAACTGAGATATGAATTATATAAGGTTTAAATCGGCCGCCATCTTGGAACTAAACAGTTGATCTAGCTGGTTAACGAACTTGATCAAGACATTTGTGTGGTCAATTTTTGTGCCAAGTTTTATCATAATCGGATAATATTACGGCGCTGATTCCACCAACGTCAATAGTGATATTAATGTTTTTGACGTGGTAGCAGACATTTTTAGACAGTCTAAAATGTCTGCTACCACGTAAAAAACATTTAATATCACTATTGACGTTGGTGGAATCTGCGCCTTACGGAAGTTAGAGTGTTTTCTAAAATCAATATAGATGAATGTCTTCTCTCCTACATTTTTTTTTTTTTTTATATAAAAGATTAATCGCATGCAAACAATTTAATGAATGTATCCGAGTGACCTTTTCAGTCGCCTCTGTAGGTTATTACCCGTGATGAGTACGACACGTCTCCGATTGCATGGCGTGTAAAGACTCGCACAAGCGCAAGCGCGTTACCACCTAGCCATCGAAGTCGATAGAATATATATATAGAATTATATTTTTGACAGCCTATATGCATTTTTCAGGTACGGGAAAAAGGGGGTGCATACGGCGGAGGAGCGGCGATCTCTGCCTCGGGACTATTCCGCTACTACTCGTACCGAGACCCCAACCCCTTAAATTCCCTTAACGTATATGATGGATCCGCAGACTGGGTGCACAACAATGCACCAACAGAGGGAGATTTAGCAGAAGCAAAACTGGGAGTTTTCCAAGAGGTGAGGAGATATTTCTATTTATTTATTGGCTTTATATTTAAAAAAAAAAAAAAAAACAACATTATAAACCTGCTATCCCAGCGAAGTTACGGCCATATTTGATAATAATTATTATTTACGTAAGTAGTGGACCACGTAGCCGAGTTATTGTAATTTTTAAAATTGTTGCTCCTCATTTTTCTTGCAGGTTGACGCACCTGTCGCACCAGGCTCAAGAGGCTCCGGCTTTTTTCTCTACGGCATCACAGACGACATGCTGCGTGAACATAGACAACGGCTAAAGGCTGTTACACGAGAAGACATCCTCCGGGTGTCGCAGAAATACCTCAAGGACCCTGCAAACGCAGGTCGATGTGTACTAGGACCCGCTAATGAGCAGATACTGGGAGATCCTAAATACCGTTGGACTAAAATAGAAGTTTGAAGGGTTTGATAATATTTGTTTGATTTTTTTACTTAGTCTTAGACCATATAATACTCTAAGACACGCCATGTTAAAGTTTCCGGACCAACATAAAATGACGCCACACACTGGCAAAAGCAGCTGCTTTTAGAGACGCGAACCTATTATTTTCAAGCTTTGTTTAGTTAATTAATGAATTGGAGTGAGAGAACATTTTTTTACTATGGTAAAACTTATTTTACATTAAAATATTCAATTAGAAACTCTTAACGATCAGTCCGTTATCTTTTCAAAAAACAAACTAGTCCCGGTTACCTAGCAACAAAGTCTCTGTTGCTAGGTAGTCTTGGCTATGACGTCATCCGCTGGCAAGAGATAAACATAATGTCGGTGCCCCAATTTTCTCATGCAGTGCATCTAGAATGCCATGTCTAGAGTATTATATGGTCTAAGCGTAGAGTGGTGTCTGTTATCAAACGCCTGCTTTCAGCATTTCTGCTTTAAGCAACCCTGTTAGCCTGGTGGGGGAGTGAGTCTGTTTATTAACTTGAGGCACCCTAAGGGCAGGGGAGTTGGCCCATTACTACAAGCTAATAATGTAAATAAGAATGCAAAAGTAAGGCTCACAATACCCATCTCCTTTTTTAGCGGCAATGAGATGAGTTGTAATTTTATAGCCTAATTTTAATATTATTGTGATAAATTACATTGTTATTTTTATGTACAGTTTCTAAGCTTTTCATTTAAAGCGGCTCCTAGAAACCCTTTATTTGTAAAGCTTGTGACTTTCGGTTCAGGCCGATCAGGTGTCGGGAGATTCCATGCAAGCGCAGACCCCGCTTTTCCTCTATGCTTATGCCCGATGCTGCCTCGCCATTATGCGGCATCGCCGCCAGGTAGTGTCGTAGTCTCGTTCATTATTATTTATTATCGAGTTATTGTAAAATTGAACCATACACATCCGGACAAAGGCAACATGTCATATATCGATATGTAAATGAGTGCTTCTGCTAATTTAGCAGGTATTTTTGATGGTGCTACGATCGATATTTCCTGTAAAAGTCGACGTTGTAAAATAAAACACGGATACAAAATGGCGGATGACAATACCTGTCTAGAAAACAGTGATCAGAGGTGGCGAGTGTACCAACATGCGCGACTAATATCGAGGTTCTATTTCTATTTTGTTGGCAGCTTCATTCTGTGAACTTTTGGTGTTACAGATGCGCGCGCATCCTCAAAATTCACTTTCATCATTTTTTCATAACGCGGCTAAAGTATAACTTCAAAAAAATGCGTAGTGGCGATTTTCTTTTAACCTATAGAAGCCATTACAATGCGAAGTGCCATTCTAAAAATGTTTCGATTAAACTTTTAGCCCGGTAATAAATAAGTTAAATTGGTACCTCATGCAACAATGGCTAATAATGGTACAGGTTAGCTGGTAGAGTAGCCCTTCTGGGGCTAAAGGTCGCCTAATATAAAGACGTATTTCATTTCATAATAATGGGTTAAGGGGTTTCCCAGTTATTGTCCTTCGACAATTGAACAGTTTAGTTACCTTGAATGAATGTATTCGATTAACCTCTTCAGTCGCCTCACTTTCTTAATACTTGTGTCGATTTGAAACTGAACAACAGTTTGTAATAATGTCGAGTGTAAACAGGACATAAGTCACAAGACTCAGAAGCTTTTGAAGTGAGATACCAAATTATAAAATCCAAATTGCAACAAAAAACATTGGAACCATCTGTATTATTCTATATAAATAAGTTACAGAGAGACACAAAGTAAGTACATTTAAAGGATATTGTCTTGTCTTATGACGTAAAGGCCGAACAATTTAAAGCTACACTTTCTCATCAACATATTTAGTCTACACGGCAGATAAAACAGCAGCATGAGCATGATAATATCAAGGTGTGACACCAATCTCACCATATGGTACTAAATTGGAATTGCCATGGAGACGTGGGTTCATAACAGTTTCTTCCATCAACCTCCGAAGCACGTTTTGGTGAAATTAGCTGGAGATGGGTTTTAGAAAATAGCTACTTTTGATAGTTACCAAGGATTCCAGACTCAAAAGTAGTAAGGACAGAAAAAGCAAATTATTGTCTCTTAAGTGGGCCAATCAGAATCTCTGACTTGCTAGCGTCTTGGAAAGAAAAGTAGTGAGGTTATTCACAATCTCATCACAATCTAGCCCGATATAAGAATTTATGGTCGAAATAACGGGTGTTTGTATTGCTGGACATAATAGATGGTGTGAGCAACTTAAAAGATAAGAAGAGTCAAGTGAAATAATTTAGCTTACATAATATGATAACGAATACCCGCCGATAAATATCGCTAATTGCCTAATAGCTACAATTATTAGTAACAACCTAGGTTTTCAATACAGAATTCAGAAATAAAAGATATATCCGGCAGAATTCCATGAGCGCTTAGATTTGTCGTTTCCGACCAAAGTACAAGTATTTCAAGTTTTTTTTTTTCATACACCGTGACTATCTTCAACAAGGTTGCAGGTCAGCTGACTAGACTATTTCGACATAACCTCAAATTCTGGTTTATACACATTCCAAGCCCTAATTGCGAATGCACAATGGAATGGGAAATATTTACATATTGCCAGGAAGCTACTTAACTCTACTTGGTAATTTCTTCTGATTGCATAGTTGACTTGCATGGACCTAATTCCAACTCAAATCAATGACTAGCAGTCTAAGTGGAACGAAAAAATTCAAGTCAAGGATTCGATCCAAACGATTGCAGCATTGTAGCCTAACACTCTAGCCATTGAGCTACTTGCTTACATGACATTCATATCGACTACTTGAGCTGAATACCTTGGACTAGTGACAAATGAAAGAGCCAATCAGAGGTGTAGAAATATAAAGCCAATCAGAATGTAGATTTTTGGTGAGTAAAGTAGCTGTGTATCCCCTTGTGAAACAACCATGGTATTACTAGTACCGTGGCAACTTTTAAATTATTGTCCATAGTGGTTTGGCTTATAAAGCCAAGCTCAAATAATAAATAAATAACACGTTCTTATTATGATTAATTTTTCATGTTGATCCGGCTATACCTCTTATACCAAAATCCTGCCGTTGACAAGCTACAATCTATGGGAACTTGGGTAGGCCACCAAAAAAAAGATAATACTTGGCGCTTTTTGAGATCGCACCGCGCCTGAGACAGTGGCCAGCACCGCCTTCTACAAGCTGCAGTCCCAATGCGAACAGCACCGCGAGAGCAGGAGAACTTAAAAACTAAACAGGATATAGACCATTTTACAAGAATCACATAGAATTTAGAAAGCAATTAGCAACTAACCAATTCGGTTGTTTTTTAAGAAGTTGCAATAGATGAAATAATCATAAGGAACTTAGGTAGTCTGCAGCCTTATTAGCTTTCCCATTTTTGATAATTTTATAACTGTTGTAACATCGTTCCAATGATTTCTTTAAGCCATGCGACGAAAGAAATGGTCAAACAAATCAATTAGCTATAAAAACAATGTCCTTCCACAACTCAAACACAATTCTTTGGCTAACAGCAAGGAATTCAAGTAAGGACACATCAAAATAACGTCATAATTAATTAAAAAAAAATACAAACAACAATAACTTATTTCAACAGTAAGTCAAGTTTGCATTAAAAATAGGGAAAATACAGCTTACAGTTAAAACTAACCTAAGAATCACAAAATGATGCAAGGTGGGAGGAGTAGAAGAGTTTCGGCACTTTTGAAAATTGGCGGGATGAAAGATGGCGGCGGGCCTGCCCTCAAGGTGCTTTTTTGTTTCAATCTAAAAGCGGCCTACAGGGAATAAATTAAGTGTTTGGTATCGTTGCGTGTGTGTATGTTGTTTAGGAGGCGCCGACTAATTTCATGAGACCGTCGGTGGCCAGGGACTTGGGTCTTTCGATGGGAAGGCCTAGCGCGCGGTCCCAGACGAGGGAGGCGAGAACGCCGAGCGCTCGGGAAACGCCAAAGAGGACAGTGTAGTAGTTCATTTCCTTCATGCCGTAATACTGGAGGAGGACGCCTGAGTGCGCGTCTACGTTGGGCCACGGGTTCTTGACCTTACCGGTTTCCATGAGAACGGGTGGCACGACTTTGTAGATAGTGGAGCAGAGCTGAAATCAGAAACCATCAAAATTAACCATAATTAGGCGGGGTTTCCACCGACCTCTCATTGCAGAATGCACTTATGTTGACGTGGTAGCAGACATTCAAGACTTAAGCGGGGTATCCACCGACATCTCATTACAGAATGCAAATGACATTGAATTTTTCTTTTTATAGAAATATATTAAAATGTTTGTACTTAACATATTCCATGACGCCATTTTTTAATTTTAGTTTGTTTGTTTGTGATTTTACTCTATGATCATTGATCAATTTTAACTATGGCATAGAGTAAAACAAAATTTTCCGTCAATGTCATGTGCATGAGAGGTCGGTGGAAACCCCGCCTTAGCAGAGAAAACTTAAAACTTACTTTATACAACATACAACATACAACATACAGCATACAGGACTTCGATGGCAGTGGCAGCTTGTTCGTACACATCATGGACCGGTGACCTGTCGTAACTCAACACAGGAATTACCTACAGAGGCGGCTGAAGAGATTATTCGGATACATTCATTGAATTGTTTGTATGCAAATAATCTTTTTAAAGAAATAAAAAATCTGAGATGGAGAAGAGGATGACCAAGGATGAAATACAGAAAACACTTTGAGGGCGATCTCAAGAAAGTGGGAATAGAATATCAGAAGAGGTGTTTCAATGATCAGAAGTGGAGAGGCAGGAGGGTGTTGACGAGGCTCATGAACCACACCCGGACACACTGGAGCTGATTATTGGTGATGATAATTATGATGGTGATAAAGCAGAAAAAAACAACAAAATATAACGATGAATGTGAAACTCGCCATGCCTCTTACACCTCTAGCCACGACAACTGATGGCGTCCATAGACATTTTATTTCTATGTATGTATAGATTAAAGATTTAGCCCATGTTGATGAACCAAAAAAGAATTCGTAATTCATAATTAGTTTAATAACAACCTACCTTGAATAGAGGGTCGTCGGGCAGATGCTTAAGGGCAAACTCTCTCTGGCATGTATACCTAGGGTCTGTTTTCCTAAGAACAGCATGGCCATACCCAGGTACGACTTGACCGCTCTTCAGTGTCTTCCAAATGAAGTCCTTCAAGGTTTCCTCTGTAAAGTTATTGCCCAATGCCTTCTGGACTTTCATCATGAACACAAGTACCTAAAACCAAAAAAATCGAGAAATAAATAAGTAAAACATTCAAATACACCCGAAAATTGACTTTGGCATGATCGACAAGGCAGCGTAGACAAACTGAGTTGGAAGCCATATTCCAATAGGAACTAAGTCAAATTTAAAGTCAATTTGCTGTCCTCAGACAATGACGTCATTTCCAAGTAGGTGTTGGAGTGCACATCAGCACTGTTATAAGAGTATTTGTTATAATGCTATAACCGGTAACACATCGAGTCGTACCTCTTGGTTAGCGAGACCGTGGAGGGGTCCAGCAAGGCCGTTCATACCAGCTGCAAAAGACAGGTAGGGGTCGGACAAGGCTGATGCAACCAAATGCACTGTGTGGGCGCTCACATTACCACCTTCGTGGTCACTGAAATCAAAACAATGCATGTTAAAACCATAACATTAATCATTAAACAGTCTAGCCCTTTTCTCAAAAACACCCATTATAATTCAACGCATGAAATAGTCCTCAACAGTTACTATTGACTACATTTGTAAAGCTTGCATATAGGCTACAGTGATAATTTTGCAATACAAAAAACAATACTACTATGGAGGAAACATCCACATGTTAATTTAATGTGTGTGTATTCCAGAATGATAATGGCGTGAGATGTAATGCATTAGGGGCTCCGACTGTCCATAAAATCGTCTAAAAATAATGTTTTCAATTAAAACTAAAACCTCGCTTGGGAAATGAACTTAAGCCCTATTCGCTTTTGTTACTCTATTTTGCACTTCTTAACATCCCTGAAGTCAGAAATCATCGATAGAAAAGTTTCCTCAGAAGAAATAACAATGTAGTAATTTTTCATGAAAATTATTTTTTAAGCCCTGAATCAAACTATCAATGGGAATTTGTTTACATACATAAGTACTACAATATAATGTGGATTTAAAATAAACAGTCGCAGCCGTTTTTGAGAAAAAAAAAATTAGTCGTTTGTTGGGATGTTATAAATAAAGTTATAAAAAAGTTATAAATAACTTTTATAACTTTTTTTAATGTTTAATTTTTTAATAAATAAAAAAAATCACCTCTGGACTTTTTTTTGAAACCTTTTTTAAACATTCCTTCAAATTCTATTGATTAGTTGGGCCTCAAATTGAGTTACCAACAGCTAGATAGACATTTCGTAAAAATAACTTTTCCTGGTGTCACCTCAAAACTTGTAAATCCACTGAACAATGGCTTTAATGCACCATGTACCTGTGAATGGTGAGGTAAAGCCTCATGAGTTCGACAAATTGTTCGTCTGTGTAGCCCAGCATGGATGTAAAGTTGGCGCTCCAGTCCTTGTTGGGGTCGATGGCACTCACTCCCTTACCGTCCCTGTACGAATTCCTGTAAATGGTGGCAGCTACCACGGGAAGCTTCGCAATCAGATCCATTGAATCTTCAAATGCATACTAAAACCAGAAAAGGGGAATTAATAAAACTGGTGGAACCGTACGAACATTGGCAGAATTTTACAGCGCCTGTGATAACGAAGGATAACCTTTAAGAACTATGTAGATTACGTCGGAAGCATTGAAATACGTCATGAGTAGGTTTATTAGGTATAGGTCGTATTCCTGGTGTTCTGAGGAAACTGTAGATATGTGGGATAAAACTAGCCAAGAGCTAATATGGCCTGAACTTGAGTTATATGTATGAGTGATCGGACATTCGAAGCCGAGATTAAAAAAAATATATGTCTGGCGGGAAGCGAATGTCCTAAGGTAAGACCTGAGCAGGCAGCCTATAACAAGACCTAAGGCGGGGTTTCCACCGACCTCTCATTGCAGAATGCAGAGACATTGACGTGGTAGCAGACATTCAAGACTTAGGCGGGTATTCCACCGACCTCTCATTGCAGAATGCAAATGACATTGACGGAAATTTTTGTTTTACTCTATGCCATAGTTAAAATTGCTCAATGATCATAGAGTAAAATCACAAACAAACAAACTAAAATTAAAAAATTGCGTCATGGGATATGTTAAGTACAAAGATTTTAATAGATTTCTATAAAAAGAAAAATTCAAATTTCCGTCATAGTAATTTGCATTCTGCAATGAGAGGTCGGTGGAAACCCCGCCTAAGGGCCGCGACAACCTTTGGTTATGGAGGCGAACCGAGCTACAATCAGTCACTCATTAGAGAAAAATAGTAGGTCTATGAACACACGGAGATCACTCAGAGTCAATTAGTTATGGTACTGTAGTCTATTGACTTTAAAGTGAATTTACTCAAAACTAATCAAATGACACTATGACCTCTTCAATTATTATTAAGTACTAGTAAGTCTTTCTTCGAGTATCACTCTGTTTCAGTTTAATTGTCCTGCAATGACCACTGGACCGGCCTTGAATGTAATCCAATTCTACGAGCTTACCTCCCAGTACTTGGTCTTGTGAACACCTTCGGCGTAGGCCTTGGCAAACTTGGACTCCGAGTTCAGGGCAGTGACGGCGCAGCTGAGCTGGCTCATGGGGTGCAGGGTCGAGGGGAAGTTGTTGAGCAGGTTGACCACGTGGGAGGGCAGAGCAGCCCGGGCAGCCCACTCCTTGGACAGGGCCTTGACCTGAAATCACCAGGAGGAATCATTAATAGCGCCCCCTAACGTGCCAGTAGGTATATATGGCGATAAGGAGCTAAAAGAGACCTTCGGGGAGGGGTTTACTGCTGCCAGAGGCTTTTGGGAGAGCCTTCTTGCACTCAGGAAAAGGTTACCACTTCTCGGCGTCCAGCACGGATGTCTAGGCTGCAGCTAGGGAAAATTAATACCAACTGATTCTAAGAAACACATTCCTGAGCCTCACTAGGTACAACTCCGCTGATAAGGAGCCAGAAGAGACCTTCAGGGAGGGGTGTGATGTCGCCAAGGATTTTGGGGAGGATCTTCTGGCACTCAGGATGAACAGCCCGCGGAAATAGGTACTCTCGCCTGCGTCCTACATGGTTGGGGCAAATTGATACCCAACTGGTTCCAGGAAACACATACCTGAGCCTCACTAGGTACATCTACGGTGGTAAGGAGCCAGAAGAGACCTTCAGGGAGGGGTGCGCTGTCGCCAGGGGTTTTCGGGAGTCTTCTGGCACTCAGGATGAACAGCCCGCGGAAACAGGTACTCTCGCCTGCGTCCTACATGGTTAGGGCAAATTGATAACCAACTGGCTCCAAGAAACACATACCTGAGCCTCACTAGGTACATCTCCGGTGATAAGGAGCCAGAAGAGACCTTCGGGGAGGGGTTCGCTGCCGCCAGGGGCTTTCGGGAGGACCTTCTGGCACTCAGGGATGGACAGCCCGCGGAAACGGATACCTTCGTCAGCGTCCAGCACCGATGTCTCGCAGACCAGGCCCTTGATGCCTCGCATTCCACCATACATCTGAAAACCAAACAGAACCGTCTTATTGAGGTGCGATTGCGTGCATTTCATATAAAAATTAACGAGTATGAACTGGTCATATCAAAATCAGCAAACTAGTATGGGCTGGCTGGTAAATGACGATATCCTGAAACGCGTAATTTTATACTTGATTTTCTAACCAAGTTCTCATGAACGCCCACTAAATGTTAACCCACAATTTCCTACAGCAGCGACAAAATAATAAAAATTCTTCAGAAAGTTTTAGGTTTTAGTTTAGTTGGACATGTGAGCAGACGCTTTCTATTAGGCCTTAAGGACCCGGCCTAAAATTCTCTCGCAGTTTCTAAATTACTCTAGAACCTAGAGAAGAAAATTTGTAATTGTATGTAGCCTACTCGCAATTAAATTAGGGTGAGTTCCCTCCTCTCTCATGGCGTCATTATATTGTTTGCTAATCACTCCCAAAATAAATAATTGTACTTCGTAACCAAGTGACGCTTAAATGTACATCCATTGCAATGTCTGCCTATCAACTCTAGAACAGGCAGCATGGTTAATAAGCCTCCTCATTCTGCGGCAAAGCCACTAGGAAGAAAACTAATATTTTTACACAATGTAAGGAAAGGTGACAGAACTTTATCAACAGTAGTAAATTTTTAACAATGACATGACAGCAGATAGCAGTAAAACGCTTTTTAACGTCATCAACATTGCATAATGTACAAAATGCCGGCCTCAAGACAGTCCGTCCGTCACTGGGTCACACGCAAGGTAGCATGTGACGTACAAGAACAATACGGTAGTAATGCACAGAAAAATATGAAAAAAATAATGAGAAATATTTTTTCAAGTATAAAATCGAGGTAATTTTTTGCCTTTAAGCGAGTTTTTCAGCGATTGTAATTTTCTCTATGATCATTGATCAATTTTAACTGTGGCATAGAGGAAAATAAACATTTCCGTCAATTCTGCAATGCGAGGTCGGTGGAAACCCCGCCTAAGTCTTGAATGTCTGCTACCACGTCACCGTTTTTGTAAATAGCCCTAGCCGGTCGGTAGAATGGGCGCCTAAACAGAACAATTTTAGAGCAGCAGGGTCCAATGTAATATTGCCCCAGGTTAATTTATTACTAAACGGCATAGTAGGCCCTTAGAAATACGCCAAACATATTCATGTCCCAGTCTTCAGATTTAATTAAATCGTCCTTAAAACTTTATCTTCGGGCACACAGCAGGCGCTGTAAAATGTTACGAGTGTTCGCCCGGGACCAGGGTTAGATTAGAGAAAACGGATGAGGTGTCCTATTCACACAGATCAGATAGAACAGCTACAGCTACTATCACGATTCAATAATCAGACAATGCATGACATCATCACAATACGACGTTCTAATGCCACGATACATACTAATAGTCCCATAGGAGGTCAGATACTAGGTCAGTTCAGCGTACATAACCATGTTAGTCACGGCCACCGGAAGAACCAGTGCCCTAGCACATCAATGTTGTCACTAATGATAAAACACGTGTATTGTCAGACGAGATAACTTCAAGTGTCCACACATGGAGACTTTTATGCCTCACAGACAGACTTACATTAAGGGTATTCACTGTGTTGGTAGAAAAGGGAAATTGGGAAAATAGAGAAATAGTTCAGTGTGAGGATACCTCTGCCAACCATAGAAATACAAAACCTAACCTAACTTACCTACAAAGTTTCTTTGCCTTTTGCTATCAACATATATACATAAACATCTACTATAAACATCTGCTGTAGTCCAACTATGCCACATGTTTCCTTTTGTTGTTTTTTGCTTTCCAATTTATACGCAGTATAAGGAAAGCTTTGTGATGGTCCGAATTTCCAATTCCGAGATTTCAACGATTTCAACGGAATTACACGTTTTGAGGTCCCAGGAACCCAAAAAAAGTGATTTTTACGAAATGTCTGTCTGTCGCTCTGTCTGTATGACTGTCTGTCTGTTCATCTATTTCCGGGGAAAATACTCGGCAGATTTTGATGAAATTTTACATATAGGTTCAAAAAATCATATCTCGAGACCATTTCTTTTTTATTTTGGGCTAACTCAATTTGGGGGGGTTTTATTCTCAAAAAACTAAAAAAAAAGTCTAAAAAAAATTATTTCTCAATAACGACTCCAACAATTTCTTTTAAATTCACATAAATTATAGTCGTTGTTAATGTTAAAAAAAAATGCGGGGGGTCCCTTGCCCCTTGATAATTTGCTTCTGGGGGTAAAAAAATAAAAATAACTCAATTTTCATGAAAAATGACTAAAAGTAATTTTTCTGTGGAACCTTTCTATCGATGATTTCTACCTTCAGGTATGTTTTAGGTGTTCAATAGGGTAACAAAAACGGACAGGTTGCATTCCCAAAAAAAAATTTTTTTTTCAATACATTACGTGCCATGTGTGTCATTGTCACTACTGTTACAATGTATTATTGGTCTGTTCGTTCCAGAATTTGCAATTAAGTTTTAAGGCTGAGTGTTCAAAATGTTTTCTAAACAAGAAATTATCGTACTTTTTGGACGAAATTAATTAATTGCTCGTTCCACAGCCACAAAGATATAAAAGGGAACAGATGAAAAAATCTTAAAAAATACGAGCTTTCTGTGAAAGCTGTCTATTTCCCTTACAGATTTACAAATTTGCTACAAAATGGGTTTAAGGCTATTTTTCCAATTTTTTTTAAGGTAATAATATTTCAGTTCAGAAAATAGACTTCCTGCGATAACTTGGATTTTTTATGAGTTTTTTATCTGTTCACTTTGTTATCTTTGTATCAGTGGAATGAGCAATAAATTATTTTCGTCAAAAAATCAGTAAAATTTCTTGTTTACAAAACATTTTGAACACTCAGCCTTAAGGGGTTTTTAATATATTGAGGTGGACCTCTCTTAACTCTCTAACTCTTACGTGACGTATACTAGGGCTGAATCAGAGTATCGTACCGTACTCTCTTTCATACATGCATTGATGCATACTCTACAAACTGGAAGTCAACTACTCTTTTCTTGGAACATGAAAGAAACAAAAAAAAAATTGGTGTGGCGGTATGAGATAAGATAAGATAAGAAAGTTCTATATTGCACCGATTTTGAATACAATAGCGTTAAAAATGTTAACTTAATAACACAGTAATAATACAAGAATAGGGTATGTTTGTATTTAATGAGGAATGAGCTATTTTTGTATATACATTTTAAGTGTGAAAATGTTTTTTCAAAAAAATACAAATCTATTAAACTTTCCTACGGTTTTCCTCACAACATCGAAAAAGCACTCCTGCTCCGTGTTCGATGACACATAATCTAGTCATAAGTTGACGGAACCTCCCGTGCCCAATCAATACATCCACCACTCTTCGCACTTCCCGCCAATTCATATTAAGCATATGCTTGCTCTCCTCCTCAGTTAGTGCGACAATGAGCTGTTTGGAGTGCCTTAATCCACAAATTGGCAATTGGATGGCACTAAAGCTATTAAAGCTCAAGATTCATTTAACAACCAATGCGGATGGGCTGATTTGGATTGAATGATACATCAATAATTGAATGGAGATGTCTCACAAATCACACCCTGGCCAATGGCAAGCGTTGGTGCGGCACTAAACTGCTTGGAGTGCCCGAATCCTCAATGTCTCAATAGAGCGCTTAACTCTCAGAAATAGGATGGCGCTAAAGCAATTCCAGCTTCATTCAACAATCAATGCGCATGGGCTGATTTGGAATGAATGACACATTAATTGAATGGTGATGTCTCACAAATCACACCCTGTCAAATGGCAAGCGGTGATCATCATCACCATTATGGTAATCGCCCATGACCTCATACGAGCAGTTCATCAGCTGATGAGTTCAAGGCTTATAAGTGAGACAGACATAATCCATATGATGACCTTAAAAATCGACTGACAAATTGCAACCAATTGATAAAGTGTAAATAAGTGTGACTTCAGTGAGGGAGTTAGGAATTGCCATGAACAGATTACTCTAGACCAATCCTTGTGAGAGTTTCCTTGGTGACTTCGTGGAACTTGGAGAACATCATGAGTAGAGGAAGAAGAACGCAATGATCCACAGTAAAATACTTTAATAGTGACCGGTTTCGGATAAAATCCATCATCAGACTCAAGTCACACTTATTTACACTTTATCAATTGGTTGATAGTCTGATGATGGATTTTATCCGAAACCGGTCACTATTAAAGTATTTTACTGTGGATCATTGCGATCTTCTTCCTCTACTCATGATGTTACTCTAGACCAGTTAAATTTCGACTTGTCATTGCTTGGTGTAATGTTCAGTGCTTGTGAACTGTGGGGATTGACCCAAAAGTGGTAGGAGTTGCGGGCAAAAACAAAAGGATCTGCCTGGCGTAAATGATAAAAAATTTAGTTACACAAATAATCAATTTTTCTATGGGAGAAAAAAATAAAATTTATGTAATAAATTCATTGAGTAGGTACTGGAGAAATAGAGCTTTAAAAATGATTCCAAAGCGTAATGCAGATAAAAGGTTAAATGCACAGAGTTAAAATTGCTTGTTATGAAATTGAATTTACTGGCAGGCTCCCAAAAGCTATGACTTTGGGAGCTCTAAAAATAAAGTGAAAACTTTAAAAACAATATTATCAATGTTTCTTCATTCTGTTTTTCGGAATTTAAGGCCTTCTCTTAGTCCTCATACCTCGAAATTGCAAAAAGTAAGGCACAAATTACCCATACAGTATGTTTTTTGAAACAATGTCCCCCATATGACATCAGGACATGCAGAGTAGTGGTACAGACTCCGACTTTCACCAAAAGGAGTTGTTGGTTCGAGTCTCACATTTGCTACATTTTCTGGCCATGCTTCGGAGGGCATGTAAAGCAGGCGGTCCCGGGTCTTCCTAGTTGAGTGTTAGATTGGGCTCTATAGTCCTAACTCCGCTAGGTTGGCTTAGTAATAGAACAAAAAGTCAATATTTATTTATTTATTTATATGAAACCTTTGCCTCATACTCTTTTTTTTAAATAAATTCCTTCTCTTTCTGCATAGAATTAAAGATATGTAGATGTAAGGGGAAAACACGATAAATCGTTAAAACAGTGTTTTTAACTCAATAAAGGATTCAACAATGTATATCGTGCAGTGTAGCCTGCCGTAATTTTGTTATTTTTAGAATTTCGTGACCGATTCCACGAATTTCGCGCTATCGTGACAGGATATGATTGCCCACTGTATTCCTAGTCTTCTGTCATTCATAGTGAATGATAATGGTTCCATTTATACAAATTACCGTATGGAAAGAACCAGAATTTCATATCAAGGGGGGCCCCCCGTCCATTACGTGAATAAGTGGCCGCTTGAGGCCCCACGCTTGGCCTAATGTAGAGTATCAAGAAATGAAGAAACCCACTACTTTGAGCCCATTTGTTTAAAAAGAAATCCCTGTGAGGAGACCCCCCCCCCCCTCATATTTGCAGTTTCATTAATAAGTTATCATCTGTAAAATCTAAAGTTTTTTTGCTGCTAAAATGCGTAAAACACCACTATTTCGCACCTATATTTAGAGCCCCTTTTTGGAGCAATTCCCGGTCTGTAAAATCTGAACATTGCTACTGTCAAAATTCTTACGCCCCCACTATTCCGGGGATATTTTTTCTCCTAACCCCCGGGTCCCCCCTGTTTGTAGTAATTAATTAGTCTTCGATGTTCAAATCTAGTTCTTTATTGCCAATATGCGTGAAACACCACTTTTTAAATTTATTTTTTAACTTCTCGAACGCACAACTCAAGGCCTCGCACTTTTCGCTTCGGGCCTCGCAAAACCTCGGGGCGGCCCAGACCATGTCGATAGGTCCATTTAATTAAAATACGATAATATGAATTTCCAAGATCACCTGTTAGGAACTTTAATGATGATCATTGGTAGAAAAACATGGCAATACACGTGCCACGTGCCGCTAAAATTATTACAAGAGTTGTCTAACCAGGAAAACTGAGGCCCCAAAAACTAGTTTCCAAGTAACATTCACGACTCCCATCCTCAATGTCTTAACTGAATATAGTATTATCTGGGACATTTGAATTGAAGAAATCGCACAAGAGGTTCTGCATCGTGTTGGAAGTATTGACTGGCAGCAGCCTCCATGTTGTATTGCCGCTATATCTAATAGTCTTAACGTAATCACAGTGTACATGTAAGAGAGTGTGCGATAAGCCTACTGTCCGCATAATTTGAGTGTCGTACAACCCTATTGCCGCTATATCTACTAATAGTCTTAATCACAGTGTACGTGTAGGAGTGTGTGTGATAACTCTGCCGTCCGTGCAATGTGCTGCTGTATCTAATAGTCTTAATCACCGAATAATAAGGCAGTCAGAAAGCAAACACTTGCCGGTCTGAAGGGATTTGGCAATAGGCTACTCGACAATTTTTGAAAATTTCCTTTAATGCATTAGTAGATTTATTTTAACCACTTTTTCTTTTTTTTCAAAAACGTTATTTAGTAGGGGAAAAATTATTTTCAATGTAAGTTTGTTGGTTAATGGATTGGAGTGAGACTTCAAGCTATGGGCTCCCCACTTCACTTGTGCCAAAAGCAGACTGTCGGAAAATTAACTATTTCGCACCGATATTTTAAATATTTTTTTCCACGGGGGGGGGGGGGGCGTTGTTGCACCCTGATGATAATACTAGCTCCAACCCTGGTTGGTATGGGACGCCGGGCGGTAAGATCTCGTAAAGCGTCCAATTCGATACAAACTACATAACTACATCATTTAAATAGTATTTGCTTCTTCTGGGGGGGGGGGGGCACCCCAAAGAAAGATACCGGGTAAATCGATGTCTCGATAGTTTGTATTGCCACGGTGTTTCCCTTTGCCAATGGGACTACTATACATCATCAGACCTGCCGTATTTTTTGTTGATAAAGATATAAAAAACCTACCATGTCAACGGTGACTTCTCCAACCTTGGTGTTGCCATGCTCTTTTCGAAACTTTTTGACGCGCTCTTGCTCGACAGGAATCTTCTTGGCAAGAACATCGCGAAGATTGGTGCTGCTGTCGGTGGTTTTACCGCGAAGTACTAGAGACGCCGCAGGCAAGATCTGAAAAAGACGGAAAATAAAATGTTACTGCATAGTAGAACGTGGTTAGTGAATGCTCGGATTAGAGAGAAACCTCCACCGTAATTAGAGGATATGGAAAAAACGAAAAAATATGGAAAAAACGAAAATATTCCCGTTTTCGAGCATTTCGAAAAATCTACCTACTTTTTCGGGGTCAAAATATTTTGTAAATTTGCAGTTTGGCGTGCTGTTTACTACTAATATAAACAAAAACCCCGCCAAGCATCCATATAAGGCCTTCCATTTCGGCTTCAGTGTGGATGCATTCAAGTCCAAGAAATTAGTAACGGATACTATTGCTTAATGTTTACTATAGTATCTATAGCAATGTTAAGCTAATTTAAGTCACCCATATTGCTTTCAAGACCGTGAAATGAATTGATATTCAGTCATGTAAAATGTAAAGACACATCAAAGCTACTTAGGTCCTGGCCCACACCACGCTTAGAAATGTTTTCGTGGGGAATAATGGCGCACTGCTATGCATTCATTGAACTATATATATATATACTGGAAACACACCAGGAGCGCTAGGTAGAGGCCGTAGACAGGATTTTTTTTTGTGGGGGGGGGGGGGTTTAAAATTTCATTGGGTATTACATAGTGGTTTTTCTGTTTCCTCTCAAAATCCGATTCTATCTAGTGTCAAGCCATTTCATTTCGGGGCAGGGACGGTTTCAGAAAATGTTTTGGGGGGGGGGGCAAAAAATATCGCGTTTCCCTTACTTGAGTAATAATTTCTCTTAATTTCCTTCAGAAGTCCATTCTAACTAGAATAATATTTCTCTCGAGGGGGGGGGGGGGGCGACCGCCCCCCGTCCCCCAAGGATCCCCCCTTGGCTACGGTCTTGAGGATAATTGAAAGTGTGCAATTTGTTAACGTAATGATTAAGAAAACTGAAATAAACCCATAAATGTTGCCTCAACTAATGACCAAACCATGCGAACACTTACTTGTGAAAAGTAATATTTTCCCCCGTTTCTCGACATATCTTGAACCTATTAGTGCATTTATAAGCAGAGCAAGATATGAAGACAAGACAAGATATGAAGACATTTGTTCAGCGTGGGTTAGGGGCCGTGGTAGCAATCCATGTATATCAATGTATGCATTGGAACATGGGGGTGCCGTCTTAATGCATAACAATAAACTCGGTAAATAATTCTGAATTCAGTAACGCGGCACCGCCATATTCCAATGCAGTATACCTATCGAAAATTTTTCTAAGTTTTGACTTTAAGTCTTTTCGTAAGGCGGCTATTCCACCGGCCAATTTGCTGCACTAACTCACTTGTGTTTTGATATTTTTTGTTTGTTTTGTTTTAATGAGTTTATTATGTAGATACTTAACTTATCTATTATAAATTATGTTATATTATGGTAGCAGACATCATTAATAAGTCTCTACCATATTATAACTTAATTTATAATAGACAAGTTAAGTATCTACATAATAGTCTCCTTAAAACAAAACAAACAAAAAATCTCCAATTGCAAGTGAATTAGTGAAGCAAATTGGCCGGTGGAATAGCCGTCTTAAACAAACCTCCACCGTAATTAGAGGATATGGAAAAAACTGGGCTTGGCTGGATTCGAACCCACGCTCTAACACGCAATTTTTTCCCCAATCTAGAGGGAAATTTTAATTAAAATAACATTAACTGATCTAAAGCAACATAAACTTTGTTTTATGTTTTCATACATTCATGAATGTATGTATGTAATACTACACGACCACGGATGGCACTTGGAACACTTTCAAAAATCGAATCAACTCGGTGTTCCGCTTATGCAAGTTTTCGAATAAACAAAGTGTTCCAAGTGCCATCTTATCGTGGTAGGGTAGGAGTATGCTGTTGTATTGTATGGAGTATGGTGGGTACTACATGTACTACATAAGCTCGGTGAGATAAAAGAAACATCAAATCAAATCAAAAGGTGTATTAGAAAAATAAAAATAAAATAAATAAAATAAAAAATATAATAAAATATATAATATAAAATAATAAAAGTAAATAAAAATTATGATCCTCTCCGCACCATAACTGGAGCTGCCGTTTCCACCCCGGTGGAGGCCCAAGTAATGAAACTGACGAAAAGGAAGCAGAAAGAGAAAAACTTTTTAAGGGTTGTGAACGCAGCCAATGAGTTGACTTGCACCACTGCCCATCCAACATGACAGCTACAGCCAGACTGAATTCAAACTCCTATCACCAGACCTACAGCGCAGGTACAACCCCAAACATGCACCTGCAAGTCTAGCACAAACCGAGAATAAAATATAAAAAAAATCCTCATAGTAACCGAAATATATAGGGTATAGACGGGTGGTGTGAATCACCCTGTTTATATATAACACCCCCCCCCCCCCCGAAATGATAAAATGTAAGACGAAGTCAACTAAATTGTGTGGTTGTAATGCATAATTGATAGGTTCCGTTCCGGTCAACAGCAGTTTTCACCTAATTATTTTTTTATAATTCAACGTTGTCTTGGACAAGAAGTTGTCAAGTTGTCAGCTAGAGGCGATCTTGTCTTGGCCCCCCAAAAAATATTTTATATATACGCCACTGATATCAACCAATCCGTTTACCACTCTTTATTGGCCGGAACATCTATTAGATCAGGTATGCATTAGTTAATTTTGCCTAATTTTTCCCATTTCGGAGGGAGGCCTCTTAAGTACGCCACTGATTTGTATAGTCAACGACACGCATTTACGCTGGGTTAATTAGCTGTTCTTCACACTGTCAAGGTTACACACCTAGTTATACAGAAGCTAATGTACTAAATTAGGCCTAATACCGGCTTCACAAGTTATAACTCTCCTTTAACGCAGGCGGTGTACAGGCTCATTTACTCCTAAGAGGGGCGGCCCATAATTTCGAAAATAATAGCTAAAACTGAAGACAACGCACAGGAAATTATTTTCGGTAAGGCAGCTGGTGTTGCTCAACGAGTATGAAGCCCTAACTTTTGCAGAATACCGAAAAAAAACTGAAAGCCCGCATCTGCAAACAAGTAGTGAGACCGTGTATGAACTACGGGGCGGAGAGGACGAAGAGGACGAAGAGCAACTGCTGCATGTGGCAGAGAAGCGAATGTTGCGCTACTTCCTCAGGTACAGGTTATCGGATAGGAGGAGAAGCGAAGATACTCGAGCGGATATGCAGGTAGCCCATATCATCGAAAAAGTTAGAGAACGGAGGTTAACATGATGAGGAGAAATGGACACCAGCTACAACGTAAGAGTGAAAATTTCGGTGGAGGCCGGCCATCGCGGATATCGCTAGAAACAAAAGTGAGGGAAGACTTCAGGACCCTTGGCCTTTCACCAGAAGATGTACACAGCCGGAACACCTGGAAATTGAAGATCTGTTCCGCCGACCCCGTGGGAGGAACAAGGCGCCGTTAAAGTAAAGTTCAGAAGTTAAACCCCCCTTTAAGCACAGATAGTATACAGGCTCACATACTCCCATGAGAAACGGTCCAGAATTTCGCAAATAATAGTTACATCCAAAGACAATGCAAAGGAAACTATTATCGGTAAGATTTCAGACAGGACATAGCCGGAGTATGGAGTCGCTCTACGAACTCGTAATTACTCGCAATAAGTGCTGTGAGTTGAAATTAACCCACGAGCCTATTATATTAAGGCCTGTTAAACGAATGCTTGCACAATCGGGTCAGAGTGCAATGGCTCAATTGCGTGCATGCCTGATTGAATTAAGCACGGGAGCACAATATTCAACAGTGTAATTCTGCAGCCTTCACATAAATACATACTTACTTCCTAGCCAACGCCCACCAATGACAGGGTAGCCATTTGGTGATGCACTGACCAGTATCTCCATTTTTTTTTTTTTTTTCATAAAAAGGTTAATCAGTCGCCTTGCTGGCCTGTTTCCCGGAAGATCGGAAGTTGTCGTCAGTTTGGTCTAGCGTTGCCAGATTTACAAAACATAAAATCTAGTGTATATTTTCCTAAAAAAAATGTCATTTTATCTAGTCTTGAATTTAGTGAAATTTGGGGAAATTTCTATCATAGTAGACAATATCAGATTTTTAAAATTATTTCGTTCTATCCTCCAGAAAAAAAAAAAACACAGCATTGTATGGCCAAATATTATTTTTTTCACCGGAGAGGCATGAAAAACCGGACACCTGGCAACCCTATAGTTTGGTTTTCCCGGCCTACTATCAGTGCGGGGCCTTCATATAAATTATTTTATTTTTTTGCATAAAAGGTAAGGCATAAGTGAAAGTCCCGTTTCCAACCAATGTGTGCCGTTGTCTCAAAGAGTGGCTGAGGACGCTTATGACCCGTTCCCGAAAACTCTCAATGATAAAGGACATAGCGAAAGGGAATAAATCCGAATAATATGTGAAAGTTAATAGATTATTTTAATCAAATAAAAAGGCGCATACATTAATATTACAGTATGCATTTAATAAAGTTGGCAATTCCAATGAAGTGGCAGGTTTAAGCGATTATGAAAATTACACCTTTCGTGAATGAATCAATGCAACGATGGGTATTTCTATAAGGAGGAAAAACAAATGTTGCTCCTCATCTAGACGATAGTCAATGTAATGCATGGGATTACCAACCGGATTTCGTAGCAATAGCGCCGATAAAACTAATAATTGGGCATTAGAAAACTTCGATTCACTGCTATGACTACATCAATCTCCAGCAAGTACTGTAGATCCAGTTAGGCAGACTTCTTCTTCTTCTGTCTCTACAGCACTTGATGAGCTTTGACCTTCTCGACAACACTCCTCCAGTCATCTCGGTTTTGTACAACGCTCCACCATCTACGGACTCTCAACTCGCGGAGGTCAGTTTCTAATTCGTCCTTCCAGCCCAGCAAGTCGTTTTCCTGTCCTGCTTGCGTCTGACATTCTTACGACGTGTCCCAGCCATCTTATGCGCTGCGCTTTTATGAACCGGAATATGTCTTCTCCGTTGAGCTGTAATGCCCCGAAATGGTTAAGGGTGCACTTCTCCAAGAAGACTAATTAACAAGTCAGAGGATCCGAACTAAATGCTGTATAATAGTGGTGGTTCAATCGTATTATTATGCATAAATTATTACATTAGGCAGAGGCTGGTACATTGATAGAATCTTAAGTAATCACACAGTAGGGTATGCTATTATAACTAAAGTGAGTGTCAAGTGTCACACATAACCGGACGTACCATAAATATATGAATACACACACACGGATATCATAACTATAGGATATTGCAGAGCCAGTTAGACAGAAAGCTCCCCAAAATTGGCTCATCACTATTTAATTCCAAAGGGGGAAGATGTCAAATTTTCAGAAACAATTTGCAAACAAGATGAACTTAGCCCCAAACGTATGTTCTATCTATTTGAAGCATAAAGACCCACATTTTATCGCATCTCAAGTTATCATGTGATAAGCAGTACATATCATATTATACCGAAAAAAATATTTTAAATAGGGCTAAACTGCAATGTGCACCAAAAGGTGTATGGACTAGTGCAAAATCAGGGAGAGAGGGAAGGACAGAAAGAGTGGCGTATCCGTAGAAATGATGAGCTCTACGGGATATACCGAGAACGTACGATAGTAGCCGAAATCAAGAGGGCCTTCATCAGGTGGCTAGGGCACGTGCAACGAATGCCAGAAAATAGTGCTACAAGAGCAGCCTTACACAAGGTGCCCCAAGGGAGAAGACGAGTGGGACGACCACGGATGCGATGGCTGGACGACGTCGAGGTGGTTCTGGCGACCCTTGGCGTCGATGACTGGCGAAGAAGAGCGCAGGACCGCGCAGGCCAAGGCCCTTCACGGGCCGTAGCGCCAAAGAGTAAGTAGGTAAACTGCAATGTATGATTCAATGGTAAATTCCCGTTATCTAAGCTGCAGCCGCCCATTTCAGCCGAAATCATTAAAATTGGCATGCACCCGAGTAGGACAGTCTTGCTATAGGTCCACCATGAAACATCAGATCAGAATTTAACATTGAAAACGTATTTGATTGACAAGATTTTCCTCTAGCCAGCTCGTCTGAATTTAGATTGTTAATCGTTGTGACATCTCACCATTTCCTTAATTTACTAGTTTGTTAACAGACCGAAATTAGAGGATATGGAGGAAACTGGGCTCAGCGGGATTCGAACCCACGATCTACGCCTAACCGGGGCGTCGTCTTAACCGCTGGACCACAAGCCCCGACAAGTCCAGTAAATGCCAAATCCTCTACTTATGCTCAAATTGACATGATTCGTGTTGCAAGACAGGTTAGCTCAACTACAAAACTATCTAACCGGTCGGTGAGCTTACTTAATTGCATAAAGGCAATGCTTTATTCAATATATCCCTCCAAGCCCAGTTTTTTCCATATCCTCTAATTTCGGTTATAACGAGGAGGTTACCTCTTTAACCAAAGTTAATTTAATGCCAGTGTTATATATACCAAATAATACTACAATATATTGTTAACAGACTTCCAGGCTTTATTAATTATGCTACCCGACCACGATAGGGTGGCACTTGGATCACTTTGTTTATTCGCTTGCATAAGCGAAACACCGAGTTCTTATTCAAGTTACTGCCGGTTGACTGGTTGGCAGCAACATGTGGCATCGATGCCTCCACTCCCCTCGATCCTGGCACGCCCTCTTCAGCTCCACGTATGTATTGGCCCCTACATCCTCCATCACTTGCTGTAGATACTCTTTTCTCGGGCTGTATTCGATTTTTATTATTCCAAGTACCATCATATCGGGTAGTAAATTCGGGCAATTTTCCTCACTCACTCCTACAATCAATCTTGGAAAATCTGTATGTGTACAAAGAACATTATAATTTATTTTTTATTAATATTTATTTACTGATCTACAGATACAACATGAAATACCTTTGGAATTATAATGCGCCTTTCTCCATTGGTGAACACGCTACTAAAAATTACATTTTTATAGCAAAAACCAGAACAAAGGAGCATGGTGGGGATAGGAAAATATCAGCGAGGAAATTGGGATTGTTAATGGCTGGATTAAGAAAAAAGCCAAGAGATCATATAAAAGGTAAACTAGCAGAAAATTGACATTTACGTCAAAGTAAGATGAATCGAGACAACCCTAAAGAATAAATTGTAAGTTGGAGTTTAAACTAAGCGATCCAACAGAAAAAAATTAAAGTAGCAGAAGTAAATAAAAGCATTTAAATATTTCCCGCCGATACGACGCAAGATAACAATTAGAAAAATAAAAATATGGACGTGGATGTAAAATATATTCAAGCTGATTTTTCTAGACATTTTTTTATTTTTTTAATAAATTTGAAGAAGCTGCACATGAATTCCATACTGACATGGGATAAAAAGATAGCTTAACGTTCCCCAGTACCAACAGAACGAGCTCTACGAAAGAAAGCATAACTCATAAAGCCGACAAAAGTTTTATACATAAGACTAGAATCTCGCCGTTCCGGTCTAGCAGAAGGTGTGGAAGCAGATATTCGTCTGCTGGGCGGCGGTTTGGTGGATTTGAAGGGGGGATAACGGTTGAGAAGAAGCCCAAGACTGGCGACGGGCTGCAAGGCGAAGCAGATGAAGTTGAGAAGCAAGAAGAAGACGAGGTAGAATTCGAAAATCATCGTGATGTGGGTTTGTAGAATTGTGGTACTTGTGGAAGAAGAGAAGCGGACAAAATTTGAGTGAAAATAATAAGAAACTGCCGAGATCTTATTAAGAATAGAGAAAATGGGACGAATAGATCAAAGAAAGTGATAAGGAAAATTGAGAAGACCTCAATTAGAATAAAGGAAGTGGGAGCTTTTGAAAAGATCTAAGGTAATGACGAAATGCTGGTGAAAAATAATTATACCATGTGTACTGCTGAGTAAGTTACTAATGAAAGTGAAAAGCAAGTAAAATGCTTGGAAGGAGGAGAAACAAGCACTTGCATGAAACCAAGGGAAGAAGTACAAGAAACACAAAGTCGCATGAAAATGACAAGAGGTAGGCACAATAAGTAAATAGAAAGAGATTAGAAAACTTTTCTAAAATGTGTCAAAACTAGACGTCAAAACAGAAAAAGATAAAAAGCAAATATTGTTGAAGGTGGGACAAAATTACTAAGCAATTAAGTGACGTTTTTGAAATTTGAGGGATTAGGGCAACACGGGGGGGTTAAGGAGGTACAAAGGTGTGGTAGAACTGCACTATCCGGAGTACAGAAAGGTAAAGAGGTGAAAATGTGAATGGGGAACCTTCGATGATGACGACATAACATTCGGTTATTTTTGGGATCGGTGATTACGAAAGATTATTTGAGGGTTTGCATGCCAATAATTTGGACAGGGCCTTCACATTCAAATCCATTGTCAAGCATTGAGAGGTTAAGGGGGTCAAAATAATTGATTGGCAAATTAGAAACAATTCCGCCCGTAATCTTACAACGAAAAATAGTCTATAGGCCTACTCCTGTATCATTACTAATTAACTACATTGAAGATAGCGCAGTCCGAAAAATTGCAATCCCCAAAATTATACACTCCTTTTTTTCTTTTTTGCAGAAATATTTTATTTAAATCAGAAATTTTAATAAATCTAACTAATGTCATCATTTAGCTCTTAGGCTACTCATCTACATTATGGGCTTCAAAAGTAAATAAGAACGTAAACATAAAATACGTAGCGCTTTTCTTGCGTATTTATTTCCTTGCATTTTCCCACACTTTACTACATTGACATGAGTTCTATAAAGGAGAGATGGGACTTTCACTCCCAAAACTTTCTGGGCTCACCTGCCACAGTCTTTTCAATTGCTAGTCACAGAAGACGTGCCAGGTGAGTCCAGAAATTTAAAAAAAATTGGCGGGAAGCGAATGTCCTATCTCTTCTTTATATTTTAGAACACCTACTATTTCAAATGCCAGCCAGCCCACAGCCTGTTCAATTGCTAGTCATAGAAGACGTGGAAGGTGAGTCCAGAAATTTTAAAAAATGGCGGGAAGCGAATGTCCTATCTTTTCTTTATATTGTAGAACATCTACAACTTCAAATGCCTGCCTGTTAACAACCAGGATATATTGTATAGTCACGAGAGCAATAACACTCACTCATGCATGTCAGCTATCAGTGTAGAAGCCCTTGATAAAATGGCACATATCGCGGCAAATTGCAATACTGTAGAATGGTCTCAAGTCTCAACATAGGGCGAAAAAAGTCAATTACTACAGATAATATACTCGTCTAACACCAGGAGCTAACGGATGATAAACCAATAAAAGTGGGTAAATAGATAAAACTATAGTTCGCATAATATTATTTAATCTTCTGTCATAATAATCAGTCGACCTTGTAAGCATCAAGGCTGTAGACACGCGTATCAGGCGCAGCTTCTAAGCGTTAACAGCATGTTCACATGCATTTTTTATGTTACTTCATTGTTTTGGGAACGAATTTTTCACATTTCAGAAGACCAAAAAAAAAAAAAAAAAAAAAAATACTGGAGAAATTAGCAGAAACTTAAAAAGGAACTTTAAGATTGAGACCAGACGCCATTAGGTTCCTCAAAATGCGTAAAACCCCACTATTTCAGTCCTATTTTTCACACATTTTCTCGCGGGGGAGACTCCTGGGCCCCCTTTGTGCCCAATTGTATTAATTATCTACAATATAAAACCCTTATTGCTCTGAAAATGCGTAAAACCTCAATATTTCAGTCCTGTTTTTTTTTTTTTTTTTTTTTTTTAATCGTATTTAATCTTTGCCCCCTCCTTGGTATCATTCTAGATCCGCGCCTGATTGAGACCATGACATAAGGCATCGGGGTTTCAGCTTTAGTATCTGCTATATAGGATATATGCAGGATCAGATTCTCTCAATTAATCTTTCAGAAAGGGGGGGGGGGTGTGGAGGTTCAAACACCTCCCTTCCCTCCCCCGAAGTGGAATCCTGCATACTCGCCTGTCTAGACAACGATCACATGACACAAACAATTGTTGAGTGAAAAATAGCGAAAAGGCGCTTCAGAGGAAACCTTTACCACTCAAACCACGAAGTTGACCATTTTCCAAGCAGTAACAAACTATAAACAGTGCCCCTACTTACCAAATAAGGCCAAAAACCTTGGCCATTAATGGTACCTTTTCCCAGATGTATTTTAACGTACCATAAGCCACGGATACTATGGAAGGTGTGCATTATGTAAGAAAACGTCATTGTACGGCGATATGGCGGGCAAAAAAGAGCGAGCCAAACAAAAATTGGTTGCAACATTACATTTTGGATCCTTGTCAATGTTAAGAAATTATAAGCTAGGGGCCTCAACAATTTTTGGGTAAATACTTTTTGAAATGAATTTGATTTTTGAGCAGGTAGTGCGATAAGTTGCATTTGAGGGAATGTATTGCATAAATGTGCGTACAAGTCTTAGTCATTTTGCGGTAACATATGAAAAATCTAGCCGTAAGTGAACAAAGTCTGTCATCGTATGTTACTACGGTTGATAAATATGTTTTCAGTAAACCTGAAAACGCCTTGTTCTTCGCAAAATGCAACTCAACTAAGTAACATGAAGCATATATAAATGACAATTACCGAATGCTCTACATACGCAATAGTCAGATTTTCGTTAACGAAACCACACACCATGCCAAGCTTAATTTGGGACAAACATGAGCCTCAACATTAACTTTCTCATCAAGACTGCAGTCATGAAACAGCTATAGACAAATACAAGAGAACCATTCTAAACGGAAACTACCTAAAATAACCAAATAAGTTAACATCTCCGCACAGACACACACATCGGCCGGCGCAAATACTCAAAAGAGTCCCGCACCTAAAATTAATTTAAAAAATATATAAAAAATGAAGCATACCAAATGCGGATCTCGAAGGTAACATTGACATCAGTACCTCTGATTATCTAGTCAAAATGTATATGTATATATATAGTAGAAATGTATATGTTGTTGTTAATGATAGTAGCATGTAATGCTAGTGCTTGCCAATAATCCATCAGGCACAGTAAATTTAATTTAGTGGTAGGTCACAAAATCCGTGCAATTAACTATTCCACAAGTTTTTGACTAAAGCACTCGCGAAGGCGTCTAACTTGTCGATCCTCTTGGTTGTCAACTTGAAGGTTCTCTTGTATTCATGAAAAGCTATCCTCCTTCGATAACCAATCTTCGTAGTGTAGAAGAAAAATGAGTAGCTTTCCTCGCGACTCATCACGAGTCACGTATGATGAGTGGCTAGTTAGTAGTAGTTAGCGAAATAAATGGTGTATCGTCTATTTGAAGTCAGTGGTTTAGTATGTTATTGACTCAGGTGCTCAGAAGGGTATGGCAAGGTTGTCATAAGGTGGGGTTTCCACATACGTCAATGGTCAATGAGAAATATGAAATTGACGTTTTAGCAGACATTAAAGACATACTTAAAATGTCTGCTACCACGTCAAAACCATATTTCTCATTGACCATTGACGTATGTGGAAACCCCGCCTAATGATAACCGACATTTAGGTTTCTTATGGCGGGGTTTCCACATACGTCAATGGTCAATGAGAAATATGAAAATTATGTTTTAGCAGACATTAAAGACATACTAAAAAGGTCTGCTACCACGTCGATTTCAAATTTCTCATTGACAATTGACGTATGTGGAAACCCCGCCTAACAGCGATTATTTTCTTAGATGAAATTTATACATGAATAGATCTTTGACGGCTAGGATTTTATTCTTAAATACCTAAATATTCATAGCGAACACTTGCATTGCAAGCCCTTTGCTTCATTACATTGGCTCTTGAGTTTTAGAAAACAGTAGACAGGTTACTAAAACATTGTAGATGCTTACACATCACATGCATACTTATAGGTGTATACCGCATCACGTTTGTACTGAGAAAAGGAAATCGAGGAAACATGGACAGAGCGGGACTCAAGCCCAAGTTTTTAAGGACATAGATCGTGTGATTCCCTATTCCGGATATAACCTCCAGAAGAGGTTGCCTCATCAACATAAGCCGATTTAACGTTAAAATTATAATTGACTGCAGATAATTCTTTGGACCAGAAAGTGAAAAGAAAGCTATCATTTGTCACACAAGTCGTCTGGCGAGATGCTTCTTCCCACAGGCTATTTCACGCTTCGTCTCTAGTATTGGCGTATTGATTACTGACAAACATGAAGAAAGAGAGCGGTTTATTAGGTTTATTATCAAGGAACATGTGCCTAGTTAAAGACATTCAGGATTTTTGAACAAGGTCAAAAGGACACGTTCGCAATATGCTTACACGCCCTTAATAAAACCTTTAAATAGCGATACAGCAAGAAAAACAAAAGAGGGCTAGTTATAGAAATAGGCAGCCGGGAAAATCGGAAAAGGTCGTGCGATGAATAGGCATTTGAAACCCCGGGTCAGCCAAAGTCAAACCCTCAGGTTTCACCCCTTAGACACCAGACAATGGTTAAATAATAATTTAAGTGACTTTACCTGTTGTACTTCGACGAGTCGAGTCGCTGAGATGCGAAACAGAGCCATTATTACCACTAATTGAGAACTTAAAAAATTAAGCGGACTTTCTCACAAGGAGAACGCGAAGCAGAAGACCTAAGCCACTCAGTCGTGACGTCATTTTTAATGACACGCATAAATTTGCGAAATCTATTTTATTATATTTTAGAAGATTTAAATTATCTTTTGTATATTTAATTAATAATTAATTTTTATTTTATATTGAAATTTAATAAAATGACACACAATTTATCGAGTGTCTCATGAAAAATTAATAATGAATTTGACAGCTGTCACTGAACTTCGCCACGTGCATTATTTATTTACAAACAAAAATAAAAATTTGAATTTTAAATCATGTAAAAATTAATAAATCAAAGAAATTTAGTCATAATAATGGTAGTAAATTGTAAACGTCCTCTTCAACTTCCTTTTGTTTTGCACCATTATGTTGCTTCAGAAACCTGGTTCCCGACAGAGCATGACCAATTTCATTGATCTGCATTGAACCTTGGGCAATTGTTATATCCACAATTGTCTCGCCCGCTTTCTCTCGTAGCTTTTAGGTGTTGTGGAGATAACGAGAATGTTACTGACCTAATGTACGTGGTTTATTAGTTGACGTTCGGACATTTGGAATACGCCTATACCGGCATGAATTTTACAAGCAATGCCTTTGTTATTGCACCAAATGACAACCCATTCGGTATTGTATTTGGCAAAAATTCGGACAGGCCTCCAGGAGAAGTACAGGAGCTGATTTATGAGCCTAATACAGAGAGTGGAGAACAAACTAAGGTATGGTGGCTAAATTTACGCTATCTCGAAAATGGAGAATTGGCTAAAAAACACTGCAATCTGCTATAAAGTAAAACTGTTCTAAAAATTGTAAGTTCTGCCATATCTGCAATCTGCAGTAGCTAGTTGATTCACTCTGTGCAGTGAGTCTTTTCTCTCTTATTGGTACCAGCATTGGGCATACATTTTACATTATTAAACGCCATCTTTGAAAATTTACGCTTGTCGCACCAAGCTTAGCTGAGGAATATCTTTATTTGACAGGCACTATTCCTCACCAACGTCTAGAAATAACTCCCCACTTCTATCTTGCTTTTTACAATTACAATTTCAACGAACTGTCTCATTCGCTTACGCACGAACAGCTGATTCATACACCATTCCCAAATCCCATTAATTTAATTATTCTAGTGTACTCACATAGCTGTGCCTGGCGTCGAGAAAACCAATGCTGTCATCCTCAGTAAGCCAGTCTGGATGTGGGGCTGTGAAATGGGAGCTAATGAACACGGCGTGGTCGGTGGTAATGTTCCTGTTCTTACGAGAGTTGTTCCTTCAAAGGAACCCGGTCTGCTGGGCACTGACCTCCTGAGGTGAGTGTGGTATATTAATTTTGTACATTTGTATCGATCTCTATGTAACAAGCCAAGTTAGCCAGTCTGGATGTTGGGCTGTAAAATGGGAGCTAATGAACACGATGTGGTCGGAGATAATGTTCCTGTTCTTACGAGAGTCGTTCCTTCAAAGGAACCCGGTCTGCTGGGCTCTGATCTCCTCAGGTGGGTTTGGTATATATTTTGAACCTTCGTATAATGTAATAAGCCAACAACACAATAGTAGATGAAGTAATCAGATGGCTGGAGCACGTGGTGCAGATGCCAGAGTCAAGTCCAACAAGAGTAGCCCTGGAAACCAATCCCAAAAGAAGTAAAATAAATAAATAAATAAGGACGTTGAAACAGATCAGGTTTTTAACTGGGAAAAAAATCATGTTGCCTGCAACTGTGTGGTGGAGCTGGTCAAAGCTCTAAAAAGGGGGTAATTATTTTAATGACGTTTTATGGCTTCCTTTATGTCCTGGAAGACGTGTTCTATTTTTCTCTAATTTTCTTCCTAAATTGAAAAGAACTGACCACTTATCTTTTACAACAGCTTTACAATCTCCAATAGTCCATAAATTAGTTTAATTCCCTATATAGCCGTCACTAAATTATCTGGCAAAAAATGCTAAGTGGTAAGGTATGTTTTAGGGAGATTCATCTACCAATTGTTTTATTTCTAGATTGGCATTAGAAAGAAGCAACAGCGCTGAATCTGCCATAGACGTAATAAGCAGTCTACTGTCGGACTTTCCCCAAGGAGGGTCTTGTGTCGAGAATGGCGACGAGTGTTACTACAGCGCCTTTCTTCTAGCTGACCAAACATGCGCTTGGGTGATGGAGACGGCTGGCCAAGTATGGGTGGCCAAGAGACTGGCGGAAGGAGTACGAGCTGTGTCGAACCATCTGTCGATCGGGACTGATTATGATAAGAGTTCGGAGAATTTAGAAACTTATGCGAAGGATAATGGCTTTTGGAATGGAGAAGTAAGTAATAATAATAATGAAGTCTATATTGAAAAATATATACTGGATATATGCCTATACCCCTCCCTTACACCTAACTGTACATATCAACGATAGTTTAATTTAAATATTAGTATAATAAACTACATTCATACCGAATATCAGTCATACCTTCCATTCTCAATAACAGTCACACTAATTCCAATACGCTACCATCCACGTTAATGTTCTCACAGATTCACACGCAGCCTTCCCTTGATCAACCGGTGGCAGTGGTTTGCTGACTAAGGAGAAACTTGTAATATATATTTTTTTTAATACGTTGAGAGAAGGACTTATGATGGCGCGTTCAGCCCTGGGGGACTTCTGGCCTCACACATAATTCGCCTCCATCTCGCCCGATCCTCTGCGATGATCTGCCAATCCAGGAGCCCTAAGTCCACTGCCTGGAGGTTCTCTTCTGTTTGTTCCCTCCATCTCCTCCTTGGTCTTCCTATCGATCTCGGCGCATGTATATTTGCCTCCCACGTTTTCTTTGCAGTACGGGCGCTCTCCATTCGTAGTACGTGTCCCAACCACTGTAGTCTCCTGGCTCGGAGCTCCGTAACAACATCGACTAACCCGAACAGATGGTGTATCTCGTGGTTATGCCGAATTCTCCATCTACCTTGGTCCTACACTCCACCATAGATTCTTCGCAGAATTTTATTTTCAAATACTCGAAGCGCTTGTGACTCTTTTAATGTTAGTGTCCATGCTTCTGCACCATATAATAACACTGGTCGGATCAGGGTCTTATATAGGCGGGCTTTGGTGGTCCACGAGAGAAGTCTAGAGGAGAAGAGTGGTCTAGTCTGAAAGTATGCGACACTGGCCGCCCCAATGCGGCTCTTGACATCTTCACTTACTTTAAGAGAAGGAGATTCACGAATTTCTATGGGCATCGAGTTCCATAGCGTTGGGGAAGAGATGAGAAATGAAGAGTGTGTGGAGTTTTCTTCCATAATTTTTTCCTGTTTTTCACCCATCATATATAACCCATTCTAAGGCGGCAATTCCACCGACCTTGTTTTTCATAATGAATGTGACATTGACGTGGTAGCAGTCATCATTAATAAGTCTCTGCCTTTATTTTAAGGAGACTATAATGTAGAGACTTATTAATGATGTCTGCTACCACGTCAATGTCACGTGCATTATGAAAAACGAGGTCGGTGGAATTGCCACCTGAGTCTGTAACGTTGGGCTGTTAGAATGTGTCAATGATAAGCATGTCCCTGCTTGTCCTTTGTCGCCTGTAACCGATGTGGATTTTAGGGCACTAGTTTGCTAGCTTCCAAAATGCACACTTAAACAGTAGGTACCAATAACGTCCCTAAATTCAATAGGGCAAGGCTCAATGGACCAATGTGAGTCTCCACCATGGAGCTAATAAAAGTCTATGGTCTCCACCTGACCGGGGTAATATACTGATTCCTGCAACAAGCCCGGACTCCCTAATTCTTCATATTTTTTAGTTTTGAGAAAAGGGAAATTTCTCTGATTTCCCTGCCGGTAGAGAAACTTTTTCCAAACTTTAGTAGGTAGGTACTCAGTACTCAGTACGACTATTGTAGTTACATGAAAATAATTATATGACCACTGAACGTTTAGTAAATCCATCTTGCATTCAGGGAAAGCTTTCGTGGTGCGACTCATTCCGAGATCCAGACGTTTCCGATGAAAAAAAGACTAGTGAGGAATTGCTCCAGAATTTGTTGACCTCCAATATTCAAATCGGTGTCAAAGACATGACGCAAATCATGAGAGATGCAGCTAGCAGAATTTGTAAACCTTCGACGGACGCCTTCCCCACTGCTGGAAGTCAGGTAATGGCATTAATTTACGGGTTGTTCAATCTTCGCGTGTGAAACTCTTAAAAAATTCTTAACGGCTATTTAAGAAATTTTATGGTTGCAGAAACTGATTATCTATTAATAGCGAATTGAAAAACCCCCACCGGTTTTATAATACCGTATAATATTGTGGGTTAAGTGTAAAAGTGGGCCGAAAGGCCTAAAATTCGCCCATATGGAAAATAAAGACAATTCTCATTTTTTCTTACTACGCGCTTTTTGTACCAAGTCGATTTTCAAAGGAAATATTGAACGCAGCAGTCAACTTTTAACTAGAAAACCGCTCCTCTTCATTTCGATATATTACGGCGTGTGGCCTTTGCTAACACACATTGGCCGCCGCCCCTTCTCCTGCCGATTGTATAGTTTACTAATTTCAATAGATTGCATTTCGCGGCCAACGAAATGCAACTCATAGAAATATATTAACTGGAGCGGCGGGAGCATAATATGCCTTACGAGGCACCCGTTAACCATAAGCCAAGTATCAGAGATAAGAACCAACGCAAAAAATATCGAAGTCTTACACATTGCAGCATAGCAGAACGGATACCTGGACCCGCTCAAAAACTGTACTTAGCTTGTGCAGGCTATTTTCGCCGCCAAATTGCGTACTTCTGCAGGCTACACTAGCAGCCTGAATGATAACAGTCTCCAGCCAGGACATGATTTTTCTATTTCAGATATCTGTGTTGCCGAAGAATGGAGCTTGTTGCCACTGGTTCACAGCTACGCCTGACCCCTCGCTCTCTGTATACAAACCGTTCGTCTTCACACCAAATGTTCGAGTGTCTACTCTCACTCGATGCAATGCTGAAGTAAATACTTTATCATAATTTTTTTTGACAGTAACAAAATTTTGTCTTAGCCATTTGGCATTTGGGTATACAAATGCTAGACATAGAAGGATTCTGACGATAATTTCTATTAAGGTTCCTGGCATATGTAATGGGCATCGCCTGTTCTTCTCGGTCAGTCTTTTAGGGACTAAAGGGCTGACTTAGTTTTAGTCCCTAAAACCTCGGTGCAAAAAACAGTCTGAAGCACTTCAGACGAGCGTGTCGAGGGGAAAATCGTGAACCTGCGTGAGGTCAGAGACAGAAATTTGGGGTTTTGCACCAACCCATTTGCTCCTATGACAAATTTCTCAGTGAAGCACCACGGCCGTGTGTACTTGGTCTTATGTTAATCTTCGTTTTCTCCATTAAATGCCTTTTCTATGGAAGATTTGCGATCATGATGGAGACTGCTGCTCTGAAAAGGGAAGTCATGCTCTTGCCAAACCACTGATTCAGGTTTTTCAAGCAGGACGGGAGCTTTCAGTTCTTCTATCTTCCCTTGGATTATAACATGCTAAAGGCGTTATTTTTTTAATCATTGTTGTTAATCTCATTACTGCTTCGTCATTATTTACTCATTATATTTCTTCAGGACGAACGAGACCACGCGCTGTACCGCCTTCATTTCAAAGCCGCCGCTGGTGGTGACAATAAAGTGATATCTCTACTTCAGGATATGGAGACTAATTGCCTAAACGAAGTTCAGTCATTCATTCTCGATTATCAACCGGGGCAATCCTTATCTGAGATGGATGACTTACTTAAGGTAGATAGTAGACCTAGAGAATTAAAATTAAAGAAATAAATAAGTCATGCCCATACTCATACCCTCCTGATAGACATTAAGGGCCGTTTTTTAAACTAACTCACCAAATTTGGTTGACACTCAAGCTTGCAGTGGTGGCGTTCAGTTAGCTAGGGCCCTTTTATAGCAGGTGGGTGCGGGAGCGGGTCAGATATTTAAAACATCAAATAACCATAAGAAAATCTTGCTCCTTGCTTATTATTTACATAGAACTTAGTACCTTTTTGAGATCTCACAAGGCTTATGAAAAGGAAACAACTTTTCCCAATGTAAACACGGAGTGACAAGTTTATCCAATTTTTTAGCTCTCCAGCACCCGCTTGTTATAAATCTCAGGACTAAGCCTGATGATGGGAGTAGCACCCACTTCTGGACAAATCCCTCTTCCCCTGACAATGGGCTCAATTGTGCTCCACTCTAATTGTTCGATGAATGTGAGGCCCCTGCCTTTAATGACTATTAACACAGCAGGCAATGTAATTTCAACTACCCCAGGGGAGATACACCACCCGTGTAGTTGCCCTGGATACGGTCAAGTTAATCTATTTTAGCCTCGACAAATAACATATTTTTGCTTTCCAATTTATACGTAGTATAAGGAAAGCTTTGTGATGGTCGAAATTTTCGATTCCGAGATTTCAACGGATTTACACGTTTTGAGGTCCCAGGAACCCAAAAAAGTGGTTTTTACAAAATGTCTGTCTGTCGGTCGGTCTGTCTGTCTGTCTGTGCATCGATTTCCGGGCAAACTACTCGGTCGATCTGGATGAAATTCGGCATGTAGGTTCACAAAAATCATACCTCGGGACCATTTTTTTTTTTTTGGGCTAACTCAATTTGGGGGGTTTTATTTTCAAAAAACTCCAAAAAACGTCTAAAAAAATTATTTCTCAAAAACGGCTCCAACGATTTCTTTTAAATTCTCGTAGATTGTAGTCGTTATTAATGTTGACAAAATGCGGGGGGTCGCTTGCCCCTTGATAGTTTGCTTCTGGGGGTAAAAAAATAAAAATAACTAAATTTTAATGAAAAAATGACTAAAAAATGCGAAACCTTTCTATCGATGATTTCTACCTTCAAGCATGTTTTAGGTGTTAAATTGAGTAACGAAACCGGATAGGTTGCTTTCCCAAAAAAATATTTGGTTTTGCCCAAAAAATTATTTTTTGAAAAAAATGATAGAAAATTCGCGCTCAAATGCATTGCATGCCCTGCCATTATTGCTGTGTGGTAATTAATGTGTTTGTTTGACCTATCGAGAATTTACCTCACTTCCAGTGACGTCAGGTGGACAACCGCGCCCCCCCCCCCCCCCCCGAGATATCGGAAATTTAACCATAGGAAAAATATTTGCCATAAAATTACTAATTTTCTCTATCTAATAATTTTGATAAATTGGAAAGCATGTTCGAGTGAACTCGGACCGGTTCTTTATGTTGTGGAACTAAGTGTTATTTTATTTATTTGTCATGATGTATCACTTCCACGAAGTCACTGAAGAAACCCCCCAAAATAAAAATAAAATCCTTGTGTGTGTGTGGGGGGGGGGGGGGCAAATTGTTCTATGGCTCGAGGCCCTGCTTATAGTTATATAAAATAACATATAGGCCGGAACTCATTCTTAAGTTATTTTTGTTTGTTTCAGGATATCGTTGAAACGGAAGTGAAATTTTACAAGTAAGCAATCAGTTGTTTTGTGACCGGCCTATGCCTGCTTTTTAGCTTGAAAATACTCAGCAGTAAGCTCATTGCACTGAACCAATGGCGAGTTCGGCGTTATTGCGATATTACTATACAATATTCAAGGTGATTTATAATGTTAACAGCAGTTACCTATCGTATTAGCTTAACGGAGCCCCCACTTACCATTTTTTTGTCGCAAAGTCAAATTTCTCATGAAATATCAGTCGCAGAGCCATAAATGAGGTGTCATAAAATAAAGTAGAAAAAAATCTCCTCTACGCTTTGATGTACATTTTGTAGCCGTCAGTAACACCAATCGGCCTCAGTTATTGAACTTGATTTGTAAAAAATAACGGTCACTGAAAGAAAGAAGAAAGAAAGAAAATTGTCTTTATTTTCCATATGGGCGCATTTTGGGCCTTTCGGCCCACTTTTACAATTAACCCATCACACTGAGGATGTCAGGTCAAGGGAGTTCCAAAACTGTGGCCAATTGGCGTTAGTTATATAGTATATATATATATATAATATGACTTTGTGCAACAAAACGGAAAATGCTTGGTCCATTTGCTCTAAAGGCAGAGATTACAAAATATTTTGCAAACAAAGGATGACCGAGTCATATTGAGAAAATTAATTAATTCCTCGTTGGAAATCTGCAAAAATATTAAAAATTCGTAACAAATTCAAGTTTTTGCTGTAAGTTCACATTTACTCACCAGAAATATTATTACTCTAAAAAACAAGCTAAAGTGCATTATTCAGATTTAATACAGTAGAATAGTAGTAAATAAATCAGCCAAGTAAATAGCCTGCTTTTTGAGATAGTTTGTAATTTTTATTTATTCTACACAATAGGTACCATCTTTGCGGCTCGGCTGTAAAACGAGGAATTAATTAAGTCAAAATACCAGGCCATCTATTGTTTTCAGAATATTTTAAAATCTGTGCCTTTAGGCAGAGACGGCCCGAGGCAGGTGCAAGCGGCCGCCAAGCGAGGAAACGAAGGGCGCTCTAACAGACACAGCCACGGGAGGTGAAATTTGTAATGATGGAAATTCATTAACACAAAAATAGTAAAAAAAAAAAAAAAAAAAAAGAGCAACAGACTGTCTCATATTTAACAATTGAGGTGTCAAACTAAATTTCGTAAACAGAACTGCATTCTATGAAAGAAGAAAAAAAGTGACAAGCCGTGGTGACCGTGGTTAAGGCTACTTATTTCTTCATGCTGTAGTCTGAATGAACTAATGAACTGACATTTTATGTGTGACGTGTGTCTCATAACTTAGATCATATTTTATGCATGGTTTCTCTCGGAATTAAATTAAATAAAAAGTAATTTTTGAAAAATCCAATCCGCCTGCATTTTTTTAAAAATGTTTTGGAATAATAACAGTTACATCTACAAGTCACGAATTGGAAGGCTCTTCATTTAAAAAAATATTATATCACGGAGGGGGGGGGGGGCGCCAAAATTATGGCTTGCACCTGCGGTGATTTGACCTCGGGCCGCCACTGCCTTTAGGGTATTTAAGTGAGCCCAAAAGCTACTGGTGTCGATATAAAAAATCCCAGTTTTTTTTGTCAATTTGAACAATATTGAGAAATGTTGTTAATTATGGCTATTGTCGCCACTATATGTATATCGTCTCCTTCACAGTATTATAATGAAGTGTTTGAAATACATTCAATATGTAATAAATCGAATGTTTTTTCTGTGGTATTGGTTCCTTAATACTGTATTTAAAAAATTTGATAACTCAGTCGCACTACTGGATTTTCCAATACAGATGTAGCCTACAATATATTCTAAGCAACGACAATAAAATAGAATATATGGCGCCTAACCATAAGCTAAGTATTGCCGGTAGTGGTGAAACATAGGGGGAAATGTCAAAAGTAGCAAAGGAAATGTGACCGAGTTTGTAGGATTCCAACACAAAAGGAAAAAAGAAAATTATTTTATTAAAAAAATGGTACCTACTTGATCTGTAAAGAGTTTTTTAGCGCCCTAATTACCTTTTACAAGTTGTTTATATAATGTGGTTACTTGATATTTTTCCTTCCACTTCTACAGCCCTTTCGGACAGGACATGTAGAGTAGCGGAACGGACTCTGACTTTCACCCGAAAGGTTGTTGGTTCGTGTCCTACACTAGCTTTCCTAGTTGAGTGTAAGAGCGAGCTTTATAGCCCTAACTCCGCTAGGTTCGCTTAGAAATAGAACAAGAAATAGTTATTATTATTATTATTTATGGGCTTTGGATTGCTCGGCAATTACTTTTGCTGTCAACTTCGGTCGACGCTCCTCCAAATTCGAAAAGGTCGGTCTCTGATTCGTCCCTCAGCTGTTCCGTAGACGTCCTTCCTCGTATATTAGTAGTAGTAGTGTTTTCTCATGTTAGCTTTGTATATTGATTTCTACGTAGAAAAAACTAGGCGAAACATCTCACAGGCATTTTATAAAAATAGCGGGTGTCGGCACGATGCGCCAACAAAATACCAAATACATAAATATTTATGGGATAGGCCTAATGGAATATGGCCAAATCCCAAGAATACAATAAACTAATTTAATAACCAGCAAACAAAACGCTGTACGTGAAACACATAACAGCCCAAAAAAAATGCGAATCTTACAAAAAAACTACTCAATTTTCCTTCATTTGTGATTCAATCATCTCGATCCTACCAGGATTCGATTTCTTCACATTTTGATAATCTGTGGTACTGGCTACAGCTGCATAGTTTTTTAAAATAAATAGTACAGTATTAGCTTTAGGGCCCCCGCAGACTGCAGACTTTTTATCGGCCGATAGTTTAGTCGGGTGTGGCTGAAAGTGCGCACACCGAGCCAACTAAACAGTTTGGTTGGTAAACAGGGCGCAGACTATCCAACAGCCGGCCGACTATTCTCGAACTAGTTTGTAACTGACTATTGAAGCGGTCGCACAATGAAAATATTGTCCAGAAAAATTATTGCTCTCATCACTCCGGATGAGGAAAATCAAGAAGAGATTCCGAGAGTATTGGGTGCATCCCATTCTCAGTGATAGACTAGTTAGTGGAAAATTTTACACTATGCATTCCAAATTACTTGATTACCCGAAAAAAATTTTCGCCTATTTTAGCTATCGACCGACTAAACAATCGTCATGTATGCGCAGGCGTGTATGCGCCAATACTGATTAAACAGTCGGCCGATAGTTGGCCGACAGATTAGTTTGAATGTAATCGGGTAGCCCATCAAACTTTTTTATCGGCCGATACTGAATCGCTGTAGTGTGCGCATATGCATTCCTCTTCATACTGATTAAGAAGCCCACCAAACTATCGGCCGATAAAAAGTCTGCAGTCTGCGGGGGCTCTTAAGCTGATGAAGAACCAGTAGAATCCGGGCTGATGGGCCATGGTCGAATTCGACCACGGCCCATCAGCCGGATTCTACTGGTTCTTCATTTGACTCCGGCCATGAAAGCCTTTGCAGTTAATTAGCTTTAAGCTGGCTGGCAGAATGTTCAATAGCGAATAGCAAGGTGTTTCCTGCATTTTCAATGTTGATTTCCTTGTAAATGGCTTCCTCACATAAAACTTTTAAGTCCTCTAACTCGTATGCTTCCCTGCTGCCACCAAAAGCTCACGAGCCATTTCTCCAATTCAGTGACTATTACCGGTATACAGTATATGAAATGCAATAGTTCTTTCAAGACGTCCTCATCTACACCCTCTTCTATTTCAGTTATTTGGTCTTTGTCCCTGTTCTCAGTACTGGAGTCATGCCCAAACTTTGCAGCAAAAACTGTGCTTCTGGCAGATAAGATGAGCTTATTTATTTAGCTCCAATCCCTCCCCCAACACCATTATTTCCTTTTAGAAACACATATGACTCCATTTCCCAGTAATTTCTCAAAATCATTATAGTGCTTACCACTTAATAGTTTAAACTCAGTGAAACTGCTGAATTCAGCAATGCTATAATTTTCCAGTATAGTCATTTCGCACAAAATAGTTAAACTGTCATTGGATTGGTCAAAAAAATTCTTCCCAGGCATTCTTCAGGCATGTAGGCCTACTTACCATTATCAGATCTACAATTAGTCGACTAGTTTCTGAGCAACATTCCTGAAACTCTAAACCATGGTTTCTCAATCTGGAAATCCATGTGGTTTCCGTATCACACAGACAACTCAGATTATCAATATTTTTATTATAATAAATAGGTACATTAGAACATGTTAACCTCGTACATAAGGTCTGTAGCACAAGATGCAATCGCATGCGGATTAAACATTGAAACATAAGATAGCGTTATTTTTTAGATTCAAAATTCGGCGTAGTATTGTTGGCATTGGAAATGTTCTCAATGAAAACCCCGTTTTTAGTATGCTAAGGCGCCCATTCCACATACGTCAATCGTCAATGAAAAATTGAAAAATGACGTTTTAGCAGACATTAAAGACATAATAAAAATTCTGCTACCACATCAATTTACGTCATTTTTCAATTTTTCATTGACGATTGACGTATGTGGAATGGGCGCCTAAGCCATGTGATTTCATCGTATAAGCTGAGTTTCAAACTGGACCAAGATAGGCCTATAGTACAGATGGGACATAAGCTTCCCGCCAAACATTTTTTTTAATGAACCATCTACCACGTGGCAGGTGACCACAGGAATTTAAAAAATATATTTGGTGGGTTCGAATGAACCATAGAAATCCATTAACTGGAGCGGCGGGAGCCATAATTTGCCTTACGAGTCACCCGTTAACCATAAGCCAACTATTAGAGTAAGTACCAACGCAAAAAATATCGAAGTCTTACACATTGCAGCTTAGCAGAACGGATACCTGGACCCGGTCACAAAAATCTGTACTTAGCTTGTGCAGGCTATACTTATCACTGGTTTTCCCCGCCAAATTGCGTACTTATCTTGTGCAGGCTACACTAGCAGCCATATTGATAACGGTCTCCAGCCACGGGATGGAATAAACAAGGTAGGTAAAGTTTGAAGTTTAGTTTATTCATTTTTTCATTAGGCTTGAACCTGCTACGAGCTATTAACTACTGGCCCCGACCGATTGGCCCGATGCATAACAGGCAATTTCTGTGCAGCAAAACTGCTGGCAGGTGTACGTGCACACATAGAAAAATAGGGCCTGCCTTATTTGTGCACCAACTCCAATGTATCTCGACAGATCTCCCAGCAGATCTGCTGCATGAAACCTACCTTTGGTCGCCGGGTCTTATACCACTATTTCCGCTTACAAAATACCTAACAGCACTTGCGTTGCCGAATTTTGAGTAACTTACACAATTGCACCAGTGATCATTCCAGCAGACCGGAAACCAGTGCAGCGCCCGTGCGAGCTGGTGTCTAGTTCAGCAGTGACTGGTCCACACAAAATGCCCGCGACTCTCACCAGCATGTTGAAGAGGTCGTGGATTGTCACGTGGTCACTAGTTCCGTAGTCACCACTTCAGCTCGCACAATACCTTACAATACTTGTGTTGCCGAACTTTGACTGACATAGACAATAGCACCGGTAAAATTCAGAGCAGCCGCCAGGACAAACACCGGAAACCAGCGCCCATGGGAGCTGGTGACTAGTTCAGCAGTGACTGGTCCACACAGGATGCCCGGGACCGTTGCCAACGTGTTGGAGATGGCAAAAGTCATGCCAGCGTGGTTTGGTGCGATATCCGCATGGTTGCTCAAATGCCCCGCAGAGTTGCACGCGCAAAGTCCCATCGATATACATACTATCCTGTGGAGGAGAATAAGAAAGATTGATTGCTACAATTAGTATTGGATTTAAACACAGTGCTTCAAATAGTGGTCAGACAGTAGTGGGTGTTTTTGACTCTACATTTTCAAATACCATATAAACCAAATTATTAAAAATAAATAAATAAATTTTGACTTTTTGTTGTTCTATTACTAAGCCAACCTAGCGGAGTTAGGGCTATAAAGCCCACTTACACTCAGCTAGGATGACCCGGGACCTCCTGTTTTACATGCCTTCCGAAGCAAGGCCAGAAAATGTAGCCAGTGTGGGACTCGAACTAACAACCTTTCGGGTGAAAGTCGGAGTCTGTACCACTACTCTACGGGTCCTGACATTATTACAGGTTTATTGTCAACGTTTTTAGTATCCCATTACTTGCAATGACTGCCATTCACTTAGTCTATACTACTGCATTGCACCTGATAAACAGTCGGGACTTACACAACAGCAGCGAGAAGATTGTCGACAGCACAGAATGCCAGCAGGAAAATGCCAGGTCCAAGCAGACCTATACACGTCATCAACCTCCGGACCGACAACACAGTCCATCTCCTATGAATCAGCTTGTCTGCAAAGTGTCCAGCAACTGAAACAATATTTCGCACGATTAAATAGATAAAACTCCAAAAAGAGCTACTAGGTACATTGTGGGAATCAATCAAAGAAAAGGCTGTAGACAGCACTTCATTGACCTGAGCATACTAACGGTACCTAGCCTGTATATTCTGCACGTGGCTGTGTATATTCACAAAAATTTAAGCAGTTTCCAGCGGGCAGAACATGTCCACAATCATGGGACCAGATCAAGAACAAACTTGGTTGCCATGCAACACAGAACCCGGCGGTATGAATGCAAGCCGTCATATATCGGTGTGCGCATATATAACAAACTGCCTATCTTAGTAAAGTCAGCCAAGAACTTGGCAGAATTCAGAAGGAGTTTGAAGTGTTTCCTTATTCAAAAGATACTGTACAACATCCAAGAGTTTTTTGAATAGGGAAGCACCTTTAACTTTTTTTTTAATTCTATTAACGCTATTGTATTGATTATCGATGCAATAAAGAATTATCTTATCTTAAAACAGATGGCTACTAAACAAAAATAAAACAAAAAAGCAAGTTGTTCTAAACTGAACTCTCTTCTTCTTTAAATGCCTTTTCTAACGAAGATTGACGATCATCACGGCTATTGATGGCATGATGAGTATACTAGTGAATTGCAATGCAGTAGTTTCCCGTTGCCTTCGGCATCCTTATGCCGTTGATTTTTCATTGAGTTCCTCCACCTTCGAGGCCAGTTTCCCAACCATAGGACAAAAGAGTGCCCTGCACAGAAAATACTGTGTTTGCCGCTTATTTCGGTCACCACTACACACTTCCACATTCACCACGAAGAAGTGCAGATTAGGGATTCGCCTCTGAGACCATAAGGCATTACTCAGAAGCTTAGCTACTTTGAGCCCTCAAACACTTCAAACCCTCTGCTGTGATTTTTATGCCACTATCCCTACAGGATCTCTTTTTTTTAAAGGGACATTTTATTGATGTGTTCGAATCTAGCTTTGCCGCCAAAAATTGAAATACGGGTAAATGCTGTTTTTTCGGCGAATTTTTAGTTTACATCCTAGATACATGAAGGGAGTGCACCGTTTTAGGCCTCTGTTATAGCATGTAGTTCGCCTCGCGGCAAGAAAAAAGAATAAAATAAACTTGTTACTGTTTCCTTTAAAGCGTATGTTAGAAACTGTTGTAAAAAGACACTTCACCCAATCAAATTCAATAATTGTGGCCAATTTCTGTTTTACAAAGTGGCACAAACTGTATATATTAAAATGCTCAGAAACATTTCTTGCTTGTCCTGATATTTTTGGCAGCCGTACTATTAATATTTCATATTAATTATATTTGATTTTTACACTCAAATGGTAGGTAGGTTAAGGGGGCCTACAATATATTTATTTTTTATTTTAATTTTATTTTTTAAAGATAAATCGCATACAAACAATTTAATGAATGTATCCGATTGACCTTTTCAGTCGCCTCTGTAGGTTATTACCCGTGATGAGTACGACACGTCTCCGTTTGCATGGCGTGTAAAGACTCGCACAAGTGCAAGCACGTTACCACCTGGCCATCGAAGTCGATATGTTATGTTAATCATGTTGAGAAATACACGAATTATCATTATTATTATTATTATTATTGTTATCATAAGGCTTTCGCTCTCAGATCGTGTTTTGATTGTAAAATTAATTACCAATGCCGACGAGACTGTTGACTATGTATGGCATAGCCGTGAAGCTGATGCTCTCCTTGTTGCCACCAAGCGTCCTCGTAAGATAAGTAGGTAACCATTGCATTATAATGTAGTTACTCCAGTTCATAGCAAAATGTGCAATATATAAAGCCCACAGCGGCCAATGACGAATCAGCTCCAACCAGCGAATATTGGAATTCACCACCTAAACGAAAACACGATAACAATTAGCAGAAAGCGGGACGAGTGAACCCGTACATAGTTAAAATTAATATCGGCTGCCTATAGATTTTACGTATCCTAAAGGATCGATGGGGCACTTGCATAGTATAGATTGGGCATTTATATTGATATTTAATTTGTGCTCAATCCTACTCCTCGGCTAAATCCACCACCAGGCAGGATCCAGAGGGAAACACTGAAGCCAGTGCAGGAAAGCTCTGGTCGAAGGTAATTAAAAATCCAATCCCACACAGTCTACCCAGGGCCATCAGTGTTGCGGCGATCAGGACCACGACGGGCCATGACTACCTCGCTGCTCACCTCAACCGCATTAGAGTCCGCGATTCCTGCGCATGCGACCTATGTGGACACGGATGGACGCTGAACACCTCGTGTCATGCCCGGCGATCGACCACACGCCGACAAATGAAGACGAATTCGAAAAGATAGCACGTCGCTGCTGGTCAGCGCGTCACCAAATGGCCGACATGCCAAGGGTGGGCGTTGGCTAGTAAGTAAGTAAGTGTGAATGTTTACTGAGAAATATATTTTAATACATAGTATTATTTAACTTTTTGTGTTTGTGAAGGGGCTTTTGGGTTATCTTTACTGGTCTTACTAGTTCGTTCTGTGGGGAATGATTATTATCAGAATATTAGTTTTTTAAAATGTTAAAATATGGTTTAATAATATTATTTATGGTTCCCTTATTTCGGTTAAGCTGAGGATTGACATATAATATAGGCCTATAATATGCAAATGTAACACAATAATAATGGTATCGTATGCAATGCACTGGAGCTCGGATTATCCATATCTTGAAAAAATAATTTTTCTAAAAAACCGAAACCTTCCTTTGGAAAGCACTCTGTTCTGTTTTGTTACTCTTATTTAGCATTTAAAACATACCTGAAGGTAGGAAGCATCGATAGAAAGGTTCTCGAAAATGGAGCCTTTTTTATTTTTTACACACCCTTAAGGCCAAACCGGAGGGTTATGGCCTTGCCCGTTGGGCGTTGAATACATAGAAATATAATAGAACTAGAGCGGCGGGAGTCATAATATGCCTTACGAGGCACCCGTTAACCATAAGCCAACTATCAGAGATAAGTACCAACGCAAAAAATATCAAAGTCTTCCACATTGCAGCATAGCAAAGCGGATACCTGGACCTGGTCAAAAACTCTGTACTTAGCTTGTGCAGGGTACACTAGCAGCCATATTGATAGCGGTCTGCAGCCACGGGATGGTTGAATATCCATTTTATAAACAAAGCCCCGCGTCATGTACCTGTTCCGTATTTGACTTGTATTATTTCAAATAATTGCAGTTTTACCTATTTCTGGCACTTTACTGTCAAATTAAGTGTTGAGCTTCTGACTGAAGTGGATTTCATTACAAAAGTTCGAGGTTTTTCTTCCCTACGGGGCACGTAAAAATGTTCTACAAGGTATGTTTTTAATTGCTTCATGCACAAATTTTAGACCGAATGTAATTGTAATTTTAATTTTTGGTTCAGTCAATAGTGTAAGCATGTCTACGCGTATACTATACCCTTCTATCGATTTTTACTACACCCCTGCGGTTTAAAACATATATTACGAACCCCCTGCAAAGACATTTCCAGGCCAGTCACGTGACCCCCTCCGGTTTGGCATTAAAAAAACTATCATGTGAGATGTGGCCAAGTGGGGTTTATTTACAATAATAATTACTATACAAAATATGTGAGCTTTTGGTTTTATAATATTAAGGCTTCGGGGTTCGAAATCCCCCAAAATTGAGTTATCCAAAAAATTACAAAATTAGCCATGGACAATATTTTTGATAGCATCCCAATTTTAATCAATTCTTTCGAGTAGTTTGACCTCAAATTGAGTTACTAAAGTAAACGGAAAACAAAATAGGATAAAAATCATCGAAACCAAAGAAATTAACATCTGGCTGATCGGTGGCATCTCTGCTTTTATGAGATTACCCTATGATATCACACCTGATCGGCAAAAGCAGAAAAGGATTTTTAAGCATTTAACGTGCAATTTTTAAGCTTCGAAGTGGAATAGTTGGCCACTCAAATAATACACGAAATCCAGAAAATACCGGGAAAAATTTACCTTAGGAATAAAAATGGGAATTTCATCTTCTTTCTTAGACTCCTCGTAGAATATACAAGACAGTAGAACCCAAAGGAGACCCAAGCTTCCGAAGAGGTAGAACCCAGTTTGCCATGGTATATGTGGACATAACTGAAAGCATAAAGGCACGCAACACAAATTAATGATTGTTACGTTCGTTTTGATTTCCAACGCATGCTTTCAGCATTTCTGCTTCAATCAACCCGCCAGGCAGAGTGAGTCTGGTTGTTAACTTGAGGGACCCTAAGGGCAGACTCCTTCACCTCGGGGGAAAGGGGAGTTGACTGACAGGGTGATTATAGTGGATTCCGAACCGCTTGGGGAACAAAGTAAAGTCACACGATTGAATCAGAGGTGACCAGGACTCGACACACACTTAGACTGACAGCGGGCCTACTATACCGACTATTATTAATATATTCCTGGGGTTAAACATGTAAGCATAACAATTTTGAATAGAACTTTTTATTGTGAAATTATCTTGTTCACATTTTTAACCCAGGTTATTAAGATTAAAGATAATATAAGATTAAAATTAATCGCTATAGCGGCCCACTTGTAGTCTCTGGGCGTTATTAAGTCCCACTATCTTCCCCTATCAACGCTGTGCACACAACCAAGTTTGCTGCAGTTTTGAACATGCTGTGTCATAGAGGATTTAACTTGGTATGGCAGTTGGCATATTACAAATTATGAATGAGGTTCAACTGGAGGGGAAAATAATTACAGGTGCGATAGAAGGCGATACTTTTCGATCCTAATCACATGGCTGAAGTATGTCTGTTTCCGTTTCTTAACCGCCAGCAAAACTCTGGTTGCATCGATAAGTACAAGAGCTTACTGGATTGGACATTTGCTTCGATACGAGAACTTCGTAAGCTGCACAACCGACGTGGGCGCCCGAGAAAAGAGTACCTACAGCAAGTGATGGAGGATGTAGGGGCCAATACATACGTGGAGCTGAAGATGGCGTGCCTGGATCGAGGAGAGTGGAGGCATCGATGTCACCTGTTGCTGCCAACCAGCCAGCCGGTTTTCACTTGAAGAAGAAGAACTGGCAGCAGCAACTCGGCTTCTGTATCTCAGGAACTCAGTATTAGGGACACATTTCCTATATGTTGTACTTGACTAAGTCACTCTTACGCCAGTTTCATTGTGTCCATGGTGAGCTTGTCTCATTTGACTTTGTAAAAAACGGAGAGGCGTGGGGGAATGTCTCAGTCCGGTTGTCTCTTAATTGCTACGTACAATAAAGGCTCTAAACTCTAAAGCACAAAAAAATAAATGCTAGGATAAAACTTACAATGGAAGCCACAGTTTGTCCGACAGATCCAGCGGCGACTAGGTAGCCAAAGGCTCGCGACCGTTCTTCAGGGGGGACAACATTTGCGAATATGTGAAATATCGTTGGAAGACCTAAACAACAAAATTATTTGTTTATTATTGTTTGAAACAGATATTCCCCTCCCCGAACATAATTTTAGAACTAAAAGGGCGTCGAATCCAATGGCTGGGTCATGTACACCGTATGGAAGCGGAGAGGACGCCAAAGCTGGTTTTCGAAGACACCTTTAACCACCCTAGGCGTCCTGGTAGGCCAAGACTAAGATGGAGACATCAAGTGCTCGAAGATGTGCCCGCCACCGGCACCCGAGACTGGAAGCTATTGGCAGAAGATCGTTCGAGGTGACTAGATGTAGTGGCAGCGGCTGGACGCGCCAACCTATGTCAAGTAAGTCAGTTAAAACAGGTATATTCAAATTCACTTGAACACAGGAACTCCAAAGCCACCATTTTTAACTGTACTGTAAAATTGTACGGTAGTACCACTATGGGTATTTTTTTTTTTTCTCTTTCCAGAATATACACCGGTCGGTGTTTGTTTGCTTTGTTTATCAAATGTGAAGAATGGGTTTGGATGAAATGTATTATAACTATAATAAAGGTAGTGCAGCGTGTACCGTTTTGGAAGGAGTTTGGCTGTATAGTAAGTAGGACATGCGGTTATTCTGTGTCGGACATTAAATATCCGCGGGTAAGGTGAATGTGTCCGATGCGCGGCCTAGTTAGGGTTGTCTGTTCTGCGCGATATAATCAATAGGTTGGAAGCGCGTAGTTTGTTACGGTATGTGCGACATGCCATAAGTTTTTCATTTCTTGCTTGATACCTTTTTTTTGCTTTAGTTAAGTCTAGGATATAGCCACGAACGATTTGATAATGTAAAATGGTAATAGACCATTGAAATAAATGACATTCGCAAGAGGGCACGTGGTGCGTGTATTACCGATGGTTTGTAAAGCACTGAGACTACCAGACTAGTGATTGTGGCATTGACTTACTTGACTTAGGTTGGCGCGTCCAGCCCGGGGGGACTTTTGGCCGCTGCCACTACACCACGCCACCTCGGACGATCCGCCGCCGCTCGCTTCCAGTCTTCAGTTTTTGTGGCATTATAGTCTTTAATTGTCTCATGGCCGATAAGATGAATCCTGGATTGCCAGCTCGAAGTACAGTGCAGTCTTATAACACACGATCGGCGAAAGGGTTTGATGTGCCTAGGCGTCGTCTGAACAAGTCGAGAGATTCTTATCCGATAATTGCACGCCGGCTTTACAATAAGCTACCATTTTTAGTAAGTCAGTTGGATCCAGCTTGTTTCAGAACATGCATTAAGAGCAGACTTATTGACGCCTCACTATATAATTTGGATGAGTACGACCCCAGGAACTGGACTATTTAAGTGCCTCCTTTTTTTGTACAAAACCCTCTCGGGTGGCTTTTTTTAATACGGTCGATCCGGCCCTGGCTGGTCAGGAACTCTAATTTTTGTATTTGTATAGGTATGATAAGTTGGTAGAGCGACTTACCAAGGCCTTCGCCTAAACCAAGGAGTACACGACAGGATAGGAGAAGTGGAACAGAATGAGCTAGAAGAGGAGTAATCACTGTAGAAATTGACCACAGCAGCACAGCAAACACTAAAACTGACCGCCCGCCATATTTGGGGGCCGCACAAGCACCAAATATCTACAAGAAAATAACAAATATATTAAGGTAAACGTAAACAGTCTTACTACCGAAACCATGTAAAGACGTAGAATCGGCGGCCACAGGGAATTTGACTTTGTTTAGGCCATGCTTGTATATGCGACAGCCATCTTAAATGGTGACGTTGACTTACGTAGTCATGAAAATTTTCGATTTTTCGTAAAGTAATACATTACATTTGATTATTTTTCTGCTAACATGAAATTTACGTCGATGGTCAGCGGTTTATGGGCCTATTTCGAGCCTCGTGAGCTAAGGCTACCGACTGTCACATAGGGTAGCAACTCAGGCAGCCTATTGGTGATGGCTACGGAATCAAATCAGGCAGGCAGGAGTAATCTGTCTCGGTTTGATGCAAAGGACACGGGCTGGCCGTGGTAGGCTAGCAATCTAACTCCCACAGAGATATAGATATAGCCTACAAGACCTCTTGTCCTTTAAGCCTTTATGGCAAGTCTCCTTTCCTCTTTTAATTGAAGACACGAGTGGATGTAGATGTTAACTAACATTTTCATAGTTTCGCGATAAACGCATCTAAAGTTTTATCACTCGGGATTTTTCAATGCACATAGCACATTCATTGACTCTAAATACCACTCTTCCCGATTTTTCTGCTGATTGATAATAGTGCCATGATACAGAGCGTCTCTTAACACCTTCATTTATGCAATAATCAGAAAATCGAAAATTTGGTTGTTAACACCTACATCCACTCGTGTCTTCAATTTAGACATTATGGTGTTTTACGCTACCTTAGACTCACTCTGACCCCTGAGTCTGAGGCATCATAAGACATAATGGTGCTGGAATTGCCTAGTCAAATTTTAAGTTTATAACACATTGCTTTAATTGTGAAATTTCTGTCACTCATACTCTAGTTATAGATAATTAATTTTATTCATTAAACGATACGATACCTGACTTGTAAAATATCCGAAAGCAAACGCTGAGAGTATCCAGCCCTGCCAATGTAAGCTCCATTTGAACTGATCAGTCATAGGCACAATGGCAATCGGCATGATCACCCGATCTGCAGCGTTTATGAAATTTGCCAGGCTACATAGCGCTACAATACGGGAGCTACGTCCCTGCATTACAACCTAAAATAACAATACACAAGTGAGTAATGCATATTCTGAACTGAATTGAACATACCCATATGCGAATTTTACTCCATTTGCCCAAAAACAGCAAAATTTTGATAGGCAATCATTTACAAATAATGCCTATTTAATTCGATAATAGGTAATTAACCTACCGTAACTTTTGTCTCTATTCAATCATTTCCATGATTATAATAGAACACAGCTTGAGAATGCATTGCTATATAGAAAATAATTATTTTTGCTTGATTCTAGAGGAAATTCGCCTTTATATTTCTTTGACGTATTATATAAACAATAATGGCTGACGTGGAAGTTTTGAATTAACTCACCAGGAGCAGCACTTACTGAGAATTTGAAAACTGGCGCCAAATTTGCCGCAATCAACTGCCACCAGAATGCAGCACCGACTGGGTTCACAAACATGGCGCATGCGTGTAGCACAGTTCTTTGCATAGACAATAGAAAAATAGACCTACCACCGCATTATAGCTTCCGCCAAAATTCAAATCATGAATGGGACATTCCCGCCAGAAATATTTTTTTTAAATGTCTGGGACCATGTTTGCTATGAAGTCATTGGAAACCCATACAAAATACTTTCGCATCATGATTACGAGGGCGCACCTGCCCAGGGCATGAACGTCGAAGGAGCTTACTCCCAACGCCATCAATAAGTGCGTTTTAAATTTTAGGACACATTTTTCTTCTAGTATGCATGACAAACCCAAGTGACAAGCTCCCTTAACTTATTTTGTTCACGGTTTACTTAAATATGTTGCCAATGTTGTTCAAGAAGTCAAAGCAGTTTTTTACTCTGAAAATGACTTTTAAACTACCTGCTGGCTAATAAACTTCGCCAAAAGTGCTCTAGGACCTATCATACTTACGACCGTACCTACCTGCCCCTGCAATATTTATGAAAACAATGGAAACTTTAGGTTGTTATAATGCTTTCTCCCTACATACGTACCAAATTTCAAAGGGGTAGGTACTCGGATATCCCAGTGGCAAAATTAAAATAAATAAAAAATTCTATTTATTTAATTTCTAATTGAACATTATAACCATGGGATATGGGAGTATTAGGTATGCCTATCTCGCATAGGAACAACAATACAACATCTTTCACGAGCGGATGAAGGTGTTAAGTACATTTTTTGTTCTATTACTAAGCCAACATAGCGGAGTTAGGGCTATAAAGCCCTCTCTTACACTCAACTAGGAAGTCATCGCATAAATAAAACAGTTGCAAGTGAAATCAGGAACACTGATCATATTCAGAGTCAATGAAGTTATGTTACATACGATATAATATAACACAAACTTTAAATGTAATCTGCTCAAAACTACGATAATGCTAGTTAACACCTTCATCTACCGTACTCATATCTTCAATTATATTAAATTCAGCATAAACAAATTGACAAAACAGACAAAAGTGCCATATTATGCTTAGGATAGACACAGATATGCAAATGTGAAAGAGAGTCTTACAGTGTCAGTATCTCATATACAATACAATACAGTAGGCCCTATAGTATATCTGTAGTAAATACATGTCGTTGTAAGTGTATAAAACGTTAAAAAATTAAAAATAAGTCTAACGCTTAGAATTTATAATAAGTCAATAATATCGCCATATTATACGATAACATAGGTATTGGGAACAAAAATTATTACAGTTTTAAACAAGATACAATATAGAAGAATAAAGAAAGTTTCATTTGTACACATAAATACAGTATGTACCGCCTTGGTTAAGAGAAAACTAAAAAATGTCATAATCTGCTCAATAGAGTTTAAAATAGAGCACCAACACGAGCACAGTACGCGCGGCGACGATTACAATCAAAACATGATGAAAAAAAAGGATTAGGACAAATAGTGGCAGGACGGGCAATATGACGGACTAATAACCATGCAAATTTATTCTTCTGTGTAAGGTGGCTTTCACGAATTTGTCAAATTATTCATATTTTTATTTAAATGTTTTGTAATCACTGCCTTAATTAATCAAGGCTATACAATATCTAAATTATAAACAAATACTGAAACACAAAAAGCACCTGTGAACAAGTTACAAAAAATAAACGATGTTTCCGATTGTCATCATTTGCTTCCAATGTACCTACCGCAGTAGTAGTAGTAGTAGCAATGTCCTGTGAGACTTTTTATGGACTTATATTATTTTATGGTTATAGGTCCCTTGTTCGATGCCAACGACCCAATGGATTTCGGACGTTATTCGTATTGTTTCCGTATGAATTTTTGTACATTGGCAAACTGGTGAAAGTCCTCGATGTTAGCCTACACCGGCTACAAGTGATAATGGACAAGCTGAGAGAAGCTTAACAACAGGCGACAGTATAACTTAACCAAGTACAGATACGATTCTCTATTCCCTGCCGCAGTATTTTAAATTGTTAAGCCAGTATATGCCAAAACATTTTGTGTTACAATTATAACAATAATTGCTATGACGGAATGATACGATATCTGTATACATGTATGTATTTTCTAAGAATTTATATCATCATTATTATCCTGACATCATCAACTCCAGCATCCGTACCACGATAACAACCTTGTCAGACCTATTACTAAAAGGCTCACTAAAACAAAACCTGCCCAACCTCTGCAAAACTGACGACTCGGTCTGTACATTTTTTATTTTATTTGTAAAAAACATACATACATGTACATTCTTTAGCATACCTTTAAAAAAACCTGAAGCAAGCGCTATATATCGCGCACTAGTTAAGTTGAAGTGATTTAATTTTCAGTAGCATACGAGGTTAATCAAACTCTTCGTGTACACCATTCAATGTGATACTTCGTACACAGGTTTCCACATAGGTTACACCGACACGTTTCATCCGAAAGAAAGAAGAAGGAAGAGGAGAAAAGGGAAAGACAACAAGCCCGGAAGAAGAAGTCGGCCCCCCTACCACCGTCCTCCAATCCGAAATGAAAGCCAGCTAAGTGGTAACAATAGGGTTGTCAGGTGTCCGGTTTTCGTACCTCTGTCCGGTGAAAAATAAATATTTTCTCGGACAATGCTTTGTCCGGTTTTTTCGCTCGAAAGTGCATTTTTTTTTTTCAGGAGGATAGAACGAAATAATTTAAAGAATTTTATGATAGCTATACTATGATAGAAAGTTCCTCAAAATTCACTAAATTAAGACTAGATAAAATGAGTAGCCCCATAGCAAAACGCGCCTTATCCAATTTTTTTCGAAATTGAGTTAGATGCGGCAAATGAATCCTTAGCCAGATTTCTATACGGTGAGGCCATGAAATCGCTCGCAACAAAACGTGTCATATCCCGTGTAAAATGGCATTTAAAAAACGAGAATCATAGCAAAACATATCTTCTCCACGGGTCTTGTCACAGCAGAACGCGCCTTCTCCAAGCGGCCAATAGGGAAGGGCCATTCTAACACGTGACAATACGTAAAAGCAATATGGCTTCTCTTTAATGTTGTGGTAAGGTAATCGAATAACTAATGGAAGAAACGCTAAAGCCTTCACTCCAGGGGAAGGGGAGGAAGAAAGTATTCCTACCACATAAGTGGAAAAGAAACATGGAAAAAACCTTCAGGTTAGTAAATAATTTATTCTTTAAATCAGGTAAAAACGCATAGTAGATTGCGTTAACTTACGTCCAATTCAAAAAACCAACCTCTCCATAGCAAAGTCAGGCACTTTAAAAGTCAAAGTTGAGCATGGCATCGCCATAAGGTTAAAGTTTTTGCTTAGCTAAGTAGCGTCCTTAGTGCGTTGGTTGAATAGGGTTCAAAAGTAATTTTTACATTACAAAGAAAGACCTTAAAGTGGAAGTAACTAGACCCATTATGATTTAATCTAATAGGCCTATACGTAAACTTATTTCAGAAAATATGATTTGCTGATCTTAATTGGCACGCTGGGTGTCACTATTTAGGGCAGTCCAAAATGCGAATGCCTATTTCAACAATTATTAAAGATATTTTTATATTTTATTTTAGGCATTCTGACCGCATGCCGGCACTACTACCTGACTGCTCACATTACGCTCACAAAGCGTTCCGTTGTCAACATCTCTGTTTGAACGACCTTACGGAATTTCACCGACGGTTTTACGAAAATGAGAGCAAAATCAAACAAAACTTTTTCATCCTCAAACATATTAAAGTGAAAGCAAGAATACGTGACAGACAGACAAAGCAAGGGTCATCAAGAAAGAAGTTTTCTGTGGGTTACTATATTAAGCCGAAGGAAAATACCGATAAAGAACTTATCAAGGTATGTCAAAAAACGTTTCTCGGCACCCTTCGTGTTTCGAAGAGGAGGGTGCAGCTCATAGCAAGCAAATATTTTGATAATGGCCATCTTCCCAAAGAGATGCGTGGAGGTGATCGCATGTCAGAACGTTACAAGGAACAAAGAAATAATCTGAAACATTTTATTGAGAATCTGAAATGTACAGAATCTCATTATTGTAGAGGAAAGAGCTCCAGACAATATTTGCCTTGTGGCACCAACATCCTTCGGTTGTATAAAGCTTATAATGAGAAATGTGAAAAAGATGGGCAGGACAGTCTAAAGGTAAAAAAGACGTTTTTCAGAAACATATTTTGCAAAGATTACAATGTTTGATTTGGTTCTCCTGTCACTGACCAATGCTCAACGTGTGTATCTTTGCTGAAAAAAGCGAAACACGCTCATGGCCCAGAGAAGGATAAATTGATTATTGAAAGGCGCATTCATAAAGTCAGAGCAAATGCATTCTTCGAAATTTTAAGGAAAGATGACCCCAACACTCTCCTTTTCTCATACAACTGCCAAAAGAACTTGGTGAACCCAAAGGTCCAAGACCAACTTGCCTATTACAGCCGTCAATTGTACACATACAACTTTTCTATTGTGCAAGGGTCATCCCATACAAAGTTGGACAAGACCTCTGTTTTTACATATACATGGATGGAGCATGAGTTTCCAAAAGGTGCCAACCAAATTGCTTCTGCCGTATACCACCGAATCATGTCTACGGATCTGAAAAACTATCAAAAAATTATATTATGTGCTGACGGTTGGGCAAAATCGGAACACCATAGTTGTTGGCATGGCAATATTTCTGCTAAAAAAAAACTTCCTCGAAATATTAAACGAATAGAGTTGGGTTTTCCTGTACCTGGGCACAGTTTCCTGCCTTCAGACCGCGTTTTTGGCAGAATAGAGAGGAAACTGAAGAAAATGTCTACAATAATCGATCCGATCGATCGAGTACGGCACAGTATTTAAGTTGGAAGAATGCTTCGACTGGAAAGAAGTCAGCAAGCATGCCATGAAACCACCAGGTTCATGGCATTTTGGTTTCAATACTGCTAAAAGAATTGTTTTGGCAAGAAGCAAATGGAATAAAAATACTATTTTGGTCAGAGGGGAGGTGTTTTATAAGACTGACACTGGGAAGGGCAAATGTGTCCTGAAAAAAAATGTGAAAACTTTCCCTCCTCCAAAACCAATTGAAAAGGGTGCCCAGTGAGTGGCCTAAAAATTGCTGACGTTGCTACTCTATTGACCAAACATTTTGGCGAAAATTGGCGAGACAATCCACAGTGTGCTTTTTACAAAGATTTTTTTTGAGAACGTTCATGCAGTAGGTGCAGATGCGGCAATCGTAGAAGACTTTTGTGAAGAGTCAGCTGACTTATCAACGATTACAGGAACAGAAATGAATGTATAAAATTATTCTACAGGCTTTCCGTTCCTATTCTGCTATAATAATCTGTTACTTTTATGATGCTTAAATTAATTGAAATAAATTAATTTATTAACATTGTACGTCGTATTGTTTAATGAGCTTTTTGGTACTGACTTTGCGCAGCAAAAGTGCTCACATCTATGCCCCATCACAGCAGAACGTAACTTATCCACTCGATCACTGCAAAACGGGCCTTCTCCAAAAATTAAATTAAATTTTAGTCATTGTCATAAGGGATCTTATAAAAATAAATAAATGTTGTGGTTCGTTAGTTACAAATAAAGCAAATGCATAATTGAAAAATAAATATTTCACGGAGGAAGTGAGGGAAACATTTTTTTGGCTCTCCTGAAAAAAATATAAAAATGGATAAGGCGCGTTTTGCTATGGGACTACTCAAATGACCTTTTTTTTAGAAAATTTACACTAGGTAGAGTGGCCCATTGACTCCCTGTCCGGTTTTTATGTTTTGTAAATCTGGCAAGTGGCAACCCTAGGTAACAATATTAATAACAATAACAGAGATGGGAGCCACTTACAGCAGCAGCAAAGCAAATACACTGGAGATTTGTAGGTAGGCTTAGCAAAGACATTAGTACAGAAGCACTCAAAGATCATATCGTCAGATGGTGCGCTAGGCGAAATAAAATGCTATAAAATTGGCAAGTCAACAAACGTGGCTTCCTTTAGAGTAGGCGTGGAAGAAGAGACGTTACCAATAATTGAATAATGCCGGGACGCATAATCATGCAAGGCATTCAAACCACGTTCGAAACGCCGCAATCCCTAAGCCTCTAAAACTATTAATAAAGATAACAGATTTAAGGGTGGACCAGCAAATACGTATGACAGCAGAGCTCCGGATCGTAATGAAATGAGGACCATGCCAGCTCCATACCAAGGAGAATAGAATTAATGATTCTTCTTCCTCCTCACATACCTCCACTGCCTTCAGCACAATTCTCCCAATCCCCCAGACATTTCCCCCCCCCCCCCCCTCACCACCTCCTCACTTCTATCCATCAAATGCTCACATCCACCCATCTCCCCACCGCCCCACATCTCTTTATCCCACCCATCACACCTTACACCCCAATTTAACCCCTCCCCTATTCCCTCTATGACAGCGTTTCTCAACCAGTGTGCCGAAAATGGTCTGTAGGTGTGCCGCAAAAAAAGACAAATAGGTACTCATATACACATAAGTACTCTGTTGTTGTTTGTTTTACCACAAAAAAGAGTTTTTCATTTGTTTAACCCATAGTAAACATACCATGTATTACTATTTTCTAGTTTTGCCTAACTGCATGTAATGAAATGATAATAACATAGTGTGCCATTTAAGTAAATTTGATTGTCAGTTAGTGTGCCGTGAGGTAAAAAAGGTTGAGAAACGCTGCTCTACGATGTGGATCCCAAGCACCATGGATGGCTCAATACCGAAGTATTCTGGGCAAACAAGAGAAGTCTGACTAAAAGGCGACGAAAATGCAATTGTAAATAAAACTAGTTTAAAAATTATGAACTGGAATATTGAAGAGGCAAATGGAGCGATGTCTCTATTGTCGTGTTTTAATGTATTTAACATGTGTGATATAGTAGTGCTGACAGACTGACAGAGACTTTCCTACTGGACTCAATAAAACTGAGGGAAATTTTTTAGCAAGTACATATCTTCGCCGAAAAGAGGGGGCGAGGGAGACCAATTGAAGGCATCACGTGTCTCCTCAAACCGTGGCTCCTCCCTTTTAGTTGTATGTACAAGGATGCGAGCACTATGGCCATAAGAACAAAAACCGCGTTCATAATAGCAGGATACTACCCACCACACATGGCAGTAGTAGATATTATAGACAGTATAAGTCATGTCATGTCAACGGCAGATGGAAACGAACCAATAATACTCGCTGGAGACGTCAACTGCCGCATCGACTGCGAGTCAAAGAGGACGGAGCAACTCCCTTCCTACATGGAAGAAGAGGGCTTTTCCCTGGCGATCGAGCCCAACACGAAGACTGATATTTGCCACAACGGCTCGAGCACCATAGACTTAAGCTGGCCATACACGGCACGTCCAAAATCTGGCAGAAATCGCATCGTGTATGGGGAAATCCGAGTGGACGTAGTGGACGGAAGCGACCAAGTTGGATTTCCAAATCTTTTGATTTCCAAGTCCATGCGTCCATCCGTCCATTCCGTCCATTTAGTGGTCGTACCGTGTATGTGCATTTACTTTTTAGCCTACGTCCATTTTTCCATACGTCCACTCCGTCCATTTAGTGGACGTACCGTGTATGGGGAAACCGTAAGTCCAAATGGACGTGGACGCACCGTGTATGTGCATTGCTACGTCCAAACTGCAATCAGTCGTGTGTCAGCTACCGTGCAGTAAACATGGCAACTAAAGGCCATGACTTCGTATTGGAAGTGATAGAGAAATACCGGGGACACGAATGCCTTTGGCAAATTACAAATGACTGTTATCATGACAAAGTGAAAAGGGGTTTGGCATGGGATGACATGCTGTCATTTTTCCGGACCAAGGACCCCAATGTCACTTTGGAAGTGGTACAAAAAAAAATTCAAAATATGCGCTCGTGCTACCAAAAAGAGCTGAGGAAGGTAAGTGATAATTTAATTTCCTAATGACAATAATGCAACTAAAGTGACCTCGCGGACAAAAAGTGCAGGCATTAGGCTAAACCAGGGCCTGCATTTCTTGCTAGGCTATTGATAACATTTTTTAATTACACCATAGCATTATTTTAGGCTTCCACCATCAGCTTTCTTGCAGCCCAATACAACACATAATCTGGTGAACCTCTGCTACTGGCAAGAGCCTGGCACGTGTTGAGATGATTCCATCTCTTCCCGAGTGTTGCACTTGTTTAGGCTATTAATAACTCAGCTAAAGGAATGTGCGAGATTGCAAAACCATCCACATATAAGCATATCTATTATTTAACTATTGCTATAGTTAGGGTTGCCAACTTTTCGAAAAGAAAATATAGTACGGTACCTTTCTGCCAACGCAAATTTTTTAGTGGGATTTTGAGAAATGAGCGGGTTCAAAAAAGTACAAAACAACCTCTTTGCTCTTGCCAAAAAAATTAAAACTCAATTAAGAGGAAAATATTTGGCTTTGGTCATAGTTAATGTAAATTTGATAAGTACGTATATTTAAGAATGTTATTTAAAAATTAAATTTAATAATTATAAAATTTGGTATAATAACTTGTAGGATTTTTTGCTCCTGTCGAGCAAAAGTGTAGGCCCTCGGCCTGGTGTGGTAAGAAAAAATGTAATGTAAAGAATGGGAATTGCCCATTTACGGCTCAGGCCTGAGGAGTAGTAGGGGCGTAGGGCACACTCTTTCAAGACCACGGCACAAGTTGGGGAGTTGTGGTCAGCAACACCCCCGGTAGCCATGTTTCCCCCTTACTTTTAACGCTATCAGGAAGAAGTGAACCCTGTGTTCTATCCATAGATAAGCCTGCCATATCTCCCGGTTTACCCGGGAGGCTCCTGGTTTTCAGCCCAATCTCCCGGCTCCCGGGTGAATGTTGTCGGGAGGCCGTATTCTCCCGGTTTTGGAAAATGTCCCGGAAAATCTCCCTGTTTTTCTAAGACATGAAGTTGAGTGATGTAATTTTACGATTAAGTATACATTTTAATCGAATTGTGTGCAATTGTATTCATCGCCTGTAAATTCTAATCTCCGCAAAACCCCACTATTTCAGGCCTGTTTTTCACAATTTTTTAACCAGGGGAGACCCCCAGGCCCCCTTTTTTCCAACTACCTACTTAATTCCAGAGGTGGACGCAGCGACCGGCACTGCGGGCAATGCCCCCCCCCCTCCCCCCGGCCCCTTTGGAAGGCAGTTATATTCTTTGCCTCTAAAATCCAAGTGTTAACTGAACTCAAAATGCGTAAAACCCCACTATTTTAGCCCTATTTTTCAAAACATTTCTCCCGTGCCCCCCTCGTGCACAAGTTTATTAATTCCCTGTAATATAGAAACCTTATTGCTCTGAAAATGAGTAAAACCCCAATATTTCAGCCCTATTTTTCAAATATCAAGATCCCCTATGTGCAATTGTATTTTTCGCTTTTAAAATCTAAATGTTAACTGCTATCAGTATACGTACAGCCCCATTATTTTAAGCCAAGTTTTACAAATTTTTCTACCGGGGGAGACCCCCTGGCCCCCTTGTTTGCCACTACCAACTTAGTATATTTATCGCATGTAAAATCTGAACATTACTGCTAACTAAATGGGTAAAACCACATTAATTTAAGCCAATTTTATATTAAAAAATTTACCGGGGGAGACCCCCGGGCCCCCCTTGTGTGCAATTGTATTTTTCGTCTAATCTAATCTAATAAATGTAACTGCTATCAGTATACGTAAAACCCCACTATTTGAGGCCTGTGTTTCAAAAATTTTCAACCGGGGGAGGCCCCCGGTCCCCCCTCGTTTCCAACTACCTATACTTCATTCATCGCAAGTAAAATCTGAACGTTACTGCTATCACAATGCCTAAAACCCCATTATTTTAAGCCAACTTTTCAACAAAATTCTGCCTGGGAGACCCCCGGGCCCTCCTAGTGAGCAGTTGTATTTTCCGCCTGTCAAACTCCGCTATTAAAATCTGAATGTTACTATTATCGAAGTGCCTAAAACCTCGTTAATTTAAGCCAATTTTTCAAAAAATTTCTACCGGGGGAGACCCCCGGGCCCCCCTTGTGTGCAATTGTATTCGTCGCGATTCAAATCTAAGTGTCTAAAAGCTGCGTACGTCCTTGAGAACGGGTTTCCCCGTGGAGGCCCTCTATATTTTTGATGCTAACTTATTGCACTTGCCCTAGATGTCGAAAAAAATTGGTATAGTGTATACTGTATAAGCCAAACTGAAACCTCCCGGTTTTTTGAAAAATAAATCTGGCAGGCTTATCCATAGAAGTGGTCGTATTTCGACGCCATCAGCGCGTCAAATTTAAACTGGGACCAGAATTTTTTACCTACTGAGATTTATAGTCTACATGCCCGATTGCTATTGCTGTAGTATGTGTTATGTTAAATCTTCATGAGAATACCAATCCGGTGCCAGTAAAATTTACTGTGAGTTGGTTGTAAAAGTTTATTTAAATGAAAACTTCCTTAGGCAGACAGATTTTACAATAGTTAAGTTAACATAAGTTTTATTGGTATAATTATATTAATCATTTTTTTATTTTAGGTGAAGGCATCTGAAGGCACTGGCACGGGAGTGGATGACATCCACGTGCCAAAACTTTGGTACTTCAGCCATCTCCATTTCATGAATGACCAAGTAGCTCAACGAACAAGCAAAACAACCTCTTCAATTATTGAAGACTTACCATTCGGAGAAAATGAGGTGAGAAATAACAGTTGCTTAATTTTCACCATTTATTTAGTTAAGGTAACTTAAAAGCTGATTTTTTAAACATTTAGCCTAATTGTCTGCCGACGCAACAAATGACGATGTTCATGTCATAGCCCTATTTTTGCGTCTTGTCAGTCCACTTGCCCTTCCCCAACGAAATATTCTGCAAACTTTTCGCGGACAAGCTTTGCTGACATACTTGCATTTCTCGATAAAGTGCACTGTAGGCTGGGTAGTAAATTATAATCTTCATTTGCCTCATCAGTGTCTTCTACGCTGTATGAGTTTGTACAATTTCTTCTGAGAAAATTATGTAGAATACAACATGTAAGAACGACAACGTCGATCCGCTCTAATGACAAGTTAATGCTTGTATGAAGTATTCGAAACCTGTTGGCCAAAATTCCAAAAACATTTTCAACAATTCTTCTTGCCCTGGATAAGCGGTAGTTAAAAATTCTACGCTGTTTGTTCAAAGTTTGTTGGCTGAATGGTTTCATAAAATCATTCCTTAAAGCAAACGCTTCATCCCCAATAAAAACATATGGCACTTCGGTCATGCCATCTGATAGAAATTGCGGAGGAGGCAGGTTCAGTTGATGATTTTCAAGTTTCTTAAAGAACTCGGTATTTCTTAGAACTCCGCCATCTGATATGCGACCATTTGTACCGACATCCACCCAGATAAACTCGTAGTCGGCATTAACGCAAGCCATGAGTACAATAGAATGGAAGTGTTTGTAATTGTAAAAGTAAGACCCGCTTCCGGGAGGTGGAGTTATTCTGATGTGCTTCCCATCCCAAGCACCAAGACAGTGCGGAAAATTCCACCTTTTTTCGAATCGCTCAGCAACTTCCCTCCATTCTTGCTCTGTACTTGGGCTCTGAAAATAATAAAGTTGTAATTTTGAATCTCGTAAGTACGCTGCTCTGCGATTTGTTATTAATCAGAGATATAATTGTTCCAGGCAAGCGATTCCATCGATTCAGAACAAAGTGTATCGAGCCCAGCGAGTGTATATTCTACGTCATCGTCGAAGCAATTCAAAAGACCAGCAACAAAAGCTGACTTGGTTCTGGAAAAAATATCTAAGAGGTTGGATGTAACTGGTGGCCAAACCGCAGTTGCAAAATTGAAGAATAAACATGAGGCATTTGGTGAGCATGTGGCGGAAAAACTACGATCGATTGATCCTGAAATGGTTCCTTTCTGTCAGAAAATGATTAGTGAAGTGCTTTTTTTCGCCGAACTTCGCACCCTTAACGTTACTAGTAGGATAGTAACCGATAATTATCCCCCACCTCCCCCTCTCACTTCTTCTCATGACACTTCATCAGGCTCGATTAATAAAGTAATGCAAGCTTATGAAGATGCAATGGATGATGAATACCGTTATGAGGATTTGGGGTGATTTTTTAAATAAAATAAAGAAATTAAATGAATATTGACTTTTTTTGTTCTACCTGTACTACTAAGCCAGCCTACTAGCTACCAACCTTCTGCTATGAATCACTGTACAACCACAAATAAAAATTCTGGGCATGTAAAGATACATGTTTACTCTAACCATTGCCACAAAAATTATGTCTTCAAAATTGATATTTTTTCTGATATTGAATTTTGTAGAATGCAATGTGTGCCCCAAGGTCGCGGGTATATGGTTTAGCCTTGATGCTAAATATCTCATTCACAACTTCTAAGAAAATTGTGCTATAGGCCCCGCACAAGCAACTGTCGATGGCATTTACTGCAATCGGAATTTTTTCCCCTTATGGAGATTTGACACAGTCTCGGTGAAAATTGAGTGACGTCAGCGTCATGGCCGTGCCCAGGGGGGTGGTCCATAGAGTCCGGACCCCCCCCCCCCCCGAAATAAATTGTTGTATGTAAACCTGTAGGGTTTGGAGAATTTATCCATTAATTCATTAATACATTACGTAATTTTTTTTTAATTCCCCCCCCCCCCGAAATCAAAACCTGGTCACGGCCTTGGTTGGCGTGGTTGTATTTTCTATGCTACATCTCCATAAGGAAAAAATATCCGTTTCCAGTAAATTTGACAGACAGTTGGTTATGCGGACCCTTAAAATTTTCAATTTCAACTTCTGCTAAAAATTAATTTGCATTCTCACAGATTAATACATAAATAAGCATATTTACCTTCATGTAATCTTTAAGGCACCGCAAAATTGCCATACATGTCTCTGGTATTATGTGCCCCAATGCGTGCGGTGAAATGGCTGTTGGAAATTTCAATTCTTCATAAGAACATCCAGTTGCTAAGTACCTCAATGTTGCACTTAATCTCTCATGTGGAGTAATAGCTTGTCTCATGTTAGTATCTTTTTTTATTATATGTGGCGTAACCATTTTGAGCAACATCAAATAGGTTGATTCATCCATTCTGAGGTAATTATTCCAGTCAGAAGGCTCTAAAGTGAGTTGTTTTATCAAATTCAAGTGACTGATATCCCTCCTTCTTGAAAGCCAACCTTTCTGCCACTTCTTTTTTTTTTTGTTTTTGTTTTTTTTATGTATATACAAACCGCTGCAGCGTACAGTAGTTCTATTTCATCCATAATATTAATATACACGTATACAAACACAGAACCAGAAGATAACAGCTGGTGGACTGATCGTAATAAGTAGCTCCCGTGTATGGGCTCGTCCATTTGGACGTACGTCCATTTGGACGTACCGTGTATGGGCTCGTCCATTTGGACGTACCGTGTATGGGCTCCCAAATTGGACGTACGTCCAATGGACGTAGCCACTTGGACGTACGTCCATTTGGACGTGCCGTGTATGGCCAGCTTTAGTATTTTACGGAGGACACATATCGCTAACCAAACAACACGTTCAAAACGAAGCTGCTCTCATCAAGAAGCTACAACAGATTATAATGTGGAATATTTTGTGATTGTTTTGTTTTCCCTTGTTAGTTGTTTTTAAGTTGTGAGAAAAATATAAATTAGGGCTCTACTCTCTTATATATTAGACGGGTATTGTCATCCGCCATTTTGAATCCATTTTAAAGTCCGGTGTATAAGCAAAGCATTGGGTGTATACTTATTTATTTTTAGAAATTTATCGTTGTTTATATATTATTATTTTTAAAAAAACGATCTACCAAATAGGGAAATGCTTAATTAAAAATACTAAATCGTGTTTTCGTTTTTTTTTATCTTTTGCTTTCTTACAATACTTACCATATAGGATTCAAAATGGCGAATGACAATACCGTGGTATATAGTGCCTTAATATAAATGAAATATTAAAAAATTGAAATATTTTACATGGCGACCGTGGCTAAGGAGAGGACAATTTGATGCCGATGAGACCGGTAACTCAAATTGTGAGACAACCGTGAGAGATGGTTTTGAGATAGAAGAGACCGGTAACTCAAAGTATAAGTTAACCGTGAGAGATGATTTTGAGACCAAAGAGACTGGTAACTCAAAATATGAGATATATTTTAAAACATCTCCGAATAAAGCGTCGGGTGATGAGGGGTTTATTAACGAAAGCTTGCAGAGTCAAGCCAGCTTCAAAGGCGACCGTTGCTAAAGCTAAAGATATGGCCAATCGTCTATTAGAAGTGGAGAAGAAGTTACAAGATTTAATTCTTGAAATGAATGATTTCGAATTTTACGAGGAGGAAGTGGAGAGAGCTGAGGAGTATCGAGATCTATATTTCGACTATGCCAATTCATTGAGATCTGATGTAGATTGCGAGTCCGTAGCTGGGAGTGCTATTGCTAGAACCCATCACGGGCCACATGGCCTATAGGGTTCATTTTCTAATATGTATATTTTGTATTGTATTCTTAATTTCGAATATATTGATTGATTGATTGATTGATAGTGGGAGTACACAAAAGATAAGTGTTAAATTACCACAATTTAAATTAGTTGAGTTTGAGTGAGACCATAACAGGGAACATTACGAATTCTTTAGTATCGGAGAACCTAAGAATTACAAGCCTATTGAGGAGAAAACGGCAAGCAGTTACTACAGTATCACCCCGAGTTTAGTGCTGCTACAGACTGTCAAGCAAATGGGCAGTGGCGTAGCAAAGGGGGGGGAGGAGGGTTAGCGGGGTTCGGACCCCCCTCCCAAATTTAGCAAAACAGCTAATGTTTCAGATATTTATGTAAAACAAATTTCCCGGGGAGACCCCGGCTCCCCTGTTTCCAGTTTTGTCAATAAATTTATCGCCTGCAAAATCAAAAAATTTTGCCGGTAATTTATTTAAGGCCTATCTTTTAAAAAACATTCCCTGCGGTAGCTCCCGGGCCCCCCTTGTTAGCCGTAATATCCTTCAGGTGTAAATTATGAACATATAATATGCTTTCAAAGTGCGTAAATTCCACTATTTTGGGACTATTCTTTTTCAAAATAATTTCCCCAGGGGAGACCCCCGGGCCCCCCTTCCTTGCAGTAGGTCTATACTATTCTTCGGCTGTAAAACCAAAACATTATTACAGTAGGTTACAAGACGTATATATACATCAAAATCTGTAAAACTCCACAATTTCAGGCCTATTTTTTCCAAAAGCCTTCCCCGGGGAAGACCCCCGGGCCCCCCTTCGGCCCCCGAATTTAAGATCATGCCACTAATTAGGAGATGCCTACATCCATGAGAACGGCTTTCCTATTTTTTTTTACTATTTTACGAAAAGGTGGGGGGGGGGGAGCGCTTACTGAAACACCACTCCATTCGAAAAGCTATCGTATCGTAAAAAAAACTGGCTACGCCGCTGCAAATGGGGAAGAATCTTATTTAAGTTTTGGAGCCTGGATCGGACAGTTCGCACACAAGTCAAGAGGTTGCTTAGGCGCCGATTCCAACGACCGGCTAGGCTAAATACAAAAACGGTGACGTGGTAGCAGACATTCAAGATTAGGCGGGGTTTCCACCGACCTCGCATTGCAGAATGCAAATGACATTGACGGAAATTTTAGTTTTCCTCTATTCCATAGTTAAAATTGATCAATGATCATACAGTAAAATCACAAACAAACTAAAATTAAAAAATGGCGTCATGGGATATGTTAAGTACAAACATTTTAATAGATTTCTATAAAAAGAAAAATTCTAATTTCCGTCAATGTCATTTGCATTCTGCAATGCGAGGTCGGTGGAAACCCCGCCTATTCTTGAATGTCTGCTACCACGTCACCGTTTTTGTATTTAGCCCTAGCCGGTCGGTGGAATCGGCGCCTAAGAAAAATAAGGTCAATACTTATGGCAATGGAAAGATAATCCATAGTGGGCTCGGCGGGAAAGAGATCAAAGCAACTGACCCTGGAGAAAGAGAAAATAACAAAGAATATGTGAATATAGGAGTTATGCAAACAACTCATGCTAAAATAACATTCCCAGGGCCGGTTGACTGGGATATACAATACAATACAATACAATATATATTTCCTTTAAATTATACAATACATGTAGAGTATAAAATAAAATCGTCAGAGTATCTTCAAAACAGGTAGTTCTGTCATTGCCATAGTGCTAGTGCCTCAGTGACAGTGTAGAAAGCTTTCTCTAAGAGATGGTTTCTAAGCAATTTAGGGAAGTTAGAAGCATTTCTCGCCGCTCTCAGTTCAATCGGGAGTTTTCTAAGGTAGGCGAAACCTTGTAGTATAGGATCCAGTCGCTCACACTTGGCTGTGCGTGGCGCTGGCCTTACAAGGTCTCCTCGTTGCCTCGTGTTGTAGGTGTGAGCGTCCCCGTTTTGTTTAAATGTCCCCCACACCTCAGGCTTTAAGATATGTAAGGTGCAGCTCAATATGTACAGACTTGGGGCTGTCATGATTTTTAATGATTTGAAGTGAGAGCGTCAACTGTCACGAGGTCCCAGTTTTAGCATGTAACGCACTCCCCTCTTTTGAAGCCTGAGTACAGCGTCCATGTTCCCTACGGAGGTCCCTCCCCAGGCCAATATGCCGTAGTTTATATGGCGAGAGTTACCTCCGGAGGACACACAGCGCTAAGACACCTGACCACAAAGAGGCCACTATTTAGCTTTTTTAATAGCTCAGCCACGTGTTTATTCCAGTTTAAGTCCTTGTCAACTTGCATTCATAAGAATCTGACGCTGTCGGTTGCAGTTACTGGTTGTCCTGCTATGCATGGGTATATGTCAAGCTCAGGTTGGGAGTTTGAGAACACTGTTACAGTATGTGAAAATAGGATAAAAGATAAACTACGGGAAATTATCAAAAAGAGCTAAGAAAGCCATTCTATGTAGACAATAAGGTTACGAGTCTGGACAGCAAGAGTGAAATATCAAACTTTATTGCGGAAGCTAAGGAACCTATTCCATCACGAGAGGGAAATAAGAACTGGATTGTGTTATACACTGCTGCAGTGTATCGCGCCATACATTTGGACTTAGTAGAGAGTTTGTCATCAGCAGAACTACTTGAGAAGGTTTAAGGCTATAAGAAGAAAACCTTCTATGATTTATGCAGACAACGGTATTAATATAGTAGGCGTTGAAAACACACTAGCTGAACTATAGGCCGGAGTGAGCTGAAGCCATCGTTACGCATTGAGTGGAGACATATGCCACCCAAAGCAGCCGGGTGGGGAAGGCGGTTATTCCACCGACGTCAATAGTGATAGTAATGCTGATATCGACGTGGTAGCAGACATTTTTAGACTGTCTTTAATGTCTGCTACCACATCAATGCCACAATTACTATCACTATTGACATCGGTGGAATAACCGCCGAAGATTCTGGGAGATGATGGTCAAAGTTACAAAAGACCCACTGAAAAAAGCCATGGGTTGTGCTGCATTAACCAAAGACTGTACACTATTCTCTTGGACGAGTTCTGATGATGCAGGGAGAGCAGCTTTAGTGAAAACCAATCAGGGGAAAATCTGGAAGCCTCATAAACTCAACCTTCTGGCGTTTGGAGGTCTGGAGTGTGGAATATCGGAGAGGAGCTATCTCACACTAGGAACATAATTACTGTCGAGCCGGAGGTTACAGCGGACGGAACTTCGAATAAAGAAGAAGAGCCAGTGACAATCAGAGAAGGCAGAATGATCCGGAAGCCTCATAAACTCAACCTTCTGGCGTTTGGAGGTCTGGAGTGTGGAATATCGGAGAGGAGCGAGTCTCACACTAGGAACATAATTACTGTCGAGCCGGAGGTTACAGCGGACGAGACTTCGAATAAAGAAGAAGAGCCAGTGACAATCAGAGAAGGCAGAATAATCCGGAAACCTCATAAGCTCAACCTTCTGGGCTCTGGCGTTTGGAGGTCGGGAGTGTGGAATATTATTGTGATTGTTATGTTTTCCCTTATGCCATAAGCTTGGATCCACAAACTTCCTACTTAGAAATATTTCATTTTTTATGGATAATCGTTCGCTAAGGCTTGTGTACTTTGGTCTTTTTGAAAGTCACATCCGATATGGTATTATCTGTTGGGGTAACTCTACTGACTCCCTCCGGGGTTTTCGCTTGCAAAAGAGGGCTATTAGAACCATTGCGGGTATCAAAGACCAAAGAGTATCTTGCCGGCCCTTATTTAGGGAATTAGGTATACTAACTCTACCAGCTCTATATATCTTGGTGACATTAATGCACTTGCGGAGAAACCCGCCCCCCAGATCAGGTGATACCTATGTGACAAGAAATAGGGACTGCTTCCTCCGGGAGAGCAGTCGTCTTACGGCTACCCTTAGGTCTCTTAGGGAGATGGGGATCCGGTTGTTTGACAAACTACCCCGGGAGATTAGGACACTGGATGAGGTAAAGGTTTTTTCAGGGGCCGTCCATCGGCTACTGTTGGAACAAGTTCCCTACTTGGTTAGGGAATTTTGGACGAACCCGATAATACGGTGATTGTGTTCTTTATTTATTTACTATTATTTTGTTTTAGACGACAGAAATTGATGACGACGCCCAGAAGCTAGCCCTAGCTAGCTTGAAAATGACATGAATATAACTGATAACTTGTTTGTGTTTGCGTCTATTTAATAAAAAATACCCTCTTTTGAGGAACCAGTAGAATCCGGGCTGATGGGCCGTGGTCGAAGTACGGTATCAGCCCGGTAAGTAGTAAGTATCAGCCCGGATTCTACTGGTTCCTCATTCGACTCCGGCCGTGAAAGCCTTTGCAGTTATATTATAATACCCTCTTTGCTATTTTATGAAAAAGTCTTCTTCTGTAAAATTAAAAATGGTTTTTGCTGTCAAAATGGGTTCCATATATATATTTTTTTTAAAAACCCTTTGGGGAGATTTCCTGTTTGGAGTAATATCTATAAGTTTTGGTTTGTAAAATCTGAGCTTAACTGCTGTCATAATGAGTATACCCGATTCAATGTCTAACTGGGCGGTTAGCCAGGGTTACCAGATCAAATTTTCGGAATAGAGGACATTTCGATTGGAAAGGAGGGCTTTTTATGAAAAAGGAGGACACACGCAAAAAAGTGTCTGTTCATTGAATACTGAAAGAAGCGAATTAACTATTACTCATATTTTGCTTTAGAATCGATTTCTTTGAGCAACAGCGGTCTTTTTATACAATATAAGCACAATTTAAATTCATAAAGTTGCACATCACAGCTACAATCCCCATCACGGACTCAATCAGGAGTTTATTCCTTTCATCCGTTCAATGGGCATTTATAAGAGAATAAATTCAAAATTAAAGACCAAAAAAGAAATATATTTTCAGTAGTACTCATGGCGCAAAAGGAGGAAATTTTTTGCTGACGAGGACAGGTGGACACATTGGCAAAAAGGAGGCCATGCCCTCCAAAAGGAGGGTAACCCTGGCGGTTCGCAGACTTTTAAGAGTTGAGAACCACTGCTGTACAGAATTAAGACCAACATTTGAACTTTTTAAAGGTCGCAACGGGACCATAAAGCATCCAGATTGGTAGGGAAACTTAACTAAATAGAAAATTCCAGCAGATCCGCCAGCATAATTGAGTTGCCTATTAGCAAAAGCAATCCTCTTTTTTCAGTTTTGAGATATTCGCGCCATTTTTTTTATTTTTCAATACTCTATCCGATGAATCAGATATTGAGACGCAAAAGCAATTCTAATACTGTTAAAATTAACTTTAAAAACTGTATTGTTATACCTCATGGCGTTGCGGCACAGCAGTTTTTTGCGGTTTCTGAAAAATCGACCTGGGTGGAGAGGATTGCTTTTGCTAACAGGCAACTCACTTTCACGATCCATGTTTTGTGTGCAATAATATGCATATACTCTACCCTTAACCAGCAGTACACACTGCCTCAGGGTGCACCAGCTTTAAAAGCTTCACTCTTCATTCTCAGCGTGCTGAATTTATAAAGACCCTTACGAGCTACTGTACTATTAATGATAAGCTTCAGCTCAGTAACGAATTAATTCATCGGCGGCCTTCGTGCGACACAACCCCCGACGTATACCAGTTGCAGACCAACTTCCAAAGAAGCCAAGCAGTTTTCTTAAAATGTGTTTCCCAAAAGAGGACTCTTCACAACCTTAACTCTGGCAACGTAAAAGCTCTTCATACGATAAGCCTTGGTATCTGTGATGAATCTAAAAGACAACCATATGCATGCATTCACACGGTTGTCAGGCAATTCGTCTCAGATCTCAAGCAACAACTTTATCGTCCAAATTTAGTTTGGAATGGAGTGAGTGATTAAAGTATCATATTGGAATTTGCCTAATTTACCAGTGAACGGACCAGAGCCATGGTCACTAGACAGTGCAGCGGTGAATGAGGACTGACAATTCGGTGTAACAGTTGCATAGCGGGCCAAGGATCGCAGCTGAGTCCAAGACAAGTAGACTCTGGTGTCCAGAACACATCTAGAGCGCATTCCAGACAGAAGAGCGGCGAGGAGCCCTGCCTATAAAATGTTTCTGTGAGCACGGCTGTTTGTAAAGACAGTATAGAGTAATCCGCGAGGCAGCTGCGTGGCGGCGGGCGTCAAAAACCTACAATTCAAATTCACTTCACTGCACTTCACTTCACTACAGACCTAATTTCAGCTTAAGCACTTCACAATGTCATTTCTTCCTCTTCTTCCCGTTCCACAGTCACTTCACTTGACCCTAGACTAACCGACACGCAGCTGCATGAAAACAATCATTGTTTACATTAATAACGAAATGACCGTGGTAAGTCATACAGCCCTCGACGTTCACCTGGGAGGCGTTATCTAGGTGAACCGTTCATCCAAAATAATGTCTACTTTTCTTGCGCTCAGCTGTGTTCATTAGTTCACCACACAACTCTTGCACTTGACTGTCTTATTCCAATAATCTACTCCAACTACCCGTCTCATTCCAAACTTAAGTTAAATTAGCCATTGAAGAGCTTATAGGTTAGCTGTTATTAATTTTGCAAAGCAATCTTTTGGAAAACACTTTAAAAAATCTTCCTTAGCCCCTTAAGAAGAGGGCCTTACCTGGGCAACAACGCAGACTGCACGCAACAGCAGCTGATAAACCAAATCGGTACTGACGCTTTCGAATCTTAGCATCAATAGACAGTAATTCTGGGCGCATAAAATTCAGCAAACCAAGAATGGCAGCGCAGCCTTCAAAGCTGGTAAAACCCAAGAACAGCGTGAAATGATGATGAGAAGTAGAATTTATGCATACTATGTCATACATAACAAGCACTGTGTAAGACACGCTGAAAGACCTGCCGAAATTGCCATGTCAAGTTTCCTACTAATGTACTGTAGATGCTTTGTGGAACCTAATTTTACGACTTTTAAAAAACTCCTCAAGAAATCCATTTTATAACACAGTATGGTAAGATGAAAATTTTAAAAATTTCTCAAATTCAAGAAACGCATCACTAATAATATTTATAACAATAAATATTGCTTTGATTTTGTTCTATGATGATCCTAAAACCGTTCCACTAACGTTGCTATAGTAGTTGAAGACAATTAACTAACATTCAGAAAATTCTAATTTTAGTTTTGACATTGGAGTCGTGAATTCGTAAAAAGTGCAACAGATCGACAATTTTAGCTAAAAAAATAAGCAATGTCCACTTGTGACCTTAATGCATTGAATTTGGAATGGAAGCCCCGTAAGTTTTGTGTATACAAACACATGCAAAGTAGTTCTATCTGATTTGAAAATGCAGCATAGGGAATTTACATGGAGAGGCGGGGCTTGTCCCCGAATTGGTAAACCATTAAGGGATATTTTCATGGACATTTGCAAACTTTTCTGGGCGAACAGTACTCCATGCTGGTAAACAATTTTGACTAACAATCTCATTTACTAAGTTTTCATCGCCGTTGTTAATTTGTTAATTTCTATATTTTCTAACCTACCCAAAATTTTTCATCTGTTACAACATTGAAAAAATTTAGAATTTATTAAAATTACAACTGGGGCTATTATTATTAGGGAATTTACATGTCCCCGAATTGGTAAAGCATTAAGGGATATTTTCATGGACATTTGCAAACTTTTCTGGGCGAACATAGTCCACGCAAAATGAGAAAAGTATGGACATGGAATGTTTTGATCCTGTGCAGCACTGTAAAAATATTCCTTGCACCATTTTGTGTTACCTTGTTGCATTGGATGCAAGGCATAACAAAAATTGTGCAAAGAATATTTTTACAGTGTTGCTCAGCATCAAAACATTCCATGTCCATACTTCTCTCATTTTGCGTTGACTATACCAATTGTATGTTCCAGACCCCTCCCCCTTCCACCCCTTTTCACCCTGGCGAGCCTGTACGCAGTTTTCTTCTTCCCTCCCCTCCCACGGCTCATTTATGTTCAATAAGGCGTGAAGAATCTTGAAAATCCCATGGACAGACCAAATAACCAACGAAGAAGTGCTCCAAAGAATAAATGAAAAAAGAGCTATTATGGCCACCATTTCAACAAGAAGAGGCAAATGGATGGGACATATTCTGAGACACAAAGGGCTCCTCAAGAACATAATTGATGGTATGGTTGAAGGCACCAACTCAAGAGGACGACAGAGCAAGGAGTACCTAGAGGATGTAATGAAGGACCTACGGTGCGTCACCTACAAAGAACTGAAAAAGACCGCACAAAACAGACAAGAGTTGAGGAGAAAAATTCAACATTCGCTGCAAACCAATCCCTAGGTTGCAACTCAAGAAGAAGAAGGCGTGTTTTTACTTTTCATTTGCTTTGTCAATCTGATTATGGCTTTTACCAAAACTGGTCACTCTCATGAAAAATTTTTGTGGAACAACAGCACCAATCCAAAATAGTAACTTATCCGGGAATACATACACAAATTAACCTGAATAACCAAAATGAATGTAAATTGACGGATGGCTAGCCAACAGATTTTACTGTTCATTGTTGCGTAATACATACGTACATTTTTTTGGACCTTTCACATGATAAAATAACCGGTCCGAGTTTACTCGAACCAATTCCAATTTATCAAAATTAGTAGATAGAGAAAATGAGTAATTTCGTGGTAAATAATTTTCCTATGGTTAAATTTCGGATATCTCGTGGGGGGGGGGGGGGTTGACCACCTGACAACACTGGAGGTGAGGTATATTCTAGATAGGTCAGAACAACACATCACCACACAGCAATAATGGCAGGGCACGCAAGACATTTAAACGTGAATTATTTTCTATCATTTTTTAACAAAACCAAATAGTTTTTTGGGAAAGCAACCTGTCCGGTTTCATTACTCAATTTAACACCTAAAACATGCCTGAAGGTAGAATTCATCGATAGAAAGGTTTCGCAGAAACATTATTTTTTAGTCATTTTTCATTAAAAATTTTTATTTTTTATTTTTTTACGCCCTGAAGCAAACTATCAAGGGGCAAGCGACCCCCGCATTTTGTCAACATTATATTATAACGACTACAATAAATGTGAATTTAGAAGAAATCGTTGGAGCCGTTTTGGAGAAATAATTTTTTTAGACGTGTTTTTGGAGTTTTTTGAAAATAAAACCCCCCCAAATTGAGTTAGCCCAAAATAAAATTAAATAGTCTCGAGTCATGATTTTGTAAACCTATATGCCAATTGTCATCTAAATCGACCGAGTAGTTTGCCCGGAAATCTATGAACAGACAGACAGACAGACAGAGCGACAGATATTTCGTAAAAACCACTTTTTTTCTGTTCCTGGTCCCTCAAATCGTGTAAATCCGTTGAAATCTCTCAATCGAAAATTTCGACCATCACAAAGCTTTCCTTATACTACGTATGAATTAAAAAGCAAAAAATTGAAAATCTAAAAATCATAGACTACTTCGTTTTTAAGCATGCGGGATAATTTTGGCACTGAACGAGTGATTTTCAAATGGGTTGATTTCTCATGTCATTTATCATGTACAGAGGCATTATTAATATTTAAAATAGACAGTGAAAATTTTGTAGGCTACAAGTCTTTTATATCCTGCAACACCTTTGAGTGCAGAGATTGGACGGGTGTTGAGAGTGTACAACCCGTAGGAAATTGGTAGCCCGAAATGTAATACTTTCTATTTTTTATTTCATTAACTAAGCATGTTATTAAAGATTTGGCTCATCAAAGTTGTAGAAGACTACTTCATGCATCATATTATAAGATATTTTTAATTTTCAAAATTGTAGTATTTTATAAACAACAACTTATCACGTATAATCGAATTTATAATAAAAAAATACAATTTAGAAAAATAAATATACCTTATTCTATGATGCATGAAATAGTCTTCTCCAACTTTGACGAGCCAAATCTTTAATAAAATGCTTAGTTAATTAAATAAAAAATAAAAAGTATTAAATTTCGGGCTGCCACTATCCTACGGACTGTACACTCTTAAGCTTCTTCCCAAAGTTATATACGTCATGACTAGCACCCGAACTTAATGTAGTCATGTTTATGCAATTGAATCCACTAAAACAGAGCCTGTTCAAAACCGCAGCAAACTTGGTAGTGTGCACAGCGTTGGCAGGAGAACATGGTGGGACATGATAACGGTCTGAGACTGCCAGTCAGCCTAAATCTGTGTTGAGTCATGTTCCCCAAGTGGTTTGGAATCCACTATAATCAAGAGGCCCACCCTGCCAGTTAACTTTCTCAGCTTGCCCATTATCTCGTGTATTTGGTATAGATTGACGTATACCAGCTCCCCAAACAATATCAATAATGTCCGAAATTCCATGGGGTCGTTGGCATTGGGTATTAGGGAAGAACCTACGTCCATACAAAGCCCTTCAGGACATCATTTTTTATTTACGTCAAATTAAGATTAAGTATATTAGATTCATAGGGCTAGAGTAAGCGGTAGCAATGGTAAAAATAATCATACTAGAAAACACTTAAATGTTAAAAATTAGTAGACTGTACCTTTGACCTCATATGAATGTCCTGCCACCAGGTCCAGTTAACATGACTAATAACAGTTCGATTTGCGTGCGCCGAGGTCAATGGGTTGAAGTTGTCCCAGAGAAAGAGCTTGGAGGCTGCTTCGGGGGCGAGCTACAGTCTGACGATGGCGATGATGATGATGATGACTCGAGATCTAAGTCGTCGGTAACGTTGGTCGCGGACTGAAGGGGCACGGGGTGGGCGCGGGGTGCGCTCGGGATGAGACGGGTGCTTTCCCTGTTGCTCTGCAGTCAGACTGAAACAACAAAAAATGCAATAACGCTTAAAATTACCTATCCCCTCCTCTTTTCATATTTTTTTAAAATTGAAAACAACCCTTTTCTTCGCACTAACAAATGAAATTGATGATGTGGGTAACTGGGCGAAGGAGTCTTTGTGAGGCTATCGGACACCCCACAAATGATAACAACATAGTCAAGGCGTGGGATGTTCAGTAATTTCACACCTCCTATAACTGGCCAAGTTATGCAAGTATATTTAGTAGGCCCATAGATTTCTCTACAAGAATTCATCAAAATGTAGAGGAACATTTTAACAGGATTAAAGAACCGGTCCGAGTTTACTCGAACATGCTTTCCAATTTATCAACATTAGTAGATAAAGAATATGAGCAATTTCATGGTCAATAATTTTCCAGTGGTTAAATTTCCGATATCTCGGTGGGAGGGGGGGGGGGTTGTCCACCTGACGTCACTGTGAGATAAATTATAGATAGGTCAGACCAACACATTAATTACCACACAGCAATAATGGCAGGGCACGCGATGCATTTGAGCGCGAATTTTCTACCATTTTTTTCAAAAAAATATTTTTGGGGCAAAACCAAATATTTTTCTTTTGTGTGAGCAACCTATCCGGTTTCGTTACTCAATTTAACAATTAAAACATGCCTGAAGGTAGACATCATCGATTGAAAGGTTTCGCAGAAAAATTATTTTTTAGTCATTTATCATTAAAATTTAGTTATTTTTATTTTTTTTTTTACCCCCAGAAGCAAACTATCAAGGGGCAAGCGACCCCCCGCATTTTGTCAACATTAATAACGACTACAATATATGAGTATTTAAAAGAAATCGTTGGAGCCGTTTTTGAGAAATAATTTTTTTAGACGTTTTTTTGTAGTTTTTTGAGAATAAAACCCCCCCAAATTGAGTTAGCCCCAAATAAAAAAAATGATCCCGAGGTATGATTTTTTTGAACCTACATGCCGAATTTCATCCTGATCGACCGAGTAGTTTGCCCGGAAATCGATGCACAGACAGACAGACAGACAGACAGACAGACAGACAGACATTTCGTAAAAAAACACTTTTTTGGGTTCCTGGGACCTGAAAACGTGTAAATCCGTTGAAATCTCGGAATTGAAAATTTCGACCATCACAAAGCTTTCCTTATACTACGTATAAATTGGAAAGCAAAAACGCTGTGGCACGACAACACATCGGTCTGAGGACAGGTAAAAGATTCTCTATTTGATCGCAGGATTAAGTAAGCTACTTATTTTAATGTTGGGTGGACCTAGACTTGGACGTCTGGTCGTAAATGTTTTCATTTTGTGTCGAGTCTGGAACCTATCGGTTCAATGCCTGCTGGACTACTCTAGGCGACAATAGGCTTGCTGTCGGTTTATTTTCATCCGGCAGTGTCTTTTTAGGAGAATCTCTAAGAGCTTAAAAAAATTGTTGCTCGAAAAAATAGTTGAGCTGGTGCTGGGCTCATATAGCATTGAAGAAATTGGATAATTCAAAATATGGGCAAAATCAGACCACGTGACGCTGTGACGTCATGAAGACATCGTGGAATGAGACGGTGCTGAGGTACCGATCGCGGTAACACAAATTTTCTTGTTTTACTTTTTAAAAATGTCAATCGTATAAAAACAAGTTAATGCATTCCGATTGACCTCTTCAGTCACCTATATACCTTGACTTGACTTTTTGTTGTTCTATTACTAAGCCAACCTAGCGGAGTTAGGGCTATAAAGCCCTCTCTTACACTCAACTAGGATGACCCGGGACCGCCTGCTTTACATGCCCTCCGAAGCATGGCCAGAAAATGTAGCCAGTGTGGGACTCGAACCAACAACCTTTCGGGTGAATGTCAGAGTATGTACCACTACTCTACAGGTCCTTATATAACCATAAGGATAATATGAGTACATCCTACTTTCCAATTCAATTATTATTTTCCTCAATACAGTACAATACAACATTATGTATTGTTCTACCCGTTCTTGATGACTATGCAATCGGCCGATCGATCAAGTCAGTGCTTTGGGATAGTGAAAGTTGAGGCACCCGCAATTTAACCATAGAACAATTATTTACAATGGAACTACTCATATTATATGTCTCGGGACCTATACTAATTGTTAGATATGAAAGCATGTACGCGTTCACTCGTACCGGTTCCTTCTTGTTGAATAGGTAATAATTTTGTAATTACACATAAAATTTATGAATCTATAAGATCTTAAAAAAATTGTAACGTATAAAAACAAGTTAATAAATTCCGATTGACCTCTTCAGTCACCTATGTAGATTAGTATCCGTGTTCAGTGACGACACGTCTCCGATAGCATGGTGTGTAGCGACTCGCACAAGTAGAAGCACGCTACCACCTTGCCGCCGAAGCCGATACAATTTCCCTTCAAATTTTAATTGTTACTTTTCAAGCGGATGTTAACTGTAAATGTTATAGTCTGTTTTGAAGACATACCTTGGTCGATACGGAGCCAGTTGTTTGGCCTTGCCAGTAGTTCATTTTCCACGGGAATCTTCATGCTTGATCCGGACGGCGAAGACGGCCAAATGGCAATACCGGCGCAGGTGATCTCGATCCGAGCCGTTGTGCAGCTACAGCTGAAGTAGGCCAACGTGCCGATAAAGCTGGCGAAGAAAACATCGGTATAGAGGACGACCTGCCAGTGCCTTCTTCGGTGATTGTGTAAAGGGTATAGGTCTAGGGCGTTCCACCTCTGAAAAAACATTGTATTAATACACAAATCAAATAATAAAGTGCAAACGGAGGGGACATGTAGAGTAGTGGTAGTAGTAGTATGGTTGGACACAGTCCCAGGCCACGGTGTGGGCCCATAGGACAGCGGACCTCCTGATTATAGTGGACTCCGAACCACTTGGGAAACACAGTGAAGTCCACACGATTAGTTCGGAGGTGACCAGGACAAGTCCTACCATGTTTCCCTACCGGCACTGTGCACACTACCAAGTTATCTGCATCTTTGAACCTGCTCTGGTCCGCTGGATTCAACTTGGTAGAGTAGTGGTACGAACACAGACTTTCACCTGAAAGGTTGGTTCAAGGCACCCACTTGCTACGGAGGGCCTTCCTAGTTGAGTCAAGGAGAGTGGGAGAACTAGTCGCCACCTCAGTGCCTGCTAGTCTTTACGCGGATGACACCAAGAATAAATACAATAGAACAAATACATTTACATCATAAGTTATTAGTACCTATGCATCGTATACAGTAGCCAATACTGCATGCATACTTCGGAATTTTATTGTATTTTCTCTTTTCCTGGCACGGCAGACCACCTGGCCCACTGCCCTGCCCTACATGGAATCGACGACAATGACGTACATCTCAAGGCACGGATCTACTGGGAGGCACGGCGTCAAATGGCTGAGCAGCCAAGGACGGGCGTTGGCTGAAGTAAGAAGTGAAGAAGTAAGTCTTTTCTTGCACCGCTTTCATGCATATAAATTACATGCTAGTTTAATCTTTTTGGCATGGTTTTAAGTTCAGAAAGGCGAGAGATGAAAAACTAAGTCTATTACGAATTTTTCGGATCTTCAACTACTGCTACCATCGCAATTATCTGGTATTTCGACAGATATTTACCTAAAGCCTACCTTCGTGTGCGGACACTTAGTCCCAAAGTGAATCTTAGCCTGAAGACTGGTAAAAGATCCTTTGTCTTGGCCACTGCTTCATTAGAGACGCTGTGGCCTGTATCATGCCCAGGAGTTGTTTCGTCCTAATGTATGTTGACAACTTCACTTCTCAGAGCAGCAGTCTCCAAGGCACAAATTGCCATGATGATCTACAATCTTCGATAGAAGAGGCATATAAAGAATAATATATGTTCCGCTGAGTCTTGTCCTTTCTTTCGTCCTTCGTTCTGCAAAAACATAAATAAATAAAAATTAATCAGTAATGAATACCTAATAGGAATACATAATTGAAATGCCATAAGGTGGAAGAAATGTTCCTCTTGATAATTATATTTACAGTATATATGACAGTCACTAAGACTTATTGTGCCTCAGTTAGTGAACTAGAGTTTCAAAAAATAACGAAAGCCGAGGGTTTCAAATCGAAGGAGTGGCCAAATGGTGTTAGTAAAGGCCACATACTGTAAATACAAATCAAAATGCAGAGTAACATTTCTTCTACTTTATGGCAGCATGATCGATATTTATTTTCCTGTGAAATGTGAATTTATAAAAATAAATACAGACTGTGGCCCGGGGTGTCCGATTGTCTCTGGATTCACCTACTGTGTAATATTATATAAATAAATTAATATCAGATAAATTAGAATTATTAAGAGTTCTCTCCGATGAATTGTATGTAGGAGCGTGTATGTCTCTCTTTAGACTGGTATCTTTACTTGGTTAAATCATGCTTTCGCCAGTTACATTGCCTCAATCAGTAAATATTAACTAGTAAATATTTATTCTATGGCTTCGATGGCAAGCTTGTCTCAGCTTGTCCATTATCGCTTGTAGCCGGTGTAGGTTGACATCGAGGATGTATTAACAGTCAATGGCAAAAAATGCATACGGATTCAATACATATACTATATGTATATTGTATAACGTCCGAAATTCATGGGGTCGTTGGCATTGGGCAAGAGACCACTGGGCCACTTTAAGTATAGGCCTGGGTTCATAAAAAGTTCTTTAGGACATTATTATGATTATTATGTTTCTATTTAAGAAAATTAGGACTCACCTATGTCCACTTCTTCGTTAACTTAGTTAAATCTTAAATGTCACGACAAATGATGGTCATAGACATTATCATGTGCTTTGTTTTCCTTTTTCTAACCTACCTATTGCACAACTCACGGGCTGAATAGCCTCTTTTCTTTGAACGGTGTGTGAAAATATTTTTGTAACATTCGCCTACCTCCATGGCCAAAAAGTTCCCCCAACGGGAAGGAGTTCGAACACGATCACGGGCCCAACCGCGCAAGCAATAGGCAGACAGTGTAGACACACAGCACGTACGGACGTCCACGAAGCCGCTGGAAGGGTTGATTAGAAGCCAACCTCCGCAAGTTGGGCGTTCGTATAGAATGTGGAGCGTCGTGCCAAAACCGGGATGAGCGTTGTCGAGTCTGCCAGAGCCCGTCGAATGCAGGAGAGCTGGAAATAGAAGGCAAGTAAGCGTGCACCTGAAAAAAAAAAAAAAAAAAAAAAACTAACTAAATAATTGCAGGGAAATGGAGTACTTGCGTAGTGACGTCACATGATTACCGTTAATTTTTTTGTCCGAAAGTTACATAAGCAAAACATAAGCAGCAACCAATAGTTGTCCGATGACGTCTACATTGACTCCATGTATAGCATCCCTGTTGGATTTGCCTGCGCAAGAACTCCATTACATAAAGGCCCGAAATGGGGTTCATTTGTGGCGTCATTTTGTAGATGGCAGCACCAGTTGCAATGATATCAAAGCGTTGATTTTTCCATAAGCCTCAATACTATTTTTAAATGATTTTTAATTACGTATTATTTTAATGTGATATTTTTCTATAAATCATGGAGAATGTATATATTAAATTATATGCAGCGAAATAAGGTCCAGGCATAGTAAAAATATTATAAAAAATATTTAAAAAATTAATTAGATGCTAAGAGCTTATTTTTCGCATGCAAACGGCGGCCATTTTGAATAATATGGATATCGGTTTGTCGTCAGCGGACCAAAACTGTCCCTACAGAACCTCATTAGGAGACCCTTAATTATAGGCCTACATTCCAAAGCCGTAAAGATGTGGTCAGATGAAGAATTAATAAAATATGCAAGCTTTACCAAAAAGCAGCCTATTTACCCTGACTGATATACTACTATTCTAAAAAAATAAAAGTAATAGGCCAAATAGCCTATTTTATCCGTAGCGTAAATATTTTATTATTAATTAGGCATTAAGTGTCTTAAGTAAGCATTTTTAAACCATACCCGAACATGGTTAGTAACGCTTACAACTGTTATACATTGTGCCAATGGTAAGCATGTCTCAACTTGTAACAAATGGGTTCACAACAACGGCATGCACCAGCTTGCCAAATTCATAACGAAACAATCTGGAACCAATATTAGGCGTATTTTGTTACACGAATATTTTACATTTGAACACAAATCCGTATTAGAAGTTGGACCAATCAGGGAACAGGAGGAAAAGAAGCAAAAAAATGCTATCAACATCACCCATTATAAAAAATAACTTAAAACAACTAACTAAAAAAAATAAAGAACCAGTAGAAATTGGGCTGATGGGCCGTGGTTGATTTGAAAGTTGATTATGGAAGTTGACTTTCATATCGACTATGGACCATCAGCCCATTTTCTACTGATTCTTCATATGACTCTGGCCGCGAAAGCCTTTGCAGTTACATTTTAAAAAGTAAACCCTATAAAAAGTCACACCAACAGCATAATATTAACCATTAACACGATAGTCATCACAAATCCAAGATGTCAGCCTAGCGTAAACAAATTTTTGTAAGCCAAAATCGTGGCAAAACTAAAAAAAACTTATCAGAAAAAAAAAATGAATATCTGATCTACCTCCCGACCAAGATTAAATATTATTGAATACATAATACTAATCCTGTATTCTAATCCGGGTTAAGAATCGAACATTTAATACGCTCCGTCTCCTTTGGTAACAAAATGCACCAAATTCAGTAATCGAATAATAGAATAAGAGGACGTTGGTCACCATAAAAGTAGGCCTGCATATTTAAAAAGTCATTAAATACGAATTCCCTGAACCCCCCCCCCCTCGGATAAAATTTCTGGTCACGGGCCTGCATCTATTTAAAAAAAAAAAAAAAAAAAAAAAAAAAAAAAAAAAAAAACTAGAGAAAGAATAGTAATAATAGGTATTGGCAAATCACACTTACAAACAAGATGAAGAAGGTATCCAAGGTCACAAGGTAAGAGGTATGGATAAATGCACAGCAAATGTGCGGAGCGGCGGTAAACTGAAAAGCTGTGCGGGCACGGACATTGAACCGTGCGCCCTCCGGTAAGGGTAGCAGCCGGCAGGTGAGTGACCGAGAACACTGGCCAGACGGCCACTCACGCCACTGACCTTGGGACTTTCCAGTGAGTCTACGAGAGGAGCTCGACTGCGCGACCAATCAAAAGCAGTCCAGCTCTTCAAGTCCTATCTTGCATCGGGCTAGGCGCTACTGTGAGCGGATGTCTGTGTCGTTTGCCAGATTTAAAATAAATATGCATGCATCAGTCACAATAATAAATAAATAAAGACGGTCCGAGTTTACTCGAACATGCTTTCTAACCTAAGGGGTAACCTCAATACATTTAAAAATCCTTAAAACCCCATTCTATCCAGTGTACGCTGCAAACATTTCGGGGGGGGGGGGGGGACTCCCTCTGGCTACGGCCTTATATATCCCCTATCCCAAAGCACTGAATTAATCGATTACATTGCAAATTTTAGAACGGGCGGATCAATCCATTATAACATATTGTAGTAATAATGGCAGGACACGCAATGTACTGGACCATGAATTTTCTATAATTTCTTCCAAAAATAATTTTTTGCACAAAACCAAATATATACAGTATATAAGCCCCTAAATAAAAAAAATTGTCCCGAGGTATGACTTTTGTGAACCTACAGTAGGCCTACATGCCAAATTTCATCCAAATCCACCGAGTGGTTTGCCCGCAAACCGATGAACAGACACAGAGCGACAGACAGACATTTCGTAAAAACCTATATTTTTGGTTCCTGCTACCTCAAAAAGTGTAAATTCGCTGAAATCTCGGTATCGAAAATTTTCAAAAATCACAATACTACGTATAAATTGGAAAGCAATAAATAAAGAAAACGTCCGAGTTTACTCGAACATGCTTTCCAATTTATAAATACAATACAAAAATTAGGGTCCCTCACCAGCCAGAGTCGGATCGACCGTGTCAAACAAAAATAGCCACCCGAGAGGGTTTTGTACGAAAAAAGGAGGAGGTACCTAAATAGTCCAGCTCCTGGGGTCGTACTCATCAAAATTATATAAAGAGGCGTCAATAAGTCTGCTCTTAATGTATGTTCTGAAGCAAGATGGATCCAACTGACTTACTAAAAATTAGTAGATACTGCATATAATATGAGTAATTTCATAGTAAATAAGTTACCTATGATTAAATTTCGGATCGCTCGATATCCCCATGGCCGCAGCCAGACATCAAATTTGAAGTACAAATTGCCCAGTGGAATATAAATCCCACGGTTCGCTACCCGAGATCTTCTCTCCTCACCTTAGGGCTTAGATAAATAAGTCACTTCACTCGCGGCATAGGGCGTAACCGTCAGGCGTCAAGTAGACAATTAGCGAATGAATTGAGCATCATCCCACATTGGAGGGTCATAGACAAAGATTGATTGATTGAGTAGTACTGGCGAAACACTAACCTCGCTCTGCATAAGAGACCAGAACCAAATGTCAATAGCTGAGTGGTTGAGGTCTAGTTAAGCTACCCCTAATAAAATAACAAAATGTGGTTATATACCTATCGTTTATTGATTTCCAATTTATACGTAGTATAAGGAAAGCTTTGTAATGGTCGAAATTTTCGATTCCGAGATTTCAACGGATTTACACGTTTTGAGGTCCCAGGAACCCAAAGAAGTGGTCGCTCTGTCTGTCTGTATGTATGTCTGTCTATCTGTTCATCGATGTCCGGGCAAACTACTCGATATATTAGAACTGATAATTTATATCAGGAGGGAGGGACTGGGGCTTAAAAATTATGAAATTCACCACCATCACACACGGAGAAGGGGTGACATTCACCTGGGAGCAGTCAGACTCTCTAAGGTACTAAAGGGACCCTTCCAACTCGGTTCCAGACTGTTTAATAAGCTCCCACAGGGTCTAAAAAGAGAAGATATTAGCCTAAACGCTTTCAAGAGCAAGGTGAAGGGACTCCTGGTGAGTTGTTGCCCTTACTCCGTCAATGAATTCCTAGCGACCAACCTCCCTCCCTGCTGACATTCTCTTCATACTTATAAGTGCCTATTGTCTGTTGTCAAACACCTATGAATAACAGTTGCATATGCGATGCCATGTATATTAAATAATTTATTTAAATATAATGTTAAATAAAATTTAACATTAATCAATTATTATTTTGAAATCAGTAAATTTATTAATTTGAATATAGGAACTCGACAAAATATTTTCGCCTGTTTTATCAAAACTAGTCTTTTTGGCAAAATATTAAGTCCAATCTTATCACTGATAATTTAAAGAGCCAATGGGAAAAGTTTTAGTTAAACCTATCAAACATTAGAATGTCAAACTAAAACTATTGATATGGACTTCTCTGTCAAACTAAAACTATTGATATGGACTTTTCTCTCATTGTTTTTTTTTCAAATTATTGACTCATATATAGTCAAAATGTTTATAGTCTAGACTTGATGTTTTGATATTATGTAGCCTACATGGTAGACCTAATTGTATTTTTGACGGTGCCGAGCACATACTGTACCTTTATATCTATATTGTACTGTATGTGGTAATAATGGCCTATTATATTTCATTTCATTTCATTTCATTTCATTTCATTTCATTTCATCGATTTGGGAGAAATTTGGCATGTAGGTTCACAAAAATCTTACCTCGGGAACATTTTTTTTTATTTTGGGCTATCTCAATTTGAGGGGGTTTTATTCTCAAAAAAACTCCAAAAAAACGTCTAAAAAAATTATTTCTCAAAAACGGCTCCAACGATTTCTTTTAAATTCACATATGTGCTAGTCGTTATTAATGTTGATAAAATGCAGGGGGTCGCTTACCCCTTGATAGTTTGCTTCTGGGGGTAAAAAAATAAAAATAACTTAATTTTAATGAAAAATGACTAAAAAATAATTTTTCTGCGAAACCTTCCTATCGATGATTTCCACCTTCAGGTATGTTTTAGGTGTTAAATTGAGTAACGAAACCGGACAGGTTGCTTTCCCAAAAAACTGTTTGGTTTTGTGCAAAAAAAATGTTATTTGAAAAAATGAAAGCAAATTCACGCTCAAATGCATTACGTGCCCTGCCATTAGTACTGTGTGGTAATGTGTTGGTCTGACCTATCTAGAATTTACGTCACGAGAAAAAAAAAAATCGATAAATGGGCCCAAATTAGTGAGGATTTACGAATATTATACCCTGGAGAAAGGGGGGCCGGGGTCTCCCCCGGAGAAAAAAAATTGATTATTTGGGAGGTATTACGCATTTTGCAAGCAGTACAGTTGAGATTTTACAGACGAATAAATAAATAAATAAAAGAAATCTTGACTTTTTGTTGTTCTAATACTAAGCCAACCAAATTTACTACTGAGGGGGGCCCGGGGGACCCCCCCCCCCCCCGCAGAAAAATTTTGAAAAAATAGATCTGAAATATTGGGGTTTTGAGTAATAAATTTTTGTGAAAGTACTTGGTCGATATGTTGATTTTTTCATGATAACTTTCATGTAAAATAAGCATTCCAAGAATTAACCAAGAATTAATTTCCCTGGATTGTATTGCCCTTTCGCCTCTATAACGTCTTTGTCACCATAAATCTTAGGGGGAGCTTCTTGGGGGGCTTAGCACAGGACCCCCTATTTACGCCAATGTTTGCAAGCAGTTGAGATATTATAACGACGAATAAACCTACCCTTGTTTGGGGGGGGGGGGGACCGGGGGTGAAAATTTGGAAAAAATAGCTCTGATCAGCTCAGCTCTCAATCGAAATTTCAATCAGGCTTTCGCTCTAAGCACTCAACAGAAACGGCGATCAACTATGTTATTGAGGATTGGCTGCAGGCCATGGATCGTGGGGAAATAGTAGCAGCGGTCTTCTTAGATTTTAAACGTGCGTTTGAAACGATTGATAGGCAGATTTTACTTAAGAAATTGTGGAGAATGGGTTTCCGAGGAACAGTGTATAAATGGCTCAAAAGTTACCTGACAAAAAGAAGACAGAAAGTAAACTTCGGTGGTGTCCAATCTCAAGAAGAAGACAATGATCTTGGTGTTCCACAGGGTTCCAAACTTGGACCCTTGCTCTTTATTTTGTATATTAATGAAATGCCAGACCTTCTCAGACACTGCCTTATCCATCTGTTTGCGGATGATACAATGATTTCCAAATATCTGAAGACAGAGCATGATCAGGCAGCTATCGATGAACTTATAAGTGATTTGAATGTTATTCGGGAATGGCTCACGTCTAATTTCCTATCACTGAATGCCTCGAAGACCAAAGTTTTGTTTATTGGTGGGAGTGGATCACGTGATGAATATTTACCTATTAAGATTGGAAACGAAGTGATAACACCTGTACAGTCTATCAAATATCTAGGGATCACTATTGATAACCGTCTCAATCTAATGGACCACTATGCTGAAGTTCTTTCAAGTGTAAAGACAAAAATTGGAGTTGTGAAGAGGCTATGGTTCCTACCTCGAAGTTGTAGAATAACTCTTTTCAAAACATTGATTAAACCACATGTGAATTATTGTCAATCACTGTTTGTACATGCGCCCGTCCACATTACAAACCAAGTTCAAATACTCCTAAACGATGGAATGAGAGCGGCCCTAAATATTCGAGTGGCGAGGGAGGTTCCACGAAAAGTGTTATATGAGCAAATTGGAGTCATTCCACTGCTTGATGAAATGTACGTTCATGTAATGATTCAGTTGCACAAGGTAAAACTGCAAGAATGCCCAAGTTATATGGTTAACAAGACTAGGAGAGTAAATGAAGTCCACTCATACAGTACACGCCGAGCTAGAAATTTTTATTATGAATTGTCAAATTCTGGAAGAGGAAGAAAATCTATCTTTAAGGAATGGGTATCAAAATGCAATCAACTAAGTTACGAACTAAAGAACATAACTGAGATTTCGAAATTTAAAGTTGCCCTGACGAAGAAGATCCAAGAAAGTTAAGAAGATGAGAAGTGATGATGTTGCGGTCAACAAATTAGCAGCTGCTGCTACCATGTTCAACAACAACAACAACAAGTATTGGGGTCCGCCCATTTTCGCCTAGGTCTTCCTCTTGGTCTTCTTCCAAGGGTGATTGCTTCCCACACAGCCTTTGGGGGGGGGGGGGGTCTGTAGTCCGGCATCCGGTGCACTCATTGTTTATGAGAATTTTTTATAGAATGGACACGTCGTCAGACATGCAAATAAAGCAATTGCTGCTTAAAATAGAAATTGTATTCCCAATGTGAAGTTTGTCTTCCACTTTATATGAATTTTCATCCGACTTATTGTACCACGGGGTAGCTTCACTTGACCTTTACCAAATATTCAAATTCGAAAGGGCGTAAGTATAAGAAAAAGTAGCTTACCTAAACCATATTAGTTGCAACAGCATCAGCCATAATTCCCGCGGCTTCCATGCACCCCTTGATATCTTTTACTTGTCTGTACAGTATAATTTGCAATATTCTTGCATACAGGAGCACAATTTCGGGAGATAACTATTGGTTAGCAGCGCGAGAGTTCCTACTGCATTAATAAGTGTAAAACTCGGTTGAACTTAAAGTTTCAGTTCGATCAATAACATGTGAACTAGGACACTTGTGTCCGACACTACAATATAACGCATATCTGTCAAATATTACAAAATAATATGAATAAATACGTAATATTCATACTTGGATAGAAAATAACGACAAACGGAGGAAATCATATGACAACGGGGCTGAAGGCATTCAGGGCTCAGGCAAGCCGTAAGAGCCAAGAAACTAAGAAAGAAAGCGCCAACTGCCAGGGCGAGCCAAGCGGTGTTTTTTTCGGACTCGCAGTCTCACACTCACTTAGTCACTCTCGTCTCCGGGAGACCTGATTCACCGAAACTCCAACTTTGACATTTATTTGATTTATTACCTCCTGAGTCCTGACAATGCCCGGAACCAATTTAAATTCTCCTGCGTTTCCACTTTCCCCGGAAAATGGACATTGGTAGCCATGTTTATGTTATATAAACAAATTAAACAATGCATCTAAGTCCAAAGATGCACAACGAAGTAGACCGCTGATTTATGTTGTTCTCTCATTGGTCAAAGTCAAAATCAAACAATTCTCCATCTTCTGCTTGTTTACATTTGAAGACGCTGCTGTAGCCGCCACGCTGTCGGTTTCTTTGACAATTTGTTTCTTATTTTGTAATGTAAGTACAAACTGTCAGCTATTTTAATGCAAACTACCATAAAAACGAAGGTATTATCTAAAGTTACATCAAGTTCCCAGTGAGATTTTGTAACTACCATATTGTGGGCTTTCGTCTGATGAAATGTCATAACCCTGTGAAAAAGGAACGTAAAGAACACAAAAAAGGGATTACCTTTGCCTCCTCCTTATACAGGGAGTAATATTGCGTGGCGTAGAAAAGTACACAAGGCACCCGTCGTAGAACCAACAAATAGGGGGCTACAACATTTTCGCTGTTTGCCTCGTCAATATGCATAGCTGTTGCTTTATTAGACACGTGCCGTTCACCACGCTGGCAACAAAAATTGTGGCTTGTACGAGTTTCCCACGGCTCAATAGTATTATCCGTTTGTCCTGTTGGACGCAACAATGTCAATCCAAACCCATCGATTGATAATTAAAAAACCCTAAAAACTTACTGCTGTTTGCCCAAATCGCTTGGCGATTTGACAGTAGTACCTAAAAATATAGTAGTAGTAGTAGTGTGTGCAGAAATAATGAATGTCATCCGATCTAGACCAATTCTCTGCACGTCTAAAAGTCTAAACTCCCTCCTCACCCTTTGACTCTTCTACATAAACCGCCAGTCGCGCAATTGAATCAACACGAATCGTTTCGCACTAACGTTTTCTTTTAGATTTCATTATGTGTGGCATCTGGATGTTCTGTGGAGTGAGCAGTGGGAGCAGTTTGCACTGCAATGACGCCTTCACTAAGATATCGCACCGAGGACCCGATGCCTGGAGATTGGAAATGGACGCCAGGCTTAACAACGTCTTCCTAGGTAAGTTTAATGAAGATAGACTACGAATACTAATTACTCTACCAAAAGAGCAACTTATGACATCGGCGCGTTAACCAATTTCTTTCAAACTATCACCATTGAATATAGAGTATTGTATGTAAGCGACTTCGGTGGTAAGGTGGTAGTGTGCTTGTACTTGTGCGAGTGTGTCTTAACTCGACACAAGTACCTATTAGGTTACTTAGTGAGACGAATTGGCTAATCGGATGCATTTATTAAATTGTTTTTTCTCGATTATTAAGCTTTTATTTAAAAACACAAACAAAAGCATAACCCATTACTTTTTACTTCAATTTTATTACTTAATACACTAACCAGCCTTTTATGAAATAGTCGATGAAATTTATTATATTGGCAACCATGTTTTTTTAGGGTTTCATAGGCTGAGCATTGTGGATGCATTATACGGAATGCAGCCCATGAGACTCCATGCTTTCCCTGACCTGTTTCTTTTGTGCAATGGAGAGATTTTCAACTGCAAGCGTGTAAGTACATTATAGGTAGGTGGGGATTCCAATGACCTCGTTTTGCAGAATGCACATGGCATTGACGTGGTAGCAGACATTAAAGACTTATTAATGATTTCTGCTACCACGTCAGTGTCATGTGCATTCTGCAATACTAGGTCAATGGAATCCCCGCCATACCAAACAGTCATCACCATCATCAATAATAATCATCTCAATTTGTCCGGGTGTGATCTCATGTCTCACCATTTCTGAGTATTCAGCACTTCTTCGGAGATCGTCCTCAATCTGCCTCCTTTATCTCTACTCAGGGAGACAACTAACATTTTTACGATTCGGGAAAATAAATAACTTTGGAAAAAACATCATGTAAGTTCATTTGCGTCAATACATTGTATTTGTGCAGATAATACGGGTGCCATATATTTGTTTTGCTGTGACCTTGAAATCACCTTGCTCACACTTAATCTCGCTATTATTTACAGCTAGTCTCTGACGAAAGTCTACCAGTGGAGACCAACTGCGACGTAGAAGTCATTCTACACTTGTACAACAAATACGGCATTGTCAAAGCCGCCAGCAATTTGGATGGAGAGTTTGCCTTTGCGTTGGTTGACAGAACGGCGCGGCAGATCCACTTGGCCCGCGATCCATTTGGAGTGCGACCTTTGTTTATATTGCGGTCCGATCATGGTGTACTAGGAATTTGCAGTGAAGCTAAAGGTAATTCATTATCGGCTTCGGTGGCTAGTTGGTAGCGTGATTGTATACTTGTGCGAGTCTCTAAATAATAAATAAATATAGGTTAAATCAGTGGTTGGCAAAGTGCTCCGGCCGGGTCATGCCTAAAATTAAAAGTAACGACATACAACCCAGACTTACTCAAACTTTCCAAGAAGATTCAAACACATTGTTCGCATATGTATATTTATTAAGTATGAAATTTTGTTTTATTTAGTGTGATAAAAGTTAAGTAAATAAGCTGATTTGGTTCCCAATTTTTTTGTTGTTGGAATTGGTGATATTTTCATATTTGACTCTGGCTAAAACGTTTGCAGACCACTGGGTTAATCCATGCGATCGGAGACGTGTCCTAACTCTATACAAGTATTATGTTACTTAGTGAGGCGACTGAATAATGAATAATTCAATTGGATACATTCATGAAATAGTTTTTAGGCAATTAATCAATTAATATTTAATCAAATCAGATAAATAAAATTACACATTGTACGTAATTGGTCTTATGGTACAGTAAAATGCACTTAGTTTTAATCTGAAGTGTTTGAATATTTTGTTGAACCCAGGCTCACACCTTTTTTTCAAAGACGCGAGTCTAACAGAACTTTTTATGCTAGTAACACGGGATCTATCCACTCTACAGAGCCACTGCGTCCTCCTTCAGTTGATCCTTTTTCGGCCGCCGTCTTCTATTGGTTCCTTCTACTGAAGATGTCTGAAAATGTTCTTTTTTAGGTTTAGTTGCCATGGGACGCGATCTACCGGCAGATTCATGGACAGTTGAGCAGTTCCCGCCTGGCTCTTGGGAAACCTATGATGTTGATCCCACAACAGGTCGGACTACGTTGAAGAGCAGTGGTCGATTCTACAATATCGGGGATTCCAAACCGATTTTTTCTACAGCTCTACCATTGGAAGGTATGGCCATACTGTACACCATACATTCAATCAAATATATTTTCTTTTTTATTTATTTACATTTAGATTAGATATTAGCCGGCCGCCTTACCAAGTTGAATCCAGCGGACCAGAGCAGGTTCAAAGATGCAGATAACTTGGTAGTGTGCACAGTGCCGGTAGGGAAACATGGTAGGACTTGTCCTGGTCACCTCCGAACTAGTCGTGTGACTTCACTGTGTTTCCCAAGTGGTTCGGAATCTACTATAATCAGGAGGTCCCCTGTCCTATGGGCTCACACCGTGGCCTGGGACTGTGTCCAACCAAACTACAACTACTAGATTAGATATTTGATAATAATTAACAATGGGTTAGTTGGACTTACATTGCCTACTGTGTTAATAGGCATTAGAGGCATGGGTCTCATAGTCATTGAATAATTAGGGTGGAGCCCATTGTCAGGGGAAGGGGGCGACGTTTCGGGAGTGGGGGCTACACAATTGCCTTTACCAATAGATATGACATGTGCGCAATATGGGCAAAAAGGGTTCGCACCCTGGGCCACAGGCAAGGTACGAAGTTTTCAAGCTCCCTGGAAATAAATAAAAAAATAATTCAATTTTTTTAAATTTAAAATAGTTACAGTAAGAATTATAATACCGTTAAGACTACCAGAGAGGTCAGCCGGCCGCCTTACCAAGTTGAATCCAGCGGACCAGAGCATGTTCAAAGATGCAGATAACTTGGTAATGTGCACAGTGCCGGCAGGGAAACATGGTAGGAATTGTCCTGGTCTACTCCGAACTAATCGTGTGACTTCACTGCGTTTCCCAAGTGGTTCGGAATCCACTATAATCAGGTCCCCTGCCCTATAGGCCCACACCGTGGCCTGGGTCTGTGTCCAACCATACTACTACTACTACCAGAGGTCGAAAGTTAAACTGGGAAGAAAGATCGTCGGATAAATGAGAAGTTTGGGGCTCTGAACCGAGAACGCACAGAACAGTAAAGTAAAATAAATAAATAAGGACTTTTTGTTGTTTCTATTACTAAGCCAACCTAGCGGAGTTAGGGCTATAAAGCCCTCTCTTACACTCAACTAGGAAGGCCCGGGACCGCCTGCTTTACATGCCCTCCGAAGCATGGCCAGAAAATGTAGCTAGTGTGGGACTCGAACCAACAACATTTCGGGTGAAAGTCAGAGTCGTGCCGACGACCCTCCACGAGTATATGACGCAGTAAAAGTAGGTAAGAAAATACTAATATGGCGGCCCTTTTACCTGATGGCCAACATGCTTTAGCATCGTGCCTCCTTGATAACTCTCACAAATTTGCTGTTTTCTTTAGGCCTAAACACATCGGATGTCTCCGGAAATATCCGTAACCTGCTAACAGAGGCAGTTCGAAAGCGATTGATGTCCGAGCGCCGTATTGGTTGCCTTTTGTCGGGAGGTCTGGATTCAAGTCTCGTTGCTGCGCTTCTCGTGAAACTGGCCAAAGATGCTGGCGTTTCCTATAAAATACAGGTAAGGCGGTTATTCCACCGACGTCGTTTTTTCAATGTGAATGTGCATGACATGGTAGCAGACAACATTAATAAGTCATATTTTAAGGAGAATATATAATGTAGATGCTTAACTTATCTATTATAAATTAAGTTATAATATGGTAGACTTATTAATGATGTCTGCTACCACGTCATGCACATTCACATTGAAAAACGACGTCGGTGGAATAGCCGCCTGAGTTGTTTTTGTTTTTCGTGTCCGAGGTAGAGACTCCTAGTTTCTGGGCCCAGTATTATGCCAACCTGACGACATAGTCGGTGCACATCCAAAGGTCGTGAAGTCTTTTGTCTCTTCTCGGGGGTGAAAGGATTAGCCACTAGATGTTTCCACATAGCGTTACAGACCGACAGACAGAGAGATATTTCGTTAAAGCCACTTTTTTGGTTGCTGGGAGTCTGGGACCTCGAAACGTTGAAATCTCGAAATCTAAAATTTTGACTATCACATTGCTTTCCTTATACCGATGCATAGTAGAAAAAAAAATCTATTCGCCTCCTGGAAAATAAAGACAATTTTCTTTGTTTCTTCTTTCCTGTTCGCAAGAGGACGTCACATATTTGATGTAAAAATGTATTTATTTATTTTCAGACATTTTCAATCGGTATGGACGATTCTCCCGACTTGATAGCCGCTCGACAAGTAGCCAAACACATTGGTTCGGAGCATCATGAGGTGGTTTTTACCGAGGCGGATGTAGCAGAAGTTTTGGATTCGGTGCTGGAAACACTCGAAACTGCTGATATAACGACAGTTAGGGCTTCAATAGGTGAGTACCTTCGGTCCATTGAGGACAATGAAACACTTTATGCCGATAATAAAAATGCATAGCGTGTGGTGTTGCTCATTCAGTGGCGGACACAGCTTTTTATCTTGGGGAGGGTCATCCCTCAAAATGCCACCTAAGGTATAAACTGAGTATAAAAACAATACAGTTATTGATTTAAATAGCTGATTTAGTTTTTCCGAACAATTCTAGTTGTTACATACAGAATTAAATGAAACCATTAAAAAAAGTATTACAGTTGCACTTTCCATACTATTCATGATTTTTTAATAGAATTAAGTTGTCATTTTACTGCCTTATTCAATTTTTGGAGGGGTCATGACCCCCCCCCCCCCCCTTCTGCGCCCGCCACTGGACTAATTTTTCCGTGGGTTTCCATAGGAATGTATATGCTCTCTCGCTACATAAAGGCAAAAACAGACTCGACGGTAATTCTCAGCGGGGAGGGGGCGGACGAATTGGCGCAGGGCTACATTTACTTCAGGGACGCCCCCGACAGCGAAGCAGCGCATCAGGAGAGCTTGCGGCTGCTGAATGACATATACCTCTACGATGGACTTCGTGCCGACCGCACAACTGCCAAATTCAGGTACCAAACGTAATTCACGTACCAGCCTTCAGCTGTAATATAAGGGTCATGTTCCTTGAGTACAAGGGGCTGAGGAGAAGGTCAACTGGATAGTCCATTAAAGGACAAGTGAGGAGCAAACTTTCAAAACGTCACAAATCCATGAAAATTAAAAATTGATTTTATCATCGATTTCCCATCTTGAAGTTGAGTTGAATCAGGATTGCTAATCAAAACAAAAACATTTTAACCCAGTCTTCTGCAAGGTTAAAATCTTACATTCCCGTTAAAATAAAGCCGAAATAATTATGTTTTTCGTGTTTCCTGAACATTTTACGAAAATGGATTAGTGCCGTTTTGAAAGTTTGCTCCTCAAGTAGGGATAAGAATAGATATGAAGTGATGAAGAGGAAATTGACGATGGATGGAAGACCCTTTGGTGGATAGGGTAGCGAGAAAAAGACTGCGATGGTTCGGACAGATGAAAAAACAGCAGGTGGTCCAGGAAATGGCTAGAAGAAGAAATAGAGGGAACACGAAGAGGGAGAACCAGAAATATCCTGAAATCAGATTGAGGACGATTTCAGAAGAGTGGGACTGGAAAGTAAAACTAATACTTCGAGATACCATTTTAGAAGTCTTAAGTAGGCCCACTGCAGATGTCGCCCGCAGATGTTGACGCAACGCTTGGAAGTACACTTTCGCATTGACCACCTCCCATGTTCAACTGTATCATCATTATAATTATTTGTTTGCAGTTTGGAGCTACGATTGCCATTCTTGGATATTCCTTTTACAAGCTACTTCCTTTCCCTGCCAAAGGAAGCCAGGCAGCCTGTCAATGGAGTAGAAAAGCATCTTCTACGCTCTGCATTCACCGGAACAGGGCTCCTTCCAGATAACATTCTTTGGAGGCACAAAGAGGCATTTAGGTAAGTTGTGATAAGGACTTGGTTAAGTCGGACTAACACCTGTTACAATTTCAATGGTAAGCATGTCGGAGCTTGCCCATTGGCACTTGTAGTCCGTGCGGGCTGACAATGAGGAGTGAACTAGTTAGCCAATGGCTATAAATTCATTAGAAAACAATACCTATGTCCTATGTAGAGGAACATTTCATCTACTTCTACAACTCATTTAACTTATGACTCTACGATGGTTATTTTATGAGGAATTACACTTTGTACGAAAAGCATCTAGGGGGAGTTCAATTGTCCCTCGAATGAGCAAAGGGAATTTTATAACCATTTTCTTATTGTTCGCCTTGTTGAGGCAACCGGAATTTCACCATAGAACAATTATTTACAATGTAACTACTCATATCATATGTTTCGGTACCTATACTAATTGTTAGATAGGAAAGCATGTACGCATTCACTTGTACCGGTTCTTTCTTGTTTAATCGGTAATAATTTTATAACTACACATAACTTTTAAGAATTGTATTATGCATATTTAAATATCATTAGGAGTGTGGGTCACGTAGGAAATTGGCAGCCCAAAATTCAATACTTCATTTTTTGTTTCATTAACTCAGCAAGTTATTAAAAATTTGGCTCATCTAAGTTGTAGAAGACTGCCTCGTGCATCATGTAATCGGGTATTTTTACTTTTCGGTTTTGTAGTTTTTCCAAAAAAATTATTTTACGCCAAATTGTAGTCCCCGGTGGTTTTAATGAGAGAACTAAAGTACCAAAAATTTAATATTTGCTATTATATGATGCATGAAGTGAAGTCAAGGCCCAGGGGCGTAGTCCAAGGGGTCCGGACCCCCTCCGAAATAGAAGGGCTGTACATTGAATAGAATGGACTTTCATTATTAAATACATAAAAAATTGTTTGTACCCCCTCCGAAACAAAACCCTGGGCACGGCCTTGAGTCTTCTACAACTTACATGATCCAAATCTTTAATAACTTGCTTTGTTAATTCCATAAAAATAAAAAGTCAATAAACACCATCAAATTGTGAGGTGCTTATTTCCTACGTTGCATGTCATCTTAAGATTGCTCAAATTCTTCACATTAATTGTGGCAATTTGTTACAGTGATGGCGTGGCGGCTAGAAAGAAATCACTATTCCAGATTATTCAAGAAGAAATTGACCGACGGTTGGGAGAAGTAGACTTGGCTGCTGAGATCAAGGCTTTCCCGCATCGTCCTCCTACTACTAAGGAATCATTATATTACAGGTAAGATCTTCTTCTTTAGCCAACGCGCATCCTTGGCTGGTACGCCATTTGACGCCTTGCCGCATAGTAGATCTGGGCCATCCTGTGTCGTAGTTCGGGTTTCTTCCTCTATACCAGTGCAGCTAAAAAGATGATCTGCGTTTCATTCCCATTGGAAGCAGAGGGGGCATTCGGATGAATCAGCAATACCTATTCTGTGGAGGTGGCTCTGGAGGTTGTCGTAGTGTGTGGTTTTTGCTAGAAGCGGTTCCGATCGTTTGCCAGCTGCTCTCGCTTTTCAGGTTCTCTAGTTGCGTTCTTGGCATTTGCTTTTATTAGTCTGCATGTAGAGGAGGAGGTGAAGGGATGGAGGGGCATCCGGCCTTTGGTAGTTTGTCGGCCTCCTAGTTCCCACGGGTGTCACAATGACCAGGGACCCATTGCAGGCTTCGACTTTGATGGCCAGGTGGTTACGTGCTTGAACTTGTGCGATTCTTTACACGCCATGCGATCGGAGACGTGTCGTAACTCAACATGGGTGCTAACCTACAGAGGCGACTAAAGAGGTCAATCGGATACATTCATTAAATTGTTTGTATGCAATTAATCTTTTAAAGAAAAAAAGTGGATATCTGAATTGGTGTGTAGCTTCAGGAGCCTAGACTGTATTGCCTTACTACGTCATCATGTGGTTCTGGGCAGACAAGTAACATAAAATTTAACTTGAACATAGCATGCAACTTTTTATAACATCTCTGATGGTTAATTGTAAGAGTGGGCCGAAAGGCCCAAAATTCGCCCATAGGGAAAGTAAAGACAATTTTCTTTCTTTCTGACAGTCTTTTGTAAATCCGCCATTCTTTCCACCATTTGTTGCTGAACCCTACTCTCTACTTCTTGGCGCAAACGTCTATGGCCAGTCGAGTTCAATTTTCCGATTTTTTCAATAGAACCCTATTTTTGGGGAACTGGACATTCGCTCAAGTTAAGGATATTTTATGTAAGAGCACGCCTTGGACACTTCCAAACAAATAAAAATCCTGTCGTGGCTGCAAGACGTGCTCTGGGTCAAAAGAAGACGTGGCAAGTGGTACCGAAAATTCAATCCTTGGCCGGACTGAAGGCCATCTCTCCTATATAGAACTGGATGCAGAAGCCGAGTTGCCGATGATAATATACAGTATATATTGTTTTTTTTTCAGGCGGTTCTTCGAGAAGCTATACGGTGGACAGTGCCCAGCTTTAATGCCATATTTCTGGATGCCTAAGTGGACGGATGTGCAGGACCCTTCTGCGAGATTCATCAAACACTATAACGCTACTGAGGAGTAATACAGTATATGTCCGGACCATATGTTTATAACATCCCCATCAGGGGCGGATTCATAAATATGCTTACATAATAAAATAAAGTACGACGACCCCCCCCCCCCCCCCTCTCTCGGAAAAGCCCTCTGGATCCGCCCTTGATCCCCAAATGGTTCAAAGGTCTTGATCATTTCATGCATTGTATGCATACAGAATAGGAATAGCTTTTACAGGTGCATTTCACTAAGGGACTTTTCTGTATAAATTCCAGCTGGAAGGGCCTCCGCCTTGCTAAGATTAACTTAACTTAACTTTTGGAGAGAGAGGTGCAGTTCAATTTATTTTTAGTTTCCGCGAGTGGCAACCCTGGGAGCTAAAAATCAAGCCTGGCTGCCTCGCTGTGTTTGGCGGGGCGCATTCCTATACTGTAACTAAGGGTCATTACCAACTACGTCCCACCAAACATAGCGTTGGAAAGTAAAATAACGCACCTCTTCATAATTTAAGTAGAGGGGGTGCACCGCGCCAGCCACAGTCAGACTGAGGAACTCTGTTTTAGGAGAACTGGAAACAAACCTGGGGGCCGAAGCCTTGCTTCCCCCTTGCTTTATCTTACGAAGAGATGCGTCATTTCACTTCCTAATAGGATTCGACACTCTGATTGGTGGGACGTAGTTGCTAATTCAAGATAGTTAAAGTGAGGGGATATGCTGCGCCGAACACTGCGAGGCTGAGGCCGCCAGGTTTCATTGATTTTAGTTCTCCTAAAATATATTGAACTGAACAACTCTCCATAAGTTAAGTACGGTGATGCACCACGCCAATCAGAGGAAGGCATTACTTTTTTTCTATAGGTTCTCCATTGATAACCTCAATAATAAAATCTCATTATCTTAAAATTATTGGGCAAATAAGCCTGAATAATTTATACACTCGTTACCTAATTTAGACGTGTTTTTAAAGTTAAATTATTTTATTGGATTGTTCTGCGTTGATGTGCTGGCACGCGAGTAGGTGTGATCTCATTAACAAAGTACAAAGTCATCGCTTCTTTCGGACAGTGTGCAATAAATATTGTATTGTATTTTTAATGAATGTTCAATAACTGCCTCAAGCTTTTCATTACTTAGACCCGGATATATTTTCGCAAGGACTACTGCACATAAATTGTAGGAACGAATGAGCCTGCTTGCCGCACCACAAAGTTTTGTGTTCCAACGGCGCAAGGTTTGTCGAACTTCGGATGAGACTCGGCGAGCCACGCACCGTGGGAACATAACTTAAAAGTGGTAGTTAAGAACTCAATCTCGTTGCAATGTCAAGCGTTTTCATTCCTTAACTTAAATGGAAACTGGAAAGGTTGATAGGCTTGGGCCAATTTAAGAACAAGAACAAATAGAATAATAGTAATTCTTCTTTGTATTTCCTTCATTAAGTTGTGTCTTGTGTTGCTCAATGTAGATTCTGTGACGTTAATAATGCCTTTTTACTGTAACCTACTTCCAAGCTATAGAATTTAATATCTCTGTATTGAGTCATAATATGAAACAATAGGCTTCCTAAAACCTAAGACACAATAAGTCAATAAATTTATAAACAAATGAAGCACTTAAAAATAGCCTAGAGCAATATACCTATAGAATCTTGAAAAGAAAACCAGCAGTCCAGTTCCACATCATGTCCTCCACATGTAAGCATTGGGCTACGAGGTGCCTCTTTAGCTTACTTCTAAAAGCTGTCATTTCTTCCACCTCCCTAATGTTCCTAGGCTTACTTCTTACTTCTTAGTACAGGGCTTCCAGCTCAGGTGATGCCGACTGCCTGATGTCTCAGAAATGCCCTTGATGCTAGTGCCCACATGTTCGGCGTGCACAGGATCTTTTGATGTTCCTAGGCAGCCCTTGTAAGTATCTAGCACCTGCATAGGCTGGTTTACCCTCATACCTACTGGTTCTATGCATTGATCATGATCACGAGATCAACCCTGCCCCTAGTACCATAGGCATGAGTGTCACCCAGCCTAGGCAAGGTGCCATACACCTTTACATAGGTGCACACCTCCAGAACCTAGAGAGATGGTGCCGTCAGTATGCCCAGACTTTTGAAATGTGGACGACATGATGCGACCCTAGGCAGACCACCACAGACTACAGAGATATCGAATCGCCCTCTTCTGAAGCTTAAAAATTCTCTCAAGATTGTATCCCTTGCTCCCCAGAGGACGATTCCATATGCTATATATGACTTTGAACCAGGGAGTAGTAAATTGATAGTGCTGTGTGGTTATCTGATATTCTTTCCATATTCCTCAGTACAAACAGTCCAGAACATACTTTGCTGGCCACAGTATCAACGTGGTCAGTCCATAATAATTTTACAAGACCAAAGTCATGTGGTCAAGAACAAAGAAGACCTGAATCATGTACGATGTGCAATCCCCCACGGAAGACTGGTTCATTACCTCGCCGGCCATTGAATCGCCAGACAAGTCTCTTTTTTAGCAATAGGCCTAAATCAAAAGCGGACAATCTGGTCATCGCATCGCATCGCATGAAGCTCAGCAAGCGAAAGTTGTTGTTGTTTCCAACGCCTGCTTTCAGCATTTCTGCTTTAAGCAATCCTGTCAGCCTGGCGGGGGGAGTGAGTCTGTTTGTTAACCTGAGGCACCCTAAGGGCAGACTCTTTCACCTCGGGGGAAAGGGGAGTTGACTGACAAGGTGAACCTCCTCATTATAGTGGATTCCGAACCACTTGGGGATCATGATAAAGTCACACGACTAAATCGGAGGTGACCAGGACTCGACACGTACCTACACTTAAATAAGCGTGTTAGATTAGATTAGATTAGTAATGGGGCGATGCTGCTACTTGAGCTTGGCTCACTTTGACCTTAAAGATCTATTGTGAATTGTGAATTATGTGAGACAAGTTGCAAAAGAACTAACCGCTGTCGTGCGCAGATCAGTAGTCTCATCAAGAGTGGCAGAAACGTAGTGTTGCAATGGATCCCAAGTCATGTAGGTGTGAATGGAAACGAAGAAGCCGACGAGCTGGCGAAAAATGGTACCACCATGCAGCAGCCCTCCTGCCCGCAGTCATACGTGTCTGCAAAATCTAGTGTGAATAGTGCAGTAAAAGCCTGGAACAAAGATCGCCTCCAAAGAAGCAGCCATGGAAAAAGCTGGGCAACTCTCGTCGACTCGCCCATTCCAAAACACCTACCTAGAGCCGTGAGCGTCGCAGCATTCAGAACAACCACCGGACATGACTACCTGGCATCTCACCTGCACCGCATTGGGGTCCTAGAGTCCGATGCGTGCCCTATGTGCGACTACGCCCCAATGACTGCTGCGCACCTTCCTAACTGCCCAGCCCTAACTGACGACGCAATAGAGGATGATGAGGACGACTTCGCGGGGATAGCTCGTCTATACTGGTCAGCGCGTCACCAAATGGCTCAGATGCCAAGGGTGGGCGTTGGCTAGTAAGTAAGTAAGTCTATTGTGAATCCCCGTACTTTTAGTCCTGGTCAGTCAGCAGGTCCCGTAAAAACCTGCACAACTGCCCAGGGGCCAACTGGCAAGCCTCCCTTGGTGATAGAAACCAAGAGGACGTTGCTAGCAGCCGTCTGTTCTTTACTGCCGGACACGAGCAGATGATATGATCAGCAGTCTCAGCCTTTTCTTTGCAGAATCGGCAGGTGTCATTCAAGACTTTACCCATGTTCTTTAAATGGTAGTTCACGTGGCAGTGTCCTGTGAGTGCACCTGTAAGTACCTTAAGTTCAGGCTTGCTGAGGTTCAGTGCTTTGGTGGTATAGCTCTTAGAGTGAGTGAGGAATATTTTGGATTGTCTGTGGCCTGTGACAGACTTCCAGTATGCTTCCTTTCTCTTTTCTTCCCATAGGCCAATCTCTAGGGTTTGGCGGTTTCTCGGGAAGGCGCAGAAGGGTTCAGGCCCAATGAAGGGTAGCGCGCTCCCTTCTCTCGCCAAGGCGTCGGCATTTTCATTGCCTTCGATCCCGGCGTGTCCTGGAACCCACATGAGGGTGACTTTATTCGTCACTCCCCAATGCATTGAGTGCAAGCATACATTCCCACACCTGCTTGGACTCGTAGCTACTCGAGTCCAGCGCAAGTAAGGAAGCCATGCTGTCGGAGATAATGAATATCTTGCTGTGGCGGTAAGCACGTTTAATGCAGTGCGCCGCACATGCGCGTATGGCATGTATTTCGGCTTGGAAGACTGTGGGTTGGGATCCCATGGGGATGACTAAGTTGAGTCGTGGCCCATAAACCCCCGCCCCTGTACCTCCGTTTTCTATTTTTGACCCATCAGTATAAAATCTTAATGAGCCGTATGGAAAGACTACCTCTCCGTCAGTCCATTTTTTCCGGCTTTCCAATATAACCGAGAAATTCTTTGAGAATTGAAAAGTTGTCTCCATGGAGTCTGAGAACATAACCTCCGGAACCTTGCACTCATTAAGAATGCGTAAGTGTCCGGTAAGGTCGCCAGGCTTTAGTCCATGGCTTTTCTTAATGCGATAGGCCCACTTAGCCGCCTCACTCTCGATGAAAATCGGGAGTGGTGGTAGGTTCAATAGGACCTCCATGGCAGCCGTGGGGCACGAACGGGATGCTCCCGTGATCGCGAGGCAAGCCAGCCTCTGTAGTTTTGTGAGAGATTTTGCTCCCTTTTTGCTCTTATGCAGTCTAGGCCACCAAATTAGCGCCGCATAGCTAATTATAGGTCGCACAATGGACTTATATAGCCAGTCCGTTACTTTCGGCTTAAGCCCCCACGTTCTACCCACCATTCTGCTCGTAAGAAATAAGGCATTTCGCGCCCTGCTTACAGCCTGGTCCAGATGCAGGCTCCATGTGAGCTTCCGGTCAAGGATAACACCAAGATATTTGGTGCTATCTGTGAGGGCTAAACGCACGCCGCTGAGGGTGGGAGCTTTAATATTAAGCTTCAACTTCCTCGTGAACGGGACCAGGGTGGTTTTTTTAGGATTTATATTCAGTCCTTCAGAAAGGCACCAATTATGGGCTATGGTTAAGGCCCTTTGCATTCGCTCAGAGACAAGAGCGTCATGCTGGCCTCGCACCAAGATCACCAAATCATCCGCATAGCCGCAGACGTCGTACCCACCTTGCCCTAGTGCAGTTAGCAGCCCGTCGACCACCAGAGACCAGAGGAGGGGGGAGAGGCATCCGCCTTGTGGGCAGCCCTCACCTGGCGTGGCTGTGATCGAGTCTGTGCCGAGTACCATTGAGATAATTCGGCTTTCTAGCGATGTCATGATCCAGTCTGCTACGACTGGCTCAACGCCTCTCTTTTCTAATGCATTCATGATTGATTTACGAGGCGTGTTGGAAAATGCCCCTTCTACGTCAATAAATGCGCATAGGGCTATCTCTTTGAACTCTAGAGCCTTTTCCAGTTTCCTGGTTAGACTGTGTAGAGCCGAGATGGTTGATTTACCTTTTTGGTAAGCAAATTGACACTTATGCAGGGGGTTCCGCATCAGCAGATCGCCTCTGATATAGTTATCAATAATCTTCTCCATCGTTTTCAAAAGGAAGGATGAGAGACTGATAGGACGAAAGGATTTAGCTTCGGTACTAGGGCGATTTCCAGCCTTTGGTATGAAGCTCACTTTCACCTCCCTCCAGGGTGTGGGAATGTGCGAACACGCAAAGCTCGCACGAAATAGAGCTAGCAGATCCGCCATGAGAATCTGAAGCCCCTTCTGCAAGAGGGCCGGATACACGCCATCGCCCCCTGGAGATTTAAAGGGCTTGAAGGACTTAATAGCCCAAGTAACCCTATCAAATAAGCGTGTTATCATGTCCCACCATGTTCCCCTGCCAACGCTGTGCACACTACCAAGTTTGCCGCAGTTTGAAACATGCTCTGTTCTAATGGAATCAACATGGTAAGGCCGTTGGCAGCAAGCGAAAGTGGTCTTCATTACAATATCCAAGCCAGTTACAGTTCACAACACAGACAAAATTACATTTTATTCGTAAACATACGAGCTAGGCCTGTGACATTTTTAAAGGTGCCCATTCCACATACGTACAACGTCAACGAAAAATTGAAAAATGACGTCAAAATGACGTAAATTGACGTGGTAGCAGAATTTTTAGTATGTCTTTAATGTCTGCTAAAACGTCATTTTTCAATTTTTCGTTGACGTTGTACGTATATGGAATACCCCCCAAACGGTGATTAACCTGGAAACCCTTAAATTAGTTAGGTAGGCTAGGTACCGGTACTAAAAGTCAGGACATTTCCTGCAAGTTTATGATTCGGCAACCAGCCTTATAATAATTATTTTTTCTATAGAATAAAACCTGAAATTAAAAAGAGAACAATTGAATTATGCCTTGCAGGCTTCCATTTACACCAAGTAGTAAACTTGTAATGCAATTTAGCCCAAGCATATGTAGTATAGTTACTGTATAATTATTAGGCCTAGATTAGAACAAAAATCCCAATAAAAAAATTAAATCCCTGAAAACGTTGACAATGCAAAAATATGTCGTACCACGCCAAATAATCACTAGTATTTAGAAGATTATCGACAAAAAATGAAGTTTTATGGTTGAGAAATAGATAAGTTGAGTTCCGTACTTGCCAGTGCAACAGATATACAAATTATGTTACGTCAATTGGTACATATTGACGGGAGTACGAAGTGTGGATGTCCACTTGGTGTTGTTCTTGGCTTTCTAATCACATGACTTAATCTAATAGTGAGTGATTAGCGAGTGGCTTACTAACACAAGGCTCTGCACGCCCTTGACTCCCTTTTTGATAAAATTTCTTTTTGCTTTTCAATTTTTTTGCCAATTTATTCGTTAGTATCTACGATTTTGAGATTTCAACGGATGTCAACACGATTATTTTGTCGTCTTTTGCCGTCGTGTTTACGTCTATCTATTTTTGGGCAAACTACGCGGTGGGTTTTGATGAAATTTGGCATGTAGGCTCGGTTAACTCAATTTTAGGGTTTTTTTTTTTTTTTTTTTTAAAAGGCTGAAAATTTTTATTTTCTCCAAAACAGCTCCAACAATTTTTTTTATTCTCATATAATAATATATTGTTATTTGTTATTAATGTTAACAAAACCCAATACATCGCTTGTCCCTTGACAGTTGGGGTCTGGGGGCAACAAAATAAAATAAAAACTCGATTTTCATGAATAATGAATAGAATATAAAAAAAATTCTGCGGAACGGAACTTTTATCGGAAAAGTTTTAGGTGTTGATTGTTGAATAGAGTATAGGCCTATATAGAGAATATATATTATGTTGTTCTGTGGAGTACGGTTACAAAACCGAACCTAGGTTGTTTTGATACTTCCCTTAACGTGAATTAAATATTTTAATAATGGCGGGATGCTTGTGTAGTCAAGCCTCATGCAAAAGCGCAATGCAATTACTTATTTATCTAAGGCGGGGATTCCACCAACGTCAATAGTGATATTAAATGTTTTTGGACGTGGTAGCAGACATTTTTAGACAGCTTAAGCTGGTGGAATGGAGAAGACAGTCACACTCCAAACCAACCTGTCGAATTATTGCAAGAATTGGTTTTCGAGAGACATAACATTTTCTCCTTCTAAAATATGGGGAAGAGATTTTCTGGAAGATGATGAACACCTCTTGTGGAGAAGAAAACCTCAAAGACGCTGCATGCACATACGAGAGACCACTGCTACAATAACACTCGGCAAAGAGACGCGCTCCTATACTACCAAGACAAAATCTCAGCTTGGCAAAACGTAGCTACACATATCTGGCACCAAAAATATAATAATCTGCTCCCCGTAGAGTGCAGACGTAAAAAGTTGCACAATGAAAACTCCATTTAAACACCTACTAAACTTATGGCTTCATGAGAAAAGATCTAGAAAACGTACTATTATTCCATGTAGAATAATAAAACTACAATATATTTCAATCAACATTAAGAACAAAACTTATTTTTTATTAACTCTCAACTAACGCATACACGCATTTACATACGTAACACACACACCTCCATAAGAATTCTGAATTAAATTGAAACAATGCACCGGCCCTAACACGTGGGAACACAGTTGCGTTGATTAATTCCTCGTAAAATGTTTAATTTCATTTAGCTTATTTAATTTTAATTTCATACAATTTATCATTTTATGTACCTATGCTTTTTTTTCAAAATTGGAATACATACTGTATATACCTATATATCGCCGTTTCCAAGTCAAAGGGAAGTAACTAAAAAATTGAGTGTTTGGTATCAAAAAAAGCAGAAAAAAATTCTCCGTTGAATGAAACAGAAATAAATCAGAGAATTAAATCTGGATTCAAATTAGATGAGTTAATTCTCTTTCTGAGCAACAAAATCCCCACATGTTACGCTATTTGGTATAGAAGTAACTCCACTTCCTTCTCTACGGCCCGATTTATATGGCTACAGCAGCCTGCTCCAAACGGAAGCAACTCGAGCTCCTTTATTCATTAGATTTGAAAAAAATCAAAAAGAAAAAAAACGCCAAAACTGATTTTGCAATTTACTCGAAACTAACAATTTTGAATGCGAATTTGATGCGCTAAAAAGGTTGGCCAACCCTGGATAAAGACTATCATCAACATAGGGATAACTATGTCATCAGATTCCGGTTGGCGCTGTGAAAGCTGATTCCATTGGAAAATGAATTAATGAATGAAACGTGCATGGAATATGTCTGTCGATTCCCCTTTTCCCGAGGTGAAAAAGTCTGTCCTTAGGGTTAATCAAGTTAAAAAACAGACTCACTCCCCCGCCAGGCTGACAAGGTTGCTTAAAGTAGAAATGCTGAAAGCAGGCGTTGGAAATGTGGGACCAAGTGGGCCCCCACAAAACCATTAATACACAATAATTGTAAGGCCGCTCTAGATAGACCTATAACCATTTTTCCTGCCCTAAAACTAAAATAAAATTAGACATTCTACTACCCTAGTAAATTAAACGTACACATTAATATCATCTCATATAACGAACAGTCCACGTTGAGTCCACTATTTCAAACAAGGATTCCACCTCTTCACGTATCATCAGTCATTCCCGGATGAATTTGGAAAATGTATTTATTGACAGAGACCCAGGGCAAACATCTATTGACTTTTTTTTTAATTATAATATAATTAGACCAGTTGTTCAGTTACAATGGGTTTTTCTTTCAGTCCATATCGCAAGGCAGGGCCCGTGTGCGACTTATACAATACTATCTGGCTTGTACATATACTTATTTAACCATATCAAAAAACTCATAATTCAATCTTGAATTCGTCGACATTATATGGTGTTAGGCGGGGATTCCACCAACGTCAATAGTGATATTAAATGTTTTTTGACGTGGTAGCAGACAGTTTTAGGCTGTCTAAAAATGTCTGCTACCACGTCCAAAAACATTTAATATCACTATTGACGTTGGTGGAATCCCCGCCTTAGATAAAATAAATAAATTATGCATTCAAACTTGAACTTGTCCGCATTATGTACAGTCAATAATTGAACATAGGGAGGAGTAGGGTAGTGACAAGGAGATGAGCGGTCTGAGGAAGGAAGAGGAGGTGGGGGGGGGGGGGGGAGTGTGTACGAGGTGGTACACTTTTATGTTGGTGGTAGTTTCGTTTTTATCCATTGTGTAACTGCTCTTTTAAAATAATTTAAGTTTTTTATTGATTTTATTTGCATTGGTAGTTTATTGTAATATGATATGCGTATATATTCAGATTGGTGTTGAGATCTTGTGGTTCGAACAGTTTGTCGTGTGAAAGGATGTGTCATGTCATGCCATCTTGTGTTGCGTGAGTGTTGTACAGATTTTAAATTTTGTTTTTGATTGTGTACGAATATTATTGAGCTTTTTATATATAATTGTTTAACGTCCAGGACATCCGCTAAATTGTATAGGTCTTTTGTTGGACATAATTTCCCCTTTTTATGTATAATTTTTAGGATTGTTCTTTGTATTGTATTGACTTGGTCATTTTGGTAGGCACCTCCCCAGGCTGATATTGCATACGCTAGATGAGATTCCGCTATAGCGTAATAAAAGGATTTAAAGAGGTTCTTGTGCAACGTTACGAAGTTGGACAAGTTTATATATAGTTTTTCTTAGTTCTAGTAAGTTAAATAATTTTGGTGCTATATATATATTGGAAGGATTTGGTAAAAGCCTCTACGTATGCTGTAGGTACTTAATTCTTCTAGTGTATGCCGGTCTGGGTCTCTGCTGATAGCAATGTCTTGTGTAAGAACAAGTATGTTTAATATTATTTACAACGGCGTTCTTCACAAATCTTTTTTTTTTTTTAGTTTTGTTTAATTCTTATTTCTTCAAGAATTTTTTCCACAGCATGTGCAAAATCTGGACAGGTGGCATAGGGAGGCGGGTCTATGCAGTTTTCATCCCCATTCCGATACTTTCCAGTTTGAACCAGATATCCTCTCATCCCACACGCCTGCGCACCAGCTATGTCATCGCGAACGTCCTGAAATAAGACAATATTAAGAACTAACCAGTGAGGGAAAGCCTTATATAGGAGTCCAAAATCAAATTTCACAGAAAACATATTTTTTGGTCTTGGGTAAAACGTAGATATTTCAGGTAAATGGCGCTGAAAACGCAATTAGACTCACAGTGACACTGAGTGTAAAAACCACTGCGAGGATCTTCAGAAGAAAAAACCAGATTTAAAAACACGCTTAGAGCTTTATACTGATTTTATACAAAAGTAGTAATTCAGTCGGATACTCTGCGTTTTGAGAAAGCTTCTATTTTTCATGGCTTTTTCTTCTGGCCAAGGGCATCCAGTTTATATATAACATCCTTGCTTCAGGGCGTTTTTATTGGTTTACAAAATATTTTGAAATCTCTGCTCTAAGGCCGCTATTCCACCGACCTCATTTTGTAGCGTGAGCGTGACATTGACGTGGTAGCAGTCATAAAAGAATTATTAATGATGTCTGCAACCACGTCAGTATCAGCACGCTCACGCTGCAAAACAAGGTCGGTGGAATAGCCGCCTAATCAATAATAAGCATAAGCAGCTACTCACATCCCCAATCATCACTGCAGATGAAGGATCGACACCGTCCAGAGCAGCTCTGAAGAATGCAGCTTCGGGTTTGCCCGCAACTATCGCTTTGCAGTCAGTAGCGTACTCCAACCCAAGTACGAATGGCCCGGGCCCCAGAGAAAGACCGTCCTTTTCCCTGAAATATCTGAAATACACTGGGTATGTTAGTTAGGTCAGGTCTTGGCCGGCCGCCATACCAAGTTGGATCCAGCGGATCAGAGCATGTTCAAAGCTGCAGATAACTTGGTCGTGTGCACAGTGCCGGTAGGGAAACATGGTAGGACTTGTCCTGGTCACCTCCGAACTAATCGTGTGACTTCACTGTGTTTCCCAAGTGGTTCGAAATCCACTATAATCAGGAGGTCCACTGTCCTATGGGCTGGCATAGAACAGTCAAGTCGGGGTCGCTCTATGGGCCCAAATATGAGGCCTAAGTCGTTATTAACCCGACGAACACTACTACTACTACGTCAGGTCTTGAAGTGTAGTGGTACAGACTCCAACTTTCACCCGATAGGTTGTTGGTTCGAGTCCCACACTGACTACATTTTCTGGCCATGCTTCGGAGGGCATATAAAGCAGACGGTCCCTTGTCATCCTAGTTTAGTGCAAAGGAGAGCTTTACAGCCCTAACTCCGCTAGGTTGACTTAGTAATAGAACAACAAAAAGTCAAGATTTATTTATGTTACATCGCTCAAATAGTTTGTTTTGTTTTATAATTTCTGCTTTCAGCATTTTTGCTTTAAGCGACCCTGTCAGCCTGGCGGGGGGAGTGAGTGTTTATTAACTTGAGGGCAGACTCCTTCACCTCGGGAAGAAAGGGAGTTGACCAACAGGGTGGACCTTAATCACTTAGTCACACGATTAATGCGGAGGTAAAGTAAAAATAAAGTTTAATATATTCCTCCAAAAATATATGGATTCATTGATACGAAGTTTAAGACAATTCAGTATGAATGTAGTATAGTCAAGTCATTAATTTTGTTTCTATACCTATACCTTTTCAGGGTAAACTTTTGATATTATTTTCACCCATTATGTTTCGCTTTTGTCAGGGCATGTCTTAGCGCAGTTGTTCAACAACCCCAACCCCAACAAGTGTTTTGTTTACTGACAGGTTAATGCAATCTCTAACATGTGTATGTTAGATATGATTTCTAGTATGTTTTAATTCTGGAAGATCTGAAAGACTAACAATGATCAATAGGTAATGTGAAATTTAATACTTGAGATTAAACATATTTTGTTGCTTTTTTGGCAATGGAGACCATTAGACATCGGAGAAACCAGGTACACAGCGTTCAAATAGCTAGGACTGAAGGTTATAGCAAATCGATATTTCGAACAAAAACCACTGGGTTTGCACACCACACGCTAAGCCATCTCTGACTGTCACAGGATGTCCCCTTTTAGCCTTCTTTGACCATTTGGGACATTGTCATCAGCAACATGCGCATTTTTTCTTGGCCGATGAAAGTTAGTTTTTCTTTTTTCTTTTATGTCATACTTTCGAACCTCTGGTTGGAAGCCTTTTAGTATTTCAATAAAGTCGTTTCAATTCAATTCAATTCAACCTCGAAACTCACAGTCCAGTTCCCCAAAAGCTCGGATTATATTGGCGTCGAATAAGTTTCACAAATTCTTACCTACCTACCTACCTAGTTTGATTAATGGCCACAAGGGAAGCTCCCGCCAATATGTGTCTGAATGCCCTGTTCAAAATATCATAATGAAATTGCGCCGGGCTTAGACCAATTACCACAGCATCAGCAAGTTCATCGCCTTCAGGTTGAGTAATACCGACAAAATCTTCTAGAGCTGCAGGCTGAAGAAGTAACAGGGGTTTCTTGAAATTCTCCTTTTCCACCTGAAAATTATACTTAAAATTTAAAGATTTAAGGAAGAAGAACATCTGACAGAAGCTGAAAAAATCTAGCATTTTTAGTTGAAAATCATTTAAGGAAACGAATGTTGAAGTCTCTTGTTTGGAGCATTGCACTGTACGGGTGTGAAATATGGTGCGTAAGGCGGGGTTTCCACCGACCTCTCATTGCAGAATGCAAAGACATTGACGTGGTAGCAGACATTCAAGACTTAGGCGGGTATTCCACAGACCTCTCATTGCAGATGACATTGACGGAAATTTTTGTTTTACTCTATGCCATAGTTAAAATTGATCAATGACCATAGAGTAAAATCACAAACAAACAAACTAAAATTAAAAAATGGTGTCATGGGATATGTTAAGTACGAACATTTTAATAGATTTCTATAAAAAGAAAAATTTCCGTCAATGTCATTTGTATTTTGCAATGAGAGGTCGGTGGAATACCCGCCTAAGTCTTGAATGTCTGCTACCACGTCAATGTCTTTGTAATCTGCAATGAGAGGTCACTGGAAACCCCGCCTAAGTGAGAAATACCGTAAAAAACCCGAAACATTTGAGATGTGGTGCTATCGTCGTATGCTATGAATACTTTGGCAAGCCTGTTACCAATGAGGGGGTCCTAACCAGAATAACCAAAACCAAAACTCTGGTGGCATTCATATGTACAGGCACATGACATTTGCTTATGGCGGGGTTTCCACATACGTCAATCGTCAATGAAAATTATGAAATTGAAGGTTTAGCAGACATCAAAGACATACTAAAAATTCTGCTACCACGTCAAAACCATATTTTTCGTTGACGATTGACGTATGTGGAAACCCCGCCTTAACACGAGAACTTCGTCAGTTGCATGATGAAAGGAACCATAGAAGGCGTAAACCGATCTGGGCGCAAGAAAGGAGTATCTGCAGCAAGTCATGGAGGAAGTGGGGGCCAGTTTCAGCAGTTGTAATATGCAAATCCGGGCTGATGCGCAGTGGCCGATTTGAAAAAGTGCTTCCCAGCGTTTCAACAACAACTGCCAGTCGACATCTTCAGTGGCACTACTTAGACTTCAAATTCTTTGCTTCAAATCAACCACGGCTCATTTGCCTGGTATCTACTGTTTCATCACTACGTCATAACTTCTTACCAACGCTCTGGCCGCATTTAGAGACGTAAAAATTTCAGATTCACACAAAGTAAATCCAAGGCCGGTAAGGCGCTCATAGAGACATCGGCGTGATTCCTTGGTTGTGTTTGTTACAAATTTGATATGAACTGGCGATTTCCGCAACCTAAAATATTGAAAATAAAAGTTTAATGTCGGGTCCTGACATCGAAAGTGACATATAGATTCTTAGCAAAATCTCTCCCCGTCAACCATGACATGGTATCGAATACAATAGCTTAAGGAGGTTCATAAATTATACGTACCCAGCATAAGGGGTTTGGCCTTTGCCTTAACACAAGCTACTATTCAATTTTTTTATTAAATGGAGATGTGTGTATGGTGCTCTGCGTTGCAGATTCAAGGTAGATTACAGCTACTGTCCAAATATAGTAATTACATGAGAGAATGAGACAAGACAAGAGATCAGTGAACCAGACCTAGGCGGCGCGCACCGCGGTGGTTCTCAGATTCTACGAACGATACTTAAAATTTAAGTAACACTACGACTGCACGGCAGTCGGTCCAAATGTCCAATAATAAAAATAAGTGCAACATAAGAGTTACTTATATTTTAAGTATCAATACAACAGCAAAAGCTTTCACGGCCAGAGTCGAATGAATTTAGAAGTCTAGGCAGTTCCACTGAAGATGTCGACCGCAGATGTTGACGAAACGTTTGGAAGTTCGCTTTCATTTCGACCACGGCCCATCAGCCCGGATTCTACTGGTTCTTCATTTTAAGTATCAATCAGTAGATCAGACCAAAATGGAACTTCGGGGCTTTGCAGTTGACTGTACACTGTACTTACTTTTGAAGTGCTGAAACTGCATTAGAAGTTGCTAAGTTATCAATGTGTAATGTCCCACTTAAATCTATTAAAACTGTTTTCAATGCCATAATTATAAATCAATATTAACCTCACAAGAAAAGGAAGAAAAGCAGATCTTGTGAATTGTGAAATATTGAAGTTGACTAGCCACCGATTTATTGATTTTGATTACATCAAAAAGTACAAAAACAAAAGCAGAAAACGTCTGTTTTATTTTTATTAGGCTCTATATTAGACAGGTATTGTCATCCGCCATGTTGTATCCATTATAAGTCTGGTGTATAAGCCAAGCATTGGGTGTTTACCTATTTATTTTTAGTAATTTACCGTTGTTTATTTATTATTATTTAAAAAAGGTGCTACCAATTAGGGAAGTAGTTCATAAGAAAATACTAAATCGTATATATTCGTTTTTTTCTATCTTTTACAATCTTTTAATTTTCTTACAATACTTACCATATAGGAAATTTGGGATACAACATGGCGAATGACAATACCCGGGTATATAGTGCCCACATAGTGCCTTAATTTTTATTTCCTGACAGAAACAATAATTAAAGAAAATGAGTTGGCCATTGTTTTAGGCTACGAACATCTAAATTGATATAATTTATTCTGATATTATAATTGCTTTTTCGATATTTTCATCTTGAATAAATTAATTAATGATTTGCTACAGGAAATTTATATCCTGTCGGCTGTCTGAGACCTTTGACCTTCAGATTTTGACAATTTTGTTGACGTCGTCTAGTCAACAATGTTTAGTTTTAAAAACAAAGAAAAATCTTTAAATTTCTAATTATAAAATAAGTCGATGGTCATTAAATTGACGTATTATGAGATAACTACTATTTATTAATATCGCGGTAAGATATTTCCGCTGGATGTGCATTGTTTCATTGAAGACTCGGTAAGTGTCTCTCCACATAGCCAGCACATTACCCACTTACCGTATAAAATATCATAAACGTCACTTAAAAATATGCTGATTCTGGAATTATCACATTACAAATATCTAATTTGCCATTTACTTAGCATGTCGCTAAGATTACAAATCAAATTTTGTCCTAGAATTAAACTTTTGCATGACAAAATTATGATCTCACCAGCCTACTCCCGGATGAGTATTTAAGCAAGGTCCACTGGTTTTACTTACATAATTACTGATCCTTACTAGATACGCCTACCATCATCACTACAATACGCCACAGTTCTTGTAGAACCCAGTATTTTCCTCAAGCCTCATCCATTGGTCCTTGTAGACCTTGTAACAAGCCAGTACCTACCCTTCGGCCTTCATGACTCCATCCACAGACGCCCTCTTACAAATTCTTCTCACCGTTATTACCCTCCTTATTCCGCGAGTTATTCCCTTTTGTCCAGGTGGGCGCCTTCCTCCTGGAACATTTTCCGCACTCTCTGGTATTGTTCTAAAAAGTTAGCATAAGCAGAAAACAACTTAAACACTTAAACGCCCCCCCCCCCCCCGCATCTACACTTTAGTTGCGAATACCAGCATCGCAAGTCACAATTTGAAACTAAAAACGGCGCTCAACCTCCTGGAGGTATGTGGATACCTGCATGGCTGGTTCGAAGCGCTTTGTAGGCCATGAGTGAACTGAACAGTTGAATCCGTTAATATCCGATTAACTGAACAACTGTTAACTAAGAGTTCAACCAATTCCCGGTTCAGTCGGCCAGGTCAAGTCACTCCCACTCCTACCATTCGGACGTGATAGGGGGCAGGTCTTTTTGAATTGGTTGTCGATTTAATTTAATTGTGAGTTGCAACTTCATTGGCGAGCTGAATTGATGAACGAATTTGGTGAAATACACAGCACAATTGCACCAGCCCTGTCTCTACAATGGATCTCTTTCGCATTGAAATCCAAAATGTCTGCTAACTTGTAGCCACGGAGAAATAACGCCAAATCCCAATTTTTCCTGCATTATAAGCGGTTTCATCTGTGAATGAGGTCCATTTCCCTCGGTTGAGTATCCCATCTCTATTCTCCAAGCCTCAAGTGAGGTTACCGGAAGACACATCGTGGGAAGGCATTATCAGTTTCAGTAGGGATATGTCACGCTTCAACTCTTCACTGATAATTTCCGACCGCTAAACCTAGCCGGCACCTTTTCAATACCGTATACAAGTCGGTAACGTCGTAATATTGTTAAAAATGGGGAGTGTGTGTGTGTGTGGGTCGTAAAGAAACGATACAAGTGAAACTGTTGTATTACAGGGAAATATATATGAATTATTAATCAATTACTTTTAAATAGCAACCACGGGCCACAAGAAAGATAGTAAGGGAGAAGAGCACTGGCGCGGATACAAGGGGGAGTTCCCCGGGCCCCATGCCTCCAATTATATAAATCTGCGTCGGTAAAAACTAAGCCTTGCAGCATTCAAAATGTGTACAACCGTAATATTTCACACCTAGTTCTTCAAAAAATTTCCCCTGGGGTTACCCCGGGCCACCATTTGCAGTTATAGGCCTACGTTAAATTGAGACTGCTGTCAAAATGCGTAAAACCTAAAATTTCGCACTTTGGGCCTGACCGTTAGCAGTTGTATGAATCTAAGTCGGTAAAACATTAGGCCTACTTCTATCACAATTTGGAGTCTTTTTGCCGGGTATAACATATGTATTAGCTATCTATACTTGGATAATGCCTTCGAGAACAATTTATTCGCCATGGATGGACAAAGCCACAACTCATTCACTATATACTAATAGGAAAGTATGTATATGTACTGTATATATCGTTCTTTTATAGTAATAATAATAATAATAATAATAATCGCCTTTAATGTAAAAAAAAAAACACAACAATGTTCGCAGCGAATATTAGGGCCAACTGCTTAAAAAAAAATTATGATAAACTTTATAAGTTATAATCTCATTCACACACACATTCACACTCATTCATACAGCCATTCCAGCTCATGACACGCACTCATTCACTCACTAGGTATTGTTCGATGCCTGAAGGTCAATGAGGTATTTTGAATAGTTTTTCTTAAATAGGTTTATTGATGTGGAGTGACGTAGTGGTAGTAAGAGAAGCTTTCCAAGCAAAATTCTCAATTTCTCTTTTGGTTTGGGTGTCACATCATGATATCTCAAACAGAACAGTGTGCTCAATGCCTCTTTTGTTTTTCAGATTCTCAATGTCTTCTGCAAAATTAACTCTAAATCAGGCTTACCGGCTGATCCCTGAAGATGACCTATATAAGCAAAAACCCGATGAACACAGAGCCGAAAGAAAACAGGGCATATTCAATCTAAGGGCGTTTTTCTTTCTCATCTTATGGTACTTCTTCAGCGCGTGTACATTGTTCTTAAATAAGTACATCCTGTCGTATATGCATGGGGATCCGACGTTGCTGGGCACCTTCCAAATGCTCATGACGACTGTGTGTGGATTCATTCAGTTGTATTACCCTTGCGGTATGTACAAACCAGTGAGTCGGCAGGTCCGCCCGCCCGGATTTTTAAGACATATGATGCTAGTCGGATGCACGCGGTGAGTTCATATCATAGTGCATAGGCGGGGTTTCCACCGACCTCTCATTGCAGAATGCACTTACGTTGACGTGGTAGCAGATATCATTAATAAAGGCGGGGTTTCCACCGACCTCTCATTGCAGAATGCACTTACGTTGACGTGGTAGCAGATATCATTAATAAAGGCGGGGTTTCCGCCGACCTCCCATTGCAGAATGCAAATGACTTTGACGGAAATTTTTGTTTTACTCTATGCCATAGTTAAAATTGATCAATGATCATAGAGTTAAATCACAAACAAACTAAAATAAAGAACCGGTCCGAGTTTACTCGAATATGCTTTCCAATGTATCAAAATTAGTATATAGAGAAAATGAGTAATTTCATGGTAAATAATTTTCCTATGGTTAAATTTCCGATATCTCAGGCTCGGGGGGAGGGGGGAGGGGGGGGGGGTTCTCCACCTGACTTCACTGGAGGTGAGGTAAATTCTAGATAGGTCAGACCAACACATTACCACACAGCAATACTGGCAGGGCAAGCAATGCATTTGAGCGTGAATTTTCAAAAAAAAAAAAATTTTTGTACAAAACCAAATACAGGGCTGGAACCAGGTCATATTTTTCCTAAAAAGTCATATTTTTCATTGGCAGTCATAAAATGTCATTATTTTCTTTACTTGGTCACAAAAGTCATATTTTCCCTTGTCGGAAATAATCAACTTATTATATCTTATTAGCTTAAAACCGTAAATTTCACGTTTTTTAAATTTAAAAGTAATTTGCGCCAACATAAACGTCGTGGTAGAAGCATTATACTTATTGTACCTATATTATATTAGAACTTCTTATATATTCTTATATATTATAGTATTCTGTGGGTAGAAGCATCGGGAGCTTGCAAGCATGCCTCCATATTATAAGGGCACAACATGCTGGCATTCACATGCACTTGCCCTTCTTTGATGGAGCTCCCACACTGGCTACATTTTCTGGTCATGTTTCGGAGGGCATGTAAAGCAGGTGGTCCGGGTCTTGCTAGTTGAGTGTAAGAGAGGGCTTTATAGCCTTAACTCCGCTAGGCTGGCTTACTAATAGAACAAAAAAAGTCCTTATTTATTTGCACCTACACAAAGAAGCCAGCTACTGAAGAGCCGATCGTACATCCGCATCGTTTCGCTCTTGAAGACCAGCAACATGCGTGCTCAGATAATATTCATCTGCAAAAGCGCGAGGATTTTCACTCGTTTTAATGGCTTTTTCCAGTCGTCTGATCCGATGATTCATTTACTGTATTTGGAGTTAAATCGCTTGGCTAAAACTTTAATATTAAAGGTCTGCAAACCTGATGCTGTGGCTAAACTTGGAGTTAGCACGGATGTTCTGTCGAAAAATCACCTACTTCCGTCTACTCAAATTATTCTAGATGAAGAGATAGTTGAAGAAATCGGCCGTTTAACCGATTTTGATCGATCAGCTTTTCTCTTGAATTTTCAAAACCATTTCGTTTCCGCTTGCAAGCACCTACTAGAGAAAAGCTCAATCAATAATAAGTTCATAAAGGCCTGCCGCTGCTTGCATCCTGATGAGCGCAGGAAAGCTGTTAGCATTGGGTGGTTGGTGACAGTAGCTCGCTCACTGCCTCTTCAAATCGATGAAGATCTCTTACAAGACGAGTGGCGACTTCTACAGTTAGAAACAGACTCTATCAAGTTTGAAGAGAACGTTAAAAGTATACCCATTGATGACTCATTTTTTCCCCCCATCAAAACTGCTACTGGAAAGCTGTCCTATCCAACTGTCACAAAGGTTGTCAAGGCAGTGTTATCTCTCTGGCATGGTAACGCGAACGTAGAGGGAGGATTCTCTGACTCTGCTCGTTATTTACTGGAAGATAGGGCAAGTATGAGCGAGCGGACGCTCAATGCTGCTATGCAGGTAAAAAGTAGTTTAAAAAATATGGAAATCAAGCCCAGTTGGTGCCAGCCACCCAAAATCTAGTGAAATTGACGAGAAATGCCTGCAGTACATATAAAATGCACCTTGAAGATGAGAAGAAGAGAAAAGATGAAGAAGCCAAGAAAATTAAGGAAGCAGAAGAGCAAACATTGAATGAAAAAGAGGTACAAGCTAAAATGACAGCTACTAGAACTGTGCTTCAAGACGAGGAATTGAAATTAAAAGAGATGAAAAACAACGAGACTGCCAAAAGGAAAATAGAAAATAAACTATTCGAAGAAGCCAACAAAAGACAGATTTACAAAAAAATGACCTGAGTGAAGTAGCCGTTGCTACTGCACTCCTAGATGGTGTCTCCAAAGTAAGAAAAGAAGTAGAGAAAGAAAAGAAAAACATTGATGCAACCGAAAAAACTGTAGAAAAAAAAACTATACTTATTTCACTTTTTTTTTTTAAAAGTAAAAAAGTAGCCTAATTTTTCATTTTGTAATTATAGTAGCATGCTTTCTTTTGATATTGCCTCTTTTGATTTCGATATGTAGGCCTACCTACCTACTATTCTACTTCTTAAGACATCTTTTTTGTACTGCTTTAAGTCATAAATTAGTCATAAATTTCATTGCTGGTGGTCATAAAAGTCACATTTTCGTATGAGTATAATTGGTTCCAGCCCTGCAAATACTTTTCTGGGAAAGCAACCTGTCCGGTTTCGTTACTCAATTTAACACATAAAACATACCTGAAAGTAGAAATCATCGATAGAAAGGTTTCGCAGAAAAATTATTACTTTTTAGTAATTTTTCATGAAAATTTAGTTATTTTTATGTTTTCCCCCAGAAGCAAACTATCAACGGGCAAGCGACCCCCCGCATCTTATCAACATTAATAACAACTACGATATATGTGAATTTAAAAGAAATCGTTGGAGCCGTTTTTGGGAAATAATTTTTTTTTAAACGTTTTTTGGAGTTGTTGGAGAATAAAACCCCCCAAACTGAGTTAGCCCCAAATTAAAAAAAACGTTCCCAAGGTATGATTTTTGTAAACCTACATGCAAAATTTCATCAAAATCAACCGAGTAGTTTGCCCGGAAATCGACGCACAGACAGACAGACAGACATACAGAGCGACAGACAGACATTTCGTAAAAACCACTTATTTGGGTTCCTGGGACCTCAAAACGTGTAAATCCGTTGAAATCTCGGAATCGGAAATTTTGACCATCACAATGCTTTCCTTATACTACGTATAAATTGGAAAGCAAAAATGGCGTCATGGGATATGTTAAGTACAAACATTTTTATAGATTTATTTAAAAAGAAAAAATTTCTTCAATGTCATTTGCATTCTGCAATGAGAGGTCGGTGGAAACCCCGCCATATATCAAGTGCAGGGCTCAAACTATATTTTCTTGTGATTCTGGTATATGGATCAATTTCGTATAAAAATCCAGTCCAAAATGCAGGCTCTACATTTAGATCATAGAAATGGAATGGAATGGCAGGAGCTACAATATCCCTTACGGGGCTCCCGTTAACCATAAGCCAACTATCAGAGATAAGTACCGATGTAAAAAATATCGAAGTTTTAGGAGTGTACATCCCGTAGGGAATTGGCAGCCCGAAATGAAATACTTTTTATTTTTTATTTCATTAACTAAGCATGTCATTAAAGATTTGGCTCATCAAAGTTGTAGAAGACTACTTCATGCATCATATAATAAGGTATTTTTCGTTTTCGAAATTGTAGTTTTTTTATAAAATTATAAGATTATACGTGAAAATTTATTGTTTATAAAATATTTGCATGTTTCTGAAAAAACTACAATTTCGAAGTTAGAAATATCTTATAATATGATGCATGAAGTAGTCTTCTACAACTTTGATGAGCCAAATCTTTAATAACATAGTTAATGAAATAAAAAATAAAAAGTATTACATCTCGGGCGGCCAATTTCCTACGGGCTGTACACTCTTAAGCATTGTTGCATAGCAGAACGGATATCTGGACCTGGTCAAAACTCTGTACTTAGCTTGTGCCTACCTACCTACGATACTATAATATCCTGTGCAGTTACTTTTGTATGAAAAGCGATAAATGTGTTCGTTCCAGGATTCCCGGGTCTTCTAGTTGAGTTAGGTTGGCTTAGTAAAAGTCAATATTCATTTATGGCCAATACTATACGTACTGCCCCCCTAGAAATATATTAACTGGAGCGGCGGGAGCCATTATATGCCTTACGAGGCACACGTTAACCATAAGCCAACTATCAGAGATAAGTACCAACGCAAAAAATATCGAAGTCTTACACATTGCACCATAGCAGAACGGAAACCTGGACCCGGTCAAAAACTCTGTACTTAGCTTGTGCAGACTATTTTCCCCCACCAAATTGCGTACTTATCTTGTGCAGGCTACACTAGCAGCCCTATTGATAACGGTATCCAGCCACGAGATGACTGGCCCCCACATCCTCCATCACTTGCTGCAGAGTGCAGATATCCCTTTGGTGCCCATTCCATTAACCGGCTAGGGCTATTTCCAAAAACGGTGACGTGGTAGCAGACATTCAAGACTTAGGTGGCGTTTCCACCGACCTCGCATTGCAGAATTTACGGAAATGTTTATTTTGCCGTAGTTAAAATTGATCAATGATCATACAGTAAAATCACAAACAAACAAACTAAAATTAAAAAATGGCGTCATGGGATATGTTAAGTACAAACATTTTAATAGATTTCTATAAAAAGAAAAATTCTAATTTCCGTCAATGTCATTTGCATTCTGCAATGCGAGATCGGTGGAAACGCAACCTAAGTCTTGAATGTCTGCTACCACGTCACTGTTTTTGGAAATAGCCCTAGCCGGTCAATGGAATGGGCGCCTTGGGCGCCCAAGTCTGTTGACGCCTTCTATGATGCAGCTTCTCGTGTCGTGGCAAATGTCCGATTCAGTAAGCTCTTCTTATAACATTGTTTTTTTCATTTTAGGTTTATCACAGTAATTCTTGGTCTAGTCGCACTAAATTACGTAGCAGTATCCTTTACGGAAACGATAAAAAGTTCTGCGCCTATGTTTACCGTGTTAATAGCGCGGTGTCTTCTGGGAGAGAGAACGGGACTTTGGGTAAACCTGTCGCTAATACCTGTCATGGCCGGCCTTGCGTTGGCGTCTGCTACTGAGCTGAGCTTCGATATGCGAGGATTTGTCGCGGCTATGCTGACAAACGTAACGGAATGGTGAGTTTTATTTTGCGTAAAGTCAAATTTCATAGGAAATATCAATGAAGGAGCCTTCATTTGGGAATTAATAGGAGGAAGAAATGTTCCTCCTCATGTTAATGTTTAGTATGCGACTGTCAGGACATGTAGAGTAGTGGTACAGACTCCGACTTTCATCCGAAAGGTTGTTGGTTCGAGTCCCACCCTTGCTACATTTTTTGGCCATGCTTCGGTGGGCCTGTAAAGCAGGCTTTCCTAGTTGAGTGTCAGAGAGGGCTTTATAGCCTTAACTCCTCCAGGTAGGCTTAGTAATAGAACTGAAAGTCAGTATTATTTTTTTACTAACACCAATTGGCCATAGATGGGGCTACTGAGTTGAGCTTCGATATGGCGCAAATTCCACCGACCTCGTTTGTGATAGTGATAGCGGACATTAAAGGCAGTCTAAAAATGTCTGCTACCACGTCAATAACTATCACAAACTAGGTCGGTGGAATTTGCGCCTATGCGAGGATTTGTCGTGCCAATGCTGACTAACGTAACGGAATACTGAATTTTTTCGCACACTGTCAAATTATATCGATCGATGGAGTATCATTTGGACATTCGTAAACAGAAGGAGTGCTCCTTTTTTACCGATTCACACCTTGAGCTTCAACTATACACCAGTGTCTCTTCAGTCCTCATGGAAATCCCAGCTACATTCATCTTCGAGGACACGGAGTGAGTCCCCAGCTACCGGCTATGCTCCTGCATGTAGCGAGGAACGTCTTAAAATTGTCAAAATATCGAAAATCTATGCAAATTTCTATTTCAGCCTGCAAAACGTCTACTCAAAAATGTTGATAAGCGGTGAGAAGTACCGATTCACGCCGGCTGAGCTCCAACTATACACCAGTGTCTCTTCAGTCCTCGTGCAAATCCCAGCTACATTCATCTTCGTGGACACGGAGCGAGTCCTCAGCTCTACTGACGCGACGCAGCTGGCTGCGTTCATCCTAAATGGCATATTCTTTCATTTCCAATCAATATCAGCGTATGTTCTTATGGACTATATTAGTCCCGTCACGCACAGGTGGGTTAGAATTAATCATCAATAGCTTGCTGAAACAATAAGGGATCGTAGAAAATCGCCACTCTACAGTCTGGAAATTGTACTATTATTATTAATTAACTGGGGGATTAGTTAAAGATGTTGTCTATTTAAGTTTTGAAGACTTAGTATCTTAGTATTTTTTTTTGTTTGTTTTGTTAAGAGCAATTCGTAATGCCCCCACTACGCGTTTTATGGAGATTGAGATTGAGACGGCGACCAATGTTCTACTTCCGAAAAATTTCTTCACAACTTTTCATTTCATGACCCCCTGAGTCTAAAACCACCCTCCGTTCAAAATATTGTAAATATATACTGTATGTACGTGGCTGGTCCGACAAGTGCTTAGCCTACAAAAGAAGAACGAAAATTTTGGAATAGTGGCGATTTATTTCTCAACATTGGCTCCTTTTAACTCGATACACTTGACCCAGCGATTCTCAAACTTCTTTAACCCGTCTGAAAAAAATGTTTCCTCGAGGTCAGCAAAATAGGCCTCCGTAGCGGCGATGACCTCCTCATTCGACTCAAATTTCTGCCCGGCGAGTGACTTTTTCATGTTTGGAAGAAAAATTCGCATGCCGTCAAATCTGGAGAATATAGTGGATGGAGGCCCAATTTGACCTATTTGTCCGTGTCAAGGGCGGACGTGTGAGTCAGTGCGTTGTCATGGTGGAAGATCACTTTTTTCTTCACCAAATGGGGCTGTTCTTTCCGCCATTCGAGGTCGAATCGGCCCAATAATGCAGCATAGCATAGCCCTGTGATCGTTTTACCCTTCTCCAGGTAGTCGATGTAGATAACACCTTTTGAGTCCCAGAAAACGGGACCATCCCCTTTCCGGCCAACCGAGAACAATTTTCGCCTTCTGAGCACGTTCTCCGGGTACAGTCCACTGTTTCGACTGTTCCTTGGGCTCTGGTGTACCAGTTGATCCATGTTTCGTCAACGGTCATGAAACGACGCAGAAACTCCTTCGGATTTCGCTTAAACAGCGTCAAACACTGCTCTGAAGTGGTTACGTGGTTGCGCTTGTTGTCCAGAGTGAGCAAATGTGGCACACATTGCGCCGACAGCTTTCTCATGCCCGAAATTTCATGCAGGGTATAACCCTCTTGGTCTTTTGAAATGCCTACTGTCTCCGCTATCTCACACAACTTCAATTAGCAGTCTGCCAATACGAGATCGTGGGCTTTTGTCGTATTATCCTCCGTAGAAGCCGATTTCGGGGCATCTGGGCGTGGCTCATCAAAAACCGACGTGTGACCACGTTGAAGCTAGTTAAACCAATTTTTGACGGGCGCCATCGAAGGAGAAGAGTCACCGTACACAGCTACCAAGCGCTCTTTGATTTCGCTGCGCGATTTCTCTTCCGAAAACCAGAATCTAATCACCGATCGATAATGTTCTTTTTCCATTTTCCTAAAATCCGCAACACGCCCCTCTTCTACAAGTGGGCAAAACAAAACCACTAGTCCGATTCGACTGAAATTTTGACAGACGCCGTCTACTGGAGTGTACTATACGATTTTAAATGACACTTGCGATAGTGGCGCCATGGGACAGTGAGGCTAAGTACTTGTCGGACCAGCCACGTATGTATGTACTGTACATATATCGATTTTAGGAAATATTATTCGAATTTGATGGGACTTGGCACAAAAATTGATCACACAAATGTCTTGATCGAGTTCGTTAACCAGCAGGATCCGCCATTTTGTTGCAAGATGGTGGCCGATTGAAACCTTATAAAATGTATATCTCAGTTAAAATTAGTCGCAGAGGAATGAAATAAAATCTGACTGAAAGCCCGTATTATTGTCTAATAACCTAAATAATGGTTATCAACGATTTCAAGATGGCGCCCAGTCAAAGGGAAAATAACATGATACTTAATTAAAAGTTCATTGTCGCCATTGTGTACTATACATAGTGTACTATACGATTTTAAATGACACTTGCGATAGTGGCGCCATGGGACAGTGAGGCTAAGTACTTGTCGGACCAGCCACGTATGTATGTACTGTACATATATCGATTTTAGGAAATATTATTCGAATTTGATGGGACTTGGCACAAAAATTGATCACACAAATGTCTTGATCGAGTTCGTTAACCAGCAGGATCCGCCATTTTGTTGCAAGATGGTGGCCGATTGAAACCTTATAAAATGTATATCTCAGTTAAAATTAGTCGCAGAGGAATGAAATAAAATCTGACTGAAAGCCCGTATTATTGTCTAATAACCTAAATAATGGTTATCAACGATTTCAAGATGGCGCCCAGTCAAAGGGAAAATAACATGATACTTAATTAAAAGTTCATTGTCGCCATTGTGGTTTGAAATTTGAAACAATGAGGAACAAGTGTTGTTTTACTGCCAAGGTAGATAGATATATCGACCTGGGACTATTTAAATTGAGTGTGAAGTATTGCACCCAATGGGGTTCATATGTGGCGTCATTTTGTAGATGGCAGCACCAGTTGCAATGATATCAAAGCGTTGATTTTTCCATAAGCCTCAATACTATTTTAAAATGATTTTTAATTATGTATTATTTTAAAGTGAAATTTTTCTATAAATCATGGAGAATATATATATTAAATTATATGCAGCGAAATAAGGTCCAGGCATAGTAAAAATATTATAAAAAATATTAAAAGAATTAATTAGATGCTAAGAGCTTAGTTTTCGCATGCAAACGGCGGCCATTTTGAATAATATGGATATCGGTTTGTCGTCAGCGAACCTAGTGGCCAAAACTGTCCCTACAGAACCTCATTTAAATAGTCGTACATTTCGAATTGTTTGTTTCAGTGTGGCCAACACAGCAAAAAGAGCATTCCTCATCTGGCTTTCGATAATTTTGTTTGGAAACCCGGTGACCCTGCTCAGTGCTCTCGGAACCGTGACAGTTATCGCAGGCGTTTTGCTCTACAACAAAGCCCAGGAGTATGACGTGATAGCAAGTAGGACACAGAAAGTTTGACAGTAAAATTAAAAAAATCTTTATTTGGGGCAACTGTGGCCAGAACATCTTTTCAGCTTTTAAGGGCAATGTTCCAAAATTTACAACACAAAAAAGTATGAGAGCGGTTTGTTTCAACTCAAAGTTTGGGGTCTTGCACACTTGCAAACTTAAATGTCACAGAACCTCCTAAATTGTAGTGAATCCGCAAATAGTTTAACTGTCGAATGAAAATTTTGTTAAGGCGCCCATTCCACATACGTACAACGTCAATGAAAATTATGAAATTGAAGGTGGTAGCAGAATTTTTAGTATGTCTTTAATGTCTGCTACCACCTTCAATTTCATAATTTTCATTGACGTTGTACGTATGTGGAATGGGCACCTAAGGCACTGTTCAATATTCCGTCATTTGTGATTAAAAAAAGTTGAGAGTTTTGTTTTAAGGAGACTATTATGTCGATAACTTAAGTATCTACATAATGGTCTCCTTAAAACAAAAATCTCAACTTTTTTATTCACAAATGACGAAATATTGACCAGTGGAATACACGTCTAATGCCAATTTGTTTTATTTAAGACTTTGGACGCACTGCCCTGAAAGCCCGTTTCGAGGCTGAACATAATTTTAAAATTAGGCAAATGACCATTTTATAACAGTGTAGCTAGTAATATTCCCAGCCCACGTGTTTGTTTGAGAGTAAGGGTGGTTCTTACCATCGCTTGAAAAGTAACGGTAAGGTAAGAAACGTGCTGCGCCTGTTGAATTGTTGATTTGTTTTTAATTTGCCGCCATTTTCCTTTTTTATGTTGGAACCCTACTACGCGGAAACACTTTTTTTGCTATTTCTCCCCATCGCAGGGCTGTATGCCAGATTTCCTCCTGTGTTTCACCGCTATCAGCAATACTATGCTAAGGCGGGTATTCCACCGGCTTCATTTGTGATACTGTCGCTGACGTTTGTTTTGTTTTAAGGAGACTATTATGTAGACACTTAACTTATCTTTTATAAATTAAGTTATAATATGGTAGAGACTTATTAATGATGCCTGCTACCATATTATAACTTAATTAGTTAAGTATCTACAGTACATAATAGTCTCCTTAAAACAAAACAACGTCAGTGACAGTATCACAAATGAAGCAAATTGGCCAGTGGAATAGCCGCCTTACGGTTTGGCGACATCTGCTCTATTTTATTTGGCGACTATTCCACCGACGTCGTTTTTCAATGTGGATGTGCATGACGCGGTAGCAGACATAATTAATAAGTCACTATCATATTTTAAGGAGACTATAATGTAGATACTTAACTTATCTATTATAAATTAAGTTATAATACGGTAGAGACTTATTAATGATGTCTGCTGCCACGTCATGCACATTCACGTTGAAAAACGACGTCGGTGGAATAGCCGCCTTATCGTTGAGTTCCATAGAGCCTGCGCGGTAGAAGAATTTTTATAACCCTACTTCCTATTTATATTACTCAAGGCGCGCTTACCTTTTCCAAAAAATTTGTAAACAAAAAATTATTAATATTCTAAATCTAGGACAATTTGGCAATCTTTCTATGAAATGAAATTAATGAAATGAAAACGACTTTATTGCAAATGAACAAAAGGCGAACAATATAAGACTATAAAGTCTTGTTTTCATGCTAACCTTCTATTCAATATTGTTCTTATTAATAATTATAAATAATAATTAATATCAGACAAGCAAGTAGACTTTCCTTAAATTCTTGTTGACGTAGCTGATCCACCATTTAATTTTTATTTACGATTCTATTGCACATTATTATATTATAATTTTATCAGTAAAATTATACCCAATATAAAAAAAATAAGGCTTAAGGTTTAGGGCTTAGGTTGAATTTGTAGCCTCTGGTCATTTATCCGGAAATGGGAAATCTAGAAAAATCTCGACAATGTGGGACTTTAGCCCTTTCGACGTTTCCGGGGATTTTTGTTATCATCTACACCCCAACTGTCCACCGTCCGCCTTTAGCTCGGTACACACAAACGATTCGTCACGCGCGAGTTAGCAACGTTTTTTTTCTTTCATTTTAAGAAATGGGCTTCATGAATGGTTGGCGCTACTTCTGAAGATTTCTAAACTGTGCCCTTTCGCGTGGTCAGCTTCACGCCAGTGTTAGATATCTTGTGAAGTTGACTCTGGGCCCGGGGAATTTGAACTACCCACTTGTTACAACGAAAAAATACGTTGGCAATTGGAGCGTGTCAAATCGATTGTGTGCACCCGGCCTTTGAGCGAGTTTGAATGAGACAAATAGATGAATGAATGTGTATTAAATAGAACAATTTAAACACAATAATTGTAAAGCCCCACAAGAAGACCTACAACAATTTACCTTGCTCTAAAACAAAAGAAAAAATTCAATTACATATACTTAAACTAACTACTAAACTACTAAGTTATTGTTTTGATCTTTATTTTCCGATATGATATAATATATATATGATATATGTCTTGAGGAGGAAACCACCAAACTCAAACTCAATTACTATAATAATATATAAATCAGATTTTTCGGAACTAAGAAAAATTTTGAGCATAGTCACAATGAAAACGGGCTCATTTTCATGTTACCATAGCATTTAATGTCTGTGATACATACTGTAACTCAAGTACATTGTTAGTTATTTTTTAATTATTTCTTATATAGTCTTTATTATTTATAATATAAGTCTGTCAGTATCACGTGCTGCAATACTTAATGCCACATCTGCAGTCGTAGCATGAGATGAAAAGAAACAACAAACAAACAAATAACTTATCGGGGAATAAGTTTAAATAATTCTAAATAAACCACAATTAATATAAATTTACTTACAGTAATGAAAGAAAGAAAATTGCCTTTATTTTCCATATGGGCGAATTTTGGGCCTTTTTGCCCACTCATACAATAAGAATTAATTTAGACATTGTAAACAGATATTTCGATTATTATTATTATTGAATGCCTACATGCATATAGTCCGTTGAACCTTGCCATGTCAACGACCCCATCGGTTTTCAGACATTGTTATTGTTGTCAAATGAATTTCCCGCCATTGCGAAACTGATTCGCTCCTCGATGTCAACCCACACCGACTACAATACCAATGGGCAAACTGAGACATGCTTACCATTGACATTGTTGCAGGCGTTAGCTTGACATAGACAAGTATGGGAACGAGTCAAACAGAGATTCTGTGTTCACTGTGCTTATGCTAATGGCATCCTCGCATGCTGAGCTGGGTTCTAGTGGTACCAACATGGCAAAACAAAAAAGTCAGCTGCTTTGGAACAGGTCTAAGTTATTACCGTACTTAAATGGCTTAAATAATTCCCCAGGTAACTTGTCTTAAGGGTTGCACCTCCAATAAATAACAACAACAACGTATTCTTTTCATATCGTGCTAGGCCTGCTCAGTTTTCATTTCATTATTGAATAGTTGAATATATGACTCAAATGCTTACGTAGGTTAATTGTGGCATCACGTTTAAATGTATTTTTAGGTCTATGGCATAATGAATGCAACATGGTGTTCAGTTGTATTGTAAAGGGGCTATATTACTTGCTTAACGAGTCCGGGCCTATGACACGTGGCTATGTTGTTGAAATGTTTGATCGTATAATGTGTGCTCGATACTATAACCTATGTTTTGTATAATAATGTTTTTATATTTGTGATCGGCTGAAATATGTACCGTATTTGAATGAAGCCCTTTTTGCTGCATTTAAACTAGGATCGAATTGTCATACAGGCTAGCGTTCTAACTTGCACCTATAGATCATAAAATGTGTTCCTTGAGAATACTGTAACGTATTATCTTTTAATGGCATAATAAAAAATAAAAAACAGGCTCATTTGAAAATGTATAATAATGTTTAACCTCACTGGATTTTATTTTGGTGATCCCATTGTAGGCCTACTTAGACCAGATGTGCTGTAGGTAGGCTACTCCAGGGTATACTAATTTGTGGAACATTTTTAACTACGCCAAAGCATAAGGGTACTTACAGAGTGGAGCCGGGATGTAGCTTACTCGCTTAACGCTATGTAGCACTGTTGCCTCAGTAGGTAGCGTAATAAAATGTTTAAAAAAACATCACGTGATTAATGGACGGTCCCAAAGGCTATTTCGTACTGTTCGCCCAGAAAAGTTTGTAAATGCACAAGAGATTTTCTCGTAATGCCTTCCCAAGTCCCGCCTCTCCATGTAAATTTCCTATGCTGCATTTTCAAATCAGATAGAACTACTTTGCATGTGTTTGTATACACATAACTCATGGGGGTTCCATTCCAAATTTAATGCATTAAGGTCACAAGTGGACATTGCTTATTTATTTAGCTAAAATTGTCGATCTGTTGCACTTCTTACGAATTTACTGCTCCAATGTCAAAATTAAAATTAAAATTTTCTGAATGTTAGTTAATTGTCTTCAACTACTGTAGCATCATTAGTGGAACGGGTTTAGGGACATCATTGAACAAAATCAAAGCAATATTTATTGTTATAAATATTATTAGTGCGTTTCTTGAATTTGAGAAATTTATAAAATTTTCTTCTTACTATACTGTATTATAAAATGGATCAACTTGAAAGTAAACAGTTAACTTAATCACCGATCTTTCAACTTCACCCCTCTTCCTTAAATAGTTCGCAAAGGTTTAAGATTCGGGCCTGCTAGTGAATTTGCTTGCCTTACCAAACGGTTTATACGGAAATGTTGATTCAGTTTCACTGCTTTGGCTTCACCTGAACGCTCTTAAGTTAACTGTCTACTTTCAAGTTGATCCATTTTATTATACAGTATATAGGCTAGTAAGAAGAAAATTTTATAAATTTCACAAATTCAAGAAACGCACTAATAACATTTAAAACAATAAATATTGCTTTGATTTCGTTCAATGATGACCCTAAACCCGTTCCACTAACGGTGCTACAGTAGTTGAAGACAATTAACTAACATTCAGAAATTTTTAATTTTAATTTTGACATTGGAGCAGTAAATGCGTAAGAAGTGCAACAGATCGACAATAATTTTAGCTAAATAAATAAGCAATGTCCACTTGTGACCTTAATGCATTAAATTTGGAATGGAACCCCCATAAGTTTTGTTTATACAAACACATGCAATGTAGTTCTATCTGATTTGAAAATGCAGCATAGGAAATTTACATGGAGAGGCGGGACTTGGGAAGGCATTACGAGAAAATCTATTATATGCATTTGCAAACTTTTCTGGGCGAACAGTACGTCATATATTTTTTTTTTTTCTTTTTTAATTCTAGGAACAGCAGTTCTTCCATGAATGTTTGAATGTTACTGGGGACTAGAAATTCTCCCAGTAAAGTTCATAGAAAAATACCCTATAATATGATGTATAGTCTTCTACTGGAATATGGCGGGTAAGCCCGTAAGATCATCCCGTGGCTGCTGGAGACCGTTATCAATATGGCTGCAAGTGTAACCGAAATTAGAAGATATATAGAAAAAACTGGGCTTGGCGGGATTCGAACCCACGATCTACGCCTAACGGGGTTGTCTTAACCGCTGGACCGCAAGCCCCGACAAGTCCAGTAATCGCCAAATCCTCTACTTATGCCCAAATTGACGTGATTCGTGTTGCTAGACAGGTTAGCACAACTACATACTATCTAACCCAACCAGTCTGTGAGCTTACTTAATTGCAAATTTGAGCATAAGTAGAGGATTTGGCGATTACTGGACTTGTCGGAGCTTGTGGTCCAGCGGTTAAGACGACGCCCCGGTTAGGCTTAGATCGTGGGTTCGAATCCTGCCAAGCCCAGTTTTTTCCATATCCTTTAATTTTGGTTATAACGAGGAGGTTACCTCTTCAACCAAAGTTAATTTAATGTCAGTGTTATATATACCATATAAAAATATACCGGTGACGCGAGGCGGGCATTGCCGGGCTGCCACCACCGGTAGGGAAGGTAGTGTTAAAGACTCCCTTCAATTAAATGAGAAGCAGGATCAAGCAATATTATTGACCAACGAAGCTCGGTCTGCTGGTGCTTGGACGTTAATAAAAACAATGTGGGAACAACGATACCGTGAACAAAACAATTTCATTCAAATCATGGGCCCAACCATTCAAATATTTTGCTTTGATTCCAGTTGGATTCAACATTCAAATAAGAAAGGAAAGATTACCGCAAAACAAAATAGTAATTTGAAAAACACCGCGAACTTAACTGACAAGATGCCAACCTTATTAACACTTTTCCGCCTGGCCTTACCTTCAAAAATTATTTAAACATACGGAGAAATATATTTATTGATAGTTTTGTATAAACTTTATTAAATTAATTATTTAAATGCTTTGGAAAATGTACTTGTATACCTCTTTTGATTTAATTTTTTTATAATAATTATACTATTTTTATGTTGGTGACTCTGTTCTTAAATTCATTGCTTTCAAAAATTCGGTTGTCAAGGAATATTTGAATTTCTTTTTAATTAGTTATTTCATAATATTCCTCATCTTTTATAATGGCAGGTGACGAAGGGTAAGTACTAGTCAGCTCTTATCATTAATTCAATCCATATTTTATAGCTTTTAGAGAGATATTTAAGCACTTGGAGATGTAGCTAGTCATGGTGGTGCGGCTTGGAGCATGCCCGCTCCTTTACTCCGCCATTGGTGTTTTTACCACGTTTTTTGCAATTATTATAATGTTCCGCGGATTCCCACTGTTATAATTATCTAATATGTGGTTTTCACAAAGCCGCTATATTAATTATACGTTGTAATAAACTGTTGGCAGGGAACACAACTACCAAACAAAGGATTGGTTGCTAGGTGATTAGAGTCTTCAAGTGATAGGCGACAATAAAGATTTGGTATATTGCCAATAAAAAAATACTGATTTGAATACTATACGGTCGAAGCAGGTTTCTGTGATTTATTCACAGGCCATATTTTGTTGCAGCGGAAACTATTTTAACCTGCGCTCACACGAATCATTTGCTTAACAACCAGTTTTTAACAAAGGTTTATTTACGCTAGGTTAAGGTTCAGTTAAGCTACCCCTAACCATATCCGGTAAAGTTCTATTTGAGCTACCCCTAATAAAATCGCCAAATTTGATTACCTGTGGATTCGTTAATTCAAAAGAAGTCTTAGTTACATGAAATCAAAATTGTACTTTTTTAATATTGAAAGTATCCATTATACGTGAAAAGTTATTGTTTATAAATTATTATCATGTTAAATCATACGAAAAAACTACAATTTCGAAATTGAAAATACCATATTATATGATGCATGAAGTAGTCTTCTACAACTTAAATTAACCAAATCTTAAATAACTGGCGTAGTTAATTGAATGAAAAATAAAGGTTATTAAATTTCGGACAACCAATTTCCTACGGGATGTACACTCTTAAACCGGCTGACCCCCCTCTCCCTAGTTATGGCCCACCATCTTAATCAAGTTTAACCTAGGGCTTCGTCCCATTAGAAATATCCTACTTACCTACCTAAAGTAGGCTACCTTGGAAAACGAAAAACTAGAAATTCAGTTTCAATTAGGGGGAGGGGTACAACACTGGAACAGGTCGCAAAATAGATTATGACGTAAGGCGCTTATTCCACCTACGTCAATACCACATTTGCTATGCACTATTGACGTAGGTGGAATAAGCGCCTAATGGAATGGTGAGATAGCATTATTGAAAACAGTACACATCGTATCTAATTTTATTTACGTTACGTTACATGAGGGCTTTTTCTTCTTTGATTGTATTTTTTACTAGATTGTGAAAAAAATTGTAGACTTTGGACAAAATGCCAGAGGTCTGTGCAAAATAATTCTGGATTCTGGAACAATTTTTTAACTTTTTTTTTAATAAACCAAATTCAATATATAAATAAATAAGGGCTTTTTTGTTATATTACTAAGCCAACTTAGCGGAGTTAGGGCTGTAAGCCCTCTCTTACACTCAACTAGGAAAGCCCGGGACCGCCTGCTTTACATGCCCTTCGAAGCATGGCCAGAAAATGTAGGCTGTGTGGGACTCGAACCTACAACCCTGAAAAATTTCTTCAGTTTGTCCTGATGTTTTTTACAACTCTACGATTTGTATTTCATGAGATATTTTATCTTTTGTTCTTAAATATGTCCCCCCCCCCTCCCGCCTCTCTCAAAATAAATAAAAACCTACAACTTAGCTTAATAATATCACTGTTAATTAAACTATAAATTACAGCCCATAATAGGGGCGTAAAGTTGGGGGGGGGGGCTCGGTCCAACTTGCCCCCCAGCTCCTTTTGCCCAGCCTCGAATAATGTAAGACGTGGTACATGTCTCCCTGGGCCCCTTTGCAGCAATATGAATATAAGCACTCCTTTCTTAGCTTTGTAAAATCTACAGGCTACAGCTATACTTTACTATTATTAAAATGCGTAAACCCCTACTATTTTGCACTTATATCTTAAATTTTTCTTTATTCTGCCTGATGACGTCATATGGTATACATAGTTTTGCCCCCGCCATCAGTCTAAAACTTTACGCCTCTGATTCCTAACAATAGAAGACAATGACTACAGAACTCTTCCGACTTGGGTATCGTCATCATGGTTCAGGTAGTCTTGAGCTTTTGCAAGGGCTATTAGTCCAAGAAGAACGACTAGAGCGGCTTGAAGCTGGAAATGAAAAAATATAAAATAAATTAAAAGTAGGCTATACTGGATAATAATTATACTGAATACAGTAAGCTATCTGAGAATTTTTAATTTTTCATGTAAAACCTGAAAAGTTGAAATTATCCCTGTGTAGAGCCATCAATATTATTTATCATTTCAATATTCTTCTCCAAATGCCTATTCTATCGAAGATTGGCGATCATCATGGCAATTGCAGTCATACTGACTATACTAGGGAATTATAATGCAGTGGTTTCCCGTTGCCTTCTGTATCCTTATGCCGTTGACTTTTTCTTTATCCTGCCTGATGACGTCATATGGTATACATAGTTTTGCCCCCGCCATCATTCTAAAACTTTACGCCTCTGGCCCTTAATCTTGGTTTATATTTATGTTTGTTTATGTTATTTATATTTTTTTTATTCTAAGCATCGATCGTAGGGATTGAGGAATTTGTAGATATATGTGCAGTACCCAGAGTTCTGTGTAAGAGAGATGGGACGCTTGAACCCGCCAAAAAATCAAAAAATTTTGTGGGAAGTGAATGTCCCATCTCGCCTATATAGAACTCTGGCAGTACCTCTGTGACTGTCCCTAACACCGATTGGCTGCATTTTTGGAACTCCTTCCAATTGTGGCTTGAAACACAAACTTTCATTTTTTTTTATACAAAACAATTTGGCCAATGAAGCGTGGAAATAAAATCCGGGTGAGGCGCCAAAAATTGGAAATTCGTTTTATCACTTAAATACGATCCTAGTTACATGGCTAATGTGCTGTAAACAGTGACAGTGGCAAATGTGTAGTTGCAGTTTGTGGATAGTTTGCATTTGTGTCATGTCCATCATTTCCTGTCTTATAAAACGTGTCAAGTGCGATGCTTGCGTTCTTTGTGTTTACATCCATAAATATCGATGAAAAATGGATTTTTGAACTTAATTGTTGTTTTCATGTTCCTTGGCACTTAGCACATAGGTCAATACGCATTGGACTTAGCCCGTTACTTCGGTTTCACATTGTGGCGCTTAGAACGTTTCTTTCATTTCGGCTTTTCCTATTTTTTTTTTTTTTCTTTGCAACTACTGACAATTTTTTTAAATTATTTAGCTTTGTTATCATAAACAACAAAGATTTAAAGTATATTTGAGATATATTCTTGTATCATAAGACGTAAGGAGACATTATGGCATAACAAAATTCTAGTTTAAGCAGTTAATTGTAAGAGAGGGCCTTTGACTCTAATATTCGCTGCGAACATTGTTGTGTTTTTTTTTTTTTCATTAACGACGATTATTATTATTATTATTATTAAAATAGTGTGAGCCGGTTTTTATTTCCACTTATTTACTTCAACTGGTGCCAGTGGCGGCCTCAGACTATGTATATAAATTAAGTGAAATACTTCTTCCTACCTCTTCAGGCTTCTCCACGATAGCTCTGGTTCTCTATAATTTTTCTTGAAACTTCTCCTTTATGATTTATATTTATATATATTATATATGTATATTTCTGTTTGCAGTGCACATCCTCCATCGGTGATCTGGGCCCAACGGGACTCAGCTATTCTTCTAACGATCTGTCTCGAAGACTGTAAAGACCCAGAAATCAAGATAAAACCTGACAGCTTATCCTTTGAAGGTGTTGGTGGACCAGACAAAAAACCCCATAAAGTCACAATCAATTTTTTCAAAGAAGTAGATTCTGAGGTTTGTGTTTTTTACTTTTCACATGTCGACTTGTACAGTGGTTGAGAACATCCCGTGGTTGGAGACCGTTATCAATATGGCTGCTAGTGTAGCCTGCACAAGAGAAGTGCGCGATTTGGCGGGGAAACCCAGTGATATGTGTAGCCTGCACGAGCTAAGCACAGAGTTTTTGACCGAGTCCAGGTATCCGTTCTGCTATGCTGCAATGTGTAAGACTTCGATATTTTTTGCGTTGGTACTTATCTCTGATAGTTGGCTTATGGTTAACGGGTGCCTCGTAAGGCATATGGCTCCCGCCGCTCCAGTTAATGTATCTTAATAAATAAACAAGAGTAATCAGTCAGTAGCAAGGTTATCTGAAGCTTTAATTTTTTTTTTATACCTTTTCCTCGCTTTTATCCCGAAGCGGGTCAGCGATACGGCAGGTACTCTTCCACTCCTTGCGAATCTGTGCCTCGGCTGCAGTTGCTCCTAGAATTCTGAGGTCTTCTGAGATTTTTGCTGCCACCGTTAGCCTGGGCTGTCCTCGTCTTCTTTTTACCTTATCTTCGATATGTTTTATCGGCTTTATCAGGCCATCTGGCTGCTTTCTTTCGACGTGACCCCACCATGACAGTCGTCGTTCGAGGGCTTTATCGACTATGCTAGCAGTCTTCATTTCAGCTCTTATTTCGTCTTTGCGGCGTCTATCAGCTAGTGTGAAGCCCAGGGACCGTCTCAGCATCCGCATGCAGTCTTTGTTGTTCGGCCTTTCTCAAGGCCCAGCACTCTGAGCCATATAACATGCTAGGTCTAACCACTTCCTTGTAAATTAGCCCTTTTTAGTTTTTTGGACATTTTTGCTTTCCAATTTATACGTAGTATAAGGAATTAAGGAAAGCTTTGTGATGGTCGAAATTTTCGATTCCGAGATTTCAACGGATTTACACGTTTTGAGGTCCCAGGAAACCAAAAAAGTGGTTTTTACAAATGTCTGTCTGTCGCTCTGTCTGTCTGTCTGTCTGTCTGTTCATCGATTTCCGGGCAAACTACTCGGTGGATTTGTGTGAAATTTGGCATGTAGGTTTACAAAAATCATGCCTCGGGACCATTTTTTTTTATTTTGAGCTAACTCAATTTGGGGGGGTTTTATTCTCAAAACCCCAAAAAAGCGTTTTTTTACGAAATGTCTATGTCTGTTCATCGATTTCCGGGCAAACTACTCGAGCGATTTTCATGAAATTTTGCATGTAGGTTCACAAATCATACCTCGGGACCATTTTTTTTTATTTTGGGCTAGCTCTGTGGGGGGGGGGGTGTTTATTCTCAAAAAAAAGTCTAAAAAAATTATTTTTCCACAATGGCTCCAAGGATTTCTTTCAAATTCACATGTCTTGTAGTCGTTATTAATTTTAACAAAATGGGGGGGGGGGGGTCGCTTGCCCCTTGTTAGTTTGCTTTTGGGGGTATAAAATAAAAATAACTCAATTTTCATGAAAAATGATTAAAAAATAATTTTTCTGCGAAATCTTTCTATCGATGATTTCTACCTTCAGGCATGTTTTAGGTGTTAAATTGAGTAACGAAACCTGACAGGTTGCTTTCCCAAAAAAAAATTTTTTTTTAATGATAGAAAATTCACGCTCAAATGCATTGCGTGCCCTGCCATTATTGCTGTGTGGTATTGTGTTGGTCTGACCTATCTAAAATTTATCTCACCTCGAGTGACATCAGATGTGCAACCAAAAAAGCATGTTCGAGTAAACTCGGACCGGTTCTTGTCTGTTAGGCCAGCCTATCGAGATTCTACTTGCCGCTCGAAAAACTGTTTCCTACAAATGGACTCAATAAAGTCATTGTATTAATTGGGTCATAATTGGTTTCAGAAATCTGTGTATAGCGCTAGGGATCGAAACATTGAATTTGTAATAAAGAAAAAGGAGAGTGGACCCTATTGGCCGACGTTAACAAAGGAAAAAACCAAATATCATTGGCTGAAGATTGATTTCAATAAGTGGAAGGCGGAGGACGATTCCGACGATGAGGGTGGTCAGGGTGGACCCGAAGGAGGAGAGTCCAATTTTGATGACGTAAGTAATATGTATTAATATATTAGGGGTCTTCACAGTGTTGGTGTTATCGAGTTGGATGTGCTATCCAAGTTAACACAGAATCGTGAGTGAGTTATCATGCTATATTTAACAGGGTAAACAACGTGGTAGTCAGCGGCGTAGCCAGAATTTTTTTTTGGGGGGTCCACTTTTCATACGATACGACAAGATAAGTTTTCGAATGGAGTGGTTTTTCATTTGGCGCTCCCTCCTCCCCGTATTTTCGTAAAATAGTAGAAAAAGAGGAAAGCCTTTCTCAATACTTGTTATGTGAGGTAGCTGCTGTCTCTCTTCTTAAACAGCCTCTAGCACTCCTTCTTTCGTCGCTAGGTGATTCGAAGCATCTTTCTGTAACACTGGATTTGTCTCCCTACTTCTGATTATTCAACATTTCCTCTGGTACCAGTCCCACTCGTCTGAGATAGTCTTCAATCTGGTTTATGTATCTCTTCCTCTTCTTCGTGGTCCATCTATTTCTTCCTCCACCTGAGGCCCTAGTATGTCAGTGTTATATATACCATATAATACTGCAATGTATAGACTATTGTGCCAACAGCCAGACCATGTTGAATCAACCAGAACAGAGCCTGTTCCAAACTGAGGTAAACTTGGTAGTGTGTACAGCGTTGGCAGGGGAACATGGTGGGACATGATAACAAGCTTAGGCAATCTAAGCGCGTGTCAAGTCCTGGTCACCTCCGAATTAATCGTGTGACTTTACTATGTTCCCCAAGAGGTTCGGGATCCACTATAATAAATAAATATTGACTTTTTTGTTCTATTACTAAGCCAACCTAGCGGAGTTAGGGCTACACAGCCCTCTCTTACACTCAACTAGGAATGCCCGGGACCGCCTGCTTTACATGCCCTCCGAAGCATGGCCAGAAAATGTAGGAAGTGTAGGGCTCGAACCAACAACCTTTCGGGCGAAAGTCAGAGTCCGTACCACTTCTCTACATGCCCTGACTCCACATACCCTGATATAATCTGGAGGTCCACCCAGTCAGTCAACTCCCCTTCTCCCCGAGGTGAAGGAGTCTGCCCTTAAGGTACCTCAAGTTAATAAACATACTCACTCCCCCCGCCAGGCTGACAGGGTTACTCAAAGTAGAAATGCTAAAAGCAGGCGTTGGAAAACATTGACAGCACTACCGTATGTACTGGACATTGATTGCTTGTTTGATTAATTGCAGATGGTGAAGCAGCTGGGAGCTCTAAGTGGTGGTGGTGGCGGAGGTGGTAAACCAAATTTGGACGATTTGAACGAGTCTGATTCTGACGATGGTGACCTGCCCGATTTAGAATAAAAAAAACCTTCATCCAACCCACCTAGTTAAGTCTCCGTTAATAACCGGAGTGACTACAGCCTAATTAAGATGTCTCCATTTTATTAATATTTTTGTTTAATGGTATTAAAAATAGCCCTCAATGTTCTAGGTGGGCTATGTCACTTATATATGGTCGGGTAGTCCCGAATTTTTCCAAATTTATTAACAACATAGGTTGAAAGCTGATTAATTACTTTTTCTATCCTGGGCCCTTATATTGATAAAAATGCTGTACATAAACAGAGATAATGCACAATAGATCTTGTCTTTTGAACCATCGTTAAGGCGCTTATTCCACCAACGTCAATAGTGATAGTAAATGTAGTATTGACGTGGTAGCAGACATTAAAGACAGTCTAAAAATGTCTGGTACCACGTCAATACTACATTTACTATCACTATGAGGTTCTATAGGGACAGTTTTGGTCACTAGGTTCGCTGACGACAAACCGATATCCATATTATTCAAAATGGCCGTCGTTTGCATGTGAGAACTAAGCTCTTAGCATCTAATTAATTCTTTTAATATTTTTTATAATATTTTTACTATGCCTGGACCTTATTTCACTGCATATAATTTAATATATATATTTTCCATGATTTATAGAAAAATATCGCTTTAAAATAAAACGTAATTAAAAATCATTTTAAAATAGTATTGAGGCTTATGGAAAAATCAACGCTTTGATCTACAAAATGACGTCACAAATTAACCCCATTGACGTTGGTGGAATAAGCGCCTATTCCATAAAAACCAATAGTCATATGTCTGGAATTCATCGTCTACTTCTTCCTATTAGATATATTATTTAATTTTATAGAGGAACAATAATTCTTAGAAACAAATGCATTGTATATTATCGAAGCTTATGTAGTTCATTAGGTGTTCAAAGAGCGATGTTGCCAATATGGTCACTCTGGAACGATAATTTAATCAATTAGCTTTCACGCCATGTTTGCCAAAAATTTGGAAAGATTCTTTTTAAGGAAATGTCCCGATTTCCTCTCACCTTAGCCTTGACTTAAAGTACCATTGTTCCAAGACATTGGTAGTATGATCGGCAAGTCAAATGTAGACTTAGACTTCTTCATATGCCCTCCTAATGCCGCCTATGCAGCGTGAGGAACGGCGTAGAGGCCGCCAGTCATTAGAGATAGCTAAGACTTCCTCCGCTTGTTTCGATTAAATTGTGGTCATGGCCCCGTCCCATTGGACGTTACAATGAACGTAGGCCATTCATTTCAACGTATTGCTTTCTCAATGATCTTAGTGAAATATGTATGCATGTATCATATTTTATTGAATGGCAGGTAGTCACAATTTTCTTATTTTTCATGTATCCGAAGTGACTGTCTAAACACAGATAGTTGGCGCGTATTAAAGCTTCTAAATTTATAATAAGAATATATATGTGAATTTTGCCCACACGATTTGACGATTTTAGTCCAAATATGTATTTTGTTATGTTGCGTAGAAAAGCATGTCCCTCTACAGAGATAACTAAAAGTCAACCTACGGAATAATTAATTCATAAGCTTATATTTTCATTAAATGGAGATATCTTTCCAACAATTCACTCCGATGTTACTTTTATTAGTTTTTACATTGAACTGTCTGGAGCCGTTCCAAAAATCTTCTGTATCATTATTTTGTCATTAGTTTGTTTAGTCTCTTTTTAGAAATACTGGACGCCATCTAATTCTCTATCTTTCTATCTCTCTGTTTATTTGTTACCTATTCTCGAGGCTATGGTCTGGTGCATAAAGACTATACGCTGCACTGTCGTCGAGAAATATTGCACTTCACTATACAGGAGAGATTGGACATTCGCGCCCGCCAAGGATATTTTGTTGTTGTTGAATTTCTGGTACCACCTACCACCATTGAGACGTCTTGTTGTGACAAATCAGAGTCCAGCTTGCAGCCGTGATGGGATTTGTTGTTTGGGTTGGTGGCAGCAGAAATTGAAGAAATATCCATGGCCGGAGTGAATGTCCCACCCTCCTATATATTATAACTCTACATTCTGCTAAGGCGGGGATTCCATGGACCTCGTTTGTGTTCGTCAGCGAGATATTGACGTGGTAGCAGACATTAAAGACAGTCTAAAAATGTCTGCTACCACGTCAATATCTCGCTGACAGACACAAACGAGGTCGGGGGAATCCCCGCTAAAGGCGATTTATCGACGTCGGTTGCCAGTGCTGGGCGATGCAGTGGCAATAGGAATAGGATGTTCTTCATGCGCCGTATCTATGTTCTAGTTGAGGTGTACAGAACAGTTCGCCTATTACGTTAGAATCCTTGTGTTTTTGGCTAAAAGGAATGTAGCTTGGAAATACGTTTGGTTTAATTTATATGGCTCGATTTCACCTAAGCTAGGGAGATGTTGATTTTTTTTTTACATTTGCAACTCACAACTTGGTCACATTTTCCTTTAACATTTCCCCCCTACTTTTGTCAGCTATATGCAATGCTTAGCTTGTGGTTAGGCGCGTTCTATTCTATTTTATTATCGTTGATTCACCCTATGGGCTATTTTGGAACACTTGACCGAAGAGGGCGTCGATCGCAAGCACTCCTGCACTTGACACTTGTGTCATATAAAAGGTAGAATAATCTAAAACTCCTTCCCATACTACATTCCAGTTTTGCCTTGCTACGCGTTACAGTAGCCTTAGCCGTTCTGTTGTAACTTTTCCGAACAAAATATGAAAACACTACCCGTACATTAATATATACAATCTAAAACTGTTCAATTTTGTATGTTACCATATACCTAACACTAGAGGCAGAGAGTACCTGTTTAACTTTGTAGATAGCCTCTACAGGAAGAGAAATTAAAGGAAGGAAAACATAGAAATATTAACGGAAATTGGATTTGAACCCGAGTCTCCGCCTTGCATGCTTGTATGCTGACCACTGCAACAAATCCGTCATGTTTTCAGTTTCCAACTTGTTTATCACACCTGAAGTTACTTTCTATTGAGCAACCTTAACAAACCACAACACTCTTGAGGCTACTGTAACGTCTCTATTATCTTTGACCTACTTAATTGCTTTTGCTTACTTTTTAGTAGTAGCAGTGGCGTATATATAAAGTGTTTTCGTCAAGACCAGATCGCCTTTAGCTTGCCGCCGGCAGTGGATTGAGCCGACGTTGACCGCTTACCGCTCATTTTTGACCCGGGTATGCAAATTATGTATTACAACTCACATGAGTTAATTTTGTTTTACATTTTACCATGTACGCCACTGGTAGTAGTCTTGTGTGAATGTAAATAGTAGGCTAGGTTATTATTGAAATGGTATCTATTTCATTTTTTGTAAGAAAAAAGGAGCTCTCGCCAATGAAAATGTTTCAAAGTAATTTTGTTATTATTGCTATAAAAAGATCTTCCCATTTTATATAGGCTACAAGCTCATTGTGCCAACTTGCAAAATGTCACGCCCGTCGACTTCGATGGCCAGGTGGTAACGTGCTTGCACTTGTGCGAGTCTTTACACGCCATGCAATCGGAGACGTGTCTTACTCATCACGGGTAATAACCTACAGAGGCGACTGAAAAGGTCAATCGGATACATTCATTAAATTGTTTGTATGCGATTTATCTTTAGTTTACTAGTAACACTGCTGTAATGTGGAATTGTACATAGATATATAATTAACATAGGTGGATTTCATATGGCCGCCGCATGCGCAGATGTCGAGATTTAAAGTTGCACTGCATGGGGTAGGTTTACGTAAACCCTACATTACACAAGCTAAGAAAGGAATCTGCTAGTTTAGCGTAATGACGTGGGCATCCTGTTGACCGTAAAGTATAACGTTTTGAATGGGTAACGGCTGCTCCATAAGGAATATAATGGGCATTTACACGATGGGGTTGTAGAATAATTAAAAATTCTCTGGGAATTTTTGTCCAGTGATTACGGGATTTTGAAAACATTGATATGGCAGCCCAGGCTTTTCCGTGTGTGCACAGTTAAAAAATAATATGCCCAACGTCCAAGGGTGTGTAAAGGTGATATCACCCATTAGCCAAACATTGCTTTCGTCGCGTCGATCTACTCTAATATCGTTGTGTTATGTCACTAGAAAATGTATTGTTGCATAGCATGTTAGAAATTAAAAAATCCTATATCTGCTTCATAAAGTTGATTATAAAACGTTGCACAACTTCATTGAGACCTTTTCTAATAGTGTTTTTAGAGTTACGAAAATATTGTGGGCTCAGTAATAATAGTTTTTCTATTTTAATTATTTTAGTTCGTGTACTAGACCTATTAGTTTTTTTTTAAATTGTTTCTTGGTTGATGCGTCCAGTTATTCTACACGTGATTTGACCTGAATAAATATGATTTCATTGAAGATTGTGGTGTATCCTTATTATTAAAAGACTGCTGTGTGATTCCTGAATCCTCAGACTCAGAGGTCAGGGTGAGTGTGAGGTACCAACTTAACAACAAGGGCTGCAGAGCCAGTAGATGTATTTGCATGGGAGACTCGTATCTGTACTGGTTAAGTCATGCTTTCGCCTGTTTCATTGCGTCAATGGAAAGCTTGTCACAGCTGTCCATTATCGCTTGTAGTCGGTGTAAGTTGACATCGAGAACGTATACCAGTTTGCCAATGGCCAAAAATTCATACGGAAACAATACAAGTAATGTGTGAAATCCATGGGGTCATTGGCATCGGACAAGGGACCTATGGGCCACTATAAGTAAGCCTGGGTTCATAAGAAGTCATAAAAGGAAAACAAATACTACCCTAAATAATAGAAATAGGTTGACATGTACTATGCAATTGGCGTAGGCCAAATATGCGTCCCCTGGATTCCTTCGGCCACTCCGAGTCTGGTCTCATCCTGCCGCTTCTGGTTCCCATTGTCAGCGGTCGTCAGCAGGTTCAACTCACCAGCAGCCTGATCGAGGCGATTATAATACCGGGGTTAAATAAATACCCTAGGATTATAACTGTAAACAAACAAATTTTGAATAGCACTTTCCATTATAAAATTATCTTGTTTACATTTTTAATACCAGGGGATTAAATAAATACCGGTATTATAATCGCCTCGATCAGGCTGCAGGCCCGAACTAGGTCAAGCCATCTAGAGGGGTTGTTCTGTGCAGAGGCGTACCGCCGTCACCGGCCCACACTTTGTGCCGTATGCACACAATCCGCCACTTCATGCCAATATGGATATTACATTTTTATGCATTTATTTTTACTACAAATCCTTATTGATTATTTATTAACCATATTGATCAAGCCAAATTATAAAGAGCATCAGCGGGCCAACTATGACGATTATTTTTAATCTTAACCTGAGATTAAAAATGTAAGATAATTTTATTTTTGAATGGAAAGTGCTACTCAATTTTTTTTTTTATATTTTTTAACCCCCAGTTTAAGGCGCATAAATGGCATAAAAGGCCCCAGCAACTTGCGCCGGGGCATCGTTGTGGCAGCGTTCCGAATGGCCACAAGACACGACTACCTGCACAGAATAGGTATCGCTGATTCATCCGAATGCCCCCTCTGCTTCCAAAGGGAAGTAAATGCCGATCACCTAATCAGCTGCATTGGCATTGAGGTAGAAAACCAAACTACGACACAGGAGGGTATGGCCCAGATCTACTAAGGCGGGGATTCCACCAATGTCAATAGTGATATTAAATGTTTTTGACGTGGTAGCAGACAGTTTTAGACTGTCTAAAAATGTCTGCTACCACGTCAAATAACATTTAATATCACTATTGACGTTGGTGGAATCCCCGCCTATGCGGCTCGACGTCAAATGACCTACCAGCCAATGACGGGCGTTGGCTGAAGAAGAAATACCATAGTAGGCCCGCAGATTTACTATATGCATGGGGTTGGGTTATCTATATGTAGACTTAAGTACAGGGCTGGAATAATATAAAACAATATGTACTACTAAAGTTCGTCCCATTTTATTTACAAACAAATACAATAATGTAGAATAGAAATATCAACCCAGAAAGTTTCATTCAATAAAAGCTGGCTAGCCTAACAATTGAAATCAGTGTCTCTTTTCTGTATTACATGTGATTATAGACGCTGTTGAATACAGCAAGTTACTGACAATAGATACTGTATGCAGAACTAAGGCGGCTATTCTACTTGTCAATATTCCGTCATTTGTGCATCAATAATTGATGAGATTTTTGTTTTTATATAGAGTATATAATAGATGCTGTTGTATACAGCATGTTACTGACAATAGATACTGTGTACAGAACTAAGCTGAATTCTCAGTATGCAGTTCCATCAAGTGTTTCATTCAATTTTAACATGCTTATCTTTCGAAATTGTAGTTTTTCCAGAAACGTGCAAATATTTTATAAACAATAACTTTTCACGATTTTATAAAAAAAACTACAATTTCGAAAACTAAAAATACCTAATTATATGATGCGTGAAGTAGTCTTCTACAATTTTGATGAGCCAAATCTTTAATAACATGCTTAGTTAATTAAATAAAAAATAAAAAGTATTAAATTTCGGGCTGCCAATTTCCTACGGGCTGTACACTTTTAAATTAAAAACATGTTGAGATGCAGATGGCGAGATGGAAGTCGACCGCGCCAAATCCTTTTTTTGAACTTTTCTTGTGAAGATATTTTTAATTTATTTAAGTAAACAGATATATTTCGAAATCATCCCAACTGAGATTATAACCAGGACAAATTCCAGGTTAAAATTTAACCTGGACTAAGAGCGAAAAACCATGAGTAACCTGGTCAAACCAGGGCGATTGGCCACCTTCTCTTACACTCAACTAAGAAGGCCCGTGACCCCTGATTTACATGATTTACATGGCCTCCGAAGCATGGCCATAAAATGTAGTGTAGTGTGTAGGATTGGAGCTTGGGTGAAAGTAGCGGAGCGTGCATATAAAAGGCGAGCAATGCCGCATTACACTCAACAAATCCTTAGGAATCTTAAGAAACCCGCGACCAAATACGATTGCATGAGCATGATGTTATCACCGTAGTCTAAGAAAATTAAGAATCTCGTCACGTTAGAATTCAAATTTTTACTTTTTAAGGGGATATGCTATGTAGAAAATTGACACCCCAAAATTAAATAATTTTCATTTTTCAACTCAACAAGTTATTTAAAATTTAGCTCATTTAAGTTCTATAAGACTCCTTCGTGCATCATATAATCGGATACTTTTACTTTTTGGTTTTGAGTTTTTCCAAAAATCTCAGATTACGCGAAATTTTCGTCCCCTCTGGTTTTTATTAAAGAGCTAAGGTACGAAAAAGTTAATATTTCTAATCATATGATGCATGAAGTAGTCTTCTATAACTTTCAGGAGCCAAATCTTTAATAACTTGCTTTGTTAATTCATTAAAAAAATAAAAAGTAAATAAAAACAACAAATTTTGGGGTGCTACTTTTCTACGTAGCATGTCTTCATAACAAGATGGAATGTCCAACATAAAATGATGTTTTCTTTTTTTTTTGAAACTTAAATAAATATTTGCAAACATTACATTCGCAATTATCCCACGTTCCGCCACTGTCTACATGAACATGTCGTAAGCCTCCCATGCTCGTAAGTCATAAGCGTAAAGTATACATTTTTACAGTAACACGGTTACGGATTACAACAGCAAGTCTAGCCTAGTTAGTTTTTCTTAGGGGGCTGGTTGATAAGATTTCACCGAATGTAACACTTTAATAATACTAATAATAAAGTCCTTAATGAAAAAAAATATACATGGATACAGCCAGATTAGGGCCTATGGGCCTCTCTTACACCTAACTGTACATATCAACGATAGTTTAATTGAAATATTTACATGTAATAAACTACATTAATACCGAATTTAAGTCATACCGTCTATTCAATAATAACAGTCACACTAATTCAAATTCGCTACCATCCACATTCATTTTCTCACACAATCACACGCAGCCTTGCCTTGGATTAACCGGTGGTGACAGTGGTTTGCTGACTAAGGAGAAACTTGTAATATTTGTTTTTGAATACGTTAAGAGAAGGAGAGGCACGAATTTCTATGGGTATCGAGTTCCATAGCGTAGAGGAAGAGATGAGAAATGAAGAGTGGAAGACTCGGGAATGAGAGAGATGGGTTAGAAGGAGGTCGTCCCCACGAGTCTCATAGGCTCGCAAGGAAAGTGGTGTAAGGTACAAGAAGGCACGCCTGACGAAGCTGACCCCGACGTTGGAGATTCAGCCAAGCCAGAGAGTTCAGGAGTGGAGATATGTGGTCTCTGTACGACTTGACATTAATTAAGAACCTAACACAAACTCTGGAGTTGAGTTGCTTGTGCTACGGTCACATCGTTGTAAACTATATCGCAATAGTCTAGAAGAGGAAATATAGACTATTATTACTATTTTCTGAATTTCAAATACTTCCACCACCCGGGGGTTTCTTATTCTAACCCATGGACAACATATTATGAACTCTGTGTTACAGTCATTAGGGGCAAGATATTTGGCTGAGCAGCATAAAGCAAGTGAACTTTTAATTTGGGTGATTATTTACAATTTCAAAAATATCTATTTACTAGTAGGTCTGTTTTGTGTGCGGGTGTAATTTTAATAATTCTTTTTCCGCAAAGAGAGACATTGATTAATGGATAAATAGCTTGACTCTACCATTAATATTACGTGGTCACTCACGTTAGGGCGAAAACAGGAAGATTTCTCTTATGGTGAGCTTATAAATTAAAGCAGAATATCTGGTGGAAGGAACCAATAGAAGAGGGAGGCTGAACATATAATTCTGAAGGAGGACGCAGAACCTCGAACGTACTAAGAACTGAAGAGGAAGGCACAGGACCGAGAGAGCTGGATGATGGCATGCAGGGAGCTGCTGTCAAGCAATCGTTGAGATTATGACCTCAGAAGAAAGCAGAGCACATGTTAAATAAAATGGTTTAAAATAAGAGAACCTCGGATGGTTGGGAAAATCATAGTATTAAAGCAAAAAAACATTTTTTTTTTGCCTGCGGTAGATAATACCTATATAGGTTTTAAATAAAATAAATAAATAAATAAGGTCTTTTTTTCTATTACTAAGCCTATAAGCCCTCTCTTACACTGAACTAGGAAAACCCGGGACCGCCTGCTTTACATACCCTCCGAAGCATGGTCAGAAAATATAGCAAGTGTGGGACTCGAACCAACAACCTTTCGTGTGGAAGTTGGAGTCCGTTCCACTACTCTACATGTCCTTTATGTATTAGAAGCAATACAATACTATTACAATAAAATAAGGGCAAAGAGAGACACCCCCCCCCCTTACATTTTTTGCGCAGTCACATGTCTCATAAAATATCTATCGTAGAGCCATAAATGAGGTGTCATAAACCAGAATACATATTTCTCTACGCTTTGATAAGGCGGGGATTCCACCGACCGGCTAAAGCTAAATACAAAAACGGAGACGTGGTAGCAGACATTCAAGACTTAGGCGGGGTTTCCACCGACCTCACATTGCAGAATGCAAATGACATTGACGGAAATTAGGATTTTTCTCTTTATAGAAATCTATTAAAATGTTTGTACTTAACATATCCCATGACGCCATTTTTTAATTTTTGTTTGTTTGTGATTTTACTGTATGATCATTGATCAATTTTAACTATGGCATATAGAGTAAAACAAACATTTCCGTCAATGTCATTTGCATTCTGCAATGCGAGGTCGGTGGAAACCCCGCCTAAGTCTTGAATGTCTGCTAACACGTCACCGTTTTTGTATTTAGCCCTAGCCGGTCGGTGGAATCCCCGCCTAAGCATTTTGGCGCATCACTAACACCAATCAGCAACAGATATTTCACTTGATTTGAAAAAAAAAATCCCTTTCGGCTCTGGCCGATCAGGAGTAGGGAGATTCTGCAGACCCTGCTTTTCCTCTACGCTACCAACGCTATGTACTGCATGTACAATAATAACAAATAACAAATTCTTCATTATTTTCCCGACCACAACATCAACACACAAAACACTTATGTTTCATATTTCGAACCACAATAACGACTATGAACTTTTACTTATCAAATTATTTTCACTTTGACTGGATGCCATCTTAAAATGGTTGATTTGTCGTAAAAAGTGTAGATTACCATTATCGTAGATAATAATATGGGCTTTCAGTCAGATTTTAATTAATTCCCTGCGACCAATATTGACTGAGATATGAATTATGTAAGGTTTCAATCGGCTGCCATCTTATAACTAAATAGTGGATCTAGCTGGTTAACGAACTCGATCAAGGCATTTGTATGATCAATTTTTGTGCCAACTCATCAAAATCGGATAATATTTACGGAAGTTAGTGTTTCCTAAAATCGATATACATATATATAACATTTTGAACGGAGGGTGGTTTTAGGCTCAGGGGGTCATGAAATGAAAAGTTGTGAAGAAATTTTCCGAAAGTCGAACATTGGTCGCCATCTCAATAGGTAGATGAATCTCCCTAAAAAACGATCAGGATATCAGTCGAAAGGAGTCGCAATACTGTGGCCATACTATTCATAATGTCCTACAGGACTTTTCATAAACCTTGGCCTACTTACTGCCCGTTGGTCCCTAATGCCAACAACCCCACGGATTTCGGCCATTGTTTATATTTTTTCCCATTTGTCACTTAGAACTGTAAATGCAGGAGACAAAAAATAATTCTAAAATCTAAATGGTTTAGTTATGGGTTGTAATATTTTTATTAATATTCTTTGATACTATACGCGTTTTGCATCAAACCAGCATTAGTATTTTGTAGCAGTCAATGCAATGATTCCAGTGATACTATCAACTCAAAAATTATTTCTTGTGACAAATCGCCTTTTGCATACTTGCTCCTCATAGATCAAAATGAAGATAAGCATTTCTTCAACTTTTTGAAAATACGATTGAAATTTCATGAGACATTTGACTTTGAGCAGAAAAACTGTAAATGCGAGGCTCCATTTGCTCAAAACATCCTCCTACAATTAAGCCCCGGCCCCACGGTTTTTTGTACAGAACCATACATACGGCTCCGTCTTGCGGAGAAATAAAATTTTTTTTATTACGTTGACTACAGCTTGAGTTCCATTCTTAAGGACATAAGAGCGCGCCACAATTATTTGAGGAGGCTGTTTACAAACATGGCCAACTGCAAGTTTTAGAATTTTTCAGGAGAGCGGATTTTCTGTTGAAAATTGCATTAAGTTTATAGCTAACCCCAGACTTCTCAACGCTTCTGTGCGCAATCTGGCTGCTTTTGTCACTTTATTTTACAACGTGCAGGTGGACATTAAAATAAAACCCATTTCTGTGAAAAAATGGAGGTGGCCACGTTTGTAACCAAGCTCCTCATTTATTGAATCTTATATTTTTGGCGCACTCGTCGCATCTCTCTCACATAGAACTGAAGCTAGAGCAAGTCAGGACAGAACGTTCAAAATATTTGAGTAACCACATGATGGCGTTATTAAAAATAAAATAAAAATTTTAATTGAAATTTATTATTCCGATAAAGTCGCTGGGCGGTTTAGTACCGAAAATAAGGTCCTGTGTGCACCAAAGCTTAGAATAAAAACTTCGTAAGTCAGGATTTCAACAAAATCGGGGTTACTGTGGAATAAGTAAGAAAAACTCGCAACTCACCGGCATGTTGGCGGGAAAAAATTCTATCTGGTCAGGAGCGCTCTCTGGCGGAAAATAGGAAAACTCGTAAATGGGCGCAAAGTGGACGAAATACGAAAGTTTTTTTCGTCTCCTGTACAATTTGGTTATGACAACTTACGAGGTTGTCATTCTAAGCTGACGATATGTGTCTGCACTTTCCCTAGAACCCCAGGAATTTGCCATACATACTCATATCCTATTTAGGTTGGTATCAGGTTCTGAAGGACTTTTTACGGACCTAGGCCTACTCAGAGGCGCCCAATGCCATCGACCCGACCCCAAGGACATTATTTTTATGGTTTCCGTATGAATTTTTATCCATTGGCAACCTGGTATACGTGCTCGATGTCAGCATACACCGGCTACAAGCGATCGAGGACAAGCTCAGACAAGCTTACCATTGACACAATGGAAAAGCATAATTTAACCAAGTACAGATACGAGTCCATTTACTATTGTAATTAATTAATATACGGGTATGACAGGATATCTTCAATTTCTATTTCTTTCTTTAGACCGGCCAACCATGAAAATGAAACAAATAGGACGTCATCTCAAAATGGCTGCATACTGTACATAGCAGACATTTTGAATTTATATACTGTGTAAGAAACATCTCCATTTAGAACATTTAGAATTACAATAATAAAGTAATGGGAACCCTTCCCGCCAAAATGTTGACACTATTTACACAAGAGAGTTGGCTAATTATTAGTAAATGCGACATTTCCATATAGAAAGGAGCATTATTATATCAGTCAACGGCCATTTAACCTAAAACTCTGCGTTCAAGGCGCCGCGTTGAACAATCTAGCCTATTGAGTTACAGTACCACAATTTGGAGGAAAGTTTAGGAAGCAATGGCGGCCATATACGCACCAACCTCACTATTCACATTAAGAGGATATGCTATGTAGATGTAGAATTTTTTTCAATGGTTGTTGAGAGGAGACGTGGCGAGTGGCCCCAGAAATAAATAAATTTTTTTTTTGGCGGGAACTGAATGCCTCATCTCTCCTATATAGAACTCAGGCGTTGTGGAAGTCCAGCTTGTGGAGAACTGAACTTTGAAACGGAAGTTGATGGAAAATTTATAACAGAAACCATTAAGAGGATATTCTACGTAGAAAATTGGGACCCCAAAATTAAAGAGGACATGTGCCAGTTTGTCAGCGGCCAAAATCCATAAGGAAACGACACCAATAATCTCTCAAAATATCACTGAGCCACTATAGCAGGCATTGATAATTTCTTTAAGAGTGTACAGCCCGTAGGAAATTGACATGATTCGTAATTAGATCATAAGTAGAGGATTTGGCATTTACTGGACTTGTCGGGGCTTGTGGTCCAGCGGTTAAGACGACGCCCCGGTTAGGCTTAGATCGTGGGTTCGAATCCCGCCAAGGTCAGTTTTTTCCATATCCTGTAATTTCGGTTATAACGAGGAGGTTACCTCTTTAACCAAAGTTAATTTAATGTCAGTGTTATATATACCATATAATACTACAATATATTCTTCCAAAAATCCCAGAATACGCGAAAATTTAGTCCTGTCCTGTCTGTTCTGGTATTTAGGGAAGAACTAACGCACCAAAAATTTAATATATGCTATTATATGATGCATGAAGTAGTCTTCTATAACTGCCATGGGCCAAATCTTTAATGACTTGCTTTGTTAATTAAATAAAAAAATAAAAAGTTAATAAAAACAACAAATTTTGGGGTGCTCATTTTCTACGTAGCATATCCTCTTAACTCAGCGAGTTATTAAAAATTTGGCTCACTTAAGTTGTAGAAGACTACTTCGGGTATCATGTAATCGGGTATTTTTACTTTTCAGTTTTGTAGTTCTTCCAAAACGTCTAGTCTACGCGAAATTTTAGTCTCCACTGGTTTTTATGAAAGAACTAAGGTACCAAATATATAATATTTCCTATTATATGATGCATGAAGTAGTCTTCTACAACTTACATGAGCCAAATCTTTAATAACTTACTTTGTTAATTAATTAAATCAAACCTGAACCTTCCCTAGGATGATATTTGGTGCTCTATAGACTCAGCAGTCTGCGGTCTCCACATCACTAATAATAGAAATATAACAGAACATGGAGAGGTGCAGTCCGCACAACAATCGCGAAAATTAAAAATTGAATTTACCGCTCTCTGTAAGTTAAATATGGGGATGCGCCGCGTCCATCACAGTCTGCGGAGTCCCACCATGCTTGACTTTAAATAGGACAGTTGTCCATTCTAAAAACGGTTTAGTTTTAAATTCGCAAAGTGCGAGAGAGATGAATACATGCTACCATTGAATCTATTACTACAGCCTTGTTTTCAGGTCAGCCATTTTAAACTTGCGTTCAAATGCACATTGTTGTACTGTAGCCCTCCGTTACTTTAAACTCGTTGATGTAGAACTGGCCTACCAGCGGATCCAGTTTTCCGTCGTGTAGACCGTAAACACAAGCCCTACCGCGATCTCCGGGGCGTTTTACGCTTCCATGGCAGTTTAAACACACTAAAACAAAATAAAACGTCTTAGTATCGATGCACCTATTGGCCATAGGTGGCTATTCCACCGGCGATTTTACTTCATATTTGATTTTGCTATTGACGTTTGTTTTGTTTTGAGGAGACTATTATGTAGATACTTAACTTATCTATTATAAATTAAGTTATAATATGGTAGCAGACATAATTACTAATATTATAACTTAATTTATAATAGATAAGTTAAGTATCTACATAATAGTCTCCTTAAAACAAAACAAACAAAAAATCTCAAATCACAAAATGAAGTAAATTCGCCGGTGGAATTGCCGCCATACCTTGCAGAAACACAGTGCTTCTTGTCGGTATTCAACTTGCAGTAGCCTGAATTCCGACCGATCTAAAAACATTATCGAACACACAATTAGATCAATTATAATTTGGGTTCAACTGTGGAACTTGCGACAAGCCTTCGTGTTTGAACTGATATGAAATATGTTCCCCAAGTGGTTCGGAATCTACTATAATCAGGTGTTTCAAACTGCGGCAAACTTGGTAGTGTGCATAGCGTTGGCAGGGGAACATGGGGGGACATGATAACACGCTGAGACTATACCAGTCAGTCTACGTGCGTGGCAAGTCCTGGTTAAATTAATCGTGTGACTTTACTATGTACCCCAAGTGGTTCGGAAATCACTATAATCAGGAGGTCCTCCCTGCCAGTCAACTCCCCTTCTCCCCGAGGTGATGGAGTCTGCCCTTAGGGTGCCCGAAGTTAATTTACAGACTGACTCCCTCCGCTGACAGGGTTGCTTAAAGTAGAAATGCTGAAAGAAGAAAAATATCACACCCGTAATAGCAGTTAGTACTTACGTAGGCTCAAAGACGCGAAGAGGAAGGCCAAAAGCAACTACAGGCAGCTGTGAATCCACGATCACTTCCTTCACTTCGTCGCAGGAGGGGAAGAAGGAGTACACCGGACCTTCCGGTGACGTCTCACAATCCCCACTTGATTTGCCCCGGCCCTTTAGACCCCGCTGTTTCAGCTTTTCTACATGGGTCTGCTCTCTCATTCGCTGGATATCCCACCTGCAAACAAAATAATCACCATAAAAATACATCCGAGGACTAGAAAGGCGCTTTGGCATTCGCCGATGATGTGGTAATTTGGAGTTTGACAGTGGAAGAAGTCCAGGAGAAACTGGAAGTTCACAGACGAGAAGAAATTCTGTTATCGCGAAAACGGCAGAGCCACACGACCATCTTATGGCGAACAGCCCGCCTTCGAGTTTCCATAATTGTGACGTCCCACTGGCGTATGTCCTGCTGACATGCCTGATCTACACTGGCAGTGATGAGAAGAGAGGTCGGGGTAAAACCATTGGTCGAAAGGAGACTGCCTAATTAAACGAATGAATAAGGCCCAGTGCAAATTGAACCCAGCCCACGCGCAGCACACCCCCAACCCATGAACTACAGAGACTATGGGATGGATTGAGTACGGCATATTGAGCCCAGTATTCCCCCAGGATTCGTGATTTCAGCCATAGTTTGGAGGACCAGAGGAATGGTACCCACGCCCACGAAATCTGTGAAAGAAACACAAACGAACCCACACGTGGATCACAACTGACTGGGTTAGCTGTGTAATGGGTCGGTTGTGCGGCAACTCATTCGATAGTGTGCTTTACAGAACCTGCCACGCGTGTGTTGGGCGTATGCGCCCAGCCTAATAGGAGGAGAGCGAGGAAATGGCTGGAGGAAGAATTGAATGGGAAACACGAAGAGGAAACACAAAGACATGCAGAAACTAGATCGAGGCCGATCTTAGGCGGTGTTTCCACATACGTCAATCGTCAATGAGAAATATGGTTTTGACGTGGTAGGAGAATTTTTAGTATGTCTTTAATGTCTGCTAAACCTTCAATTTCACATTTCTCATTGACGATTGACGTATGTGGAAACACCGCCTTAGATGAGTGGGACTGGTATAGTAAGTAAGTAAGTAATGTCCTGAATTATGTACCCAGGCCCATAGGTCCTTTGTTCAATGCCAACGACCTCCTGGATTTCGGACAATATTTGTATTGTTTCCGTATGAATTTTTGGCCATTGGCAAAGTGGTATACGTCCTCGATGCCAACCTACACCGGCTATAAGCGATAATGGACAAGCTGAGACAAGCTTACCATTGACGCAATGAAACAGGAGAAAGCATGACTTAACCAAGTACGAGTCGTGACTGGAGCGTTCAATTTAATCACAAAAGGAGAGACAGGAGGGAGTGGAGGAGGTTCCCATAACAGACCCCGACAACTGGAGTTTATTTTTGACGATGATAAAGACTCGTATACGAACTTTGGTTGAGCTGACGTCTGTGAAGTGTGACAATGCTAAGCAGCCTGAACTTGTTCATTGTCGCGTGTAACCGGCTTGGGTTGACATTGAGGATGTGTGCCAGTTTGTCAGCGGCCAAAATCCATATGGAAACGACACCAATAATGTCTCAAAATATCACTGGGCCACTATGGGGAACATCTTAAAGTCAAATAAAATAACAAAAAGAACAGAAAAAAAACTATACCCTACTTCAATACATAGAAAACCATAAAACGCCCTTACCAACCCAATTTGACCCTATTAACTAATAACTACTAACTAACTAATAACTGCATGCATTAATTAATAATCATAAACTAACCCTACTAACCTACTAATAAATATTGACGAAAACAAAAATTGTTACATTGTATATCATGTCTCATGTATCAATGTATTGTTTCATCATATCGTATGAAAAACCACGCACGGCCTGTGGTAAAAGCCAATTTAACTTTAACTACAAATATTTTTGACAAATAAATAAATTGAATTGAAAAAAAAAATTGATAGCACGCTTACTTCCTTTAAAATAATATATTTAAAAAAAAAAATACTTTTGGGTTGCCAGGGAACTAGGCTTGCATACTAATACACCTCTAAAAAATTCTACGGAAGTAACAGTCCCTTTCAGTGACTTAAGTATGTACCTTTTTCTCCTTCGCTCTTCAAATTCATGTTTTTGGTGTCGCTTCAGGAATACTTCATCGTCTAGATTCTCAGTTCCCTCGATGCTGTAATGTGGCGTTAAAATTTTTTCCCGCCAACTAGGCACCTGGACCTGCACCTCTTCCTAAAAAATTAAAAAATCAAATTGTATATTACATTTACATTTCCCACACCTTACTAGACGGTAACGTTGAATCAGAGTCAAACATTTTCTAGACCGGAGTCATGCCACACCTGTAGACAAACTCAAGAAAGCCATTCTAAACTCCAACTACCAATAGTAACCAAATAAGCCATTTCGCTAATTGGTGGCGAGGATACCGAGAAGAAAACTGCAGAATTGCTACATTTTCAGTCCATCGGAAGGCATGTAAAGCAGGCGGTCCCGAGTCTTCCTAGTTGAGTGTAAGAGAGGGCTCCTTTATAGCCCAAATGACGCTAGGTTGGCTTAGTATTTTCTTTTTAAAGGTTAATCGCATGCAAACAATTTACTGAATGTATCCGATTGACCTCTGCAGTCGCCTCAATGAGTAAATTAATACTTGTGCTGAGTCACGACAAGTCTCCGATCGCATGGCGCGTAGAGACTCGCACAAGTACAAGCACGCTACCACCTTGCCATCGAAGCCGATAATAATAAGGAAAGAAATTTATTATTTATTTATTTTCATGGAGTATCGCGGCCCCTTCATGTTCCAATGCATAACATGCCTCCATTATTCCTCACTAAAACATTTCTGATGTCGAGGGACCGAGCCTAAGTGTGGGCGCTGGCTGAAGAAAACTTAAGTAAACCTCTGCTAGGCGGGGTCTCCACATACGTCAATGGTCAATGATAAATGTGGTATTGACGTTTTAGCAGACATTAAAGACATACTAAAAATGTCTGCTACCACGTCAAAACCATATTTACCATTGACCATTGACGTATGTGGAAACCCCGCCATAGTGAAGGCTCAGGTTTGATTCCCTTGCCCTTCCTTAGAAGGCCATTGGCCCTAACTACGCTGTTCAATAAAGACGATTTATTATTATTATTATTATTATGCAAACGACTACGCTCAGGGAGTGCGGCTTTGGCACGATTAAAATATGGAGTACCTCTTAAAACAATTAAAAAACGCCCTGGTTGAATCCATAGTAAGCTACGGTATAACAGTATACTTCAAAGATAGAAACACATACACCTACAAACTAGAATTGATACAAAAGCGTATAATAAAAAACATGTTATCAAATAAAATCAACAAGAACTACAAACAATACGAAGAAAAATTCAAACATGCTAACATTTTGCCAATAACTGCCAATAACGAAACTATTCAAGTATAAATTAATAAGAGATAACTATTTTAAAAAAGAATACCAAATAGATGATAAAGGGAAGTACAATACAAGAAACCCAAAAAAGCTTAAGTTTGAGATAACATATAACAAATACTGAGAGAGATTAAACAAAGTACTTATACCAAAGATATTTAATGAACTTCCTCCACAAATGAAAAAAACTAAACAGATGGGTGAGTTAAAAGCGGGTATAAAAAGATGGCTGGTCAATGGGAGTTAATAATAATAATAAAAACTGACATTAAAATAACAAGTTAAAATAAAATTAAAATAATAATAAAATAAAATAAACATTATAAATAAATAACAAAAATAAATGATTAAGCCTTGTTTAGCAGCACTGTATGAGTCATTTGTCCCAAATAAGCGCTAGCTTGGGGATGCGGGATGGTATTATTATGTATGGTATTTTTGTAATATATGCTCCTTGTCCAGGGAATACTGGACAAGGAAAAGAAAGAAAGAAAGAAAGATTATTATTAGAAGGAAACCAAGGATCCGACAATAGCTACGAAAACTAATATATAATAACTTAGACCCCGTACACACGGACGATCGCGCAGGGAAATTTCTCATTGTATAGAAGGAGTTGGTGCAAAACCTAAAGATTTCAGACGTGAAGCTGACAGACAGCTGATCTCGACACACTAGCTCAAAGAAATCTCCTTCTTCAATTTTGATAGTGTCATTGACGGAAATATCCTTTATATTTTTACACCTCATTCCACTTGTCTTCAATAATTGACCATTTTTGTTTTCAATTGTTTCCAATCTTGTAAGTTTGCCCGTCATCTTTTTATGATTTAAATTATGAAGTAATTCGTTTATTCTCAAGTAGTTAATTAAAATTATTTATCCTATCCAGACGACGCCATTGTTTAATTTTAGTTTGTTATTGTTTGCAAAGCGTGATTTTATTCAATGATCATTGTTCAATTTTAACATGCGGAAGTTAAAATGGAAAATGACATAGAGTAAAACAAAAATCTCATCAATTATTGACAGAATATTGACAAGTGGAATGGCCGGCTAAGCAGACTGTGGTTTTTCACCAACCATACACCAAGCCCATTTGCTCCAATGACGAATTTCTGTGCGTCTGACACCGTGTGAACCGGGCCAAACTGTTAACGAACCTGAGGGAGGGGTTCTGGGGCTTCCATCAGATCGGAGGGCTTCCAAACATCTTTCTGTACTCCCGAAGCGGTTAAGTACATTGAATCTGTAGTCATGATCTTTCGAGATCTTGCTCTTCGTTCTACACCTAAAACAATAAGATTTACAAATTTCCTTTGAAAATGAACTATGAACTTTGTTAATATGTTACTTGTAAGAGTGTTGTTGTTTCTAACGCCTGCTTTCAGCATTCCTGCCTAAGCGCGTTATCATGTCCCACCAGGTTCCACTGCCAACGCTGTGCACACTACCAAGTTGCCGCAGTTTGAAACATGCTCTGCTCTAATGGAATCAACATGGTTACTTGTAAGAGTGGGACGAAAGGCCCAATATTCCCCCAAACGGAAAATAAAGGCAAATTTCTTTCTTTGTTTCTTTATGAACTTTGTGGGTACTCCAATTAAGTTTTCAAGCTACGCTTTCCAGACTCTTACGAACAATATGCTACCTGCAGCTCGAGTAATTTGAACTCTGAGCATCCAATTTCTTCTATGTCTAATTTTCGGTTAAAACGAGGAGGTTACCTCTTCAACCAAAGTTAATCTAGTGTCAGTGTTATATTTACCATATATTACTGAAATGAATGAATGAATGTTTATTAAATAAAACAATATAAACACAATAATTGTTAAGCCCCACAAGGAGACCTATAACAATTTACCCTACTCTAAAACTAAGTAAAAAAGAAAAAAAATTAATTAACTACACATACTTAAACTAACTTATTAAACTACACTTACATATTAATAACAGATCTCTCATAAACACATAACAGTCTAGTCCACTATTTCAAATAAGGATTCCACCTCTTCCCGTCTCATCAGCCATTCCCGGACGAATTTAGAAAATTTATTTATTGACAGCGACCCAGGACAAATATTAAGTACGTTAAATAATTTTGGTGCTATATATGAGGTTCTGTAGGGACAGTTTTGGTCACTAGGTTCGCTGACGACAAACCGATATCCATATTATTCAAAATGGCCGCCGTTTGCATGCGAAAACTAAGCTCATAGCATCTAATTAATTCTTTTAATATTTTTTATAATATTTTTACTATGCCTGGACCTTATTTCGCTGCATGTAATTTAATATATATATTCTCCATGATTTATAGAAAAATATTACTTTAAAATAATACGTAATAAAAATAATTTTAAAATAGTATTGAGGCTTATGGAAAAATCAACACTTTGATATCATTGCAACTGGTGCTGCCATCTACAAAATGACGCCACAAATGAACCCCATTGGTAGGATTTGGTTACATTTGCTATGTATGCCCGTGTTGTACGTATGGTAAAGACTCCGGCTTTCACCCGAAAGGTTGTTTTCTGGCCATGCTTCCGAGGGCATGTTAAGCAGGCGGTCCCGGGCTTTCCTAGTTGAGTGTAAGAGAGGGCTTTATAGCCCTAACTCCGCTAGGTTGGCTTAGTAATAGAACAAAAAGTCCCTATTTATTTATTTACATATTAGAGATATTCTACACTTGAAAGCAAACACTTGTTGGTCTGATACAGACCGACGATTGTGTGACTATTGTTGAATGGCTTCACCATCATAACCCGAACCCGAGCCATAGCGTAGCAAAATAGGACTTAGTCAAGCTACCTATGCTCAGGCGCCCATTCCACCGACCGGCTAGGGCTATTTACAAAAACGGTGACGTAGTAGCAGACATTCAAGACTTAGGTGGCGTTTCCATCGACCTCGCATTGCAGAATGCAAATGACATTGACGGAAATTAGAATTTTTCTTTTTATAGAAATCTATTAAAATGTTTGTACTTAACATATCCCATGACGCCATTTTTTAATTTTAGTTTGTTTGTGATTTTACTGTATGATCATTGATCAAATTTAACTATGGTATAGCGGAAAATAAACATTTCCGTCAATTCTGCAATGCGAGGTCGGTGGAAACCCCGCCTAAGTCTTGAATGTCTGCTACCACGTCACTGTTTTTGTAAATAGCCCTAGCCGGTCGGTGGAATGGGCCCTTAGCTAAGAACAGTGCAACCTGTAAGAGGTCGAATTCCTGCAAAACCATAGCCCTTCATTAAGTAAAAAGATCTAGAGGTGCAAGTAGTAGTTTATGCTCAGCAGAGGGCATTACAGGCTACAAGGCTAAAGAGGATATGGTAGCTAGACAAAATACACCCCTAAATTCGGATACGCTTTATTTTTTCCAAGTTACTATGAGTTGATTTTTCAATGTAATTATTTTATGTTGCAGATTACTAGTTTATGGGTCATGTCATACACAATTTTTAATGATTTTGCCACTTATTTTCCATAATTTTTACCAACAGTATAAGAAACGACAATATTTTACCTTTGCTAACAATTGTGGAAAAGGAGCGGCACCATTATTAAGAATTGCGTATGATATGATGCATTTACTTGTTATCTACAACTTAAAATAATTACAATTTAAAAAAACTCACAGTAACTAAGAAAGCGTATCGGATTTCGTGGGGTACCTCTATTTTGCCTGGCTACCATACATTCTTAACTGCATAGGCAAATAAGCTCCCTAAATAGGAAAAAAACTAACGATATTATGTTTGAACCTGTTTGAATGGGGAACCATTTGTGTGCCACATACTGTATAATAATTCTTATTTCCATACCATTTGAACCACTTGCAGAACAAGTCCTTTTCCTCTGCCCTGCAGATTCCTCACTAATAGTTCTCCTCTTCCGTCGGGACACGCACGTTGCACTAGATCTCCTCCGCTTGGGCGTATGTTCATTGGGACTAGCGGGGGACAGCGGCGCAGGAGGTACTGCCAGAACGCTGGTACTCGGAATTGATGGAACAACCACTGGTGGCGGGGCCGGCGAAGCAACTGGGTCGTCTTTATGCCTCTGCAACGTAACTCTGCGTTCCATCCGCTGACACCGCTGCGCCATCTGCAAGAGACATAATTTTTTTTATGATTGGTTGAATATTTACTTTCAATAATAATAAAGAGGGAAGTACACCAGATGGACAGTGGTTGTTTTTAGAACTATGCAGAGTTCGGGTAGGGCACGATTCGACGTGGTATTGCCGTCAACCGCCATCACACCATTTGCAGACACAGGTGGGTACTACCTCATGGAAAGATTTGTTTCTGCAGAATCTAAGGTGAAATGCATGGACTGTCAGTCGTAAATGACGTGTCTCATCTCTCGTAAACGCCCAGGAGGTAGCAACCTCTGTGGCGTAAAATTCCTCAGAAGTATCTCCCCTCTGCCTTCTTCTAGGAAGGATTGGACAGCTGGTGTGCTATGGCGCCCATTCCATTGACCGGCTAGGGCTATTTCCCACAAGCAGACATTCAAGACTTGGGTAGCGTTTCCACCGACCTCGCATTGCAGATTGCAAATGACATTGACGGAAATTTTTGTTTTTTTTTAATAGAAATCTATTAAAATGTTTGTAATTAACATATACCATGAAGCCATTTTTTAATTTTAGTTTGTTTGTTTGTGATTTTACTGTATGATCATTGATCAATTTTAACTATGGCATAGAGGAAAATAAACATTTCCGTCAATTCTGCAATGCGAGGTCGGTGGAAACGCTACCTAAGTCTTGAATGTCTGCTACCACGTCACCGTTGTTGGAAATAGCCCTAGCGGAGAAGAAATTGTAATCTGAGATCCTCTACTAGGAAAGTTTCTCTGCCAGCTCATACACGGTCTGAATTTAAGAAAACTAAGACTATGGTGTTTCACGCAATTGTAAAGTTACAGATCAACAACTGTTCTTCATTGCGGTTTGCAGCTAGTGCAGAAATAATTTCATACAACACCAACACACAGAGAGGGCGAATGTATGTCGTAAACACAAACAAAATTGAATGACTTAGGAGAAATTGCTATTGGATGACTGGTTGTGGAACGTTCTGACTAACTAGACGATGCGGGAAGTCAGTTTTTCTTATGTAGGAACATTGTAAACAAAAAACAAAAGAAACAAGCTCTATGTCAATCTAATGTCACTTATTAATGTCAAACTGCAATGTGAACAAACAAATAATAGGAAGCTACTATCTTATATCATTCCGAATACTTGGGCAACAGACTTTTTCATTGGTAATACGACAACACCCGTTACACATACCGCTTCCATTGAACCACGCAATTGAGCGATTTCCTTGTCTTTTGACGTTAATAGCTCGAATTGGCGCTGAATGAGATCTAGGTGGGCTATATTCATTTCCTTCAGTTGTGATATCTCCCGGTCTTTCGACTGCATGTCGTTGGCACTAGCATACATATGGTCTACGTCGCATGTAAATGTTTTCCCTGCTTTTTCACTCCAGTCTTCACGTAAGTAATCTTTACTCCGCATAGCCCGGCTGTCCCTATTGCCGGCGATTGCATCACTTAAGGAAGTACTATCACCATTTATTAGTTGACTCAGTTTAGACATTATTTTATGGGTCATTGGCAACAGTAAACTTATTGATTTTCACTAATTTTATACTAAAAAATAACAAAACAAAATGCGATAATCGATTTCATACACCGAACTTAACAACGCCATATTGTTTTTGCTGTGCGTCATGTCATACGTCAAACAAGTTCCGGGATTTTCCCGCGAAAATTTGCTGCAGACAATAACGACAATTTTTACACTGTTGTTGTTTTCAAATTATTTTATTTGTTTATTTAGTTCTTTATGACCATTTACAAAAATGTTACTTTGGCGTGTATTCCACTCGTCATATTTTCTTTATTTGTGCACTAAAAAATGATGCGATTTTTGTTTTAAGGAGGCTATTATGTAGATACTTAACTTATCTATTAGAAATTAAGTTCTAATATGGTACAGACTTATTATTGATATCTCCTACCATATTATAACTTAATTTATTATAGGTAAATTAAGTATCTGCATAATAGTCTCCTTTAAACAACAAGCTCATCATTTTTTATTGCACAAATGAAGAAAATATGACAAGTGGAATACATGTAGGCCCAGTAAGTTTTTTGCAGTTTTGTACTTTGTACTGTATATGCTTTTGACAGTATTAGGCTTATGGCAAGTACCGCCCACTTAAAGGAGGACTCGTTGAGAGGACAGGGCTCCGGATGGCGGATGCCGATCCTGCCCACCTGGATGAGAGGCTAGGCCTATTTTTTATTTATTATTTTTTTTTTAATTGGGGAACAGGTGTTACCTGTGTGCACTTAAGCCTATTGGGCCTATTGTGCCCCCTACAACAAAGAATCTACATATCTACATCACTTCCTCGAGGCCTATTTCCCTCAGGAGAGCCAGGACCTTGAGGGGATTTAGAAGTGGTAGGTCTTTTACATGTAATTGCATGTTTCCCAAGCATGCTGCTCTTCTACGTGCGATTGCATCGCAGTGAAGGAGGATATGCTCGGGGTCCTCCGCTCCTTCGTTACAGAATCTGCATGCTCTAGACTCTCTGACACCTATAATGGTCAGATGTCCATTCAAGTTGCAATGCCCAGAGAGGAATCCTGTGATCACACGCAGAAGTCTCCTGTTCATATTAATGCATACTTGGGCTCTTTTGCGCTGGTGGCTTCCCAGGAGCATTTTGGCTTGCCGAAGGCCCGGCAATGAGGTCCAGTATTCAGCCACTTTCAGGTTCTCCTTGCCTTTAACAAATCTGCGGGCGAGGGTTTCCCCGACACCGCAAAATGGTTCGGGTCCCGTAAAAGGGGAGGTAGCTCCCCAGAGGCTAGGCCTATACGCAGCATTTCACCTACCGTACCGAAATATTAAGTAGGCTTACCATACGTCCTGGTTTGGTCTTGGTTGGTTACAAGCCTTGTACTGGGCGGCTATTTCCCGGGTTTTTAAATTTGTAATTAATTTAAAAAAAATTCCATTGTTAAGAGAAGTTTTGTCGAGTGTGAAATACGAAGGTAGGCTATATTCAAAATAAAATGTTGTTTTTGTTTCCTGTTTTTGTTTCCTGTTTTTGTTACTCAGAATCCTTTTTAGAGAGTAGGTAGATCGTGAGGTTTCTAAAGTGTAGACACAAGATTTAGACGTTAACAAAGGCATAAAACACCATAAAAAATTTGATATTTTCATAAAAATGTATTGAAATGCATTTTCCAATTTTGTTCCGGTTTGAAGTCTGAAAAATATGATAAGCCTATAATAATAAATAGAAAAACAATACAGAATACCAGGCTTGGTAATATAATTTTAATTTTAAACACACAAAAGTAATTAAAAATATCAATAACAACTTAATATTAGTATGTCTAGTGGTCATCATCGTCATCTTCTTCTGAAGCCATGTCTTCTTGCACTTCCTGATAATCCAATTCCAAAGCTGCCAAATCTTCTCTGGCCTCGGAAAACTCGCCTAAAATGTTTAAAAAAATGGGTTAACCTTTCCCATTGGGCGGTTAAAAATCCATTTCGGCTCCGGCAAATCAGGTGTAGGGAGATTTCATTAATTAATGTACCGACCATGTAGACGAAAAATTAATGCATCAATGAAGTTAATAGTTTAAATCATATTGTTAGAAAAGGAATAAAATCATTTCAAATCCTCATGGTAAAGTAACTAAAGCACAGAACCGGAAATGTAAAACAGAGACGAATACTGAGTACTCATCACTTTGAGATTAAGTGACAGAAATTCAAACCTAAAAAGGTTATGAGCCACTCCCACTGTCCGTTTTATTAACGAACTAGTACTATTTCACAGGAAATATTGTTCGCAGAACTATAAAAAAAGTCACATCCCTCAGAAAAATAATGATCTCTACAGTTTCCCCCCATGTCTCTGTATAACTTATTTAAATTTGGATTACTATATTATATTCTTTTCACAAAACATTATACAATTCGCTTACCTTCTTCCATTCCTTCGCCAACATACCAATGAACGAAAGCTCTTTTGGCGAACATAAGGTCGAATTTGTGATCTATTCTAGCCCATGCTTCTACGATCGCTGTTGTATTGCTTAAACAGCAAACAGCCCGCTCAACCCGAGCCAAATCTCCGCCAGGCACCACAGTTGGAGGCTGGTAGTTAATTCCGACCTATAGGAAAAGTAAATAAATACGCTAATATGTCTTATTTATTGCACCGCCATGTTGCTATATGCTGCCTATACATACTGTATATTCTCCTAATCATACAAAAATATGAGTAAAAGTTTTTTTTTAGAAATACTCGATGGGGTGCTATTTTGAATTGGGATCTTAGACTATTAACAGCTCACGTCATTCAAAAGACACCTCAAATTATAATGACTGAAATTAAGTGAAGAAGTCAATGTGCCTGCCGACATAATAAATGATGTCGGTACAAAGTAAATTTACTTACTACCTTTGGTTGCATTCCAGTTCTTTAAAATCTGCAATGATCTATATTCTATACCTTAAAACCCGTAGGACTCCACTCGACGAATTGGATCGTCTTTTCTTTCTTAATCATGGCGATGGCTGCGTTTACGTCTTTAGGCACGACATCTCCGCGGTACAGCATACACACTGCCATGTATTTGCCGTTTCTTGGGTCACAGTTCACCTATAAATATGTACATATTAGGGGGATTCACTCTGTTGATAGAAAGTAGAAATCAACAGAGTGAATCCCCCTATTAAAAATTATTAGCTGATTAGACCGCTATTCACACCCAGGTGGTCATCATGAACTACAAACACTTGGTTGTACAAGATCCTGATTCGTCCGCTGTGCTCATATATATGGCAAAGAAGCGTGAACTCTTTTGCCCTACGAGTCTTCGAAAACTAAGGGCAATCAAAGGTGGGGTGCTGTATAGAGAATCGGGAGAAATACGGAGATTCCTCACCGTGGGACTATATCAAAACTTACTACTACTGCGATTAATATTAGGGCCTACTATTACTACTACTGCTATTATTAATTTATTACTATTAATAAAATAAATTTAATTATGTTCTGTAGTAAAATACATTTGAAAATCTTTTTTTTTTTCTGTCTGAGGTGACATTTTGTATCCAAACTCGCCCAGACAAATCCCTAAGGGGGTTTTAGGTACTCTGTCAAAATTGTATGCCTTGTTTCTTGGTCCGTGGAGTAACGGACGAAGGAAAAAAAAATGCTACTACTACTACTACTACTACTACTATAGTAGTAGTAGTAGTACTAGTAGTAGTAGTAGTAGTAGCGTTCGTCGGGTTAATAACGACTAAGGCCTCATATTTGGGCCCATATAGCGACTCCGACTTTACTGTCCTATGCCAGCCCATAGGACAGTGGACCTCCTGATTATAGTGGATTCCGACCACTTGGGAAACACAGTGAAGTCACACGATTAGTTCGGAGGTGACCAGGACAAGTTGTTTCCCTACCGGCACTGTGCACACGACCACGACCAAGTTATCTGCAGCTTTGAACCTGCTCTGGTCCGCTACTACTACTACTACTACTACTACTACTACTACTACTACTACTACTACTACTACTACTACTACTAATAATAATAATAATAATAATAATAATAATAATAATAATAATAATAATAATAATAATAATAATAATAATAATAATAATAATAATAATAATAATAATAATATGAAAATGTAGCAAGTATGGGAGTCGAACCAACAACCGCAACCATTCAGGAGAAAGGTCGGAGTCTGTACCACTACTCTACATGCCCTGACTACTACTACTACTACTACGTACGGTACGTACCATTTGGTGGTGTGGTTCGAAGCAGGCCTTTGTAATATCTGCTACGCTGTGATGCTCATGATACGCCTTTTCTGCTCCCATCACGGGGGCGTATGTAGCTAACGGGAAGTGTATCCGGGGGTATGGTACCAGGTTTGTCTGAAATTCTGTCAAGTCCACGTTGAGTGCTCCGTCGAAGCGCAGTGAGGCAGTTATACTAAAAAATAGTAACCAAAATTTGTATACCGGCTTTGCTGAGTCAAAGGGAAGTAAGGGAGCTGCTAGTAGGTAACTTTAAATCTGCAGTGATTTTTTTAATTGCAATATATTGTCGGTAAAATAAGTAAAATTTCGGAATAGGAAAGTACCCCCCTACATTTTGATATATTGTACAGTGGCGGATAAAGCTTTATATTTTGGGGAGTGTCATCCCTCAAAATGCCGCCTCAGGAATTAAAACAATACGGTATTTTATTTAAGTAGGCAACGGATTTCATTTTAATACTGGTTAGTACTTACAAAACCATTTAAAGATGTATTACAATATAACACATTTCATATTTCGTGTTAAAAAAATTAAGCTGTCATTTTGCCGCCTTTTTCTAATTTTTGGAGGAGGTCATGACCACAGTGACCACCCCTCCCCCCCCCCCCCCTGATGCTTGATTTTGTACATTTTAACCATCCCATCAGGCCCTAACCAGCGGTGGAGGGGGGACTTCAGCAGATTTTTTTGACTTTACACTAGGTAGAATTGAATGTTCCACTTCACTACGTACCGTACCTAACCGTACCTACCCGTCCCCCAATACAAATTCTGTTTAAGGGCCTGCCTCCGCTAAAATACAATAATAATAAAACAAATAAGGACTTTTTGATATATTACTAAGCCAACCTAGCGGAGTTAGGGCTATAAAGACCTCTCACACTCAACTATGACGGCCCGGGACCGCCTGGTTTACATGATGCCCTCCGAAGCATGGCCAGAAAATGTAGAAAGTGTAGGACTTGAACCAACAACCTTTCGGGTGAAAGTCAGAGTCTGTACCACTACTCTACATGTCTAACATGATGATGGTCTCAGTACGTCATTTACTATTTCATCTTTAACTGCCTTGTGATGTACCATACATATAAATTTTATTTAAACACCTTAATTTGTACAGGATTATATTTTAAAGTATAGACAAATTACAATAAGTTACATGCAGCAGTAACCTAGGTACCATACCTTGATACAATTTGCCCGATTAGCCTATTGAGATTCGTATAGGTTGGTCTGTCAATATTTATGTTCCTTTTACACAGTTCATAAATAGCTTGATTGTCGACGATAAACCCCACTTCACAGTGTTCCAGTGTGGGATGAGTGAACAGAATTGCGTTGTAAGGCTCCACAACGGCAGTGGCTACCTGAAATCAACAAAAATACTTAGATTGTAATCAATCCAGCTTCAATATCCGCGATCCAGACCAACATATCTTACTCGTTCCATATTACTTATGGGACATACTGTATATTGGATGTATTGATCGAAGGTGGATTTCTGAATTTCCGGAAATCCATCAATATCTTTGCCAGATCCATCAATTCCCATCGAGAAATCAAGAACATGGTCAATATTATTGATCGTACTTATTCTATGGAATTTGTGGATTACAGTGTCACACTCCGAATACCACTAATTGGGACCTTCTACAGATTAGAGTATTCAGAGTGGACTTATGAGAGGGGAATTATATATAAGCTTATAGGATGGTACCAAATACCTTATATTATATTAATACACTTAACATTAATACCACATAATAACTTAGGGACAACTTAAGCACTTAAGGGACAAGGGACAGCATAATGAATTGGGGGGGGGGACTTAGTTACGTAAGGACTACATGATAACGTACTTACTCATACATCCATAGGAGCTTACTCCTACTTGCACCGTGTATCAACTCACATGGTGAATCAGTTCTGTCTCCGTAGTTCTAACTCTGGACTCTAACTACTCTATATTTCTTCGAACCCAAGGTTCGTGATTTATACATTATGGCTAAGGACATATACGTGACGACCGATATAACATTTACACAACAGAGGTTTGCCGTCTGTCCTCAGCCCTGAGCCTAGGCCAAGAAGAGCGTATGCTCTTGTGTTAGGCCTGGGGCGTAACATACAGAATTTCCGAAAATCTATCTACAATAACTAGGTTGCCATATACAATACTGTATATATAATTTAAAATTTGTTTAATGAAAATTAAATTAATTATTTTGAGGGCATAATCCATTAGGCGCATATTCCACCTACGTCAATAGTCAATAGTAAATGTGGTATTGACGTAGGTGGAATATGCGCCTGAATAAAATTAAATGGCATTGCTCACCTTTGGGGCAGGGTAAATAGAGAAGGTGAGCTTGCACTTCTTCGGGAATTCGACCGAGAGCCGTTCCATGAGGAGGGAGGTGAACCCAGACCCGGTGCCCCCTCCAAACGAGTGGAAGATTAGGAAGCCCTGTAGACCATGGCAGTTGTCAGACATTTTACGCAGTTTGTCCACTGTGACGTCGATGACTTCCTTTCCTGCAAGAATAAATCAAGCCGAGGGTATGGAAACTAACCAAGGCCGTAGCCAGGATTTTTTTTCTGGGGGGGGGGGATTCTGAAATTTCATTGGATATTACATATTGGTTTTCATTTTTCCTCTCAAATTCCGATTCTATCTATCTATAAATAAATAAATAAATAAATATTGACTTTTTTTATTCTATTACTAAGCCAACCTGGCGGAGTTAGGGCTATAAAGCCCTCTCTTACACTCAACTAGGAAGGCCCGGGACCGCCTGCTTTTCATGCCCTCCGAAGCATAGCGAGAAAATGTAGGAAGGGTAGGACTCGAACCAACAACGTTTTGGGTGAAAGTCAGAGACCGTACCATTACTCTGCATGTCCTGCCTAGCATCATGCCATTTCATTTCGGGGGGGGGGGGGGGGTTTGAACCCCCAAGAACGCCCCCTTGGCTTCGGCCTTGAAACTAAATGCTTCTTGTTGGAAACATTGACTTGCAGCAATCTGCAGTTCGAGCAATTTTAATACCTCTTTAATGATCTCAATAGAATGAAAAAAGTCTTTATAATAAGCGAGTTTCAGCCCCGAAGAGCTACTCTTCCAGCTGGCTTAAGGTGTACAGGTTTACACTTTACATATCAGTAGGCTATATATTAAATTATTTTCTGTCAAAAAAACAGAAAAATAGGGAAAAACAATATATTCGGCACTCATTCATTCTCTCTCACACATCACTCAATAGAAATGGATTGCAGGCTGTCCTAAATATCCCCAAATTATAGAATAAAACGCGCTTTGGGGGAGGGGGGCAACTGATCAACCTCCCAACCACTCAAGGACCTAAAAATAGTCTTAACGCCCAGAGGCGTAGCCAAGAGGAAGCAGCAAATTTTTCATATATTTATTTAAAAAATTTCCCCGGGTAGACCCTTACTGGCTACGCCGCTGCTGCGCCCAATCGGAGCCCCCCCCCCCCCCCAGGTTCTCCTGCGGGACACCAACGCCACTCGTATTTTGTACAAAGTCGAATTTCACAATTTAAACTGTCCTATATGGCGTTGGTGTCCCGCGGTAGGGGGGGGGGGACTCCGATTGGGCGCAGCAGCGGCGTAGCCAGTAAGGGTCTACCCGGGGAAATTTTTTAAATAAATATATGAAAAATTTGCTGCTTCCTCTTGGCTACGCCTCTGGGCGTTAAGACTATTTTTAGGTCCTTGAGTGGTTGGGAGGTTGATCAGTTGCCCCCCTTCCCCCAAAGCGCGTTTTATTCTATAATTTGGGGATATTTAGGACAGCCTGCAATCCATTTCTATTGAGTGATGTGTGAGAGAGAATTAAGGCTTTTCATAGCTTTCAGAAATTTTGCATAGCTTATGATTTGCGGTAGGCTACCTATGTCCTACCTATGGTGTAGTGTCCACGGGCATAGTTATTAGCGGCATCTTCTTTTCCAGTTATTAATTGTTCGGGGTGAAAAAGGTTGCGATATGTCCCAGTGCGTATTTCATCTGGAATGTCAAACAATTAAACTGCATTGTACATTTTGTAAACATTTATTATTTACGCAATTGTATTGAAAATCGGTGCAATATAGACTTTCTATTCTGTTCTATTCTATTCGGTACACACGAACACGAAGAAAAACGCAGCTGGCGGGCCATTAGACCATACTTTTAAAAGCCTATTGTTTTCTTACGCCTAAAGCCTATTTCTTCTTCCTCTTCATCTTCTTCTTCTTCCAATCATGTCGGTTTTGTACGATGCTCCGCCATCTACAGATTCCCAACTCGTGGAGGTTGGTTTAGCTAGTTCGTCCTTCCCGCGGTTTCGTGGACCAAGGGCGGAACATCCACTATAGATAACAATGGGTTTACAAGGGGAATTAAAAATAATAATGTTTTTATAATCCACTGAACCTGCCTGCTGACCCCCCCCCCCCTCCCTTCCCTAAATTGGAGACAAAATCCGCCCTTGTCGTGGACGTCCCTGTAGCCTTCCTCCCAGCATGCTTGCTTTGTACATTTTGCCCAACATACGGTCCTCTGACATTCTTACAACGTGTCCCGGCCTTCTTGTGCATTTGCAAAACGTACTACCGTATTTCCTTTTGAGTATTTCGTCTATTTCTGAGTTGTTTCTCATACGCCACTCTCCATTTTTTTAGAGGGGTTCATATAGATTTTCCTTGCCCATACTCGCAGTTTATTGACGTCGTTGGCGGTAAGATTCCAGGTTTCTGAACAGTATGTTGCAACCGGACATAAAACCCAGTGCCGGGTGCCTGTAGCCTGTGGGGGCCGTGGGCACAAGATATGTGGAGGCCGTAGGTACAACCGTTTCCCGCCAATTTCAAAACTTTGTTTGAAAACTGTTTTAAACTTATAATTCGTTTATATTTTCACTTCTTATAAAAAAAAATCTCGTTTGTGGGGGCCTGTGCTCCAAGTGCCCATGGGTTAATCCGGCACTGATAAAACCACCCAGTATTATGAAAATGGCAACAACCCATTGCCCCTAGCGGCCTAGTGCTAGAGATGGCGACACCCTACCTACCTATAACTGTTGGTTCCAGGTCCACAAACAGCGCCCTAGGTACATGTTTCCCGGCAGCTGTCTCGCTGAAGAACGTGTTGAAACTGTCCCCTTCCTGGCCGATGGTGGTGTCGCTGGGCATCTGCCCATCAGGCTGGATTCCATGTTCGAGGCAATATAACTCCCAGCAGGCATTGCCCATTTGGACCCCAGCTTGGCCGATATGGATGCTGATGCATTCCCTCTGCAAAATGGCTTTCGGTAAGAGAAGAAAAGGGATAAAGGCTTTTCATTTGGGATCCCAGGGGTTCCCCCCCCCCTGCATTGACTAATAAGGAATAAATCTGCAATCTTGTTTAAAAAATGTACCGATAATTGCCATCTTGTCTGCTCATAAATATTCAAATGACGCCTCTGGATAAAAGAAGGAGTCAGACGAGCCCAGGAGGTAGCTGATTGGAGTTAGTTAGAGGCTTACTGACCTCAAAATTACACAATAAAATAATAAAAAATAAAAAAAAATAATCTTCCATATACCACCACAACACACACACACGCCACTACACCAACATTCATATTCACTATATTTTTAAACTTGGCATAATTTATGTATTTTAAACTGCATACATTGTATTATACTAGTATTTAGAATATTGTACAAATTTCCACCCTAAAACGGGCCTAGCCCAGAGGGAAGTGACAAAAACTGTATTTTTTTGGAAATATATTTTGATTGATTGATTGATAGTGGCACCTGTTTTTTTAAAATACATAACACTGTGGGTGGTACTGAACTTGCGAAAGGGGGTTTTGATTATTGGATATACAATATTATAGCGAATTGACAGTAGTTGTTAGTCTGTTTTTCCCAAGGCATGTTTTCAGCATTTCTGATTTTAAGCAACCCTGATGCACACAGAACCTGACTGTGTGGAAAAGTTGCTGTCGTGCCGCCCGACCCTCCATGAGCATATGGCACAGTAAAAGTTTTTTTCAAACGCCCGCTTTCAGCATTTCTGCTTTAAGCAACCCTGTCAGCCTGCGGTGGGGAAGTGAGTCTGTTTATTGGCTTGAGTAACCCTAGGCTCCTTCACCTCGGGGAGAATGGAGTTGACTGACAGAGTGGACCTCCTGATTATAGTGGATTCCGAACCACTTGGGGAACATAGTAAAGTCACACGATTAATTCGGAGGGGACCAGGACTCGACACGCACTCAGACAGACTGGTATAGTCTCAGCACGGTATCATTTTCCACCATGTTCCTCTGCCAATGGTGTGCACACTACCAAGTCGTTTGCAGTTTTGAACAGGCTCTTTTCTGGTGTATTCAACTTGTTATGGCCGTTGGCGAGTTGATAGAGGCCGCCCTTACTTCGATTATAGAAGCAGACATGGGCACTAGCGGTCAGCATTGAGTAGACGAATGTTCAGCAAAGAATGAGCGTATACATTGTACGGAGTACCAACTATTTATATTGTACATTGAACGTGTTAGCATCATTGCTTAGGCGCCCATTCCACATACGTCAATCGTCAATGAAAAATTGAAAAATGACGTTTTAGCAGACATTAAAGACATACTAAAAATTCTGCTACCACGTCAATTTACGTCATTTTGACGTCATTTTTCAATTTTTCATTGACGATTGACGTATGTGGAATGGACGCCTTAAAGTAAAATAGCAACGCTCTGACTGTCAGGTTGCTCAGCAGCTTGTACCCTACCGAGTGGCCGAGACCCAGCACAATTAACAGTCATATCATTTTAGTGTTTTTTTTTTGTGTAACTGGTAAGTAGTACGGTACAATCTTTTTAGGGTTAACATGAAAACAAGACTTTATAGTGTTATTGTTCACCATAGGTGGCGTTTCCATTGACCTCGTATTGCAGAATGCACATGACTTTGACGTGGTAGCAGACATAAAAGACTTATTAATGATGTCTGCTACCACGTCAACGTCATGTGCATTCTGCAATAAGAGGTCAATGGAAACGCCGCCTTATGGTATTTCAATTTGAAAACAAGTAAAGGGTGATGTAAAAATGAGAAGCATGCCGAAATTCAGTGCTTTGGTATAGGGAAACTCGAAATGTAAACGTAAACGGAAATTTAACCCTAAGCTAGGACAATTATTTACCATGGAACTATTACAGTACCTATCCTTAAATTTATATAAATAGGAAAGTGTGTATACGGGTTCACTCGTATACCGGTTGTCGACTGTTGAATTAAGTAATTAGAAATAAATAATTAAAATTAAATCAATATAAAAAGTACGAGTATCATGTAAAAAGTGTAAGGTTCCCACATTCTTTTCAGGTATAAGGCAATTTTTATTGCAATAAATAAGTATACCATCTGAAAGCTTGTACTTTAAACTATTTTTCTGCATAGGCGCCAGATTTTTCTACGCATTTTTTCTGACGATTTATCCACTTCTGAAAACCTGCATCGAAGAGCTCCACCGCCAGGCCACCGACGAACGTGGTGACCGCTTCCTTGACCTCTTCATCTGTAGTTTGCACTGAACCGTTGTCCACCCAAGTGTTGCTTCACTTTCGGAAACTAGTGGAAGTCGCTGGGAGCAAGATAAGGGCTGTAGGAGGCATGACTAAGCAATTTTGAGCCGAGTCCAGTAGGGCGGTGTTCTGTCTGGATAAGCCGGCCGCCATACCAAGTTGAATCCAGCGAACCAGAGCAGGTTCAAAGCTGCAGATAACTTGGTCGTGTGCACAGTGCCGGTAGGGAAACATGGTAGGACTTGTCCTGGTCACCTCCGAACTAATCGTGTGACTTCACTGTGTTTCCCAAGTGGTTCGGAATCCACTATAATGGGCTGGCATAGGACAGTCAAGTCGGAGTCGCTCTATGGGCCCAAATATGAGGCCTAAGTCGTTATTACCCCGACGAACACTACTACTACTACTACTCTGTCTGGAGACATGTGGGCGCGCGTTGTCGCGGTGCAGCCTAGCGCCCTTGGTTAGTCTTCCTCTCCAGATTTGGATGGCACTTTTGAGTTTCATCAACGTAACACAGTACCTGTCCGAATTTATTGTGGTCCCTTTAGGCATAAACTCGATAAGCAAGACGCCTTTTCGGTCCCAAAACACCTGGCGGCGACGGCGATAGCAGACTCCGTCACGGACGGCTGTAGCGATCGCTCCTGGTAGTAACAATGGAGTGGAGGGACCAATAATCAAGGCGGTGTAGCCGGATTTTGCCTAGCATATCGCGTGGCGAGTGTACAGCGTTGGGAACCTTATTTTTTATATGACCCTCGTATAATATAAATTACTCCGCGGTAATAACGCGAAATGGCGCCAAACTAAAAAAACAAAACATAAAAACCACGCAAAAAAAAAAATCCTGCAGTGCATATAAATAAGAGGGTATTGAGCCTACCGATTTAATCATAATGCTGCCGCCCAAGTGCACTCACTACTGTCAAAACTGAATTTCTATAAATGTATATCGACAGCATTAAACCTTTCTGTTGTGGCAACAGGCTTTTGGACAGCATTGACCCAGATATGGGCGTGCTGCGGAAGGACGATTCTATGTAAGGGAGGAGTCATTACACACACGAAACTGTCATTAGCAAATGTATTGCAATTAAAAGGGCAACAGTAGGCCTAATAAGCAATTTAAAAAAAAATCTCAGTAGCAGCACGGAAACCTAATTAGGGTTTAGGCTTGAGGACCCCAAGATAAATAAAAAAATAATTAAGGACTTTTGTTCTATTACTAAGCCAACCTAGCGGAGTTAGGGCTATGAAGCCCTCTCTTAGTCCTAGACGTTAAACAATTACATATAAAAAACGCAATAATATCCGTATACAATCAAAAACAAAATTTAAAATCTGTACAACACTCACACAACACAAAATGGCTCCACACACATCCTATCACACAACAAACTGTCCGAACCACAAGTTCTCAACAGCAATCTGAATATGTAGCCATATCATACTACAATAAACTACCGATTCAAATAAAATCAATAAAAAACTTAAATTATTTTAAAAACCAAACTACCACCAACATACAATTATACCAAAATATACCTCGTACACACTCCACTCCACCCCCCCCCCCCCTCTTCAGGCCGCTCATCTCCTTGTCACTACCCTACTCCTCCCTACATAAAATTATTGACTGTATCATTCCGCGACAAGTTCAAGTTTGAATGCATTATTTATTTATTTCATTTTATCTAACACCATATATAATGTTGACGAATTCAAGATTGAATTATGAGTTTATTATATGGATAAATAAGTAAATGTACAAGCGCCAGATAGTATAAGTCGCACACGGGCCCTGCCTTGTGATAAAAACTGAAGAACCAAAACACATTGTAACATGGCACTGAATAACCGTTATTATATTATACACTCAACTAGGAAGGCCCGGGACCGCCTGCTTTACATGCCACCCGAAGCATGGCCGAAGAGGTTCCTCACTCTTGACCACTGCTCTTTTAGGGATTTTGTGGTCAGCAATATGCTCGCCGGCAGAGTTTTTCCCATGGCACAACATATAATGGCCTGAGGACCGGAAGAGGAAGAGGACCATTTCTCCAACCTAACCTAAGCCTAATAGGGTATAGACCGGAGGTCCGGTAGTGAGTCCTCTCTCGCTAGCTCACTGGCGTAAATTCCCAGCAATTGAACAGCAATATGCCTCATAGCCGCGTTTTTTCCATGGAGCAACCTAATGGGTCTATAGACCAAAATTAGAGGATATAGAAAAAATTGGACTTGGCGGGATTCGAACCCACGATCAACGCCTAACCGGGGCATCGTCTTAACCGCTGGACCACAAGCCCTTGGTGGGCTTGGCGGCGTCTACAGACCTGAGGTATGTTGGAGGGTCCGCTCTCCTGACGACTGATCTAACCTGACCTAACCGGTTTTGGTCAGAAACATTCCCAGTATAGCCGCGGGTTTTCCGGGCCACGGCTGCCTAATGAGGGGTTAGGCCTGAGGAGAGTCGACTTTGACGGCCAGGTGGTAACGTGCTTGCCCTTGTGCGTGTCTTTACACGCCATGCGATCGGAGACGTGTCGTAACTCAACACGGGTCCTAACCTACAGAGCCGACTGAAGAGGTTAATCGGATACATTAATTCAATTGTTTCTTCTTTTCTTTTTCTTCTTTTTCAGCGCCATTTCCCTTCACGGGGGGTCGGCGGCACGACAGCAACGCTTCCAGGTCACCCGGTCTTGGGCCTGTTCCCTCGAGAGATTGGCAATTAGTAGGTCCTTCCGTGTTTTACTCGCCAGTGAGATTTTTGGTCGTCCACGTGCTCTGGTTCCTGGTACGGGTGTTGATCGCACTCTTTTTATCAACTCGTTGTCCCCCCTCCTCTCGACGTGCCCCCACCAGCTTAGTCGTCTTTCTCGCAGCTTTTCGTGGATGTCTCTTGTTCTCATTTGGCATCTTATGTCGGTGTTTCTCACTCTGTCAATCAGAGAAAAGCCACATGCTCTTCTTAACATACGCATTTCGGCTACATGTAGCATATTCTCCTCGTCCCTTTTGAGTGGCCAGCATTCCGACCCGTATAGCATGCTCGGACGTACCATTTGTTTATACACTCGGCCTTTGAGTTTCATCGGCATCTTGCGGTCCGTCAATATAGGTGCCATATCCCTGTATTTCATCCACCCGGCCTTAATTCGACATTTGACATCATCTTCACATCCGCCATTCTGTTCAATAGTACTGCCCAGGTACTTAAATTTGTTAGTCTTGTTTATTGTGTGAGTGCCTATGCTGATGGATCCCGGCTCCTGTCTAACGCACTCCATGTACTCCGTCTTATCTTTGTTCACTTTCAGTCCCTCCTTCTCCAGCGTTTTTACCCATGTATTCAGGTTAGCTTCAGTTTGTATGCGATTAATCGTTTTATAAAAAATATAAAAAAAATAAAAAATAAAAAAAATCCTACCTCATGTCTAATGCTCTATTTGGGTTATTTTCCATGGAATGACAACCTAATGCGGTCTAGGCCCGAGGGCTGTTAGACAATGGTGGCGCTAAAAATTTTAAGGCAGGGGGCCATGGGAGGGGGGGGGGCATGACTTCTATCTGGGGGGCCAATGAAAAAACAAACAGTTTTCATTGGGAGTAGGCATACCGTAATGGAAGTAAGTAACTTGTTACCAGTTGTGTCGGACGTGTTTGAATCACAATAGTTTTTCAATTTAACAATATGTAAAATATCTCAAGGGGGGGGGGGCTCGGAGGGACCGGAGAAACTGTTGGGGGGCCAGGCCCCGTCGGGCACCTCCGTAGCACCGCCACTGCTGTTAGAGGGCCCTTTCTCACTGCTGTATGTATAGAACGCTTTTGTTCAAATCGACGTACGTTTTTCGATTAGCCTTGTCACCGGATCCACCCCAGAAAGGAGTTAGGTATCGTAGAAGTAGTAGAATGGTTGGACACAGTCCCAGGCCACGGTGTGGGCCCATAGGACCGTGGACCTCCTGATTATTGACTATTTATAGTGGATTCCGAACCACTTGGGAAACACAGTGAAGTCACACGATTAGTTCGGAGGTAACCAGGACAAGTCCTACCATGTTTCCCTGCCGGCACTCTGCACACGACCAAGTTATCTGCATCTTTGAACCTGCTCTGGTCCGCTGGATTCAACTTGGTATGGCGGCCGGCTAGTTAGGTATCCAATTGTTCTGATAGTAGTATCTTGGTGTCTATACCGAACAATTGCAACTTGCAAGTACAACAGTAGGTACCGAACGCTTCTGTTCCAATCGTATGTTTTCCGATTTGTCATAAAAAAAGTAATGAGTTTGGCTCAGTGGTTTGGAACCGTTTCCTCGGGTACTCTCTCCAATGTAGTGGTGATGTACGAGGGGCTGTCAAGAAGTAGCCCCACTGGAAATATTACAAGAAGGTGGCAGCAGGGTTTTTTTTTTTTTTTTTTTTTTTTTGCGGTGCCTCCTTAAGGTAAGGTTCGTTGCGTCGACCTTTGAGATCTATTGCAGCCGCTTCGGCAGCAGGGTTACTCTTGAGCTATATAGTCGGAAGTATCGCAAATGCGTCCATCGTGCAAACTATGTTATACAATAATTCGAGTAACGTTTTATTTTTATTTCCCTATTTCCCCTATGTGAAGATCAGACGACGGCGGCGACGACGACCACGACGACGAAGAAGAAGAAGAAGGTGATGATGATTATAATAACTGTCTAGTTGTTGGATCCAGGGAGCGGGGGGGGGGGGGGGGGGGAGAGAGGCAAGCATTAGATAGAATGAGATTTTTGGTGAACTTTATCAAAAATAATAAAAAATTGACAACTCCCCCCCCCCCCCCAATCCTAGATCCACCAATGGCAGCAGTGGTAGATTCCAATTCCAAAAAAAAATACAAATTTCCTGATGAAGGCCTCTGCACAAGCACGTAGCCAGGATATTATTTCGGGAGGGGCTACCTACCAGGGGGTCGAGGGGGTATGGAATACCCCCAGTAAAACGGTGGGTTGGCCCCCCACCGGAAATTTTTAAGAATTTACATGCAAAAACACAGTTTTAGTATTTTTATAGAAAAAAAAATACAGGTGAAACATCAAACAGAACAATGCAAGGATTTTTTATATTTTTTTACATTTCGGGGGGGGGGGGGGGGCTTCATCCCCCAAAGCCCCTGGCTACGTGCCTGCGTCTGCATTAAACATTATAGAGAGAATATAATTTTATTCGGTAAAGTCAGTAGGGTTTACACTATAAAGTTGGCTATACTCCTCTAAAGCCTTGGTTGATACCGTTTCGGACCGTTCTATTGTCAATGTTCATTTTGGAATCAGCACTGCAATCATGGATATTAATATCTTAAGGTTTGTGGGGTTCTTAACCTCCGCCCACCTCCCCCCCCCCCTGAATTTTGACAACTGGGGGACGGAACACATGGGACCTAAGAAACCAGGTATTTTGGCAATTTAAGCCAATGCTGGATGGGGTGCAGTTTCTAGCGTTGGTAGGTATCCTATCAAAGATGACTATCAAGACTGCCTTAAAGATTTGAGATTCACCGGAACTTATGGACGATCCCTCAAATCACCAAATTCAATGAACGTTGACGTTGGCGGGATATTATAAATGGGTGTCTCTAAGTTGGAGGTGTACAGTATTCGACACGTGTTCCAAAGACATGGACTACATTAAAGCTGTGAGTACATCCTTCATTCTAAGAATTCATAAATTATTCTCATTTATACCAACATTTAAAACAGACAGGCCAATAAGGTCATAAAATATTTGAAAGGATGCGATTCATAGCGACGCGATAGGCCTTGAAGCGACTTCGGTGGCAAGGTGGTAGTGTGCTTGTACTTGTGCGAGTCTCAACACACCTTGGGATCGGAGGCTTGTCGTAAAGCAGTACCTATAATAGGTTACTTAGTGAGGCGACTGAATAGGATAATCGGATACATTCATTAAATTGTTTGTACACCATTAACCTTTTTTGAAAACGAAAACGAACTCTATTAAATTTAGATAAAGGAAGACATAAAAAATTGGGATGGTATTCGAAACCAAGACCAGTGGTGGACACAGCTTTTTATTATTATTATTATTTTTATATATATATACCCTATATATATATCCTATAATTCCTATATGGTAAGTATTGCAAGAAAGTAAAAGATTGAAAATAACTAAAACCCCTTATATTATTTTTTTATTAAACACTTCCCTAACTGGTAGAACGTTTTTTTAAAAATAATAATAAATAAATAACGATATATTTCTAAAAATAAATCTGTAAACCCAATGCTTTGCTTATAGACCAGACTTAAAATGGATACTACATGGCAGATGACAATACCTGTCTAATATAGAGCACACTAGTATTAACTTTTTCCTGGGGTTAAAACTGTAAACAAACAAATTTTGAATAGCACTTTCCATTGTAAAATTATCTTGTTTACATTTTTAATGTCAGGGTATTATATTAACCCCGGTATTAAAATTGCCATGATCGGGCCGCAGTTATAAACTGAGACTAAAAGCAATACAATACGTTATTTGATTTAAGTAACTGATATAGTTTTTCCGAACGAAACGAAATCCTTTAATGAAGTATATAACTGCAAAGGCTTTCACGGCCGGAGTCGAATGAGGAACCAGTAGAATCCGGGCTGATGGGCCGTGGTCGAAGTGAAAGTGAACTTCGACCACGGCCCATCAGCCCGGATTCTACTGGTTCCTCACTCTTTAATGAAGTATTACAATAACTCTTTCTATACTGTATTCCATGTTTAAAAAAAAAATTAAGTCGTCATTTTGCCGCCCCCCTCTGTATCTGCCACTGCCCAAGCCTCGACCGAGGGCTTGATATATAATTTTTTTTAAATAAAATTTAGGTGATACCGACTCGTATCTGTACTCGGTTAAGTCATACTTTCGCTAGTTACAGTGTCTCAGTTGTATAAGCTTGTCTCAGCTTGTCCATTATCGCTTGTAGCCGGTGTAGGTTGACATTGCGAGGACCTATAACAGTGGCCAACAATGCATACAGAAACAATATAAATAATGTCCGAAAACCATGGGGTCGTTGGCATAGGACATGGGACCAATGGGCTACCTTAAGTAGGTTCTTAAAATTTCTTTATTATTATTATGTATGTAGGGCAGTGGCGTATTAGCGAATTCGAACTACTAATTATGCGCCCAAATTCAAGAATTTTGCCTTAGAACACAACGAGGGTGTCCAACAGCCTTCCCCGCGTAAATAATTTTTGGAAACATAAGAACCATAGACATAGTAAAACTATAGACTCATCGTAAACATTCGGGTTGAAGCCGCTTGACTTCGGCTATTTCCGTAGTATAGGACTAGATTGAGCCTTTTGCCATTTGATACCATGTTAACATTTTATTTTTTATTTGATTATTTAAAGATTACTTAGAACGGAAAATCATGCCAGCTAACCAGCAATTTTTATGCAGAACTTGGAGTACTTTTAATTTACATTTTAAACAATATTTTAAGCAAAGTTTTCCCTACTTTTAGATAAAAATAAATTTTTTTAATGCAGATCTTTCAGTACTTTTAATTTAAATTTTAAACAATATATATAATAAATGTAAATAATAAATATGATTGTATATGAAACAACAAAGAAAACTATAAAGAAAACATATAATATAACTATTAAATTTGAATTTCCCGCCAAAATGCACCTATGAGGGGGCGTGGTCGTGGCTTCAGTCCTCCAGCACAGCCGAAATGCGACATGGTGGCTCCCTAGTTTTATTAGCTCCATGATAAGAACAAATGGACCCCCGCATATTCCGTTTTTTTATGCAAAGTCAAATTTCTCATGAAATTACAATCGTAGAGTAATAAAAGAGAATTTATAAAGTATATGGAATCTTTTCACTTCATTTTGATGTATACATTATGTGGCCGTGGCTAACACCAATTGGCCACAGTTCCATTGACCTGACATTCTCAGTAACCGCAATTTTTTTATAAATCAAGTTCCATAACTGTGACTGTACATTGTTAGTGACTGCAATACAATACTCATCAAAGCGTAGAGGCATATTTTTTTCAAGCTCATTTGTGGCTCTACGATCGACATTTCATGTTGTTGTTGTTGTTGTTTCCAACGCCTGCTTTCAGCATTTCTGCTTAAAGCAACCCTTTCAGCCTGGCGGGGGGAGTGAGTCTGTTTGTTAACTTGAGGCACCCTAAGGGCAGACTCCTTCACTTCGGGGGAAAGGGGAGTTGACTGACAGGGTGGATCTCCTGATTATAGTGGATTCCGACCCACTAGGGGAACATAGTAAAGTCCCACGATTAAATCGGAGGTGACCAGGACTCGACTTATACTGCCTAAGCGTGTTATATGGACATTTCATGTGAAATTTGACTTGGTACAAAAATGGAAGGTGGGCGATCCATTGGTTCAACATAGCAGCGGGCCTGCAGGCTTATATATGCCGTTTAGCAGCCTATTTTCTAAACCTGGCATTAAAAATGCAAACAAGATCATTTTAGAATGGATATTTAATTTTTTTATACGGTATAGTAGGCCTACAGGCGTTCACAAATTTTAATTTACTATCTATGAAGATCTTCAAAGTAGCTGAGTAATGCCTTATGTCTCAAAGGCGAATACGCGAGCATCCGTATAATATGTACCTCCTCGTGGTGAAGAGGAAAGCGCGTAATAGCGACTGAACAGATAGGGGACCGAGTTTGAGCTGGGATAAGGGAAGAACACAGTCTCCTCTATGCAGGGCACATAGGTTAGGTTAGGTTAGGTTAGGCCGGCCGCCCGGCCGCCATACCAAGTTGAATTCAGCGAACGAGAGCAGGTTCAAAGCTGCAGATTACTTGGTCGTGTGCACAGTGCCGGTAGGGAAACATGGTAGGACTTGTTCTGGTCACCTCCGAACTAATCGTGTGACTTCACTGTGTTTCCCAAGTGGTTCGGAATCCACTATAATCAGGAGGTCCTGTGGGCTGGCATAGGACAGTCAAGTCGGAGTCGCTCTATGAGCCCAAATATGAGGCCTTAGTCGTTATTAACCCGACGAACACTACTACTACTACATGCAGGGCACTCTTTTGTCCTGGGGTTGGGAAACTGGCCCCGAATGCGGAGGAACTCAATGAAGAGTCAACGGCATAAGGATGCAGAAGGCAACGGGAAACCACTGCATTATAATTCCCTAGTATAACCTTCATGACTGCAATTGCCATGATGATCGCCAATCTTCGATAGAATAGGCATTTGGAGAAGAACATTGAAATGATAAGTAATTAAAAATAATTTCAACTTTTCAAATTTTACATGAAAAATTAAAAATTCTCAGATAGGTTACTGTACTCAGTATAATTATTATCAGGTATAGCCTACTTTTAATTTATTTCAAATTTTTTCATTTCCAGCTTCAGACCGCTCTAGTCGTTCTTCTTGGACTAATGGCCCTTGCAAAAGCTCAAGACTACCTCAACTATGATGACGATAGCCAAGTCGGAAGAGGTCTGTAGTCATTGTCTTCTATTGTTAGGAATTAGAGGCGTAAAGTTTTAGAATGATGGCGGGGGCAAAACTATGTATACAATACAGGGAGGTCAACGGAAACGGCACTATATCAATTGACAAATTTTATTGCCGATGCTATCGAATGTAAGGACACAGTCTTCTGTGTTTTTACAGATATTGAAGGCTGCTTTGACAATACATCCCACTCGTCTATTGAGAATGCCCTCAACGACAAGGAGGTTGACCCGACTATTATAGACTGGGTAATGGCAGCCCTAACTAGCAGGGTAGCGGTGGCACAGGGGGTGGCTATGAAAACCACTAGGGGATGCCCCCAGGGGGGTGTGCTGTCACCGCTATTGTGGACGATTGTAGTAGAAAAGCTTCTACAAATACTTACTGACAGGGGCATAGAATGCATTGGCTATGCTGATGACGTCGTGGCCATGGTCAGAGGGAAAAATGACAGTACACTGTGCGAGCTCCTGCAGCACGTGGTTGATATTATTGCTGAATGGTGCAAAACAGTAGGCCTCAAACTAAATGTGGCCAAAACATGTCTAGTTCCCTTCACTAATAGAAGGAAGCTATCATTGAAGCAAGTCCTCATTGGGGGCAAACCAATAGCATGGGAACGGCAAGTCAAGTATTTAGGAGTAACCCTGGATACTAAACTAAATTACAAGAAGCATATAGAAGACGTAGGGGTTAAAGCCAAACGATCTATTATGATTTGCAGGAGAATGGCGGGGAAGAAATGGGGCACTTCCCCCAGAGCCCTCCGAGATTTGTATTTATTGATTGTAAGGCCCATTATTACGTATGGAAGTGTGACTTGGGCCCACAGGACTGCAGTACAAAGTATAAGAGACACCCTCACTAAAGTACAAAGACTGGCCTGTGTATGCATTACAGGGGCTATGAAATCCTGTCCCACTGCAGCAATGGAGATTGTGCTGGACTTCCCACCCCTCCATATTGCAGTGGAAACGTCAGCCGAAATGGCAAGGCTACGGATTATTAGGAGCGGGGTAAAAAGGAGTGGAAGGGCAATTAAGAGAGACTCAGCCTCTCTGACTACGTCTGACCACTGCCTGGATATGCCAAGCGATAGAATTCACCCAAAATACTGTTTTAAGAGGGAATTCGAAACTATATTAGGGACAAAGAAAGAATACTGCGAATCAGCAGGAATTCTCAATAGTCACACAATTAAGTGGTTCACTGATGGCTCTAGGCTGGGACGTACAAGACCAAGAACAGGTCTTGGCGTCTTTGGTCCTGGGGTGAAATATCTGGAGTCTCTTGGGGAGACAACTACAGTCTACCAGGCTGAGTTATGTGCCCTTGACAGATGTATGCAAATGAATCTCGACAGGGAATATAGATCGAGAGAAATTGTTATCATGTCAGATAGCCAAGCAGCCCTTAAAGCAATAACAGCATACAAAATCACCTCACAACTAGTGTGGGAATGTAGATTGAAACTGGACATACTGTCCGGTGCGAATAAGGTTACCTTGATATGGGTGCCTGGGCACACAGGCATTGAAGGCAATGAGGTTGCTGACCAGCTTGCAAAAAGGGGAGCTACCTCCCCTTTTACGGGACCCGAACCTTTTTGCGGTGTTGGGGAAACCCTCGCCCGCAGATTTGTTAAAGGCAGGGAGAACCTGAAAGTGGCTGAATACTGGACCTCATTGCCGGGCCTTCGGCAAGCCAAAATGCTCCTGGGAAGCCACCAGCGCAAAAGAGCCCAAGTATGCATTAATATGAACAGGAGACATCTGCGTGTGATCACAGGATTCCTCTCTGGGCATTGCAACTTGAATGGACATCTGACCAACATAGGTGTCAGAGAGTCTAGAGCATGCAGATTCTGTAACGAAGGAGCGGAGGACCCCGAGCATATCCTCCTTCACTGCGATGCAATCGCACGTAGAAGAGCAGCATGCTTGGGAAACTTGCAATTACATGTAAAAGACCTACCACTTCTAAATCCCCTCAAGGTCCTGGCTCTCCTGAGGGAAATAGGCCTCGAGGAACTGATGTAGATATGTAGATTCTTTGTTGTAGGGGGCACAATAGGCCCAATAGGCTTAAGTGCCCACAGGTAACACCTGTACCCCAATTTAAAAAAAAAAAAAAAAATGTATACAATATGACGTCATCAGGCAGGATAAAGAAAAATTGAAGATATAAGTGCAAAATAGTAGGGTTTTACGCATTTTAATAGTAGTAAAGTATAGCTGTAGATTTTACAAAGCTACCAAAGGAGTTCTTATATTAATATTGCTGCAAAGGGGCCCAGGGAGACGTGAACCACGTCCAGGCACGTAGCCAGGGAGGGGGCTTTGGGAGCCCCTCCCGAAATGTAAAAAATGGGAAAAACAATGATTTTTTAGTTTATTTATATTTGTTCTCGTTCGATCCAGTGCACATAGGCCTACAATATATATATATATACACAACTTCAACTATGTAGAGGTGTGATGGGATATCTAGAGTAGTGATATAGCCTCATACTTTCACCCGAAAAGTTGTTCGTCCGAGTCCCACAATTGCTACAAGCTTTGGAGGATATGTAAAGTAGACGGTCGCGGGTTTTCCTATTTGAGCGTTTATAGCCCTTACTCCGCTAGGTTGGCTTATAGTAATAAAGCAAAAATTAATAATTTATTTATTACATATTAACATTTCAGGTAGAGTTCCCATCGCCAATATGGTGCGAGTCCGCAGGCAGAACGTTATAGAAGCGCCGCGTTTTAGACGCCAGGGAGGCGGCGGCGAGGGCGTCACAGGCCCGGTCCACACCTTTGTCAAGACCGACGAGCATGCGCACTTCAAGTGGGGCGTCAGACACCACGTCGGTCATGAATACGCTGGACGTCGCTAAACGGAATACGAGCGTTCTGATTTAAAACTATCATCCCATCTATACGGTATGCTGCCCTTCCAGAACCCTTCTACAATTCTCCATCTACAATACAATCCACTTCACCTCACCACCTCATTCTGGGTCGTCCATACAGTTGTCTTCCGCTAGGATTCATTTATCAGCCAAATCCATGCAGTCATAATGTTTTATAATGTTGGTTTGTAGGAAATATAGACTTTTTTACTATTTTTGTCTATTGTTGTATTTTCAACCCGCTGCCGTCACTTGAAACATAATAAATAAATAAATAATAAAATAGGCATTTCTGTTAAATTATATTGATGGACAATCAAGTAATCAACAAGAAAGTATAAAGGAAAATCTTCAAAATATCAGGTAGTTCTGTCATTGTCTCAAGAGCGGATCCAGCGGAAAATTGTTTGTAAGTTTAAAAGGTAATTTTTCTTTTTTTTTTGAAAATTTAGTTTTACTATTTTTTATTTAAATTTGTCATGAAGTTTCCCCCACGCCTCAGGCTTTAAGATATGTCAAATATGTATGTATATATATTTGTAAAGCCTTGGGGCTGTCTATTCTATGTATTCTATGTTCTTTGCAGTCACGACTGGATTTCCTATTGTGATAATACCCAAGGTGTGCTCTGATTGGTTGAAGAAGACGTGTCAGGTGGCACCAAATCTTCCAAAAATAACTGTGATTAGTGTGATTCTTGATGGCGGCAGCATACCTACCTATGTACCATCTCTAGTAGACTAGTACAGTAGAACAATACGTATCTTTAACATCTAAGACGTCACTCTATTGTCATGGCTTCCACCTGCTGACGCTCACATGATTCACTCTTCTTCTTCTTCTTCTTCTTCTTCTTCTTCTTCTTTTTCCACTCCAGATCAACCCCAACCACTACGTCAGTGGAGAAGGCAGTGGCGGATTAAGGCCCGCCACATTCACTAATTTAATCATATTATATGAGTTTGTATGTTAGGCCAATTCCTGGAAGTTGGCCCTAAAACTTTGTCTATTTTTCCCCCTGCTGATGGAAATGCTGGACGCGCACCTGACTGAAAAGCCAACAGCTAGCAAAGTGAGTAAACCTGCGCGGCACTGAATCGTGCCCCCGCCAGTTCAGTGCAGCAGTTTCAGTACAGAGACGGACGAGTGCTTCAGCATTCAGTCTCAGTCAGTCAGTTCCGTTCAGTGGTGACGCGAGTGTCGTGGTGGTAGGTTGTACTGCTGCCAAGCGCGCCATTTGCGATCATTCGTATATCCCGCGGTATCTTTTCGGCGAACCTTGCTGCGTCCATAGATCAGGTACGATTACAACTTAAACTCTAAAAACAACCCGAAACTCTCACCCCTAGATGCTGTCACATCGTAATACTCCTGAAATTCTGTATTATTCGAAATAATCCCCGGCAAGTCATATGGTTCCAACCAGGTAAGGTTATGTGTACCTGATTTGTGCCGAGGAAGATAATTATTTTGGAGGTGTTCGTTTCTTTGGAATGTTGCAGGTCAATTAATGTTTTTGACTGTTATAGTACAGAAATGTGTCTTTAGGTAGGTTTACTGTAGGTTCACATAGTCTAAGACTGTGTCATCGACCTTTATTAAGGGCAAGGTCTTGGAGCCAGTTTTTGTTGATTTCTTATACAACAGGCCCAACAACTTAGGCTCTAGAGCCTCTAGCAGGATAAGAAATACAAAGATTGGCTGTCTATCTTCGGTTAACTACGATCATCCACTGTACATAAAAATTCTACACTTATTAGTTATTAATTCTCACTAAGACATTCTTCCTTTGCCAATGTCAGGACATATGTAGAGTAGTGGTACGGACTCTGAATTTCACATGAAAGGTTGTAGGTTCGAGTCCCTCACTTGCTACATTTTCGGCCATGCTTCGGGGGGCATGTAAAGCAGGCGGTCCCGGGCCTTCATAGTTGAGTGAAAGAGAGGGTTTAATAGCCCTAATACCGCTAGGTTGGCTTAGTAAAAGAACTAAAAAGACAGTATTTATTTATTTTATAAAATGTACGATGAGAATAATTTATTGTCAATAGAATGTACCAGAAGCATGCCAAATGCAATAACAACCCATGCAACCTTGAGGATTCAGGTCCAAGAACTGGCAGCCGCAGCCCGCAGAGGATCTTCTTGCTTGACCATGTCGATCAATTTGTTGTGGTCAGTAACATGCCCAATCCCCAATCGCTGTGTTTTTGGGGCTCCCCTATACCACCCACGCCAACGAACGATTACAGAACGATTTTCACCACAAATTGTGCTTGTGAGTTGTGTCTTGTCGTAAACAAGCAGCAACAGAAACCACTATATGTGTGTCATGCAGTTACGATATAAAAATTACAAAAAATAGCCCCTTCGTAAGTTAAACATGTGTGGGTGTCCATACCGTCGATGTTGAGAATAATTTTGTCTAGTAGGTACTATGCTAAATCTTTTTTTCCTTCTTATTTTTAAACTGGCCAAAAATTATAGTTAATTATAGCCACTAATGAGAGCCCAAAGCGCAAAAATTTAGCTCGCGAGCCTTGGGTTGCCCTAGGCAATTGTACCCTTAAATGCATGGCATTTCGTGCGAATTATTCTCTCCTGCTATCAGTGCCGGATTTACCTATGGGTATTGTGTGCACATGCACGCAGGTCCCCCACACAAAACAGGCCCCACAAGCATCTACATATCTACAGAAAATGTATCTTGTAATGTTTCCAATTATTGAAACATAATTTAGTTTCAAGAAGTTAAGAAATTGAAGACATTTAAACAAAATTGGCGGGAAAATAAAAAAAAACATTTGAGTTGCCTAAGAACAAATACAAGCCTCTCCACATGGGGGTGACTTTACAGGAATCCTCGCCGGACATCTTGTAGTCAAAATCTGGCGATCCTTCCCGAGGACAGCGGCATTTTGAGGCAAATAATTAACGTCTCAGCGGCCCTATTATGGATTTGGGATTAACCTAATAGTCAGGACATGTATAGTAGTGGTATAGACTCCAACTTTCACCCGAAAGGTTGTTGGTTCGAGTCCCACACTGGCTACATTTTTTAATTATATTTATATTAATAATATTTAATATATTTGTAATACCGGGGTTTGTTTTATAATACCGCATTGGTAATGTGTCCCATGACGGTGTTAAAATATGCGCGGGAAATCCAAATGAATAATTTATTGGAATACAAGGGAATGGTTGCATTGTTTTATAATTGAACGAAACACTAACCAACCTTAAAATGTACAGGTAGAATTTTGAAATATATAGAATAATAAGAAGTTTAAGTAATGTGTCTAAATTTAAGGGGGAAATAATTTAAAATTCACAAAAAATATGGCGGAGTATTGATTTATCAATTTGAATTTCCCGCGAAGTTTGCACTAATTTGTTTAAAAGAATTGAATAAGCCCGGTATTATAATATGTTATTCCCAAATCGCCATAATAGGGCCACTAACGTAAAAGAAGAGTTTGCCGCTAGAAAGTCAAGGGGAGCAAATTTGTAAATTTTTCATTTTATTGACTTTTTTTGTTCTATTTCGAAGCCAACCTAGCGGAGTTAGGGCTATAAACCCCTCTCTTACACTCAACTAGGAAGGCCCGGGTCCGCCTGCTTTACATGCCCTCCGAAGCATGACCAGAAAATGTAGGAAGTGTAGGACTCGAACCAACAACTTTTCGGGTGATAGTCAGAGTCCGTACCACTACTCTACATGTCCATGTCCCCCATATGTAACAAATCTAAAAAATGCGTTCCCTGTAATTTTTGTAGTTCGTTAGCTTCAGTCTAAATAAGAATACCCCCCCCCCCCAATACCCCCCCACTTGTAAATCCGGCACTAACTATCATACTATCTACAGTAATAATTTCTAACCCTAATCCTCACTCCCGTCACTTTATTGGCGTTTTATATTGGCCTACTTTTTTTCCCAACAATAGCACATGTACAATAAGAATAAGACCAATGTTTGACTATTGTACAATTATGTATAAAAATATTTTATGTTAATTTACTAATAAAAACCATAGTTCGAAGTAGGATAAGGCCTAGAGGAATTGGTGTTTTGTTTTGTTTCTGGGCCTAAACTAGAAAAAAATGAAGTAAATATGACAGGTACAGGTACCTATGCACTAGACTAGAGAGTCAAGGCTGTACCTAATGTGCAAACTTCATTAAAAGTCAGACACTGTACCTATGTATTTGCCTACTTACTGTACTGGAAATTGACAATGCACGCCATATGTCGAGCTTAAAATTTTCAATTTTTTTGGCAAAATAAGTCTACTCCGGGAATACGAGTACTTATCGTCTTACCAAGTTTTATTTTTAGAAGTACTTATACACAAAATATAGTAGTACACCCATATACCCATAATACAAAGCAGTTAATTGTAAGAGAGGCCTTTGGCCCTTAAAAATTCACTGCGAAAATGCTTATATTTTTTTCGGAGCCACTGAGCTGCAGGTTTCGAAGTCTACTCAGCGCCGCTGAAGATGTCAACCGCAGCTGTTGATGAAACGTTTGGAAGTTCACTTTCATATTGACCACGGCCCATAAGCCCAGATTCCACTGGTTCTTCATATGACCCCGACCGTGAAGGCCTTTGCAGTTACATTTTTTTTGGTGTTTTTTTTCGCGTTTTGACTCCATGCGGCAAACTTGGTAGTACACAGCGTTGGCTGAGACTATACCAGTCTGTCTGCGTGCGTGTCGAGTCCTGGTCACCTCCGATATAATCGTGTGACTTTACTATGTTCCCCTAGTGGGTCGGAATCCACTATAATCAGGAGATCCACCCTGTCAGTCAACTCCCCTTTCCCCCGAGGTGAAGGAGTCTGCCCTTAGGGTGCCTCAAGTTAACAAACAGACTCACTCCCCCCGCCAGGCTGAAAGGGTTGCTTTAAGCAGAAATGCTGAAAGCAGGCGTTGGAAACAACAACAACATTATGTCTTTTTAATTTTCATTAAAGGCAATTTTATTATTATTATTATTATTATTTTTATACAGTAGCACACACATAATACAGTCATTAAATTTACTTGGGCTGATGAGGCAACCTCCTCGTTATAGAACCTGAATTAGAGAATCAAGAAAAACCTGGACTTGGCGTGATTCGAACCCGCGATCTATGCTCCGGCAAGCCTCGGTTTTGGTATACGTTTCAAAAACAGCTACAGTACAGTAAATCCCAAAATTTCAGTCTTGAGTATGGAAGTTTTTACTGTTTCGCTGGCTCGGTTAGAGATGTATTATATAGGAGAGATGGGCCATTCGTTTCCCGCCAAAAATATTTTTTTTAATTTCTGGGGCCACCCGTCACGCCTCCTATGACATTGTTAAATCGTATACCAGGTGGCCCCAAGATTAAAAAAATATTTCTGGCTCACTCGATTGTCCCATCTCTCCTAAATTGAAATCTAGGCTTAAGTAAAGAACTCTGACATTTAACTTATGTTGAAGAGGCATAGTCCTAGTTTTAATAGATTCAAGAACGGGGTTGCAATCTATTGATTGGTTTGCAGCGAATGTTTAAGTCTTCTTCTCCACTCTTGTCTGTTTTGTGCGGTCCTTTTCAATCCTATATAGGTGTCGCAAGCTAGGTCCTTCATGACATCCTCTAGGTACTCCTTCCTCTGTCGTCCTCATGAGTTGGTGCCTTCAACCATACCCTCAATAATGTTCTTGAGGAACCCTTCGTGTCTCAGAATATGCCTCATCTATTTGAGTTTTTTTTTTTTTTTTTTTTTTTTTTTTTAATTACACCATAGCATTAGGCTTCGACCATCAGCTTTCTTGCAGCCCAATACACATAATCTGGTGAACCTCTGCTACTGACGAGAGCCGGGCACGTCGTAAGGTGTTTTCCTTCTTGTCATCTTGTTGAAATGGTCTCTTTTCGTTTATTTTATGGAGGACTTCTTCAAAATTCTTCTGTAGCACCACAACTCAAAGGCTTCCAGTCTCGGCTTTCATTCTTTATTAAAAAAAAAAAAGAATTAACTTCCCGTCCTCAGTAAACCCAGTTTCCTTTCCTTGCCGGACCCGAAGTACTCAGCCTCAGACTATTTCCGCGTGAGAAAATTTAAAGTAGCAAGTAGCAACTAAGAATTCAACTGAAAAATAGGGCCTGATAGCGCATTATTTGCATGTTAAACTGTACAATATCAGGTGATTGGTAGGCCAGTAAGCGATTTGTAATACTATACGAGGAAACGGTGCCTTGTGATGCAGTTTCAGCAATTTAGCAGTGCATTCAACTCGATGCCTAATGGGTTACGCGCATGCGTTAAGTGTACCACGCTTTATAGTGAGCAGGGTCCGATCCAGGTTTTTAATCAGTAGGGGCGAAGGGAAATTGGACTCTCCCCTCAAAGCTGAGTTAAAGAAATGACTTTTTGATGAAGCAGTAGAATCCTGGATGATAGGCCGTGATCGTTCTGAAAGCGTACTTCCAAACGTTTCGTCAACACCTGAGGTCGACATCTTCAGTGGAGCTGCTTAAACTTCTGAGATTGTATTTCGGAGGCACAGTAGCAACTGTTTAGAAGTACGCTTTCAGAGCGACCACAGCCTGTCTTCCCGGATTCTACTGCTACTGCTGTGAAAGCCTTTGTAATTATAATGACTTTTTGTGCTGTTTCTAAGCCAACCTACCACAGTTAGAGCTATAAAGCCGTCTCTTACAACCAACTAGAAAGACGTAGGATGTCTAGAGAATTATTTCCAAATCCAGTGATTTAGGATAGGGTAAATTGGGACAACCGAAGTTTAACACGTGGACAAATATTTACCATTATTATTCTTATTAACATATTGCTGTCCAATTTATATGTAGTATAAGGAAAGCTTTGTGATGGTCCAAATTTTCGATTCCGAGATTTACCCGTTTTCAGGTCCCAGGAACCCAAAAAAGTGGTTTTTACAAAATGTCTGTCTGTCTGTCGGTCTGTAGTTCTGTCTGTTCATCGATTTACTGGCAAACTACTCGGTCGATTTTGATGAAATTTGGCAAGTAGGTTTAAAAAAATCATACCTCGGGATCATTTTTATTTTGGGCCAATTCAATTTGGGGGGGGGGGGGTTTATTCTCAGAAAACTCCAAAAAAAAAACATAAAAAAATTATTTCTCAAAAACGGCTCCAACGATTTCTTTTAAATTCACATATATTGTAGTCGTTATTAATTTTGACAAAATGCGGGGGGTCGCTTGCCCCTTGATAGTTTGCTTCTGGGGATAAAAAAATAATAATAACTCAATTTTCATGAAAAATGATTAAAAAGTAATTTTTCTACGAAACCTTTCTATCGATGATTTCTACCTTCAGGCATGTTTTAGATGTTAAATTGAGTAACGAAACCGGACAGGTTGGTTTCCCATTTCTATTTGGTTTAGCACAAAAAATTATTTTTTGAAAAAATGATAGAAAATTGACGCTCAAATGCTTTGCGTGCCCTGCCATTATTGCTGTGTGGTAATTAATGTGTTGACTGACTGACTAATCTAGAATTTATTTCACTTCCAGTGACGTCAGGTGGGCACCCCCCCCCCCCCGAGATATCGGAAATTTAACCACTGGAAAATAATATAGGCTACCATGAAATTACTCATATTCTCTATCCACTAATGTTGATAAATTGGAAAGCATGTTCGAGTAAACTCGGACCGGTTCTTTTCTTCTGATTGATGCTTCTTGTAGGAAATATATGTCCACAGGCAGTAAGTTACCTGCAGGTAAAAGAATTTGAACACTATGTGCACCCTAGTTCTGCACAGAAAGCAAATCCATGCTGTATAACCAGAAGAAGCATCAAAATGCAGAAGATTATTTTTTCTAGGGGATACGTCACTTATGATAGCTCTGCTCTGATTTTTCTCCTGAGGTCACAATCTCAACGATTGGTTGGAAGCAACTCCCAGCATATCATCCTTCGGTCCTCTCCGTCCTGCGCCTTCCTCTTCAGCTCGTGGTACGTTCGAGCTCCTGTGTCCTCCCTCAGTTGATCCATGAATTCCTTCTTCGGCCCACCTTTTCTATTGGTTCCTTCCAATGATAGTGTGTACCAGATTTTCGTGTCTTAACAAATGCCCACCCATTTCACTCCTCTACTTTTTATATATATATTCAGTAGCCTCTAGCACTCTTCCAATCGTCACGTGGTCCCTCCAACTGCTCCGTAGCTTCCTTCTGTGATTAGTGGGAGGTATTGATGGGAGAGGCTAAAGCTCACCCGGAAGAAGAAGTGTCCCGAAGACTCAGCAGCCATCTTCAGCCCAGTACATGGCAGCTATCTCTTCGGAGGCCGAATCTGCGAGGTCGGTGCTCCTTCACCTTTAAAATGGCTACATTGTCGAAGGCCACACATTTGGAATGACATTGGCAGAAAACAAATTTGTCAGTTTTAATAATTCATTTATCTTCACAATGTTTCGTCAACGCCTTGACAGATTCCTCATCATTCAGCTTTGTGTTTTGACTGTCACCCAGGCCCGGAGTCAGCCGCAGGCCCGTGTCATTTATTATTATTATTGTTTTTTGTTGTTTGTTTTTTGTTGAAGCGTGAGTCTCTATTGGGAATTTTCGCTAGAAAATTGGGGATGCTGACCAATGATTTTGTTGTGATGGGGCAATTCCACCGGCGAATTTACTTCATTTCTTATTTGAGATTTTTTGTTTGTATTGTTTTAAGGAGACTATTATGTAGATACTTAACTTATCTATTATATAAATTAAGTTGTAATATGGTAAAACAAAACAAACAAAAAATCTCAAATCACAAATGAAGTAAAATCGCCTTTAGAATTACCGCCTAAGTAGTGGGTATTTTTTATTGAATTAAGACTTCTGAGCTTTTTGCGTCGTAAAGACTATGCGTTCTTTGTGCAGATACAAATTTCTCAGTGTCTTCGCATTCCTAGATTTCATTGTGTCAGAGGATTCGACTTCCTTGACAACTCCTCTAGTTGGGATAATCTAGTCAGCAACATGCCCAGAAGCCGTGAACAAGGGAACTTTTCCTATTACGTTCAGTTTCGAGTCACAGACCACAGTCCAGTTCTCTACCTACTCTGGATAGACTATGTCATGCGGGGCTGTAGACCCTTATCAACATGGCGGCTAGTAGGTCTGCACAAGATAAGTACTCAATTTCGCTGGGTGACGGGCCTACACAAGCTAAGTACAGAGTTTTGAGTCCAGGTGTCCATTTTGCTATGCTGCAATGTGCAATTTTTTTTACGTTGGTAGTTAACTCTGATAGTTGGCTTACGGTTAACGGGTGTCCCGTAAGGGATATTATGGCTCCTGCCCTTCTAGTTAATTTATTTCTATGGACTATGTCGGGTCCTATTCGTAGCAGCAGCCGAGAAAACCTTCTCATGTAACATCTCTCTATTTTGAAGAGACGAACATTGAAAGACCGAATTGTTGACGTTAGAAGGGTCACGATTTTACGGCTCGCGTAAACAACTCTCCCTTTATGGGCCCTCTGTCAGCAGCGAAGGGCTGTTGCTGTTACATTTCAAGGACGTTCAGCTCATCTAAAGATAACATCGCTGACTTCATCTGCTTCCATTCGCGAGTCCGAATTGGAAAGAAGTATAGTTCTGTACAGGGACCGATTCATTCCATTTGGGGGGAGGGGGGGTATTTTTGTGTCAATATAGAACAAACATACTTATGTAGTCAGCAGCGAAGGGCAGTTGCTGTTACATTTCAAGGCCGTTCAGCTCATCTAAAGATAACATCGCTGACTTCATCTGCTTCCATTCGCAGGTCCGAATTGGAAAGAAGTATAGTTCTGTACAGAGACCGATTCATTCCATTTGGGGGGAGGGGGGGTATTTTTGGGTCAATATAGAACAAACATACTTATGTAGTCAGCAGCGAAGGGCAGTTGCTGTTACATTTCAAGGACGTTCAGCTCATCTAAAGATATTATCGCTGACTTCATCTGCTTCCATTCGCGAGTCCGAATTGGAAAGAAGTATAGTTCTGTACAGGGACCGATGCAGTCCATTTGGGAGGAGGAGGGGGGGGGGTATTTTTGGGTCAATATATAGAACAAACATATTTATGTAGTCAGCAGCGAAGGGCAGTTGCTGTTACATTTCAAGGACGTTCAGCTCGTCTAAAGATATTATCGCTGACTTCATCTGCTTCCATTCGCGAGTCCGAATTGGAAAGAAGTATGGTTCTGTACAGGGACTGATCCAGTCAATTTGGGGAGGGGGGGGGGGAATTTGTGGGTCAATATATAACAAACATACATAGTACGTAGATTAAATTTGAGCATAATAAATTGACTTACAACAGATTTAATAAATTTGGGGAGGGGGGCTGCTGCCCCCCTGTATCCGCCGATGGTTCTGGGAGTGATACCACGTCTCATATGGCCAGCCATTGAAAAACTTACCAGGTGGCCCCAGGATTAAAAAGATGTTATATGCGCTCTCGAATGTCCCATCTCACCCGTATAGAACTCTAGTGCTGTACCTACATGGTATACTGACACATGTGTGGTTATCAGGTCTCAGTGTGTCTTGCCTACTACTGTATGTACTTGTATTTGTTTGTGGTAGAGCCTAGCCTACTACTGTATGTGTACATCTCGGTCGCGTTCAGAGTGCTAATTGTGTTGCACAACAGTGTTGAGACTCAACTTGAGAGCTATGAGTCAATGGTATATCAGTGGCGTATTTAAGGGGCGAGCCCCCCCCCCCCCCCCCCCGCGAATTAGGAAAATATACGAAGAAAATTAACTAATGCGAGTTGTTGTCATGCACACTTCTTCGCTCTTATTAGTGCTGCGTGCGCAGCGTGAGGGGGTTGCCCGTTCCCATTCTGTTTCCGAGGCTTCCAGCTTCCATTTGTGCTTCGAATCAGTAGTACCACTGCGCAGGAGGTTCATCTGCCGACAGTTGGCAGACGGTTTTCCTCTCAGCGCCCTGCCTACGCTGGGGGGTTTCTGTTAGGTCCCACGGTTAGTCTAGTATCCTTGAATTTCTTTTAATTTCTTTGTGTTGTTTGTTGCAGATCCGTTAACGGGGTGTAATCCACGGGTGAATTATGCCGTAAGAGCAATGGCGTCACGATTACGACAAAATGCCATCGGCGTTTCCGCAGTTGCCACTGTATTACTTCTCATTCTGCTAGGCACCATTCTATGGGGCGTGAGGAAGGAGCTCTTCTACAGTCCGGGGCCTCCGCCTCTTGGAGAAATGCGCCTACCTGGTAAGTTTACAGAAATGTTCGTAGTATTCTAGTCGACACTTGATAGGCTTGTAAATTTACTGTCGTTGTAAAGCAAGCACGCCGACTAGTACAGAAGTATTTTCATTACTCGCTAAGCACGTAACATCCAGCCATGAGCCCCGTGGTAGGAATTGCAGTACCTCCAGTGTCAAACATTTGTCCTTGCCCCTACTGAGCCTTCTGGTTCTCATTTAGGTGTCCGTACATCTCCGGCAATTCCATATATCCTGAATTCTACAGACTTCATCAGCCAAGTTCGGTGTCTGCCCAATAATAGTACGTAAAGGGAGTCAAGAGTCCAAATCCCTCGAAGAAGCCTTCATTTAGCTAAAAAAAAGTAGGAAATCCATTTTTATTTTCATCTATGTGTCTGGAGCGAATTTTTGCTTTGAGAGTAGTCCGGAAAACAAATCAAGAAAGATTGGTAAGAACGCTCACGGTCTTGCCTTTATAATGTATTGTTTTGAGAAAATACTGTACGGTACATTGAATTTTTCCCTAAACCTTTGTTTGCTTGTTTTCCAACGCCTGCTTTCAGCATTTCTGCTTTACGCAACCCTGTCAGCATGGCGGGGGAGTGAGTCTGTTTATTAACTTGAGGCACCCTTGGGACAGACTCCTTCACCTCAGGGGGAAGGGGAGTTGCCTGATAGGGTAGACCTCCTGGTTGTAGTGGATTCCGAACCACTTGGGGAACAATGTAAAGTTACACGATTAATGCGGAGGTGACCAGGACTCAATACGCACTTAGACTGACCGCTAGTATCAACGCGTTATCATGTCCCAATGCGTTCCCCTGCCAACGCTGTACACACTACCAACTTTGCTGTAGTTTAGAACATGCTCTGTTCTGGTGGAATCAACATGGTATGGCAAAACCTTTGTACCATCATTCACACAACTTCTGATATAGCTATCACCTGCTAAAGGCCGCACCTGTTCGTCTAGTCAGTCTTTTCCAGCAAGCGGAAGCCTGATTAGTAATTACCGGTACCAATCCGGTACTGGTGTCCGTACTAGACATACTGGTACCTCATCGTAACCCGATCCAAGGTCCAGGTACCGTCTGTGTAGTCTGCACGAAATCCTAGTAGGTACCTTGTCTTATCAAAGAGGCTATAGGGAGTAACTTGACACCTTATACAAACACCTGCTTCGACTTATATGGTTCGCCTGTACATAAGAGACTCATTGCCTCCCGGCCGGTACCTAATGTTGCCTATTTATCTTCTTTTTGTGGTAACAGTGACAGTGATTGTCTTGGAGTGATTTGCGTTGAGATTGGACCTTGTTTCTTCTTCTATAGCGTTTTGGTACCGCCTTCCTAGCATGCGACTATGTGAGGCAGTCCTCTACTGATGTTCTCCATGTTTCACGAAGTCACCAAGGAAACTCTCACAAGGAGTCTTCTGGTCCACTGCATATATTTTTTTGCACGTAGTGTAGCATATGCCTTTAGTGGTCTACTCTGCCCCTCATTTAATATTACTACCCACATAAGTTCCTCAAGATCTATCTCCTCAGTGGGGGTCCAGGGTGGAGTTCTTTATAGTAGATTCATATCCGTGGGAAGAGCCAAGTAGATGGAGAGCCGACTCCTTAATACCATAACAGAAGGCACCATTGAGGGCACCCAAAGGAAGGCGTAAGCGGGAGATCATACGCAAAATATGCCATGAGGAACCTACTGGGAACTCAAAAGAACGGCCCAGGACAGAGAAGAAACGAGGAGAAGACGGAAAGACTTGATATTCGGGAAATCCATTACTATTGCTACCCACATAAGTTCCTCAAGATCTATCTCCTCAGTGGAGGTCCAGGGTGGAGTTCTTTATAGTAGATTCATATCCGTGGGAAGAGCCAAGTAGATGGAGAGCCGACTCCTTAATACCATAACAGAAGGCACCATTGAGGGCACCCAAAGGAAGGCGTAAGCGGGAGATCTTACGCAAAATATGCCATGAGGAACCTACTGGGAACTCAAAAGAACGGCCCAGGACAGAGAAGAAACGAGGAGAAGATGGAAAGATTTGATGTTCGGGAAATCCATTACTATTACTACCCACATAAGTTCCTCAAGATCTATCTCCTCAGTGGGGGTCCAGGGTGGAGTTCTTTATAGTAGATTCATATCCGTGGGAAGAGCCAAGTAGATGGAGAGCCGACTCCTTAATACCATAACAGAAGGCACCATTGAGGGCACCAAGAGGAAGGCGTAACCGGGAGATCTTAAGCAAAATATGCCATGAGGAACCTACTGGGAACTCAAAAGAACGGCCCGGGACAGAGAAGAAACGAAGAGAAGACGGAAAGATTTGATGTTCGGGAAATCCATTACTATTACTACCCACATAAGTTCCTCAAGATCTATCTCCTCAGTGGGGGTCCAGGGTGGAGTTCTTTATAGTAGATTCATATCCGTGGGAAGAGCCAAGTAGATGGAGAGCTGACTCCTTAGCACCATAACAGAAGGCACCATTGACGGCACCAAAAGAAAGGTGTACGCGCGAGATCTTAAGCAAGATACGACATGAGGAACCTACTGGGAACTCAAAAGAACGGCCCAGGACAGAGAAGAAACGAGGAGAAGACGGAAAGATTTGATATTCGGGAAATCCATTACTAACGACATAAAAGCAGGAAGACTGAGATGACTGAGTCATGTCGAAAGAATGGATAGAAGGAGAAGAAGTAGAATGTAGAATAGTGGTAGACGAAGAAGGTGTAGAAGATGAAGGTGTAGAATAGTCATCCAGAAGGCCGAAGATCCATTGGGGGACCGAGGAAGAGCTGGATGCATGACGTTAGTGAAGACCCCCGGAAGCTTAATGTCCGCAACTGGAGGAGAAAGGAGGCTTCGAGCGATGACTGGCGGTATAACGTGGTTGCAGTGGCCAAAGCTCTTAATAGGCTGAAGCCGTCTATGAAAGAAAGAATGATAGCTCAGGTGTCAATATAGGGGAGATGTGCATTCTTTCCAGTCAAAAATATTTTTTGAATTTCTGGTGGGACCTGTCATGTCTTCTTTGAATGGTCAGCGAAGAAAACGTCCCATCTCTCCGGTGTTGAACTCCTGTAGACACGATCAATAAATTCCTGTGATTTTTTTTTTCCTTCAAAGAAGCTAGTTGGGTGTCAGATTTCGTCTTGTCTTACAGAAGGCGGTAAAAATTAATTTTATTTCCCGACCAAGAGCCGCTGCTTAAAAAAAAAAGTCCAAGTCATGAGCACTGGTAAGCTCTCAAGGGATCTTTGAACCCAAACAATAATTTAACACGATTTTAATGGCTTCATATACAAATTAATCGGCCCCCAGCAGGTTCAGGTTTATTGTGCAGACAGGTTTCATCACATAGCCACGATATATGGGCACAGCCAATTTCTTAATGAGCGCCGAAATCAATGAAGAGACGTGGGAAGCAGTCGAAAACATAATTTGAGCTAGCGCACCTAGGCATCGTACGGTGAGACCACACCTTCCATGCCTTGGGGGACTGCTGTACCCAGAATAGGAGCCCATCCACGCGTGGAACAGAAACCAAATTCAGAAGGTAGAGAACCGGCCGGAGGATAGGGAGGCAGGAGTTAAGGAGGTAGTTGAAAACATATTTGGAAAAAGCGCATCTAGCGATAAGCTACCGTATGGTGAGGTCACACCTTCCATATTTCATGCCTTCGGGGGACGTGGATACCCAGAAGCGAACCTATCCACACATGAAGAAACTGTACAAAAGCCAAATTCAGATTTCAGAACGACTGGAACCGGAGAATACTGACTAGACAAAAATTGGGGGGGGGGGGGTGAAAACATATTTTGAGAAAGCACATTTAGCGATAAGCTATCGTATGGTGAGGCCACACCTTCCATATTTCATGCCTTCGGGGGACGGGGATACCCAGAAGAGGGCCCATCCACGCATGAGGAAGCTGTACAAAAGCCAAATTCAGAACGACTGGAACCGGAGAATATACTAGGCAAAAGCAGGGGGGGGGGCGTACAGGAAGGAAGAGTGAAGGAGGCAGTGGAAAACATATTTTCTGAGTGCGCACCCAGTATAAGCATACTTCGGCCATGTGATAAGGAACGAAAAGTATCGCCTTCTGCATGTAATAATCCAAGGAAAGTTAGATGGACAGAGGGCTCCTCTCCCGGCAGAAGAAGAACATCCTGGCTGAAAAACCTGAGGCAGTAGTTTGGCACGAGCACGACTTCCCTCTTCAGAGCAGCAGTCTCCAAGGTTCAGATTGCCATGATGATCGTCAATATTCGATAGAAGAGACATTTGAAGTAGATGAAGATTAATGTGGAGGTGTTTTCTACGATAATGATCTTTACGGTGTTGTTGTTTACTTACTCACAAGTTTCTCATTTTGTCCCACTGGTTGCACCTTCCCTTAATGCAAGTAGCTATTGTGGTAGCCCGTGGACTAAGTCCTGTTTTTGCTTCGCTTTAGTCCGGGTATCATTCGTCCCCGTACCATTTAAAGAATTTTTTTATTTTTTATTTCAAACAATTCAATGAATGTATCCTATTGACCTCTTCTGTCGCCTCACTAAGTTACCTAATAGGTACTTGTGTCGAGTTACGACACGTCTCCGATAGCATGGCGTGTAGAGACTCGCACAAGTACAAGCATGCTACCACCTGGCCATCGATGTCGATGAGTATACATATGTTTTGTAGAGTCTTGTAGCTTGTATCCATTACTAATAACCGTCCGTCTGTGTAGACACGAGGTACCTGATTCTGATTGCCCAGTGTGGTCAGTCAATCAAGTATATTTACTTGCCATTTTCGCCCAACAGATGAGGGGGGGGGGCTTTTGTTTTTGTTGTTGTTGTAAAGGACGTTTTATGGACCTATTTGTAGTGGCCCATAGGTCTCTTGTCCAATGCCAACGACCCCATGGATTTCGGACATTATTTGTATTGTTTCCGTATGAATTTTGGGCCATTGGCAAACTGGTGTACGTTCTCGATGTCACCCTACACCGGCTACAAGCGATAAGAGCCAAGCTGAGACAAACTTACCATTAACACACTTACACAGGCGAAAGCATGACTTAACCAAGTACAGTTTCGAGTCGGGGGGGGGGGGGCTACAATTAGATTCGACCCTGCTGTAATTGTAGCCCGTAAACGCCATGAATCAGACAATAGTGGCAAGTATTGCCGTAGGCTGTGTTAAGTAGGACCAGACGAGCTGTTTGTGTGGGTTGACAACTAATCCGAGAACATTTGAATTATTTCGTCATGCATCCATATTTTGGCCACTCCCTACTTTGTTGGGCTCCCGAATTAGCTCATTTTTCTCCGTAAGTTTCGTCAAATTTTAGAATTTGCTACGGATATGCTAAAATTATTTGAAATGTGGATATATAGACGAATACTGCGCGTATACTGGAGAGATCATGACGTATTGGAGTCCATAAAGCTGGCCATTCACGAGGGCTCCAAACGGACTCGCGCCAAGCCAAATGGCGCGTCCTGTTCCATTTGGCGCTAGCGCCATTTAGAGGGGTCATCACGACTACGCAGAACCAGTCGCTCCAAATCTTTCAAATTGTACAGTGTGACGATATGAAACAGGTACTTTTACACTGTACAATTTGAAAGATTTGGAGCGACTGGTTCAGCGTAGTCGTGATGACCCTTCTAAATGGCGCTAACGCCTAATGGAACAGGACGCGCCGTTTGGCTTGGCGTGAGTCCGTATGGAGCCCTCGTGAATGGCCAGCTTAATGCCGAGTTGCGAGTTCCCGCCAAAAATACATTTTACAATTTCTGGGGCCACTGGCCACGTCTCCTTATGGCCAGTCATCGAAAAAACGTTGCAGGTGGCTCCAGGATTTGAAAAATTTTGTTGGTGCGCTGGAAAGTCCCATCTATTTTACAATATATCTATCTATATATGTCTAGGATCCACCACTAGTATACATTAGAGTTCTATTAAGGCGCCGATTCCACCGACCGGCTAGGGCTAAATACAAGAGCGGTGACGTAGTAGCAGACATTCAAGACTTAGGCGGGGTTTCCACCAACCTCGCATTGCAGAATGCAAATGACATTGACGGAAATGTTTGTTTTCCTCTATTCCATAGTTAAAATTTATCAATGATCATACAGTAAAATCACAAACAAACAAACTAAAATTAAAAAATGGCGTCATGGGAACGAGTCGGTCAGCGTAACACCTGTGTTTGCACCATTCGTTTGCACTACGCATGCTCATGGACAACCACAGAACATCGTATAATTATATATTAGGGCTGCCACATTCCGTGGTTTACCTCAGAATTCCGTGGGAAATAATTCTATTCCGGGATCAACAATTTTTGAGTACCTAAGAACAGTGAGTACTGTAGGTACTTAGGCTACAGTTCAATGTGAAGGGTTGTAATACTGTAATTTACTTTTGGCCTACGGTACTGCATGCTATTTTGGTGTTCTGTGCTGCTGACTATTCTGTAAAGTGCAGTGAAGTTTTCAATTGTAAACACAATATAAGTCTAATCAATTTTTAATTGTGGAATTTTAATTTTTCCGTTGATTATTTAGTAATATCAAAACACAAGCTTCTTTAATCCTATTTACATATGGTGATTTGAAATTTAGGTGTGTCACTGCTTCATCATTTAGCTTATTAGGTGCAGTAGTAGAAAAAAAACTAAATTCACTAAATACTAATGATGGTAGGCTACGATGAGTACCAGGCTGGGCAGCCAAACGACTTCAGCCGTATTCCTAACAATTTTTAAATAATTCACGGAATACGGAATACTCCGGATTTTTTTAAAATTTTGGTCCCCTTTATATGATATGACTTTTTTAACTTTACTCTCATCTGTCCATGGCCCTGGTTCCTAACCTTATCTGGTTATTTTAAATTTTAATTGTAACTTTAAATTGCAGCCGATAAAAAATACCCATCAGCTTCAGATTCAACCATCACAAATTGACATGATTCCATAAATTGGCATACAAATATTGGTATGCATAGGTATTTCCCAAAAAATCCACAGAAAAACCTCAAAAATTGTTGATCCCGGAAATTTCTCGGAATAGAATTATTTGCCACGGAATTCTGAGTTAAACCACGGAATGTGGCAGCCCTAATATATAATTATACGATGTTCTGTGGTCCATGAGCATGCGCAGTGCAAACGAATGGTGCAAACACAGGTGTTACGCTGACCGACTCGTGTCATGGGATATGTTAAGTACAAACATTTTAATAGATTTCTATAAAAAGAAAAATTCTAATTTCCGTCAATGTCATTTGCATTCTGCAATGCGAGGTTGGTGGAAACCTCTCCTAATCTTGAATGTCTGCTACCACGTCACCGTTTTTGTGTTTAGCCCTGGCCGGTCGGTGGAATCGGCGCCTTAGGAGAGATAGTACATTCGATTCCCGCCAAAAATATATTTTTGCTTTCCAATTTATACGTAGTATAAGGAAAGCTTTGTGATGGTCGAAATTTTCGATTCCGAGATTTCAACGGATTTACACGTTTTGAGATCCCAGTAACCCAAAAAAGTGTTTTTTACGAAATATATATAAGTATACGATTTTAGTATTAGTGGGGTAGAGGGGCACTGTCAGGATTTTCCAGTGATGGGAATATTTTGTGGGAAATATTATTATGGGATACTTTTGGCGGGCTCAAATGTTCCAAATGTTTCACCAGAGTACATTTATAAGGTTTTCCCCTCCGGTTGTATGTCTGTGACTGTCGGCGTCTCTAATTAGGCGTCCATTCCACCAACCGGCTAGGGCTATTTACAAAAACGGTGACGTGGTAGCAGACATTCAAGACTTACGTGGCGTTTCCACCGACCTCGCATTGCAGAATGCAAATGACATTGACGGAAATTAGAATTATTCTTTTTTTAGAAATCTATTAAAATGTTTGTACTTAACATATCCCATGACGCCATTTTTTAATTTTGGTTTGTTTGATTGTGATTTTACTGTATGATCATTGATCAATTTTAACTATGACATAGAGGAAAATAAACATTTCCGTCAATTCTGCAATGTGAGGTCGGTGGAAACCACGCCTAAGTCTTGAATGTCTGCTACCACGTCACTGTTTTTGTAAATAGCCCTAGCCGGTCGGTGGAATGGGCGCCTAACTGACAAAATGGAAAATTTCGGTTCTAAAATTATCAGACTGAATAACAAAAACCTAAAAAATAACATGAAAATAAGTACCCGGTAATTATTAATCGTTGATTATCTGTACGTTGATGAGACAACGCATGTTTTTACCCACAAATCCGCGTGTCAAATTACTAGTCATTTATGGCTAATTCCAGGCTTAAAATTCTGCACTATCGGCCTCGGTTGATCTGTCTGTGGTTTTTGTCTTCAAGTAATTGAGGTTTTATAGGTTTTTTGCACATCAGCTGATGTAACTACCTTAATGCTTGTTTTTTGTGATCGTGGCTTAGCTTTAGCTCATAATTTGATTTTTCATAGAGTATATTAAGGATGTTTTAATGCCAGTTGCAGAAAAGCTCTTAAAGTTTCAGACGGAACGTAATAGGCTAAAATTTTTCTCTCGATTTATTATTTTAAATTCTTATATTTTAAGTGTGGGTGAAAATCAGAATTCTTTACGTGCAGTGGGTACCTACTGAACTACTCTGACGTTTTAAATGCAATTGAAAACTACAATATAAAAAACCTAGCCGGATTTTAAGAGTGGGCTAAGGTTATTGGTTGCGAAAGTAAGTTAGTTGTTGTTCTTCTTCTTCTTCTTCTGGCTCTACAGCCCTTGATGAGCTTTGGCCTGCTCGACAACACTTCTCTGATTCTGCTACCTAGATCAGTCCCCCCCCCCAGTTAAATAAAACATTTTCATTGTAATGTATAATGTAATGTATGAGAACTATTGACTCAAAATTGAACATACCTATTAAAACTTCAACAAAATTTTGAAATTGTGTAGTTGTACTAGACCGTGTGGTACAGTATTAATTTCTTAAGTATTCTTGTTTATGTTCTTGTTCCCTCTTATTAAGGTTACTAAATAATTCTGCTGGTCGGTTTTGTACCGAGAAGTCCCATGTTCTACAGATATATCTGTAAAATGAAGAAGAAGAATTTTCCAGTGACGTCAGGTGGACAACCCCCCCCCCCCCCCCCGCGATATCAGAAATTTAACCATAGGAAAATTATTTACCATGAAATTACTCATTTTCTCTATCTACTAATTTTGATAAATTGGAAAGCATGTTCGAGTAAACTCGGACCGGTTCTTTTATTGTGGGATTAAAGCGTGATTAAGATCATTTGGTGATCAAAGAGGCCTCAAGGAGAAGTCCCTATGTGGTTTTCGTTAAAAAAGCAACCAGAAATTAAATTAAAATTACAAGAAAAAAAAACCCAAAAGTGACAGCTTTCAGGAGAATGACCCATATGGGGTATCTACACTCCTTAGGCAGCTATTCCACTTGTCAATACTCCGTCATTTCTGAATCAATAATTGTTAAGATTTTTTGTTTTTATATAGAGTAAAAAAGAATCGTATCAATTATTGAAGCACAAATGACGGATTATTGACAAGTGGAATAGCCGCCTTAGAGCCCAGAAAAATCTCATATGGAGTCCTGAGATATTTGATTTTTGCATTATCATTATCATTTCCAATCCATACATCCCAGGTCTAATCTTCTTACTTTTCGGTGGAGGCGGTGCGGCTTTGGAACTCCCTACCGGATCCAATCAGAAAAAAGAATCGTATCAATTATTGAAGCACAAATGACGGATTATTGACAAGTGGAATAGCCGCCTTAGAGCCCAGAAAAATCTCATATGGAGTCCTGAGATATTTGATTTTTGCATTATCATTATCATTTCCAATCCATACATCCCAGGTCTAATCTTCTTACTTTTCGGTGCAGGCGGTGCGGCTTTGGAACTCCCTACCGGATCCAATCAGAAAAAAGAATCGTATCAATTATTGAAGCACAAATGACGGATTATTGACAAGTGGAATAGCCGCCTTAGAGCCCAGAAAAATCTCATATGGAGTCCTGAGATATTTGATTTTTACATTATCATTTCCAATCCATACATCCCAGGCCTAATCTTCTTACTTTTCGGTGCAGTCGGTGCGGCTTTGGAACTCCCTACCGGATCCAATCAGAAATGAAAAACGTTTAAAGAAGTTTAAGATGTCATGATTATTTTAAGAGTATGCATGTTGTATAAATGGTGTGAAAATGGTCGATTTCAGTTTTAGTTTTTCTTTTAAGTTTTATTTCAAATAGTATTTAAGTTAACAATATGGGTTAGTTGTAAGAGTGGGCCGAAAGCAAGGACGGATACAGGGGGGGGGGGGTAGCTGGTAGCTGCCCCCCCCCAAATTTGGTAAATCTATTGTAACTTAAGTTATTACGCTCTAATTTAGTCGATCCTACATATGTTTTTCCTATTTTGACCCTCAGCTACCCCCCCCCCCAAAAAAAAATGGGCTGGATCCGTCCCTGGCCGAAAGGCCCAAAATTTGCCCATATGGAAAATAAAGACATTTTTCTTTCTTTCAAAATATTTCCCCCCCCCCCTCTCTTAAATACCTCAGATTTAATTAAATCGTATGTTTTTGTTTTTTCTAACGCCTGCTTTCAGCATTTCTGCTTTAAGCAACCCTGTCAGCCTGGCGGGGGGAGTGAGTCTGTTTGTTAACTTGAGGCACCCTAAGGGCAGACTCTTTCACCTCGGGGAAAGAGGAGTTGACTAACAGGGTGGACCTCCTGATTATAGTGGATTCCGAACCACTTGGGGAACATGGTAAAGTCACACGATTAAATCGGAGGTGACCAGGACTCGACTTATACTGCCTAAGCGAGTTATCATGTCCCACCAGGTTCCCCTGCCAACGCTGTGCACACTACCAAGTTGCCGCAGTTTGAAACATGCTCTGCTCTAATGGAATCAACATGGTAAGGCCGTTGGCAATTAAATCGTTCTTACAACTTATCCTCCTGTTAAATAATGCGAATGTTCGCCCACTAGTTAAGGTTATAAGTTCACATGTCCATGCCAGTCTTAAGCTGATTTTAACACCGATACCGTTCATTGGTTGCGTATGGTGAGCTATCTTCGAGTCGCCGCCCTTGAACTTGAGGTCTCTCGCAACTATAGGCGTAAGTCAGTGACGGATTGGCCCATAATAAATAATAGTAGGTACCATGTCACTCTCAGGTTCGGTACCTGTTTTATGCATAGATGACATAGGGGACCCCCCCCTCAAACATTAAAAACTTAAAAAGTTGCATTAAATCGTAAATCGGACATCCCCACTTTTACAAAATCTAATTTCACTAATGCTACCTCATAAAAACGTAGGAGAGCGAAATGGGTAGGGCATTTATTAAGACACGGAAATGTGGTACACACCAACATTGAGGGCACAGTGGAAGGTACCAATAGAAGAGGGCGGCCGAAGAAGGAATTCATGGATCAACTGAAGGAGGACGCAGGAGCTCGAACGTACCAAAAGCTGAAGAGGAAGGTGCAGGACCGAAAGAGCTGGAGGATGATACACAAGGAGTTGCTGCCAACCAATCGTTGAGATTGTGACCTCAGGAGAAAATCCATTGCAGAGCTATCAAAAGTGACATATCCCTTAGAAAACGTAATCTTCTTCTGGTTCTACAGCAATGGTTTGCTTTCTGTGCAGAAATAGGGTGCACATAATATTCAAATTCCTTTACTTGTAGGTTAATTACTGCCTTTGGACATGTATATGTAAAAGAAGTATTGTCAATAAAAAGCATAAAAGTAGTGGATTTAGAAGGCATTGTAGTTGTGGAGACTGGTACAGTGGTTACGACGACGCCCCGGATAGACGTAGATCGTGGGTTCGAATCCCAACTAATCCAGGTTTTTCTAAATCCTCTAAATTTCGGTTAAGAAGCATTGTGTTCCCACATGCTTGGCCAAGGCTCCATTGTGTTTTGGTTCATTCCTGCTGAATAATTGCCGTCAAAGTAATTATAATTTATTAATTTGAATTTGGCGCCGGAATGTCATTATTTGCACTTTTTTGTTGGTTATTGGTATTGACGTAGCCTGACTATTTTAACCCACTTTTCGACGTGGGACATGAAGGCATGACCGAAAGTAGCATACACTGGTTTGTACATTCCTTTACTACCTTAAGAGGACATGCTACGTAGGAAATGAGCACCCCAAAATTTGTTGTTTTTATTGACTTTTTATTTTTTATTTAATTAACCAAGCAAGTCATTAAAAATTTGGCTCATGGAAGTTGTAGAAAACTACTTCATGCATCATGTAATCGGAAATATTAAATTTTTGGTACCTTAGTTCTTTCATAAATACCAGAACGGACTAAAATTATGCGCATTCTGGAATTTTTGGAAGAACTACAAAACCGAAAAGTACAAATACTCGATTATATGATGCACGAAGTAGTCTTCTACAACTTCCATGAGCCAAATCTTTAATGACTTGCTTTGTTAATTAAATAAAAAATAAAAAGTCCATAAAAACAACAAATTTTGGGGTGCTCATTTTCTACGTAGCTCCGTATGTCCTCTTTAGGCGCCCATTGCACCGACCGGCTAGGGCTAAATACAAAAACGGTGACGTGGTAGCAGACATTCAAGACTTAGGCGGGGTTTCCACCGAACTCACATTGCAGAATTGACGGAAATGTTTATTTTCCTCTATGGCATAGTTAAAATTGATCAATGATCATACAGTAAAATCACAAACAAACAAACTAAAATTAAAAAATGGCGTCATGGGATATGTTAAGTACAAACATATTTTAGTTAGGCGCCCATTCCACCGACCGGCTAGGGCTATTTACAAGAACAGTGACGTGGTAGCAGACATTCAAGACTTAGGCGGGGTTTCCACCGACCTCGCATTACAGAATTGACGGAAATGTTTATTTTCCTCTATGCCATAGTTAAAATTGATCAATGATCATACAGTAAAATCACAAACAAACAAACTAAAATTAAAAAATGGCGTCATGGGATATGTTAAGTACAAACATTTTAATAGATTTCTATAAAAAGAAAAATTCTAATTTCCGTCAATGTCATTTGCATTCTGCAATGCGAGGTCGGTGGAAACGCCACCTAAGTCTTGAATGTCTGCTACCACGTCACCGTTTTGGAAATAGCCTTAGCCGGTCGGTGGAATGGGCGCCTTACTTAAAACCGCTATTCTACCTCCACCGATAAAACGTTCCCTTTAAATACAGCTGCTATCTATAGAATTAAATTCTTTGCTATCTTCCCCATTAACTCGTTGCATAAACGTGATAAAACGCCAACATAAGTAATTACATCTTGTCACACTGTTTAAATATAAAGTGTCGTATTACCCTTGACCACAGGCCGTCTTTTTATGAAAAATATAACGTAATCTAGGCCTACACCAACTGCAGACTGCAATGCTCTCAGCATATCATTAATCACCTTGTTAAAAATACATATCTTCCAACACGCTCGTTATTGCATCTTCTGCTTGATACGAGTATTTTATATATATTGAGCGAGTTTGCAGCATTTTTTTTTGCCGTTCTGGGTGGTCGGTTTTATATCGGTGACCTCCGTGTCTCCATCCCATTCATCAAACGGTTAGAGTTATCGCGGAAAATGGCGTTCGGATTGGGTTCACTTGTAAAATGGCAGTTAAATTTAACCCCGGGGTTTTGACAGGTCGGTTTCAAACATAAATCGCTTCCTGCGCGTCGTTTGCTGAGGCGCTCTTTGGGGTCGGTGGAACAAGGCGGTTGAGTACCGACCCCTTCAAACAACACCGTGCCCAGATTTTGATTTCGGGGGGGGGGGGACAAAAAAATTTTGTACGTAGTTTATTAATGGATAAATTTTTCAAACCATACAGGTTTACATACAAAAATTCATTTCTGAGGGGGGTCCGGACCCCATGGACCACCCCCCTGGGCACGGCCTTTAAGTATTTGGCCGAGAGATATTTAGGGCTTTTTTTTAGACATAGGCAAGCCCGGGAGGTTCTATTCAAACGGATGGCAACTGCCACACCAAGCTGAATCCACCAGAGTAGAGCCCGTCAAAACTGCAACAGAGTTGGTAGTGTTCACAACGTTGGCAGGGGAACATGGTGGGACATGATACCGTGCTGAGACTATGCCAGTCAGTCTACGAGCATGTCGAGTCCTGGTCAACTCCGAATTAATCGTGTGACTTTACTATGTTCCCCATCAGGTGATTCGGAATCCATTATAATCAGGAGGTCCAACCTGTCTGTCAACTCCCCTAGGTTAAGGAGTCTGCCCTTAGGGTGACTCACTACCCCCACTAGGCTGACAGGGTTGCTTAAAGCAGAAATGCTGAAAGCAGGCGTTAGAAAACAAACACAAACCTATCAATTATGACCTAGTTCTAGAATCTTCACTAGCTTTATTTACAGAGCTGCAATTTACAGAGGAAGATATGTTCATGTTACCGTACTAGATTTATTTTAATTTCAGGGGGGGGGGGGCTGCAGCCCAATAAGCCCCCCTTGTCTATGGCCATGGAAGACCTAGAAGTCTCATATAGCGTTATTCGGAAAGGGGCGCCAATGTCCAGAGTGAAGAAATTCCGACCCTGGCTGCAAAGCTGATGAGCGCAGCCTTTATTAATAGTAGTAGCAATACAATAAAATAATACTGCATGGCAAATGTACCTAGAAACTTTATATAGCCTTATTCGGGAAGGCGCGCCATTTTCCAGCCAGATAGTTTGGAAGGGGCGGGGGGTTAATTGTAATTTGTAGGTCAAAATAGAAAAAAAAACATATCGATTAAATTAGAGCGTTATAAATTAACTTACAATAGATTTACTAAATTTTTGGGGGCAGCTCCCCCCCCCCCCCTGCCCCGCTGTATCCGTCCATGTCCTGGCTACAAAGCTGATCGCAGCCTTTATTAATAGTGGCAATAATAATAAAATAATAATGTATAGCTTATGGTAATGTATTCAGTGGTTAGGAGAAGGCAATGTCGCTGGATGTTGGCGGTATCATTATTAAAATCTATGGAGTTAGTATTGGAGTCAATGAATATATTGAGTCTCCACTTATTTTAATACAAAGAAAGTCCCAGACTGAGAAATACCTGCGAACAAGGAATCTGCAGACTCATCTCAACACGGCAATTTCAAACATACCTACTACTGGAGAATCAGGGCTGGACAAAATAATATATAAATATTGTTTATATCACTGTCTTTAAATCTTTTGCTCTCTGTGCGACACCCGGGAAGAAATGAACAGAAACCATATTAAGAGTTTACGTGTCCCGTAGGAAATTGGGAGCCCGAAATTTAATACTTATTTTTATTTAATTAACTAACCAAGTTATTAAAGTTTTGGCTAATTAAAGTTTTAGAAGACTACTTCATGCATGTAAGGTACTTTTAATTTTAATTTAGTTTAATTTTTCATAAACATGATAATAATTTATAAACAATACATTTTCACTAAAAATAGATTGCCTAATATAGAAAAACTACAAAATTAAAAATACCCTATTATGACGCATGAAGTAGTCTACCATAACTTAAATGAGAAATTTTTTTAATAACTTGCTTGTGTTTGCATGTGCTTGCTTGCCGGTGTAGGTTGACATCGAGGACGTATACCATTTTGCCAATGGCCCAAAATTTTTACAGAAACAATACAAATAATGTCCGAAATCCACGGTGTCGTTGGCATTGGACAATGGACCCATGGACCACTATAAGTAAGCCTAGGTCCATAAAAACGTCCTTCAGGACATTATTATTATTCTACGAGTATGTATTCGGTAGTAGTTAAAAATGTGACTTTTAACAAAGAGATTCGAGTTTAGGTGTTGTAAGTAGTGTTCATGCATGTTTACAGTATTTTACAATTTCGGAAGTTGGGGGGGGGGGGGGCTAGGTCCTAGTACTAGGTGTCCTACCCTTGGACACGTCGATCCTTGTATTTTTATTAGGTACTTATGATTTTTCATCAGCTCCAATATTATTCTTGGCATTAAAGCCTGTTAGGAAAATTTTCAACCTACAAATTTTTTGAGCCTTTGACTCGTACCTCGTAACTTGGTGAAGACATACTCAATTTCTATGGTATCCAATAAAATAAAAAAACTTTGGCCACCCCTTACCAGTAACACTGGAACTTTATTTTACCGACGGTAGTCACATATTTAACTTATATAAACTGTGTGGTGTACTTATTGAATAACACCGTAGGTTCACTCACCCATAACCATTTAGATGAAATCCCTGTAATATTCGAATGCGCAGGCGTGAAAACTTTCAAAGTTGTGTGCCCTTTAAATGGTCATTCCGCAAATGGTTAGCCTCTTTAAAAAAAATACCGCCAACCCGCCGCACCTTCAATTGTGAGCAATTCCGTTGGTAAATTTATTTCAGCAAAACATGAAGACGATGCATGGTCTTTATTTTTTGTCAACTGTGTCTGACTGCGACCTAAGGCGGGGTTCCCACCTAGCTCTCATTATTGCAGAATGCAAAGACATTGACGTGGTAGCAGACATTCAAGACTTAGGCGGGTATTCCATCGACCTCTCATTGCAGAATGCAAATGGCATTGACGGAAAGCTTTGTTTTACTCTATGCCATAGTCGAAATTGATCAATGCTCATAGAGTAATATCACAAACAAACAAACTAAAATTAAAAAGTGGCGTCATGGGATATGTTAAGTACAAAGATTTTATAATAGATTTCTATAAAAAGAAAAATTCAAATTTCCGTCAATGTCATTTGCATTCTGCAGTGAGAGGTCGTTGGAATAACCGCCTAAGTCTTGAATGTCTGCTACCACGTTAATGTCTTTGCATTCTGCAATGAGAGGTCGGTGGAAACCCCGCCTAAACTACGCCGACAGGCCCTCGCAGGTTCCAGGACAATTGATTCGGGGGCTGGAAGATTACACAAGTTGCAATCTAAGGATTGGTTTGCAGCGAATGTTTTTTTCTCCTCCACTCTTGTCTGTTTTGTGCGGTCCTTTTTAGTTCTTTGTAGGTGGCGCAAGCTAGGTCCTTCATGACATCCTCTAGGTACTCCTTCCTCTGTTGTCCTCATGAGTTGGTGCCTTCAACCATACCCCCAATTATGTTCTTGATGAGCCCTTCGTGTCTCAGAATATATATGCCCCATCCATTTGCCTCTTCTTGTTGAAATGGTCGCCATAATAGTTCTTTTTTCGTTTATTCTATGGAGCACTTCTTCTTTGGTTATGTGGTCTCTTCATGGGATTTTCAAGATTCTTCTGTAGCACCACAACTCAAAGGCTTCCAGCTTTTTTTTGTCATGTTCGTAAACACACCATGTCTCACTTAGGTGCAAGAGCACACTCCACCCTAGAGTTTTGAGAAGTCTTTTCCTTAGTTCCAAGTCGATGTTGTTAGATTCGAATATCTTTGGCTTTATGTTAAAAGCTAGTCCGGCTAAGTGTATTCGACTGGATATTTCCTGGGATGACTTTCTTTACTCATGTACTTGACATTAAATGTGTAATACCAGAGTTCTGTATAGGAGCGATGGTATATTTTCTTCCCTCAAAAACTTACTTTTGAGTTCCTGAGCCACGCAGGGCCGCCGAGAAGCCCTTGCAGGCACCAGGACAATCGATTCACGGGCTGGAAGATTACTCATGTTCTTGACATTTGATGTGTAATACCAGAGTTAGTAGAATTCTGCTATTGTACTATAGAACCTCCCGGAAAGGAGGGGAGGGGGGGGGGAGAAATTTTGCCAATATAGCCACTTGTTTGCGGAACGAGTACTTCATTAATTATTGTAGCAGATGATCACTCATTGTCATTGTCATGTTGTTTTCCAAAAATGTGGGAAAAAATGTCCCCTTGCATGCTGCCTACATAGTACTGTATTATAAAGTAATTCAGGTTTTTTTTCACGGTGCCCAGTGGGGTTTAGGTGGATTTGAAACGCTAAGCTCTGTTTTGCCAACTCCCGCCTCATATTTCATAACGGAACAAACCGCAAAACAATTTGTAAACAATAGAAGAACAGCGAAAATAGCCGGGGCAACCGCACGACTATTTGGCAAGTTTTCTGGGTACTAAAAGATATAAATATTCTCGCGTACCCAGCAGTTATAAACGCCAATGGGAGACCCTTGACCTTGTTAAAGTTTCAAACAAAATACAATATTAACGCCCTGTATATCGCTACTTCGGAAGAAAAAGGACACAACTCTAAATATATCAATTTACAAAAATTGAAGTTATAAATTTTTTATAATGAATTAGGCTACCTGACGGTCCCCGCAGAAAGAAAACGACACAACTGCCCTCCCGTTGAAAATATACACACTACATTAACGCAAAATAGACAGCTTTTAGAAGTAAGCTAAAGAGGCACCTCGTGGACCGATGCTTATGTGTGGAAGACATGATGTGGAACTAGACAGCTGGTGTTCTTTTCTTTTCATGATTCTATAGGTATATTAGTATTAATGATTCTATAGGTATATGCCCTAGGTTATTTTTAAGTGCTTCATTTGTTTATTAATTTATTGACTTTATGACTTAACGCCTATTGTTTCATATTATGACTCAATACAAAGATATTTTATTCTATTCTATTCTAATATATATATTTTTAACTATTTTAGTATTACTAAGTCGAAATCGACAATTTTTGAGTTGTGCCTTTTTTCTTCCGAAGTAGCGATATATTTTCAGAAGTCTCATAGTCTCAAAGGTCATGAGCAGTGTTGTATTTCCGAATTGACGGACTACGCGCGCGCCTAGGGCACTAAAACGAAACGTTTGGAAGTACGCTATCATATCGACCACGGATTCTACTGTTTCATCGTTAGTCTCGAACCTTGGCCTTCCGGCATATTGTCCATTGTCTTATTTGCCCAGGGTGCCAAGCTCCCGGGGGGGGGGGGGCATTCGAAATTAAAAAAATACTTCTTTCATTGGTGTTGGCGCTGGACGACTAGTTGCCCTTCTTCTTTTTCAAGTTACAGCCGGCTGGCTGGTTGGTGGCATCGGTGTCTTCACTCCCCTCGATCCTGACACGCCCTCTTCAACTCCACGTATGTATTGGCCCCTATAGGCTACATTCTCCATCACTTGCTGTATAGATACTCTTTCCTCGCCCCTCGGGCGACCAGATCGGTTGAAGTCCTGTATGATTCCCTCTATGATGCAGCTTACGAAGTTCTCGTGTCGAAGCAAATGTCCAATCCAGTGAGCTCTTCTTTTACTTATCGTTGCAACCAGAGTTTTGCTTTTGCTTAATCTGGTTACAACCTCCTCATTTGTAACGTGGACTGGCGAAGGTAATCGTAGCATCAACGATAGCACCACATCTCAAATACTTCGAGTGAGCCCAGGGCGGCGAAATCCCAAGGTCGGGGCCTGCCCGCTGTACTACCCCGATGCCCTCAACAAAAGCTGGGGCTCAATTTGCTTGGCCTTCCTAGGTCGCGCCGCGCGTACAATAGCGCCTCAATGTCAAGACGTTATCAAGAATTGTTGCAAAGTGCCATATCGTGCCATAATACGTAACAAAGTATCAAACATGCTACGTGACTGAGCAATTATTTGCTCTCCTCTGGTATTATCTTCTGCCAAAATTATTAGGTACAATTTCAAATGTACTTTATCATTAAATTTGCCAATGACTTACGCTTGCGGCTTGATACAGCTATTAGTTTGAACTTGTATTCATTCTGTTTTCATTTACTTGTCTGTGTAGTTTCACACCTGACGATGGTCTAGTGCCGAAACCGATGGTTTTATTCAGAGGCGGCCCGAGACAGGTGCAAGAGGTGCGGCCGCCGAAGACGAGAAAACGAAGGGAGCTCTAACAGACATGGCCACGGGAGGTGAAATTACAAAAATAGTAAAAAAAAAAGACCTTCTACTGTCTCATAATTAACAATAGAGGTGTCAAACTAAATTTCGCAAACAGAACTGCATTTTATGAAAGTAGAAAAAATGACTTAGATCATATTTTATGCATGATTTAAATTAAATAAAAATTTATTTTTGAAAAATCCAATCCGACTCCATTTTTTTGAAAATGTTTTGGAATAATAGTTACATTTACAAGTCACGAAGTGGATGTCCTGGCTCTTGATTAAAAAAAATATTATTTAACGGGGGGGGGGGGGGGGGTAGCGCCAAAATTATGGCTTGCACCTGCGGTGATTTGACCTCGGGCCGCCACTGGTTTTATTATATAACTACGTTATTGCTTTTCTATACGTAACAAAAGGAAAGCTTTGTGATTCGGGATTTCAGTGGATTTACGCGTTTTGAGGTCACAGGAACCCCAAAAAGTGGTTTCTACGAAATATTTGTCTGTCGGTCTGTCTGATTTGTGGGCAAACTACCCTGTGGTAGTACAGACAGACATTTCATTAAAACCTAAAAACCACTAAGACGGTGTATAACCGTTGAAATAGCGAAATCGAAAATTTCGCCAATCACAAAGCTTTCCTTATACTACCGTTACGTATAAATAGGAAAGCAAGAACTACGCGGCGTAGTGATGCAAATGTAAAACTGACAATGGCATAAATAAACTCTTCAAAATTCTATAATTTGAACTGATTTATTAATTGATTTCGATTAGATGTTGGACCAACGCGGCCGCGCAGGCCAAATGACAAAGCACCAGTGAGCGGTTCCTGCCAAACCCAGTCGGACGCCATGTCCTAATTTCAGTACATTGGGATATTGAGTTAGTGGAAGAACGCTAATTTTTATGGACCACGTCTGCGATGCTGCCGGCTACGCCTTGCTGCACATGAGCCAGGCCCTACTGGCCTGCTTGAGGTGTGAGTTCGAATCCGGTTCGGGATATATTTTTTTTTTCACACAGTGTAACCTTTAAAGGGAGGGCATTGAAATAACGATTGTTAAACTGGGGACAAACTACTCTATGCACTTCGGCAAGTCCTACTCTTCTTCTTCTTGTTTTTCTGGCTCTACAGCCCTTGATGAGCTTTGGCCTGCTCGACAACACTCCTCTAGTCATCTCGGTTTTGTACAACGCTCCACCATCTACGGACTCCCAACTCACGTAGGCCAGTTTTGAACTCATCTTTACAGCTGGTTGGCAGCAACATGTGGCATCGATGCCTCCGATTCCCTCGATCCTGGCACGGCCTCTTCAGCTCCACATAGGTACTGGCCCCTACATCCCCCATCCCTTGCTGCCGATATCTTTTCTCGCGCGCCCAGATCGGTTCTTTAGTTCCTTCTATGATGCAACTGGCGAAGTTCTCGTGCCTTAGCAAATGTCCAATCCAATGAGCTCTTCTTGTACATATCGATGGAACCAGAGTTTTGCTTTAGCTTATTCTGGTTAGAAACTCCTCCTTGGTAACATGGGCTCGCCAAGGTATTCTTAGCATGCGACGATAGCACCACATCTTAAGAGGACATGCTACGTAGGAAATTAGCTCCCCAAAATTTGTTGTTTTTAATGAATTTTTATTTTTTTTTATAATTAAAAGCAAGTTATTAAAGATTTGGCTCGTGTAAGTTGTAGAAGACTACTTCATGCATCATACAATAGGAAATATTACAATTTGGTACCTTAGTTTTCTCATAGAAACCACCACAGGAGGCTGAAATTTCGCGTAATCTGGGATTTTTGTAAGTACTACAAAACCGAAAAGTACAAATACTCGATTATAATATGATGCACGAAGTAGTCTTCTACAACTTAAATGAGCAAAAAATTGTATAACTTGCTGCGTTGCAATGAAAAAAGAAAAGAAAAGTAGGCTATTTAATTTTGAGGTGCCAACTTTCTACCTAGTTTATCCTCTTCAATACTCTTATACAAGTTTTTTTTCTATCCTATATATAGAACTCTAAATACCCATATAGGATCTGATGATGTGAAACTATAAAAGTAAAATGGTTCACGGTTTCAAACCAGGCATTGACCTTGCCGAAACACTAGATATCTAAGACAAAGTTTCGAACCTACGCCATTGTCTAAGTTACTTATTTGGGCAAGATAAGAGCAAGTTTAGGCCCTGTAGGCCTACTACTCAGATGACGGTCAAGGCCACACGCATAGACTTCGCCAATCAGCAACACAGCATCCGTATCACCAAATAACCTAATTAGAATTTTAACTATAATCTTGTTAATTAAGATATCTTTATTGATTTTCTATAAATATATATATAAATTATGGGCTAAAACATATATATCTTATCCGCCAAGGCTGAGTCGAAACCAAGGGCGGATTCCGCCACCAATTTAGGGGGGAGTCAGCGGGCAGATTCAGTGGATTATAACATTACAAACATCATTATTTTTAATTCCCACTGTAAATCCATATTATCTAGTGTAAGTTCATTTAATTTGGGGGGGGGGGGGGTACAGACCCCCGGACCCCCCTATAATCCGCCCTTGGTCGAAACCCACCTCTACGAAAATTTTTAACCAGACTCTATTTTAGTTTAAGTTTCTCGTTTATTTAGGCATTTACGGTTTTGGTATTTAATGGTTCATCAAATTCACTAGTAATATTCACTTATAATGCCTTAATCAGTTGATTCATCGTCCATCAATGTTGGTGACCGTTGGACAATAAAGAAATATTTGATGGTCGAAATTGCCTATGTGGAGACTCACTGTAAGCAGTCTAATAGAGTTTTGTATCCGATTAACCTCTTCAATCGCCTCACTAAGCAACCTAATAGGTACTTGTGTCGAGTTACGACACGTCTCCGATCGCACGGTGTGCAAAGACTCGCACAAGTACGCTACAAGCACGCTACTACCTTGCTACCGAAGTCGCTTGCTATTTTCATTTTTCACTGACTCTCAGGGACGGATCCTTGGCCCCCGAGAGAAAACGTTTTATACTAGATAGAATGGACTTTTGAAGGAAATTAAGAAAAATTATAACTCAAGTAAAAGAAACGCGATATTTTTCCGCCCCCCCCCCCCCCGAAAACTTTTTCTGAACTCTGACTCTAATATAGGTTTGGCAGTAGGCCTACCATATCTTTGTCAACGGCCATACCAAGTTGAATCCACCAGAGCAGAGCATGTTCCAAACTGCAGCAAACGTGGTAGTGTGCACAGCGTTGGCAGGAGAACATGCTGGGACATATAACGCGCTGAGACTACCAGTCAGTCTAAGTGCGTGTCGAGTCCTGGTCACCTCCGAATTAATCGTGTGAATTAACTATGTTCCCCAAGTGGTTCGGAATTCACTATAATCAGGAGGTCCACCCTGTCAGTCAACTCCCCTTCTCCCTGAGGTGAAGGAGTATGCCTTTAGTTTGCCTCAAGTTAACAGACTCACTTCCCCGCCAGGCCGACAGGGTAGCTTACTGCAGAAATGCTGAATTGTGGTATCCTTTTAACAAAGTCTTATACGGGCAGGGCCGGACTCAGGGGCGTTAAAGGTCAAAGAGAAATACTCAGAGGCGGATTTACCTATTTTTTTAATCTCTTACCGCTAAAAATAGAAAATTCGTAGTTTATTGGACACCTATATTTAAAGTGAGTGTTTGCCAACGGCCTTACCATGTTGATTCCATTAGAGCAGAGCTTGTTTCAAACTGCGGCAACTTGGTAGTGTGCACAGCGTTGGCAGGGGAACCTGGTGGGACATGATAACTCGCTTAGGCAGTATAAGTCGAGTCCTGGTCACCTCCGATTTAATCGTGTGACTTTACCATGTTCCCCAAGTGGTTCGGAATCCACTATAATCAGGAGGTCCACCCTGTTAGTCAACTCCTCTTTCCCCGAGGTGAAAGAGTCTGCCCTTAGGGTGCCTCAAGTTAACAAACAGACTCACTCCCCCCGCCAGGCTGACAGGGTTGCTTAAAGCAGAAATGCTGAAAGCAGGCGTTAGCAACAACAACATATTTAAAGTGAAGTATAAGTATTGTGAAGTAGTAAGTTTTTCTATATGTTGGACATATGTACAGTGGGTATAGAAATTGTGCATTTAATACTTAATTTTCCCAGCAGGGGCGGACTGAAATGGATTTATGCATTTTGATGGCAGTAAGGTTAAAAGTTACAAAGACTTAAATATCTATCTGCAAACATGGGGACCCAGGGGCCTCCCCGGGGAATATTTTATTTATTTACTTTTAAATTTGACATCAGTAAAGTTTAGTTTTTGCAGTCGGTTCAAACCAAAAATTACTGAAATTTATCATACTTGTACAACTCATTTCGAATTGTTCCTCGCGTAGCCTCTTCGAGCCCCCGGGCCTTTTCGCCCATATGGATGGAAGTCCGATACTGTATATGGGCGATTTAAAGTGTTTTTGTACCAATCGCTGACACACAGCAGCCTAAAGGTCTTTACCTTGACTTAGTTTATCGAAATAGAGCTGACCAGTCCACCTCAGTCAGCAAGCGTGCTGCCTGCCCCTATGATTGTGCACGTACACCTGATACCTTACCAATCCTTATGACGTCCCTGGCCAGCTATATCTCATGAGATTAGTGCTTACGGTACATTTGTCTCGTGTCGTTTTCAATGAGATAGCCGCTTACGGTGCAAGATGACACGTGTTTAGGACTAAGCCTGTCCGCCTGTGGTGTAGTCCGGTTGGTAGAAATGTGGACTATGAATCGGAAGCACAAGGTTCGAGGCTCGACACTGAATGAAAATTTTCCCTCCAGGCCTAGGTCTAATCAATTCAAATGAGTATCTCAGGGGTTGGGAACCTTTTTTGCTTTCCAATATACTGTATATACGAGTACGTACGTAGTATAAGGAAAGCTTTGTGGTGGTCAAAATTTTCTATCCCGAGATTTCAACGGATTTACACGATTTGAGGTCCCAAGAACTAATAAAAGTGGTTTTTACGAAATGTCTGTCTGTCTCTCTGTCGCTCTGTGTTTCCGCTCGTACTCGGCGTACGGGGAAGGGTTGTGCTCTTGGTGATGGAGAGAAGGAACCACACAGGTTGGATTCAAAAACTCGTCTCATATATTTTACAATTACATGGGCAGACGCCCCAATTACAGTACTGTGAGCCGATTGGTCCCCCACTCCAGTGCAACCCCAACCACTACGTCAATGGAGAAGGCAGTGGCGGATTAAGGCCCACCACATTCACTAATTTGGTTCATATTGTATGACTTTGTATGTTAGGCCAATTCCTGCTGGAAGTTGGCCTTAACACTCTGTCTGTCTGTTCATCGATTTCCGGCCAAACTACTCGGTTGATTTTGATGAAATTTACCATGTAAGTTCACAAAAATCATACCTCGGGACCATTTTTTTATTTTGGGGTAACTCAATTTGGGGGGGGGGGGGTTATTCTCAAAAAAACTCCCAAAAAAACGTCTGAAACTATTATTTCTCAAAAACGGCCCCACCGTATGTTTGTATGTTAGGCCGATTCCTGCTGGAAGTTGGCCTTAACACTCTGTCTGTCTGTTCATCGATTTCCGGCCAAACTACTCGGTTGATTTTGATGAAATTTACCATGTAGGTTCACAAAAATCATACCTCGGGACCATTTTTTTATTTTGGGTTAACTCAATTTGGGGGGGGGGGGGTTATTCTCAAAAAAACTCCCAAAAAAACGTCTAAGACTATTATTTCTCAAAAACGGCTCCACCGTATGTTTGTATGTTAGGCCAATTCCTGCTGGAAGTTGGCCTTAACACTCTGTCTGTCTGTTCATCGATTTCCGGCCAAACTCCTCGGTTGATTTTGATGAAATTTACCATGTAGGTTCACAAAAATCATACCTCGGGACCATTTTTTTATTTTGGGTTAACTCAATTTGGGGGGGGGGGTTATTCTCAAAAAAACTCCCAAAAAAACGTCTAAAACTATTATTTCTCAAAAACGGCTACAATGATTTCGGTTAAATTTACATATATTGTAGTCGTTATTAATGTTGACAAATGCGGGGGGTCGCTTGCCCCTTGATAGTTTGCTTCTTGGGGTAAAAAAAATAAAAAAACTCAATTTTCATAAAAAATGACTAAAACATATTTTATCTGCGGAACCTTTCTATCGATGATTTCTTGCTTCAGTTATGTTTTATCTGTTAAATAGAGTAAGAAAACAGAACAGGTTGCTATGTAATATTTGGTTTTGTGCAAAAAGTTATTTTTTGAAGTAATTGTGGAAAATTCACGTTATTATTAATGCTCGTATGTTCTAATGTCTTGGTCTGCCCGTTCAAGATTAAGCAATCCCATCGATCAATTCAGTGCTCTGGGATAGGGGATATCCAACGCCGAAATTAACCATAGGAAAATTATGTACTATGAAATTCCTCATATTATCAATCTAGTAATTGATATATTCGAAAGCATATTCGAGTATTTTTTAATTTATTTTTTATAAAAGGTTAATCGCATTCAAACAATTCAATGAATGTATCCGATTGACCTCTTCAGTCGTCTCACTAAGTTACCTAATAGGTACTTGTGTCGAGTTACGACACGTCTCCGATCGCATGGCGTATACTGAGTACTGAGTAAACCGGTACTTTTACATGGAGCCAATTTTCACGGTATTATCGACTCACATACCTTCTAAGAGCCATGCATAGCATATTTTGAAATCAAATGAAGCATAGTAAACATTTTAAAGCGTAAAACCTACTTGTGCACTATACCAGGGCCTAGTAAGTAAAGTAGGTCCTAGTAGTAACCAGTAATATATTGTAATCATAATAATAATACCAAGACGTACCACCAATATATTTAATACTTTAATACAAGAAAGGAGCCTCCACGATGATCGGTTTTATAAACGTGGACAAAAACCGATCGGGCGCACCCCGGGCAACGTTAAGTGGTAACATCTAGCGGCTAATCCTTTCACCACCGAGACGAGACCTTCCTCTTCTTTTGTGAATGCACCGACGATGGCGTCGGTTTGGCTGAGACCAGAAACAAGGAGTCTCTACCCCGGACACGAAGAAGTAAGTAAGTAAGTAATACTTTTATAACCATTGATTGCTTCCAACTCTTCCTACATGTTGCCCTTCTTGACAAGAAACACTTTGATCTCTTCTGAGAAGGTTCCACCTATTCCCATTGACTATACCCGGAGTTCTTGGTGTCTTCAGTGTCCATAACAGTGTCTGGAAGGACATTAGCTCGTTTTACCGTAAAATAGATCACCGGACTATACTAGGAGTTGTATTACTGTCCCACAAAATGTTTGTCCTCTCTTCTTCCGTTGACTGCTCGTCTATCACCTGTTCCCATTGACTATACCTGGAGTTCATGGAGTCTTCAGTGTCCATAACAGTGTCTGGAAGGACATTAGCTCACATGATGCCTAACACGATCGCAGAAAAGAACTTCCGTTCATCTACTTTACGGTCGAATAATACACCCTTGTTGCACCCTCTGAACAATCGCATTATTAATAAACCTTTCACTACTTGGAGGGGTTTACAACCGCACGGTAGCTTCAACGTTCCCAGAGAAAGACCGTGCGGTTGTACACCCCTCCAAGTAATGAGAGGTCAACTAATAATATTGTTGTTAAGAGCGCGCAACAAGGGCGCAAATAAATAAATAAAATAAATAAACGCTTATTTATTTATTTATTTATTTATCGTGTTACCGTAAAATAGATCACCGGGCTATACTAGGAATTGTATTACTGTCCCTCAAAACGTGTGTCCTCTCTTCTTCCGTTGACTGCTCGTCTATCACCTGTTCCCGTTGACTATACCTGGAGTTTATGGAGTCTTCAGTGTCCATAACAGTGTCTGGAAGGACATTTGTTTACATGCAGAAGCGTGATGCATAGCAGAAGATAACTCACGTTTTATGACACTATGGCTTGAGGCGTGACTGGCTCGTTATCTGTGCCTGTCTGTCTACTATCTCATTCAATCAGTGGGCTATATGATGGGATCCACTACATAGTGGCACATCTCTTATATATATTATTATACATATTATATTATATATATTTATATATGAGGAAGCTGCATCAACGTACTTTAATATATAAAATCCTCAATGGCTTTGCTCCTTCATACTTTCGGTCCTTTTTTTCAGCCTCTGTCAAACCGTCACTAGAACACTCGAAGGGACGATCTTCTCGTTATACCTACTCATTTAACCCAAACCTTTCATGCCTCATGTCTCGTCAGTTCTCCTATGGAACTCCCTCCCCACCCACATAAAAGAATCTCCCTCTCTTCCAATTTTCAAAGTTCGCTATCGGGAGCATCTAATTAGACTAATACACTAGATTCGCCAAGATCTGATGTGGTTTCGCTCTCCATGTGTGAATGAGTGTTATCATTTTTTGTGTATTGCAACTATTTTTGTATTTACAGCTCTGTAACAATAATTAACTAGCCCTCTAGTTGAGTGTAAGAAAGGGCCCGAAAGCCCTATCTCCGCTAGGGGAGCCTAGTGCGATAATGAAACAATTATTATTATTTTTAATATACACATTATTATATTATCGGTTTCAGTGTGTGGTGGTTGCCCATGAACGTACATAAACACTGCTTATACCAACATCAGCAACCCAAGGTAGTTCTGTCATTGTTATTGCGCTAGTGCCTCAGTGACAGTGTAGAGAAAGCTTTCTACACTGTCACTGAGGCACTAGCACAATGACAATGACAGAACTACCTGATTTTGATGACACTCTGACGATTTTATCTTATACTTTACATGTATTGTATAATTTAAGGGAAATAAATAAAAAATAAAATAATGTTCTATTCTGTCTGGGGGTAAAAAAATAAAATTAACTAAATTTTAATGACAAATGACTAAAAAATAATTTTTCTGCGAAACCTTTCTATCGATGATTTCTACCTTCAGGCATGTTTTAGGTGTTAAATTGAGTAACGAAACCGGACAGGTTACTTGCCCAAAAAACTATTTGCTTTTGTGCAAAAAATGTTTTTTTGAAAAAATGATAGAAAATTCACGCTCAAATGCATGGCGTGCTTGGTCTGACCTATTAACTATATAGAGTTTACCTCACCTCCAGTGACGTTATATGGACAACCCCCCCCCCCCCCGAGATATCGGAAATTTAACCATATGAAAATTATTTACCATGAAATTACTCATGCATGTTCGAGTAAACTCGGACCGGTTCTTTGATGAACGCGAAGACAAGTTTATAACTTATTTTGAAATATATTCCTTCGGTGCAGGCGAGTACAGGCTTAAGAAGAAGAAGAAAAAGAATTATTATCATCCCTTAATCCTCTTCCCGTGCTAAAGGAAAGCACTAGGCTTTAATTCTTATGAGGTCATTTCTGATTTTCGGGACTTATTCTAGCAAGGGTCTGGGCTTAGACTAAGACCATTTCCAGGCCGAGGTAGGGGTATTATTTTCTCACTTTTTTATGGAGATTCAACTACCTATTGATGGCGACCAATGTTCGACTTTCCTAAAATTTCTTCACAACTATTCATTTCATGACCCCCTGAGCCTAAAACCACCCTCCGCTCAAAATGTTATACATTATTTATGTATTTATGTATGTACAGTATATCGATTTTAGGAAACACTCTAACTTCCGTAGATATTATCCGATTTTGATGAAACTTGGCACAAAAATTGATCATATAAATGTCTTGATCGAGTTCGTTAACCAACTAGATCCACTGTTTAGTTACAAGATGGTGGCCGATTGAAACCTTATATAATTCAAATCTCAGTTAATATTGGTCGCAGAGTAATGAATTAAAATTTGACTGATAGCCCGTATAATTACCTACGATAATGGTAATAAACACTTTACGACAAATCAACCATTTTAAGATGGCATCGAGTCAAAGTGAAAATAATTTGATAAGTCAAGTGCATAGCCGGCATTGTGGTTCTATTCGAAATTTGGAACACAAGAGTGGTTTGTGTGTTGATGTTTTCGTCGGGAAAATAGTGAAGTATTTTTTATTTTTTATTATATACATAGCGTAGGTAGCGTAGAGGAAAAACCTGATCGGCCAGAGCCGATGCTAAAACTGGGACTTCGTGACAGTAGTCGCTCTCACTTCAAATCATTAAAAATCATGACAGCCCCAAGTCTGTACATATTTAGATGCATTTTACATATCTTAAAGCCTGTGGAGTGGGGGACATTTGAACAAAACGGGGACACTCACGCCTACAACACGAGGCAAGGGGGAGACCTTGTAAGGCCAGCGCCACGCACAGCCAAGTGTGAGCGACTGGATCCTACAAGGTTTCGCCTGCATTAGAAAACTCCCGATTGAACTGAGAGCGGCGAGAAATGCTTCTAACTTCCCTAAATTGCTTAGAAACCGTCTCTTAGAGAAAGCTTTCTACACTGTCACTGAGGCACTAGCTCAATGACAATGACAGAACTACCTGATTTTGACGATATTCTGACGATTTTATTTTATACTTTACTTGTATTGTATAATTTAACGGAAATATATATTGTATTGTATTTAAAGGGATTTTTTTTTCTTTTTCTTTGCCACTAGTTTGGCCTGGAGTTTTACAGCTTCTAAACCCGTAAACACAGCCTTGAGTTGACTTGGCAGTGACCATTGATGTCCGTACTGCGTCTTGAGACCTTCCTCCATTAACTGCTAAACGCCGTTCATCTGCCTATGCAACTCAGTTTATGGCTTTCTTTAACAAGGCTTTACTTCTTATTTAATTGAGTACCATATGTCTGTAAGTCCCAATGGTACCACTGTGTAATAAAGGCTGTAATTTTCTGTTTTATTTTTAACTGCCTACTGCGCTGGGGCCGGTGCCTTTTCTGTCTGATATTCTTTATATTCTTATTCTTACATCAATTTTATTGCTTTGAAATTTTTTCCGGTGGTGTATAATGCCGTTAATGAGTTATCCTTCACATCTAGGCGACTTACCTTTTGAAGTTTTCCTATAGAATTAGTAAGATGGCATGATTAATTGACTGTCTATTGTATACTACTAGTAGGAGAGTGTATTGTGCGGGTATAAGCCTATATTGTATTAGCTATAGAGACGAAGCCTTATTTCTTGCTTCCCAGACATACATATCTTATCGTTTTAGTAATTTGTTAAGGAAAAATTGAAAATATAAGAGCGAAATAGTAGGGTTTTACGCATTTTAATAGTTGTAAGGTACGTATAGCTGTAGATTTCACAAATCTAAAAATGGAATGCTTGTATTCATATTGCTGCAAAGGGGACCTTGAAGTATGAACCACGTCTTACAATGTTCGAGGCGGGGGGGGGGGGGGCAAAGCCCCAAAGGGAGCTGGAGGGGGCAAAGCCCCCAAAAGGAGCTGGGGGGGGGCAAGTTGGACCGTGCCCCCCCCCCCCACACTTTACGCCCCTAGCTGAGCTGTAGGCTACTAGTGGGGTCGAAAGTGGCGGATAACGAAAAAGTCACCAGACATGGTGGCTAGCTGCGGACATAACGAATAAGCAGTCCCCGACCAAGCAGCGGCGTAATCGGAGGGTGTGGTGGCCAGTCTGGTGGTGCAGCCTTGTCTAGAAAAAGCCACAGTAGCTCGAGGAAGACTTCACGCCTCCAATTAACATTAAATGTGTATCTGATAGTAAATCGCAATTGAAGAAGAGAGGCACCTGTTACTTCATATATTAAATGCTGAAGAGCCAGATGGGTAGGACATTTATTAAGACACGGTACACACCAACATTGAGGGCACAGTGGAAGGTACCAATAGAAGAGGGCGGCCGAAGAAGTATTTCATGGATCAATTGAAGGAGGACGTAGGAGCTCGAACGTACCAAGAGCTGAAGAAGACCGAGAGAGGTGGAGGATGATATGCAGGGAGTTCTTCAAGTTACAGCAGACTGGCTGGTTGGCTGCAATTTGTGGCAGCGATGCCTCCACTCCCCTCGATCCTGGCACGCCCTTTTCAGCTCCACTTATGTATTGTCCCCTACATCCTCGATCACTTGCTGTAGATACTCTTTTCTCGGACGCCCAGGTCGGTTGACGCCTTCTACTGTTCCCTCTATGATGCAGCATACAAAGTTCTCGTGTCGAAGCAAATGTCCAATACAGCGAGCTTTTCTTAAACTTATCGATGCAACCTCTGAAGAAGAAGGAAAACGCGACCATTTCAAATTGTTCTCCATAAGAAGTCGCTTACGTCCCTCTGTCGTATGAAGGGTAAAATTTGTAAACGGTCTGTGTAAATAACTGTTGTCCGTCTGTCAGCAGTGTGACGTAAACTTCAGCAGCAGCTTACAAATGAGAAATTGCGGAATCGTAGGTCTGCAAACGCGCCGTGCTATTTTGGGGCCCGTCTTGACCCCACATACGATACGCATTGCCAGTGCCGTATCCCGGATTTCCAGGTCCCTAGAAAATTAATTTCCACAAGTTTCCGTCCACAGCTCATAAGCTCAATATTGATGTCATTTCTTTTTTGGCAACCGGAGAGGGGCGGGGGGTCATCTAAATAAATATTGACTTCTTGTTCTATTACGAAGCCAATCTAGCGAAGTTACGACTGTAAAGCTCTCTCTTACACTCAACTATGAAGGCCCGGGACCGCCTTCTTTACATGCCCTCCAAAGCATGACAGGAAAATGTAGCAAGTGTGGAACTCGAACCAACAACCTTTCGGGGAAAGTCGGAGTCTGTACCACTACTCTATACGTCCTGAAATTCTATATATATGTATATTGACGCAATTTGAGACATTGTGGCAACCAGAGGGGGGGGGGGCGATCATATGAGTGTAAAGTAGCAATAGTAGCGTCATTTATGAGATGTTATAAATACACACTTATTTTCTTAAAAACTTTTTTAATGACTTTTTATGGACTGAGGCGTACTCAGGCCCATTGGTCCCTTGTCCTATGCCAACCACCCCCATGGATTTCGGGCATGATTTGTATTGTTTCCATATGAATTGGGCAAACTGTTATACGTTCTTGATGTCAACATACACCGGCTATACGTCCACATATACTAGTACAATACACATACTAGGCAGATTCCGAGTTTTAAAAAATATATGACTTTATAGGTTTATAATTTAAGTTGCTTTTTAATTGTTAATTTTTTTTTTGGTACTTTTGTTACGGAAGAGCATTGCAGAATATAACCGCACTTCCATTATAAAGTTTTCTTTGATATTTGGTTATTTTTTGTATAGGTTTACCTGGTGTTAACTGTACCTGTACAAATATAAAGCCGGGTTTTCCTAGGCAGCGTTTCTAATACGCCGCGCACGTCGTAATACGCCCAGCGCTACACGTCGGCACTCCTCAGTACTAATTCAATTGTAGTGTTTTCCTACAGCGCGCAATACGCTCAGCCGAGCGTTCTGCGCCCAGCGTGATAAGACCTGACTGCTCTCAGAGGAGTCAAAAACGTCGTGCGCCGCGTTTTATTTATATGTCAATTTATTTTTTAATATTATAGATTTGATTTCTTTTGCATTTTCTGAAATGTCGGAAGAAAAAGAGTAAAATAACGGTCAAAAGTCAAATTTACCGATGAAGAAGATGAAATATTAATTATATTATTATAAAAAATTATTATATTAATTATAAATACTTATTATCAGTCCTTCCTCCTCTTCAACCCTTTTACGTTTTTTTAGGAGCAAGCAAGCAATTGCTATTTTGCGTTTGTTTTTTTCAAATCGGTCCATCCTCGGCCAATTTCAAATTCCACCGTCGGATAAAGCGTTCATCTAATAAAAACGTTCCCTAGGAAAACACAAATGCGCGGCGTAATAGAAAAGTACATGGCAATTTGTGCAACGCAATATAAAACGCGGCGTACTAGAAACGCTGCCTAGGAATACCCGGCTTAAATAAATAAAGTAGAAAAAATGTGCCTCTACATTTCGGCATTTAGTTTGTGACCGTCACTGACCCTAATAAGCTACTTTTCGCAATTTACAGGAGGAGGATTCGCTCTTAATTGTCTCATAATTACAAAGCGCACTGTAATAAGTAATTATAGTGATAAGAAATAGGTAATTACAGTCACACAAATCGCCTAGCAATTAAACATTGAAATGCAGCTACACAGTACAGTTAAACTGCTGGATCGTTGCTGACTCAGATGTCCTGTAAGCGATAAAACTGACTTACTTTTCTTAGAAACCATTTCTGTTGGCAGCCTTGATGAAGGCTCTATATACTAGGTCACGTGGTTGACCATAAGCTATTACCATGAGTCATACACGTGGTAATCTTACTGTTACTTTGCATCGAAGGTATGTTTGTAAGAAGACCATGCCAAGGGCAACCACAATGCACTCGAGCGAGTTCAATTTATGAACCATGTTTCGGGTATTCTCAAATCGTAAGTTGCGGTTCCTGTTGTGCTGATTGGTTATGCGAGAAGTTGTCTTGCTATAGTTCTCCTTATGTAAGTTTATAAGAAGACCATGCCAAAGGCAACCACTATGTACTGTAGCGAGGTCAATTTATGAACTAAGTTTTGGGGATTCATAAACCGTTACTTGCGGTTACCATTGTGCTCATTGGTTATGCGAGACGCAGTCTTGCTATAGTTCAGCTTATGTATGTTTATAAGAAGACCAGGCTAAAGCAACCACAATGTACTGTAGCGAGTTCAGTTTATGAATGGAGTTCCGGGGATTCTTAAACTGTAAGTTACGGTTACTGTTGTGCTTATTGGTTATGCGAGCCGTAGTCTTGCTACAATTCACCTACTGTACAAGGCAAAACTGTCAACGGTTACTCGGGGACAACCTTGCTTGGCATCGAAGGCAAGTTTATAATAAGACCATGCCAAAAGCAACCACAATGCACTGTAACGAAATCAATTTATGAACCGAGTGTAAGTTGTGGCTATTGATCTGCTTCTTACTTATACGAGACGTTGTCTTTCTATAATTCACTAAAAACCGATAATAGGGGCTTTTGATAGCTTCTTAACAACCTCGCGCTGTAAATTACAAAATTAGTTTTGGACTGATTTTATAACACTACTCAAGCAAATGCTATTAAAGTGCTAAATTTAGAACAAAGTGGCAACCTCTTGATTAGATTAGCATTAAAATGCGGATGATGGAAAACATGAGTTAAATAAGAGATAGCCTTTTAAGCACTTCAACGTCTTCATCAAGTTTTGTCTTTTGTCTTGTCCATAATTTTTGAACGGTCCATTAGCAAGTGATAAGACGCAAACTTGTTTTTGAGTCGATACTTGAGTTCTCTACAGAAGACATTCGTTCCCACCGAAGATATTTTTTTAATTTCTGTTACCTCCTGCCACGTCTTCTTGGACCAATCATAACACTCCTTTCAATGACGTGTAAATTGGACGAGCTCTGATTGGTCAATAATGAGGTGGAAGAAGAAGAGCATGTGGCTTTTCTCTGATTGACAGAGTGAGAAACACCGACATAAGATGCCAAATGAGAACAAGAGACATCCACGAAAAGCTGCGAGAAAGACGACTAAGCTGGTGGGGGCACGTCGAGAGGAGGGGGGACAACGAGTTGATAAAAAGAGTGCGATCAACACCCGTACCAGGAACCAGAGCACGTGGACGACCAAAAATCTCACTGGCGAGTAAAACACGGAAGGACCTACTAATTGCCAATCTCTCGAAGGAACAGGCCCAAGACCGGGTGACCTGGAAGCGTTGCTGTCGTGCCGCCGACCCCCCGTGAAGGGAAATGGCGCTGAAAAACAAAACAAAAAACACCATCAGCAATAAAAAAAATGGCGGGGGCGAAGGTCCGATCTCCTTTTTATACATCCCGTGGCTTGAGGCCGTTATCAATATGACTGCTAGTGTAGCCTGCACAAGAGAAGTACGCAATTTGGCGGGGAAAATAGCCTGCACAAGCTAAGTACAGAGTTTTTGACCGGGTCCAGGTATCCGTTCTGCTATGCTGCTATGTGTTCTTCGATGCTGCTATGTGACTTCGATATTTTTTGCGTTGGCACTTATCTCTGATAGTTGGCTTATGGTTACCGGGTGCCTCGCAAGGCATATTATGGCTCCCGCCGCTCCTGTTAATATATTTCTATGTTTTTATAGAACTCTCCCCCCTTATAAGCAAAATTATCGAGAAAACCGAATCCAAAAGAAGCGCATCGTAGGGATCCTCGAACCCTCCACATGAGAGGAGAGTTGCCATTTACGTGTGAGTGTGTGCGTGTCATTTTGTGTGTGTGAACCTCCACAGTTTTAGTGGGTCCAGGGTATACGGGGGTCCAGTTTCCCGTTGACCCGGGACTAAATTTTGTCCAAACTATACGGGGGTCCCTATCGTTCAAATCCTGTTTCCGCCCCTTTTTTATATCATCTCTCATAATTTTAATTTCCACCGCACTCCCAAAATCCAGAGTATATGCTTGTTCTATACCTACCCAGAATATGTAGCGTAGTGGTATGGACTCTGACTTTCACCCGAAAGGTTGTTGGTTCGAGTCCCACACTGCCTACATTTTCTGGCCATGCTTCGGAGGGCATGTAAAGCAGGCGGTCCCGGGCCTTCCTAGTTGAGTGTAAGAGAGGGCTTTATAGCCCTAACTCCGCTAGGTTGGCTTAGTAATAGAAACAATAAAAAGTCCTTATTTATTTATTTATTTATTTATTTACCTGGTAACTACTGTCACCTTACTTAGGCTTCTATACAAGTGCGGATCCAGCGGGAAATTTAGGGGGGGGGGTCAAAGGTTGTATGTACGTTTAAAAGGTAATTTCTTCGTTGAAAATTTGAGTTTTATTCAATTAAAAAAAAAAAAAAAAAAAAAACAACAACATATGAATTTACTAATTTAGGGGGTCATGACCTTCTGAACCCTCCCCCCCCCCGTGGATCCGCCATTGCTTCTATATTAGACATCAAATTATATGCTATCTAGGCCTATGGTTTATACGACTCGTATTATACTTTCTTTATCCACTCGCGCCAAATTAGTGTCAAAACTATCCATTGACGTAATTTTCTACTGAATACTCAAAATTTAATAGTTTATAACACTATTTTTAAGTAAAAGTGACTGAGCATTTCCAGGAATGGTTCACGTTACACTACCTTGTTGTTTTCATGTATACCTACTCAATACCAGTAATAATAATTAGGTACCTACTCACGGCACTTTTTAATTTTTTTTGCAGTCAGTCGTAATATAATAAACCCAGTGCAATTAGAATTGTACATCCAAGGCCGCCATTTTTTATTCAGAAACCTTACTTTACAAGTGCATCACATAATAACCTTCCTACAACAATCTGCCTTCCCCCATTCTGTACCTTATACCTTATAGTACCGGTACTGCCTGAACAATAACTCATAACACATACCGTGTTCATGGTACATTAGCCACAATAACTTTATTATTTAATGATCTTATCATGACTTAGACCGTTCAATTATCATATCAAGAAGGGGCATAACTCAGACCTCTTCAGAAACTCCCAGGAAGTGCTTATAACGGGCGCGTGGCGGGAGTACTATAAAAATATGTTGGGCGTACGTCTGGTATATAGTATAGGGTGACCTAGTACGTGATATCTTAAAAAGGTTGACCTTGCGAATACGTGAGAATAGGCGTTACCACCTATTTGTATAAATTCTTGTCGTGCTAGAAGATTGGTGATTGATAACTAGGGGGCAATAACCGCTAAGTGCTGCCATTATGTTGTTACGGGGAACATATACAAATTTTTTGAAAACAACATGGTCTGAGAGGTAATTAATTAATTTCGTGTTCCAGGGTCCCTATGTGGGCAAAAATATTCTTTGTTCTTAATTAATGTTTTGATATTATTTTTTATTGATTCTGCCAATCAGAGCTAAGCAGATGATGCCTGCTGATTGGCCCAATCAGCGGTGCTGACCGCTTAATAATAGTAATGTCCTGACGGACTTTTTATGGACCTAGGCCTACTTGCCCATGGGTCCCTTGTCCAATGCCAACGATCCCCAGGATTTCGGAAATTATTTTTATTGTTTCCAAATGAATTTTAGGTCATTGATACGTTCTCAATGTCAACCTACACCGGCTTCAAGCGATAATGGACTAGCTGAGACAAGCTTACCATTGGCGCAATGAAACAGGTGAGAGCATGACTTAACCATGGACACGAGTGCTGACTGCTTACTATTGTTTAAATATTTGATGCTTGCATCAATAAACGCTCATTCCTTGTTGAAGATTATTTTTTTTGTTAAGGTTAATCGCATAGAAGCAATTTAATGAATGTATCCAATTGACCTCTTCAGTCGCCTCAATGAGTAAATTAATACTTGTGTCGAGTTACGGCACGTCTCTGATCGCATGGCATGTAGATGCTCGCACAAGTACAAGCACGTTACTACCTTGCCATCGAAGTCAATACCTCCTATCTAGGAAGACCATGAAGAGAAATCCTATCCGCCCATGATAAGAAGACTACTTTTGCCACTTCATTACATATGCTGTTGATGCTCATCTATCGACTATACGACTTCAGCCGTATTCCTCAGAATTTTTTAAATAATTCCTCGGAATTCACCGGAATTTTTAAAATGTTGGTCCATTCCGAGCCCCTACACCTCCATATGATTTGCTTGTGGTAGCAGGGACCAATAGAAAGCCTGCCATATTTTGGCCTCACGTTTTCACGCCAAATGAAACTCAATAGTTATCTTATGGTACCTAACTCAAGATTTTTGAAACTAAACAAAATGTGTCTTTATTAAATATTTAGGCTGTCTAACTTCACTATTATGATAAATATGCTTTCCCAAAATAGCTGAAAATTATGTGGATTAAAAAGAAACAATAGCATCAAATTTTGCCTATAGGCAATAATAAGGGCAACAAAAAGGCATTTTCTCTTAGTTTTTAATTAAAATATAGAATACCCCCTGCTGTGAGTCCAAAAATGGCGAAAATCAAATTACCATTCGACACTATAGTGCCAATGGTACTTCTAGCATATTATATTAGAAGTTCTTTGGTCCATTCATATTATGTTTTTTTTTAAACACAATGTCTATGTCCGACCGTGGCCCTGGTTTCTAACCATATCTGGTTATTTTAACTGTAATTTTAAATTGCAGTCGATAAAGAATACCCATCAGCTTCGGCTTCAACCATCAGAAATTGGCATGATTCCGTAAATTGGCATACAAATAAATAGTAGAGTACATAAGTATTTCCCCAAAATCCACAGAAAAACCTAAAAAATTGGAAATTTCTCTGAATGGAATAATTTCCCACGGAATTTTGAGGTAAACCACGGAATGTGGGAGCCCTGGGGCAAACTAACCCAGTTCGAGACTTCGAGTCCCTATTTCGATAGCATTCTGCCTATCTTTGCGAATCCACCTAGCGACCCACATTTGTAAAGCGTTAAAAAGATCGACCTTGGACACGCGCGAAGAAAGGTGCTAAGTGCGATTGATAAGGAAGTGGAGTCTGCGATGCCTGTAGGTATCCGTATGAAGACGTCGCGCGGGAGCGGTGTGACGTCAAAGGTCAGGGTTTCCATTGACAATCTATACTATAAAAATGTACTGTCTCTATACAGTAAGTGAAACCCCGAAGAGAAGCAGGGAAGGGGGGGGGGGGTAGTTCTATGTTAAAATAGGAAAAACCGATTTTAGATCGATTAAATCAATAGCGTAATAAATTAACTGACAATAGATGTCCTAAATTTCGGGGGGGGGGGGCTGCCCCTGTATCCGCCCTTGCAAAGAAGTCATTGTAGAATAAGGAGATCAGGGGGGGGGGCACTTGCCTTCGAGAATTTTAAGTATATACCGTCATTACAATTTATTCTTTCCTCTAGAAAGCAAATTTGCATCTTCTCTTCAGGTTGAGCAAGACTCAATTCGTTGATAAGTTGTAACTGTGCTAATGGGCCCCCTCTGATGGGCCCTCTAACAAATTCTTTAGTATAAAATTTAAAATCCCTTTCGGCTCTGGCCGATCAGGAGTAGGGAAATTCCGCAGACCCTGCTTTTCCTCTACGCTACCTACGCTATATATGAGGAGCTTGGTTACAAACGTGGCGCCAACTCCATTTTTTTTCAAAATGGGGGTTTGATCCGACCTTGCAGAAAATTTTAATGTCCACCTGCACGTTGTAAACTTAAGTGACAAAAGCTGCCTGATTGCGCACAGAAGCGCTGAGAAGTCTAGGGTTAGCTATAAACTTAATGCAATTTTCAACAGAAAAATTCTACAACTTGGAGTTGGCCATGTTTTTAAACAGCCTGCTCATATGTACAATAATAACAAATAAAAAATACCACATTATTTTTCCGCCACAACATCAACACACAAAACATTGTGTTCCATAATGCCCACTTTGAACTTTTATTTATCAAATTATTTTCACTTTGACTGGATGCCATCTTAAAATGGTTGATTTGTCGTAAAAAGTGATGTTCACCATTATCGTAGATAATAATACGGACTTTCAGTCAAATTTTAATTCATTCCTCTACGACCAATATTAACTCAGATATGAATTATACAAAGTTTCAATCGGCCGCCATCTTGTAACTAAATAGTGGATCTAGCTGGTTAACAAACTCGATCAAGACAATCGTATGATCAATTTTTGTGCCAAGTTTCATCAAAATCGGATAATATTTATTACGGAAGTTAGAGTGTTTCCTAAAATCGATATACATACACATATATATATATATATAACATTTTGAACGGAGGGTGGTTTTAGGCTCAGGGGGTCATGAAATGAAAAGTTGTGAAGAAATTTTCCGAAAGTCGAACATTGGTCGCCATCTCAATAGGTAGATGAATCTCCCTAAAATGGGGAATTAAAGTTAAAAATTTATTAGCCCAGTATTAAACTAGTAAAACTAGTAAAATAGTACATGGCTAAGTTAAGTTGAAGCCAATCAAAGCAATTTATGTACGTGAGATCACTTGTTCTTAATCTAGGGGCGAATGGATACAGAAGCTGCTGCTGACGGTTAAGAAACGGAAACTAACATACTTCTGTCATGTTATGATGATCGAAAAATATCGCCTAAATTTCCTGTAAAATTGTATTGAAAAAAAAGAAGTAGAAGAATATTGATATTTCCCTTATAATTTCTCTTCTTTTGAAGAGGACAAAAAAAAGAAGATGATCGGCATTTCCTGTTAACTTGTATTTCATTTTAAGTAGGAGAAGATCGATATTTCCTATATAATTGTATTTAAAAAAGAAGTAGAAGAAGATCGATGTTTCCCTTAATATTTCATTTCATTTAAAGAAGACGAAAAAAAAGATGATCGGCATTTCCTGTAAAATTGTATTTCATTTATAGAAAGAGATGGTCGATATTTCCTGTATAATTTCATTTCATTGAAAGAAGAAGAAAAAGAAAGATCGACATTATTTCCTGTAAAATTGTATTTCATTTATGGATGAAGAAGATCGACATTATTTCCTGAAAAATTGTATTTAAAAAAGAAGTAGAATAAGATCAATATTTCCTGTAAAATTGCATTTTCTTAGAGGTTGGCCCCCCTCCGTTTGCCTCTTAATTAGGCCTATACATATTATGTGAAAGGTCAGGGCTGGCAATCTATGACGGTTCAATGCAAAAACATGTACTTGAGTTGCGCTTCTGTTTGCATGGTACACCTGGAGCGACAGAATGCATATGCAGTAAAGGCCTTGCACTTCAACAAGTGCATTTGCATGATTTTTGCATTACACATGTATACAATCTCCTGTAATTCCCTCGTCCATTCCTTATTTAGCCACTTCCTCTATGTGTGGGAATGATGGTATAATGCATGTTTCTTGGCGCTCACCCGATAGTTTGTAGCGACGGGCTGAATTTTATATATTGGATTATCCGCAGGTTTGTTTGTAAAGCGTTCCTAATTCATGGACCATCCAATCCAATGATCAAGGCGAAAACTGCTTACTTCTAGCCGTTTACGGGTTGCCAATCCATGCGAAAATCTGTTTTTGCTTTCCTATTTATACGTAGTGTAAGGAAAGCTTTGCGATGTTCGAAATTTTCGATTTCAGTTGACGTTTTGAGGTCCCAGGAACCCATAAAAGGGGCTTTTACAAAATGCCTGTCGACCTGTCTGTCTGTGCTTCGATTTGTGGGCAAACTACTAGTTTTCTTGTTTCTTGGCGTCTACAATTTTTAAAAAAGTTTGTAGCGATGGGATGAATTTTATATATTGGATTATTCGGTGGTTTGTTTGTGAAGCTTTCCTATTCATGGACTATGCAATCCATCGATCCAGGCGAAGCACCGTTGTTTGCTTCTTGCCGCTCATAAGGTAGTGACGGGGTGAATTATACACGCTATACAGTATTAATCCAAATAGCTTTCTATTCATGGACTCTTTAATCCACTGATTCTTGACACAAACAGGGTTGTTTGTAGCAACGGGCCGAATTTGAGAAATAGTGTATAAATTACTGATAATATGTTGCATGCAAAGCTTTCCTATTCATGAACTATACCTACTATCCACTGATCCATGTACCTGTTTTTTTTTCTCTTGGCGCTCACAGGATAGTGTATATTGACGTGCTGAATTATATACAGTTTAACACAGACTTAATTGCAAAGCTTCTTATTCATGGACTGTCAATTCCATTGATCCAGACAGTGCAATATTGTTCCATTGCCTCGTCTATTAGACTGCAAGACACGTTTAATCGTTCCAGGGCAAATAATTAAGAATGAAAGCATTCTAAGTGGCGATACATCATAGAGGCCGACGTAATGTCCACTTGGCTATCTCAATCCCATGGCATCATTGCTTTAATAAATCTGCCCAAAGATCAATTGAAATGCAGGGCCATAAGTGAATGCACGGCTTCAAGGAACTTCACCTTCACTATGCACTTGTGGCCACTGCTAGTGACTCTTAAGGGGCATTAGCGCCCCTTAACACGTTATGCTATAGCAGTCGTCTTAATGGGACATAGCAGTCGCGTTTACTGGGACAGTGGGGTACGGATTACTACAGCAACGGCGGGAATTGAAGAAATCCACTACCTGGGACAGATAATAAGATTATTATGCCCGCGATGACGGCAGAAGCTTGCCTGCCCCACCTGAATGATATTTAAATCGTCGTCGTTGCAGCTGTGGTCCACGGGCTATGGCTGCCATTGCAGTCTATAAACACTTTTTTGTACCCCGCTGACACGCTAGGAACCACAAAAATCAGGGCCTGTCTGTTGGCGTGTTTGTACTCAAGAAAAGGGGGGCACTTCTTCTTCTGGCTCTACAGCCCTTGATGAGCTTTGGCCTTCGACAACACTCCTCCAGTCATCTCGGTTTTGTAAAACGCTCCCAACTCGCGAATGTCAGTTTCCAACTCATCCTTCCAGCGTTTTCAAGGACGTCCGTCCGGCCAGTCGTCTTTCTTTCATGCTTGCCTTGTATATCTTGTTCGGCATGCGTTCGTCTGACATTCTTACGACACGACGTGCCCCAGCCATCTTATGCGTTGCGCTTTTATGAACAGGACTATGTCTTCTCCGAAGGGGGCCTCTGCACCCCCTAAATAAACTCGTTCCCATACTTGGCTAAGTCAAGCTAACGTCTGTTGCAATGTCACTGTCAGCTTGTCTTGCAAGGGAGTTAGCTGATGTAGTCACGATTTAGGCGCGACTAAGCTACTTCTTTACCTCTACCTGCTATAGGTTTAGCCAAGTGGCCGTAATATAATTTAATAAAAACAATTTAAAATGAGAATGATGGGTCATAAGTTGTGGCCGTTTTAACGCCCCGGACATGGTCTTCTTAGGTTCATCCTGTTACAATAAACCCAAGACCATCTTCTGGAGTTTCAATCTATCGAATGGTTTGCAACGAATGTTTAAGTCTCCTTCTCCACTCTTGTCTATCATGTGCGGTCCTTTTTAGTTCAAGGTAGGTGTCGCATTCTAGGTCCTTCTTGATGTCATCCAGGTACTCCTTTCTTCGTCGTCATAACAAACTACATCTTCCAGCTCATTATCAAGCCATTCCAGATGTCGCGTCCCGTGCCCCGATGCCCTCTCTCGCCTCATACTACTCTAATCCTATAAGCTAAACATGTAATTAAAGTCAATCGGAAGAGAAAAATGTACAGTAGTATATTTGGAATAATGCGTGCATTGTGAGAGCCCCATACAATGGGGCCCCCATGTATAATGCGCCTATTGTCTTTCTGACATCTGGCCCCCCGCTTCCATTCATTGTTAAGGTGCGCCTCCGTCCCTCATCCAGGTTGATTGATCCTCTGTGCATAGAAAAGAACAGGCTGCATTTTTAAAAGAGAGGGCTCCCAGAGGTCGTCTAGAGCGGTCCTTCTATCGATGCATTCATGTTCGATGTATAGAACAGTCGACGCAGTTGTTTCGACTGCAACCCTGACTTTTGAATATCCGTCAAACCCTTCTGGAGTACCTTCTGCATTGACTGGTATTTTCAGAGTAGCAGTCTCCAAGGTCCGAATTGCGATGATGATCGCCAATTTTCGATAAAAGCGGCATTTTTGCTGGAAGAGGACGCATGCTATCTAAGGGTCGAATTTGGTAGCGGCGAGACAGAGAGTGTGGCGTATCCGGACAAATGATGAACTCTACGCGATATACCAACAAGCGACGATAGTAACCCGCATCAGGTGGCTAGGGCACGTGAAACGAATGCCAGACAACAAGGCAACAAGAGCAGCCTTACACAAGGTGCCCCAAGGGAGGAGACGAGGGGGACGACTACGGATGTGATGGCTGGACGACGTCGAGGTGGACCTAGCGACCCTTGGCGTTGATGACTGGCGAAGGGGAGTGCAGGACCGCACAGGCTGGCAGAAGCCAAGGTCCTTCGGGCCGGAGCGCCAAGGAGTAAAGTTAGGAGCTGCGTCCCTGCGTACGCTAAGAGTATTCACTATGAATGAGTCAGAGCTTGAATGGGAGACGGTTCGCCAGACGTGGTGAGGCTGTTGACATCTCGGTAATAGGGTCCATATGATGTAAACTCGCCATATAATTAGCTGCAATTTGCAAAGAAGTCTGTCTTGTGCGCTAATTGGTACAGCGGGGCTTCGCGGAATCTCGCTGTCACCCACGGCGAAAAAACTGGTTGCCAATAACCGGTAGCCCACTCTGCATAAATAGGACTGGTCGAAGCGAAGGAAAATATACCTGATAAAAGACTTATACCCGAACATCTACTATGGTATATACAGTAGGTAGATCTTTGGTTGGGTATACATTTTTTATTGATAATTTTTAGGATAATAGGTACTCGTTAGAATTGGTTATTGATTAGCATAATACCCGATGAGACAATGGGCTGTTGTCTCAGATGAGCTTTGACAGCCGGAGTCCGATGATGAAGGAGTGTAGAATCCGGGTTGATAGGCCGTGGACGATATGAAATCGTACTTAAAAACGTTTAGTTAATTTCTGCGGTCAACATCTACACTAGCGTAGACTTCTTAGATTTTATCTCGGAAGTTTTAGTGCGTCAATGTTAGTAATTGTCAAATAATATATACAGTATGTATTATCACACCTGTGTATCAAAGGAGTATTTCTTCTGCGGGATTTAATATTTTGGACAGCTCTGCGGTGGATGTTTCACGTTAAATCCGAGTTTGTTAACCACCTAGGGTGGGCCCAGAAATATTTCTGAAGCGTCGTACGGGGGGGGGGGGGGGGAGCGGTTTCGTACCTATCAAATAAATAAATAAATAATCATTTGTTTGAAACAGACCTAAACGTCAAATAAAATGCAAATATTGAATTCCGATAGAATATACAATACAAATACAGGCAATGTATGATTCATAGTGAAAACAATAGGCGCTCAATCTACATATTCAAACAATGCAACACAATAACCAATAAAAACACTAAAAATCAATAGTTTAAAACAATATGCCATGTGAAGCAATAAAAAGTTGTGGGTACCGGTAGTAGTTACAGTACTATCTGCACTGAGAATCATGAGAAGAACATCGGCTGTCTGGTTCCACATCATGTCCTCCACATACAAGCATTTGTCTATGAGGCCTCTTTAGTTTACTTCTAAAAACAGCCATCTCTTCTACCCCTCTAATGTTCCTGGGCAGCCCTAGTAAGTATCTAGCATCCGCGTAGATACGTGAAATGTCTAGAACGTGACGTGCCACCCCCCGATTTGAGATTTGCTCTTGAGACTAATCCAAGCGTTGGGGACATCGTAATAGAGTTGTTTACGGGTGAAGGTGGACAGCCAGTCACCAACTGGACATTGTTACTTTATTTGCTTTATAATTATATAACTAAACAATGCAACTGTTAATGGGAATTCTTTAAAGTGGTCAATTGCCGAGGTTACGACAGCTCTATGTGTGGAAACTGGCCGTAATTATTGCTTTCCAATTTATACGTAGTATAAGGAAAGCTTTTGTGATGGTCGAGATTTTCGATTCCGAGATTTCAACGGATTTACACGTTTTGAGGTCCCAGGAACCAAAAAAAGTGGTTTTTACGAAATGTATGTCTGTCGCTCGGTTGCTCTGTCTGTTCATCGATTTCCGGGCAAACTCAGTCGATTTTGATGAAATTAAGCATGTAGGTTTACAAAAATCATACCTCGAGACCAATTTTTTTATTTTGGGCCAACTCAATTTGGGGGGGTTTTAATCTCAAAAAACTCCAAAAAAACGCATAAAAAAATTATTTCTCAAAAACGGCTCCAACGATTTCTTTTAAATTCACATATGTTGTAGTCGTTTTCTTTCTTTTGACAAAATGCGGGGGGTTGCTTGCCCCTTGATAGTTTGCTTCTGGGGGTAAAAAAATAAAAATAATTAAAATTTAATGAAAAATGACTAAAAAATAATATTTTCTGCGAAACCTTTCTATCGATGATTTCTACCTTCAGGCATGTTTTAGGTGTCAAATTGAGTAACGAAACCGGACAGGTTGCTTTCCCAAAAACTATTTGGTTTTGTGCAAAAAATTATTTTTTGAAATAATGATAAATAATTCGCGCTCAAATGCATTGCGTCTCCTGCCATTATTGCTGTGTGGTAATGTGTTGGTCTGACCTATCTACAATTTATCTCACCTCCAGTGACGTCTGGTGGACAACCCCCCCCCCCCCCTCCCCCCCGAGATATCGGAAATTTAACCATAGGAAAATTATTTACCATGAAATTACTCATTTTCTCTATCTACCAATTTTGATACATTGGAAAGCATGTTCGAGTAAACTCGGACCGGTTCTTTATTATTTACTTTCCTATTTGTACGCTAGTATAAGGAAAGCTTTGTGATGGTCGAAATTATTGATTTCGAAATTCCCACGGATTTACACGGAACCCAAAAAAGTGGTGTTTACGAAATGTCTGTCTGTCTGTCTGTCGGCCATGCTTTCCTATTTATATTATATTGTGTTATATATATACTATATTATATGTAGTATAGGGAAAGCTTTGTGATTTTTGATTTGGGATTTCAGTGAATTTACACGTTTTGAGGTCCCAGGAACAAAAAAAGTGTTTTTTACGAAATGTCTGTCTGTCTGTTCGTCGATATGGGGCTAAACTATACGCGGTACACTTTGATTCAATGCTGCATGTGCTGTAGGCTCACAAAAATATTGTCCAATGCTATCTTTTTCTAATTTCGGCGGGAAGCGAGTGTCTCACCTCTCCTATATAGAGCTCTAGGTCCGGTTCCTATTAATTTGGATCGTAATAGTTCTACTCCATTAACAGTGTTCCTTTGTATTTCAATAATTGTCCTAAAACTTCGCTATATGTTTGCAGAAAATACTAAAAGGATATAGGCCTACTCATGCTACAAGTTTCCCACGCTTTCTAAATAATTCAAAATGACTGAAACTCTTTTTTGTTCATTTTATTATTATTATTATTATTATTATTATTATTATTATTATGTCTATTGTATTTTGTAAATATATGCTCCTTGTCTAGAGGATACTGGGCAAGGAAAAGAAAGAAAGATAGAAGAAGTTTGTCCTCAGGTCCTTCAAATGACTCTGTGCGTTCAAGTCTCTAAGAATTCGTATGGCCAGTCCCAAAATTCCGCTGTGTTTCCATAAAATACTAAAAGGAGATACCCATGCTACAAGTTACCCGCGTTTTCTAAATAATTCAAAATGACTGAATCTCAATTATTGTGTTAATTTTATTATTATTATTATTATTTTTGTCCGCAGGTTCTTCAAACGAGTCTGTGCCGTCAAGTATCAAAGAATTCGTTTGGCCAGTCAAAATCTCCCCTCTACTGGGTCTTCATGAAGATGACATCCGATATGTTGGTGACCAGGTAAGCTTAGCATGACAAATAGTTAAACGACTCATTCATTAAAACTGTCAGGACATGTGGGGTAGTGGTACAGTCTGGTAGACTCCAACTTTCACCAACTTTCTGGCCATGCTTCGGAGGGCAGGTAAGACAGGCGGTCCCGGCAGTTCCGGGTTTGGCTATGGGGCCAGGAGAGCCATGGCCCCCACAAAAAAGGGCCCCCACGAAAATCCGCAAAATAGAAAATCGCAATAGATTGAAAAAACCAAAAAAAAAAACAATCTAAAGCCGTGGCATTAATGATACATCGTCTTACTCTATTCTATTCTATTTTGCATCCTGTGTCTCTCTTTTATAAATGATAGTGGAATATACGTGTTAAGGGTGCAAGACTTTTCTGCCCGAGAAAGAGCCCTCACACAATTCCGGCCCAGGGGCCCCCACAAGGCCAAACCCGGCTCTGGGTCCCGGGTCTTCCTAGCTGAGTGTAAGAGAGGGCTTTACAGCCCTAACTCCGCTAGGCCCGCTTAGTAATACAAAAAAGTCAATAGTTATTTATTTATTTTAGTCAGCAATGATAAAATGCTGTCAGAAATCTCTATTATACAGTACGTTCATCTATTTTACAGCCACATGATGCGCCCTTTTTGCAGGCCCTAAACAACCGCATTATTAGTTGACCTCTCACTACTTGGGGTGGTTTACAACAGCACGGTCGTCTTCTAACGTTCTGAGAGAAAGACCGTGCGGTTATGAACCCCTCCAAGTAGTGAGGCGTCAACTAATAATGTGATTGTGTAGAGCGTGCAACAACGGCGTATCCTGTGACCGTAAAAAATATGAATGGACTATAATATCGATGCATTTAATAGTGTCTTAGTCTAAGATATATTGTGCATAATACAGTAATGTACAGTATTTAGCACCGGGTCACGCGGGCTATCATTTTATCATAAATTTAGATTATGTCTCTGATACGAGCTTGTATAGTTGCACATTTAAAGCAATGCTATAACGACCATTCATTTGGTTTTGGCGCCATTAAAAACCCATAAAGTTGAAATCAGTGTGGCGCGCAAAACAGTAAACAGTACCGGCTACTTTTAATCAGTTTAATTATGATGTTCTGTGACTTATACAGGTGCTACCGATTATAAACAACATATATTAGCATGATACGGGTGCTGATTAATTTAATTATCAGGAATGTAGAGTAGTGGTATAGACTCCGACTTTCGCCCAATCGGTTATTGGTTCGAGTCCCACACTTGCTACATTTTCTGGCCATGGTTCGGAGGGCATGCAAAGCAGGCGGTCCCGGGTGTACCTAGTTGAGTGTAAGAGAGGGCCTTCAAGGGTTGTCATGCCACGGAATTTATTATTTTCTTTTTGTAAGTAAGTAAATAATATATTGCAGTTTTTTCATACACATTTTTCAATATCTACCCCAGTACTAAGTACCTACTCAAAGATCACTGGGTCAATTTCAAGTTTACAGTTATTTTATATTTATTTTATAGATTAATAATAATTAATAATAATAATTTTAATGAAACAATAGCTACCTATCAAAACAAATTTCAATTCCTGCAAAACTACCTAGGCGTACGTGGTTCTTAACAAGATATTAAACATATTGCAACATTTTAAGTCGCTAGCTCATAAAGATGTGATAAAATGATACAAGTTATGATTTATGGGAGTTCTCATTAGTGTTGAACCAACGTACATAGAACTAACAAATATTCGGCCAATCTACGCATAGGCATTTCGTGGAATTAAATGTTTTTAACGGTACTTCCGCGTTGGCAATGCATTCATAACGCAGAATTTATTTCGAAATACATGTCGGAATTGCTTGAATTGTGAAGTTATAATCGGCCCCCATTTGGGGAATGATTTAAAGGTCTACCTTATTATATGGTGTAGCCAAATAAAATACGAGGATCGCAGGTTACTTGTCACTGGATAATGAAAAAAATAAAAATGTAAGAATTCAGATTTTTTTTTTTTTTTTGAAAATATATTTCTGTTAAATACAATCAAGTAGTAGCAATCGACAAGAAAGTATAAAGGAGCGTCACCAAAATATCGTCAAAATCAGGTAGTTCTGTCGTTGTCATTGTGCTAGTGCCTCAGTGACAGTGTAGGAAGCTTGCTCTGAAGAGATGGTGTCTAAGGCGCCCATTCCACATACGTCAATCGTCAATGAAAAATTGAAAAATGACGTAAATTGACGTGTCTTTAATGTCTGCAAAAACGTCATTTCTCAAATTTTCATTGACGATTGACGTATGTGGAATGGGCGCTTAAGCAATTTAGGGAAGTTCGTAGCGGTTCTTGAACTCCTTCCTTAGGCGCCCATTCCACATACGTCAATGGTCAATGAAAAATTGAAAAATGACGTCAAAATCACGTAAATTGACGTGGTAGCAGAATTTTTAGTATGTCTTTAATGTCTGCTAAAACGTCATTTTTCAATTTTTCATTGACGATTGACGTATGTGGAATGGGCGCCTTAGAACTACCATACCAGCAGTTTTTTTTTTGTACAATGCAAATATTGTAGCCAATAGAAAGCCGTGTATCTATCGTCCTGAGATTTATAACTATTCTACTGTATAATTTATATTTAATGAGATACTTAATTTTTATCCTTATTATTAACACTTTACAACATGAACTCGCGTACTGTATAAATGAATTTTTTATGCTGTAGGTACAGTACATACTAATTGCCAAATTTAGGTATCAATCCTTTTTCTTTACCCTGTCAATAGGCTTTTTTTATTTTTATTTATTTATTGGGGTGTTACCTATGTGCACTTAAGCCTATTGGGCCTATTGTGCCCCCCTACAACAAAGTGTCTACATCACTTCACTTCCTCGAGGCCTATCTCCCGCAGCAGCCTGATCGAGGCGATTATAATACCGGGGTTAAATAAATACCCTAGGATTATAACTGTAAACAAACAAATTTTGAATAGCACTTTCCATTATAAAATTATCATGTTTACATTTTTAATACCAGGGGATTAAATAAATACCGGTATTATAATCGCCTCGATCAGGCTGCAGGAGAGCCAGGATCTTGAGGGGGTTTAGAAGCGTTAGGTCTTTTACATGTAACTGCGAGCTTCCCAAGCACTCTTCTTAGTGCGATTGCATCGTAGTGAAGGAGGATGTGCTCGGGATCCTCCGTTCCTTCATTGCAGAATCTGCATGCTCTAGACTCTGACACCTATGTTAGTCAGATGTCCATTCTAGTTACAAATCCCAGAGAGGTATACTGTAGTTGTCTCCCCAAGAGATTCCAGATATTTAACCCCAGGGCCAAAGACACCAAGGCCTGTTCTTGGTTTTGTACGTCCTAGCCTAGAGCCATCAGTATGGGTTAGCCCATAGAATACTCTCTAGTCTTATGGTTCGCCCATGTAAAAATAAAGTCGTTATTTATTTATTTTATTTATCAGTAAACCACTTGATTGTGTGACTATTGAGAATTCCTGCTGGTTCGCAGTATTCTTTCTAACCTGACACAATGGTCGGTGCACACTCAAAGGCCGTCTTTGGTCTCAGTGGTGAAAGGATTACCCGGTAGATGTTTCCACTTTGCGTTGCCCAGGGTACGCCCGATCGGTTTTTTATCCACTGTTTTCATAACACGTGTATAAGAACCGGTCCGAGTTTACTCGAACATGCTTTCCAAGTTATCAACATTAGTAGATAGAGAAAATGAGTAATTTCATGGTAAATAATTTTCCAGTGGTTAAATTTCCGATATCTCGGGGGGGGGGGGGGGGGGGGGGTTGTCCACCTTACGTCACTGAAAGTGAGATAAATTCTAGATAGGTCAGACAAACACATTAATTACCACACAGCAATAATGGCAGGGCACGCAATGCATTTGAGCGCGAATTTTCTATAATTTTTTTCAAAGAACCGGTCCGAGTTTACTCGAACATGCTTTCCAATTTATCAAAATTAGTAGATAGAGAAATTGAGTAATTTCATGGTAAATAATTTGCCTATGGTTAAATTTCCGATATCTCGTGGGGGGGGGGGGGGGGGTCGTTCACCTGACGTCACTGGAGGTGACGTAAATTCTAAATAGGACAGACCAACACATTACCACACAGCAATACTGGCAGGGCACGCAATGCATTTGAGCGTGAATTTTCTATTATTTTTTTAAAAAAACATTTTTTTGTACAAAAACAAATACTTTTTTGGGAAAGAAACCTGTCCGGTCTCGTTACTCAATTTAACACCTAAAACATACCTGAAGGTAGAAATCATCGATAGAAAGGTGTCGCAGAAAAATTATTTTTTAGTCATTTTTCATTAAAATTTAGTCATTTTTATTTTTTTACCCCCAGAAGCAAACTATCAAGGGGCAAGCGACCCCCCGCATTTTATCAACATTAACAACAACTACAATATATGTGAATTTAAAAGAAATAAAGAAATAGTTGGAGCCGTTTTTGGGAAATAATTTTTTTAGACCTTTTTTTGAAGTTTTTTGAAAATAAAAACCCCCCAAATTGAGTTAACCCAAAATAAACAAAATGATCCCGAGGTATGATTTTTGTTAACCTCCATGCTAAATTTCATCCAAATCGACGGAGTAGTTTGCCCGGAAATTGTTGCACAGACAGACAGACAGGCATACAGACAGAGCGACAGACAGACATTTCGTAAAAACCACTATTTTGGGTTCCTGGGACCTCAAAACATGTAAATCCGTTGAAATCTCGGAATTGAAAATTTTGACCATCACAAAGCTTTCCTTATACTATGTACCGTATAAATTGGAAAGCGATCTTCGTGGAGGCTCCTTTCCAGTACCCCGAATAGTAGAAGACAGTTGAATGGTAGATGATGATTTTGAGTCTTCTTGCTGTCCCCATAATATGAAAATAATAAAAATATAAACGACAGTTTGGTCATAATACTGGTTGTTATTATTGACTGTTATTGTTTACAGGGTGAGGTACCTCTACGGCATCACAGCGGTCACTACCGCCCCAGGAACGCCCATGTCTGGGACCCACATCCAACATATGAGTTTACGGCGTTCCAACGGAAATTTATGCTCCATTTGGAACACGATTATGGCTTCGCACCGCCGGAGCTTCATGTAAGTCTATTGTCTGTTAACTTCTTGAATGCCAGTAATGGAATAAACGTAATTAAACCATGTAAGAGCTAAAAAATTAAACAGGGAAACTGCTGCAATGTTCCTTCTTTCCTAGCTACTGTAAATTGTGTGCTACGATTTTTACAATATAGCTTTTTATTAATTACATCATCATCTGTGAACATCTGTAAACTGATATATGTGCCTTCTCCACTCCCTCCTGTCTCTTCACTTCTGGTCATTTAAAACTTCCTCTGGTACCACACAGTCCCACTCTTCGGAGATTGCCCTCAATGTGATTTCCGTAGCTCTTCCCAGGTCTTCGTCTCCTTTGTGAACCCTCTATCTTATTACATTGACCCCAAAAAGGTGTTGTTGTTGTTGTTTCCAACGCCTGCTTTCACCATTTCTGCTTTAAGCAACCCTGTCAGCCTGACGGAGTGAGTCTGTTTGTTAACTTGAGGCACCCTAAGGGCTGACTCTTTCACCTCGGGGAAGGGGGAGTTGACTAACAGAGTGGACCTCCTGATTATACTGGATTCCGAACCACTAGGGGAACATGGTATAGTCACACGATTAAATCGGAGGTGACCAGGACTCGACTTATACTGCCTAAGCGAGTTATCATGTCCCACCAGGTTCCCCTGCCAACGCTGTGCACACTACCAAGTTGCCGCAGTTTGAAACATGTTGTGCTCTAATGGAATCAACATGGTAAGGCCGTTGCCAAAAAAGGTTCTGTAGTACATTATGCGGTATATTTGACGTATTTTAATTTAATTGCAGGTATTCCATGTGTGGGACAACGTTTCGTTAAACGTTGGAGGCACCAAACGGAGCCATCATGGATGTTTTTATAAGGGACGAGTTGATGGGGATGAAAATTCCCTAGTTACCGTCAACCTATGCCATGGAATGGTAAGTCTTTTTTGTACGCAGCATAATTATTTTTTAGGGGCTAGTCTTAGAAACTATTGTACCAAAAAAACGATTTATGGATCAGTGGCCGATCAAAAGGGGGCACATTAATAAGAGCTATACATTATATGTGAATTTAAAAGAAATCTGCCGAGCCGTTTTTGAGAAATATCTTTTTAGTCGTATTTGGCGGTTTTTGGGGTATAAAACCCGCCGAAAATGAAGTTATTTAAAAAATGAAAAAAAAATACCAATGGAAAATATTTTTTTGAATCTACATGCCGAAGTTCGTCATAATTCTATGGAGTAGTTTGGACCCGAATTGAAACAGATATTTCGTTTTAAAAAAAAACTTTTCTGGGAGCCTGGGGCTTCAAAACGTGTAAATCAGTTGAAATCTTTCAATAAAAAAAAAAAAACACGGATTGCTTATCAACTCACCTGTGCCCGAACAAGGAGACGGATAGTAAAACTGAATATATGTATAGAAAGAGTAAGAAAGATGGAAAAGATCTAAAGTAGTTTGAAGTTTTCAAATTGAAATTAACACCTCCAAAAACGCGGCTGAAAAAGGCCTATTTTCGATTAAAATCGGGCAAATTTCGGCGCTCCTCCTCACGTTTGCTCCCTCCAAAGTCAAACCCTTTGCCCTATCACATCAAATACAGCATGGCCAGAAAGAGGAAGAATAGACGAAGACATCGGTATAATTTAAATTGAGATAGGCCTTCTACATCTGCCCAAAAAGTTGCTTTAAACCCGCGTAACGGATGAATGTACGGATGAGTGTACGGATGAGTGTACGGATCGGCGTAACACTTTTTCGTGCATGCACCCGGTGTTCCAGTCAGCGCTCATCCATTTATTAGACGTTGTCACGTCAAAATTTTCGCCATCATAAAGCTTTCTGTACACTAACTTATAAATAGGAAGGCAAAAATACGGATTGGTGGGACAGCTGGGCGTTGACTGACAACCCCGTTTCATATCCGCACGCGTAAATCAGCAAGTCAACGTCCATTGAAGATGGTTTGCCAAGCAATATACTGCTTACAACAGAGGAATGCAATCCGAGGTGACAGCACATTCATATGTGTCAGCTTTCACAGAACACACACTTAAAAGGTCAGCATTGATGGAATTGCTGTTTAAGTGAACAGCTGAGCTTAAGATAAAGTACGAACGTGATTCTTTTTAGAGGCAATGATACCCCATTACTTTTTGTGCAAAGTAAAATTGCTGAAATATCCATCGGGTGCAGCCATAAATAAGATCAGTAGAAGTAGAAAAAATGTTCTTCTACATTTTAATACATGATATATAGCCAGGGAGACGTCCTCCTTTTTGCCAATATTCCTGTCCTCCAAAGCCAAGAAACTTTCCTCCTTTTCCGGCCATGAGTACTACAGAGCATAATTATATTTCTCTTTTGGACTTTAATTTAGAATTGATTATCTTATAAATGCCCAATGCAAATATGAAAGGAAAAAAAAATCCTGATTAAGTTTGTGAAGTACAACTTTACGAATTTAAATTGTACTGATTTTTATAAATATATATATATTTTTTTTAACTGCAGTTGCTCAAATAAATCGCTTCTAAAGCAAAATTCGAGTAACAATTCAGTCACTACTTTCAGTATTCAATAAAAATAAAAATAAAACAATTTTTTGTAAGGTGTCCTCCGTTTTCAATTGAAATGTCCTCTCTTCCGAAAATATGATCTGGTAACCCTGTATATTGACACCATAGTTTTTTGAAAGTGTGGACCAGTTTTGGCGCCTTCTCTGTGCGGCTAGACGGTGTTAGTACCGGCTACTTGTACGTACTTAAAAAGAGAGGGGCCTTTTTTAGTTTCTTCCACTCCACTACTCCTTTTTGGCTCCATGATCGATATTTTATGAGAATTTCTTGTTCTTCTTCCTCTTCTTCCTCCCTCTTAATGCCGCGTGCGCAGCGTGAGTGGGTCGCCCCGCAGCCCCGGACCCATTTCTTGTACTCGGCCCGGTTGGACGCTAACGCCTTGAGCTCGGCCATTGTTTTTCATCTTGCTCCGGCGAGACCCAAGATCCCGTCAAATCCTGTTTTTTCTATATCTTCTAATTCGGTGGTTATACCTTCCCTTATTAGTTTAGGTAGATGCTGTGGTAGTCCCTGGACCAAGTCCTGCTTTTGCTTAGTTATTGTCCGAATATCATACGTCCTCACAGCGTAGCCGCTCAACATGTCAACAAGCAGTCCCAAACCGGCGAACGCCTTGCAGGCGTGCCAGTGTTTGTACATTCTGGCAGGTTTTTGGCAGTCTGTACCATGTGCCCGGTCAATGAGGCCAACGAATATAACAACTGCAGGAGGCACAGTGTTCAGATTGTTTACTTTGACAAGTTGCTGCAAGTCAGAGAGCCCAAGAAGAAGAGTTATGTATTGCTCTGTACAGAGCCGGAAATGTCATTCCCGGGTGTCCATCTCACGTCACCGGAGGTAACCTCAATATATTTAAAACTCAATTCTATCTAGTGTAGGCTGCACCGGACCCCCTGTACCCCCCCCCCCCGGCTACAGACTTGGCTCTGTAGCCCTGCAAGTACTGCAGTCATCAATTTTCCGAAGGAGCATTTTTTTCGATTTAACATTAAGCTATAAACTCGTATGCTTGATCGTCTAGATCAGATTATTAGTTTATGACGTTGCCTCTCAGCACACGTTCACCCTATGCATTTCTTATAGGCCAATAAATTAATTGGCTTGTCAATACGTAGGCTACCTAGTACCTTACTACCTAATAACTGCGAAGGTAAATATTTACTGGGAGTAATAATTTTCCCCTGTTTGGCAAACCCTTATCAGCCTATTGCAACACATTCGGGTCGGAAACATGGACTCTCACCGTCAATGACCCAAACATACTGCGAGTATTGGAAAGAAAAGTAATAAGGAGGATGGACCCCTATGCGAAGACGGAGAGTGGCGTATTATAGAAACAACGCCGAAATAGACTCAACGGAGAAGACATAGTCCGGTTCATAAAGCGGAACGCATAAGATGGTCGTAAGAATGTCAGATAACCACATGCCCAACAAGATGTACAAAGCAAGCATGACAGGAAGACGACTGGCCGGACGTCCTCGAAAACGCTGGAAGGATGAGATAGAAACTAACCTTCGCGAGTTGGGAGTCCGTAGATGGTGGAGCGTTGTACAAAACCGAGATAACTGGAGGAGTGTTGTCGAGCAGGCCAAAGCTGTAGATCCAGAAGAAGAAGAAGAAGAATCTCTACATCTCTTCATGAGATATTTGATTTTTACACTTATAAAGCTTTTAGCCCTTCCACTGTCCCTTAAGACACCCACGCTCTTCATGCTGAGCCAAGTGTTAAAGACGTCCTTTTAGCGTTTACATTTTACATTTTAATGTTTCCTCACCGCATTTTCTCGCCCAAATTTTATTGCCCTACATCTTCCCTGTTCTCGGAACCTCTTACCCCTCCAGTTTAGCCAACATATGGGAAACATTAACGTCCAATCCTCCCCAGGGTATTTCAAATATCTAATGCCAACATAACAAACAGCTCTTTCGACAACTTTGAAAGGCGGCTATTTTGTTTAATCGATCAAAGTACATGCGTCTGTTGTTGTGTTTAACCCGTGTGAAATGTTTACCTCTTTAATAATGTATAGCATACATTGTGCGTGTCTGTATACGTGTTTCTTACACACCGACCAGCTTTGTGATGAAGCGAAAATCCGGAAAAATTATGCCCGAGTAAACTATTTTGATTGGGACCATATTGTGCGTATAGGCTACTATTATTACGCTTGTTTTTTATGGCAGATTTTGTAAGTAATCGTATAGCATTCTTGTCTCATAAATTGCTTTTATATTTAGCTTTTTGTTGCTTTGCCTATTGTTTACTTTGTTGCTGAGTGCTTGTGATAAATTGAGCTGCGTATTACCGCTCTTCAAATTCCGTAAATATCAAGTTTAGAACAGATTGGACGCACCGAACATCCGTTTTCTGAGGAAAGTGAGTTTCAGACTATGCCCGCCCGAAATACGTGGAAAATTGTCAATGAGACAAAGCAGTGATTGAAGAACCCTTTCTTAAAACAAGAACAGATATTAAGGGTGTCTGATTTGCTCTGATGGTTAAGAAACGGACGCTAACACACTTCGGCCATGTGATGAGGATGTATAGAATGGCTCTCGACAGAAGAAGAACATCCTGGTTGAAAAACCAGAGGCAGTGGTTTGACAAGCAGAGCAACAGCCCCCAAGGTCCAAATTGCCATGATCATCGCCAATCACCGATAGAAGAGGCATTTAAGGAAGCTCTGAAGACAACTCGATATTTTTAGTTTCTTCCAAGGATAATTATCCCAGCATTGCAAGCCTAGCTATCCGAGCTCTAAGCTGCCTTCTGCCTGCAGGGCAAGGCTGACGACTTTTATTATGGTATAGCTATAGCATTATCCCTGAGAGAGAGAGAGAGAGAGAGAGAGAGAGAGAGAGAGAGAGAGAGGTGTATCCGTAGAAATGATGAGCTCTACAGGTACGTGATTTACCAGGAACCTGCGATAGTAGCCGAAACCAAGAGAGCCCGCTTCATGTGGCTAGGACTCGTGGATCGAATGCCAGACCATAGGGCAACATGAGCAGTCTTACACAAGGTGCTCCAAGGGAGAAGACGAGTGGGGCTACCACGGATGCGATGGCTGGACGACGTCGAGGTGGATCTGACGGAACCCTGGTGTCGATGACTGGCGAAGGAGAGCGGAGGCGCGATGTGGCCGATCAGGCAAGAGCCTTCACGGGCCGTAGCGCCAAGGAGTAAGTTAAGTATAGCAGACTCCCACATGCATCGTAAAACTTTGATATTCTTTCTATAAAGGTCAACTTCGCCACAAAATTCCCTGATACCCTTGAGGCCTTCTGTAAACCCCATGTCATTAAAGAAAATAGTACGCATGCAAGACCGAGTGCTGCCAATAATAAAGAGACGTATGTATAAAAGTTATAAGGCAATACGGAAGTGTCATCTAACACGCCCACTGTTACAAAGTCGTAAAAGTTGTAAGTTGAGGCTGGTGGGCTTGCCATTCGCCGTTTTACAGCCCGCTGTCCGTCAGCAAGTTAGAGGCCAGTTTGGCCTGTCAGCGCCGCAAATCTGGAATTGGCTCAAGGTTTGGACCACTTAATGGATTTTACGCATGGGTGACAATTTTCGTCTGGGAAAAGAGTTGAGGATGGATTGGGCTGTGGTCAGGGGCGCATACTGATGAAGACTTAAAATATTAGCCCTTCTGCTTGAGGTGAAAGAGTCAGCCATTAGGGTGCCTCAAGTTAAAAACACTCACACTCCCACCAGACTGACAGGTTTGCTTAAAGCAGAAATGCTGAAAGGAGGCGTAAGCATAATTTAAATCATAAAATATCTTGCAGATTATAAAAACGATATTTGAAAATAAAAATGGGCAATTACTGACGACAAGTGGAATGTGGTGAAAAATAAAAATGCAAAATTTATGATATTTCCGTCAGTGACATAATTATCAATAATAAAGAAACATGAAGATGGTATAGCCGCCTTATGATATAGCATGTGATAGAGGCGTTCTGAGTTCAAACAAGAATGACACTGGCACATCCAACATGTTTGTGGGTCAACAATTTAATGAGGAACTTATGCTTCAGACCTTCTTGATCCGAGTAGAAAACCTACTCGTTTGCTTGCTATAATGCCCGGGAGTCATAGAAATTGTATTACTGAGAGGTTGTGTACAAAGTTAAACTTTATTAAATTAGGTGAAGTAAAATCTAACACACGTTATTCGGATAGATATATTATTAATCATAATGCTTAGGCGGCTATTCCACTTGTCAATTTTTGTTCAATTTTGATAATGTCATTGACGGAAATATCATTAATTTTGCACTTATATTTTTACACCTCATTCCACTTGTCTTCAATAATTGACGATTTTTTTTCTTCAATTTTTTCCAATTTTGTAAGCTTGCCCGCTGTCTTTCACAAGAAAGTTTATGATTTGAATTATGAAATAATTCGTTTGTTCTCAAGATATTAATTATAAATATTTATCATCTCCAAACAGACGGCGGCATTGTTTAATTTTAGTTTGTAATTGTTTGCATAGCGTGATTTTAATCTATGATCGTTGATCAATTTTAACCTGCCGAAGTTAAAATGGACAATGACATAGAGTAAAGAAAAAAATCCCTTTCGGCTATGGCCGATCAGGTGTAGGGAGATTCCGCCGACCCTGCTTTTCCTCTACGCTACCCAGAGGCGTAAAGTTTTAGAATGATGGCGGGGGCAAAACTAAGTAGACCTTATGACGTCATCAGGCAGGATTGAAGAACAAATTGATAATATAATAGAAAAATTGTAGAGTTTTACCCATTTTTTAATAGTTGTAAAGTATAGCTGTAGATTTTACAAAGTTAAAAAAAGAATGCTTATATTCATATTGCTGCAAAGGGGACTATGAAGTATGAAGTAAGAACCACGTCTTACAATGCTCGAAGCTGGGGGGGGGGGGTAAAGCCAAAAGGAGCTGGGAGGGGGGGGCAAGTTGGACCGTGCCCCCCCCCCCCCCGCCCAACTTTACGCCCCTGACGCTATGTGTAATAGAAAATAAAATAAACTTCATTATTTTCCCGATCACTACATCAACACACAAAACACTCTTGTGTTCCAAACTATGACGACTATGAACTTTTACTTATTAAATTATTTTTACTTTGACTGGACGTCATCTTGAAATCGTTAATTTGTCGTAAAAAGTGTAGATTACCATTATCGTAGATAATAATACGATCTTTCAGTCAGATTTTAATTCATTCCTCTGCGACCAATATTGACTGAGATATGAATTATATAAGTTTTCAATCGGCCGCCATCTTATAACTAAATAGCGGATCTAGCTGGTTAACGAACTCGATCAAGGCATTTGTCGAACATTGGTCGCCATCTCAATAGGTAGATGAATCTCCCTAAAATCTCTTCAATTATTGACGGAACATTGACAAGTGGAATATTCGGCTTAGATTATGCTGCAAAGTTTGAATTGTAATGGCTTGTTCACTTGTAAAGTTCTGGAACAGGCTACAGCAGCCTGATCGAGGCGATTATAATACCGGTATTAATTTAATCCCCTGGTAATAAAAATGTAAACATGATAATTTTATAATGGTTAACATGTGCTCCGTAAGGTATATTATGGCTCCTGCCATTCTAGTTACTTTAATTTCTTTGATTTCGAATGATTGGTTTTTAAAAGAAAAACCAGCTGCGCACTGAATTGACTCTACTGATGATTCTATGGGGGTTTTATTGGGCGTGGATGTTATAGCGAAATTGTTAATTAGTATGCGTCCTATTTTGAGTCATTTCTTGAAGAAGGAATCATTTAAGAAGTTAAATCATTTGATAATGTGGGTCATTACATGTCTCATAGACCAGCTGTGGAGGACTTTACTTTACTTTTACTTTATCCAACGCCCGAACGTGGTAGTTCAACCATTCGTCGCCGAGCTTCCCAATAGTGGTTCACCAAGTCATCGTTCGGGTAGGTGAGAGCCGTGCAGTCCCTCAGGTGGTCTTCGTCCATTCTTCCACCGCTGTGGAGGAAGATGAGACAATTAAAATTTTACCAGTGTATGATGCATCAGCTGAAGCAAAAGGTAAAGTGTATATGGATTGGAATTCAAGATGCATGTGAGTCGAAACGGTTTTCCTATCTTAGTAGTTTTAATAAAACTGTTTGAATCATAGGTTGGATTTATCTGTTTAACCAGAAAAAAAGTAGAAAGAAAAGTTTTTAGCATAGCTTTGATTTAACGGGCGATTAATTAATATTAATAGAGGGTATTCACTGTGTTTGGTTTACCTTAAGGAAACTGAGAGAAAATATAAAAATAGAACTCCAGTATTTCTACGTAGAAAATTAATGCCATGGAAACGTGTATCTCTACGTTTCCCACTTTACCCGACCGGTAGGTGAAATTGGAAACGAAACGAAAATTGGGAAATCGAAAACGGACATATTTGTTGTTACTTTGAATTTGAATTTTGCTTTTGCTTTTTATTTAATTTAAAAAATGAGCTCTGCGACAGAAACAAAAAAAAAAAAAAAAAAAAAAGGAAACATGTGGTAAGAGGTGGACGACACTGACTACAGCAGATGTTCATAAGTTAATAGCCAAAGGCAAAGAAACTTTGGAGGTAAGTTAGGTTAGGTTTTTCTATTTCTATGGTTGACAGAGGTATCCTCACGCTGAGCTATTTCTCTATTTTCCCATTTCCCTTTTTTCCCTTTTCTATCAAACACAGTGAATGGCCCTAATGACTATTAATAAAATATTATTAAAATTATATAAAAATAATATAGGTTGGCTTAGTAATAGAACAAAAAAGTAAATATTTGTTTATTTATTTATTTATATATACAATCTGGGGTGCAGCCCTGACAACAGAACCGGCGCAGTAAATTTCTACGCACTTGACCTGTCAATCTTAATAGCTTCATTATGACAGTAATTAGCTTATGTCGAGAACCTCAAAGCTACACCTCATTCACCACTATTTGCCGTTTTATTGTTTACGCTGTGGCTGTTAATCTTATCCGCCTGTACCAACCTAAGTAGATTGTAGAAAATAAACTTTGCGGGAGGGGGGAAAATGTTGGAATTCACCTGGACTGTGTTTCTGTTTTGTTGTTTTTTCTAAACGTTCTAAGGAAAAACAATGTTGCTTTCCAATTTATACGTAGGATAAGGAAAGCTTTGTGATGGTCGAAATTTTCGATTCCGAGATTTCAACGGATTTACACGTTTTGAGGTACCAGGAACCAAAAAAAGTGGTTTTTACGAAATGTCTGTCTGTCAGTCGCTCGGTCGCTCTGTCTGAGCGTCGATTTCCGGGCAAACTACTCAGTCGATTTAGATGTAATTTGGCATGTAGGTTCACAAAAATTATACCTCGAGACCATTTTTTTTATATTTGGGGCTAACTCCATTCGGGAGGGTTTTATTCTCAAAAAACTCCAAAAAAACGTCTAAAAACATTATTTCTCCAAAACGGCTCCAACGATTTGTTTTAAATTCACATATATTGTAGTCGTTATTAATTTTGACAAAATGCGGGGAGTCGCTTGCCCCTTGATAGTTTGCTTATGGGGGTAAAAAAATAAAAATAACTAAATTTTAATGAAAATGACTGAAAAATAAAAATGTGTTTTTTTTTTTTAATTCACGCTCAAATGCATTGCGTGCCCTGCCATTATTACTGTGTGGTAATGTGTTGGTCTGACCTATCTAGCATTTACCTCACCTCCGTCAGACCGCAGTCAGGTGGACAACTGCCCACCCCCCGAGATATCCGAAATTTAACCATGGGAAATTATTTACCATGAAATTACTCATTTTCTCTATCTAATAATTGATAAATTGGAATAAAGCATGTTCGAGTAAACTCGGACCGGTTCTTTTGGTTGGTTTTCAAATGTAAGTAAAGTTTTGTAAGCTAAGCATTAGTCCAACAATTTTGCTTTAGACACGTTTGAATTTCAATGCTCGTAACCCTTTAACCCATGTTGACTCAATTCATTCAAACTATTTCACAACTGAAATTAAATATGCAGACCACATGAATAAGCTTTTATATTATGAATAATAAAAACTGACATTACCATTAACAATAAAAAAATTTAAACTGACACAAAAGATACAATTGAAGAGGGAATTACAAATTCTAAAGCCGAATTTAAGATTTAAATTTGACTACTAACACGAGGGTCAACGTTTATGGTTGGTTTTATGTTTGTTTCCATAAAGAAATGCACACGTGTTATCTGGTCGTGACTCCAGTTCATAAAGAGATCATTAAGCTTTGGGAGTAATATTAGACTAATTCAAAATTCTAAGTGATTTTGAATCCGGACTGATAAAATTTTATGAATTGTGCAATACAAGCTGAGGTCGTAAAAGTAAATTGGTGTTTAAAGCGTATTTTAACCAAATGTGCCATTAATGTTCCCCCTGAATTGAAGTCAAGTGAAGAATGTTTTCGGTGTGTTGTTGCGAAATCAGAATGGAGTTTGTAGAAAGAAGTAAACTTTGCATCACGAATTTGGAGCAAGTTCTTCAGGAGCAGTAGGTTTTGCTTCGAGGAGTAAGAGAAAATTGGTATCGTATTTAGTGTGTATTTTATCCATACGTGCCATTATGTTCCCCCTGAATTGAACGCATGGGAAGGATTTTTTCTGTGTGTTATTGCGAAATCAGAATGAATGAGTGCGGATTTCGTAGAAAGAAGTAAACTTTGCATCACGAATTTGGAGCAAGTTCTTCAGGAGCAGAAGGTTTTGCTTCGAGGAGTAAATGTAAATTGGTGTTTAGTGTGTATTTTATCCAAACGTGCCATTATGTTCCCCCTAAATTTAAGGCATGTGAAGGATATTTTCTGAGGGCTGTTGCGAAATCAAAATAAATTAGTGGAATTCGTAGAAAGAAGTTAACAGTTAAGCATTAGCAAATAAAAAATAAAAACACAAGCCGACATAAAAAATGTTTATGTAATTAAACTGAAGATGGAATTAGGTGTACAGTAGATTTTGGAATATAATTTTATTATTCAACGCTATCTCGTGTAAATTGACAATGGGTACCAACCGGAAAATAAAGAATTACATTATCATTACATTGGCAGACGATATGTCCATAGGTTGTTAGCATAACCAGCGTGGCCGCAAGCTCATCAAAATGTTTAATAGGGCAAATATTGGTGTAAAATAAACACATAAAATTTAAATAAAATAAAATAAATAAATACGATTTTATTGTGCTGCCAACAGACAGAGTCCAAATAAGGTATGACTTACAGTAAAATTGAAAAGTAAAAAAAAAAAAGCATCTTATCGATTTGTCAAGCGGATAGCACCTATGCACGTAAAATAAATACCTAACATACAATAAAACACAAGTGTACGGGTAGCCATAGTTCAATATGGCTGTCACAACATTGTCATTCGCTTAAATTCACTTATATTAAGCTTAGCGCAAATGGATCCAGTTTTGATTCTTCAATACGTTTCAAGATCCTTTCAAACGGTGCTTTCGAAAGGCCACTATGGATAAATAGCACTATGCTTAACCAACGTAGCCGCAAGCTCATCAAGACGTTTAATAGGGCAAATATTGGTGTAAAATAAACGCATAAAATTTAACCTTAATCCATATGGTTTCACCTCTGACATAAAAGCAATCTTGCAAATTGATGCATATTCTCATCATCTCATTCTCTCAACACATGTTTTCCAAAAATAAACGTGTTAGCATGGACATTGTAAACACAGTGGCTGAGTCAGCAATCGTCTAGTTTGTACGTTGACTTCAAATCTGTCAGCTGTGACTGAAAAAGTCAGCAACTTATCATCAGCCATGGTGAAGAGGATTCATATCTAACTTTTCCTACGTATTAGGCTTCTTTTGAGACATTTGGACGCCCCACTAGTCTTTTGGTAGGCTATAAGGTCAAATTTCTCATAAAATGTCGATAATAATAAGTATGTAGTTTAAAGTCAAATTATGTCGAATGCATGGGGAGGGGGGGCACTGGGCTGCAGCCCCCCATTTGGTTACGGGCCTTATGGGACGATTGCATATAGTCTAGAACGGGCAGGTCGATACATCACAATACAGTAATAATGGCAGGGAAAGTTATACATTAAGGCATTATTATCCATATTTTTTTCAAAATATAATTTTTTTTACTAAACTAAATCTTTGTTTGGGAAAACAACCTATTCAGCTTTGTTACTCTAATTAACATCTAAAACATACGTGAAGTTAGAAAGCATCGATAGCAAGGTTCCGCAGAAAAATTATTTTTTAGTACTTTTTCATGAAAATTGAGTCTTTCTTAATTTTTTTACCCCGAGAACCAAACTATCAAGGGCCAAGCGACCTATAGCGTTTTGTTAACATTAATAACAACTACAATATATAGGATGTGAATTTAAAGATAATAGTTTTAGAGAAAAAAGTTTATTGGATGTTTTTTTTTGACGTTTTTTAAATGGTGGCACCCCCAAAATTGAGTTAGCCCTAGATAAAAATTGTCCCGGGGTTTGTTTTTTGTGAACATACATGCCAAATTGCTTCAAAATTCACCGGGTAGTAGTAGTACGGTTTGACACAGTTCCAGGCCACGGTGTGGGCCCATAGGACTCCAGTAGACCTCCTGATTATAGTGAATTCCGAACCACTTGGGAAACACAGTGAAGTCACACGATTAGTTCGGAGGTGACCAGGACAAGTCCTACCATGTTTCCCTACCGGCACTGTGCACACGACCAATTTATCTGCAGCTTTGAACCTGCTCTGGTCCGCTGGATTCAACTTGGTATGGCGGCTGGCAAAAAAAAAATTCACCGGGTAGTTTATCCACAAATCGACGAACAGACAGACATACATTTCTTAAAATTACTTATTTGTGTTCCTAGGACCTCAAAACTTGTAAACCCACTGAAATCCCGAAATCAAAAATTTTGACCATCACAAAGCATTCCTTGTACTACGTAAAAATAGGAAATCAATTATGAAAGCACATTGGCTGCAGCCTGATCGAGGCGATTATAATACCGGGGTTAAATAAATACCCTAGGATTATAACCGTAAACAAACAAATTTTGAATAGCACTTTCCATTATAAAATTATCTTGTTTACATTTTTAATACCCGGGGGTTAAATAAATACCGGTATTATAATCGCCTCGATCTGGCTGCTGGAGCAAGTGTCCTATCCCTCCTATATACTGTAGAACTCTATTAAAACCTACTGTTGTTGAAAGCCACAGTTAATCAAGTGAAACAGCAGGAAATTGTGGAGATTCTCCGTTGGCACGCCTGCTTTACATATCAACATTTCATTTCTTCGCCAATCACGATCAAAGCTTTCAAACTGCTATTTCGACAAAGGAGTTGCACTGCATCTTGACGCTAACGCCGAGTGCATGGAGTTGTGTATACAATTAGTCAAGTAGGAGTCAACAGCAATGAAGAAGTCCAGCATTTTGTAAATAAAAGTACGGATTTGTTTAGTCCCTGACGGTTGTATATGATACAATCAATTTGGGTTCATTGGCCAATAATGCCCCAGTCAGTAGTAGCATGAGATGAGAAACTGAAGGAAAAGATGCTGATCTGGTGGGGACACGTAGAGATGAAAACTACCTAGTCAAAAGGGTAATGACATGGGAGATACAAGGAAGAAGATCACCAGGTAGCCGAAAGTTACGCTGGGAAGAAAGATCGCCGGAGATATGAGAAGCTTGGGGCTCTTAACCGAGGGCACACAGAACAGGACTGTGTGGAAACGCTGATGTCGTGCCGCCCGACCCTCTATGAGCATATGGCACAGTAAAAGTTTTTTTTCTAACGCCTGCTTTCAGCATTTCTGCATTAAGCAACCCTGTCAGCCTGGCTGGGGGAGTGAGTCTGTTTATTAACTTGAGGCACCCTAAGGGCAGACTCCTTCACCTCGGGGAGAAGGGGAGTTGACTGACAGGGCGGACCTCCTTGTTATAGTGGATTCCGAACCACTTGGGGAACATGGTAAAGTCACAAGATTAACTCGGAGGTGACCAGGACCCGACACGCAGGTAGACTGACTGGTTTAGTCTCATCTTGTCCCACCATGTTCCCCTGCCAACACTGTGCACACTACCAAGTTTGCCGCAGTTTGGAGCATGCTCTGTCCTCGTGGATTCAACTTGGTATGGCCGTTGGCATGATCGGGGACATGTACTACGTAGAGACGAAAACCACCTAGTCCAATGGATATAGAATTTATTTACTAGCCTTGCAAGTAACTGAGTTTCTGAGTAATGCCTTATGTTCTCAGAGATGAAGACGCGACAATACCTAACCTGCACCTCCTCGTGGTGAAGATGGAAGCGCGCAATAGCGACTGAACAAACAGGGCCCGGGTTTGAGCCAGGATAACCGAAAAAAATGTTTTTCTGGGGTTGGGTAACTGGCCCGGCCCGAAGGCGGAAGAACTCAATGAAGAATCAACGGCATAAGGCATAAGGATGTAGAAGGCTACGGGAAACATCTGTATTACAATTCCCCAATATATCATGACTACAATGAGTGCCGGATTAACCCATGGGCACTTGGGGCCAGTGCCGGGTTTGGCTATGGGGCACTGTGGGCCCGGGCCCCAGGGCCCCCACAAAAATGGGGCCCCCACAAAACGAAAAAATACAAATAAAAAATTGAAAAAATTAAAAAAAATCAAAACAGATAACTTTTTAAATTTTCGCGGGAAATTCGAACGCATCGTGGCATTAATGACTCATTTTTGATAAAAATTTAACAAAAAATGAAGTATGTCCACTCCTGCTCTGAAACCACGATTGTTTTGCTTCATTAAATACAAATTGAAAATTTGAAATCAAATTTCTAAATTGAAACTACTTTTATCAGCACTTTCTGGTTGGTATATTGTTAAGGTAAGTAGCATAAGTTAATTCTTATATTAGAGGCGGAAGTACCTAATAGTTGTTCTTTATAAGATAAGGTCCTTATTTTTCGTATTCTGCGCCCATTTACCACAATTCACAGAACGCATCAAAACTTTGTAAGCCTATTAATTTTAATACGAAATGTGCCCAGCCACGTGGTCGCCACAAAATCGAGCACGTTATAAATATAAAATTCATTGGTCTAAAATGTTATATGTCATAAAATGTTATATTATAAGACGCATGATTCGGAATTTTGAGATGTTTTATACAAAAGGGGATAAAAAATAAAATGTATTCGATTTTGTGGTGACCACGTGGCTGCACATTTCATCTTAAGTAGGGCAATAGGAACAAGTGGACTAGATAATTAGGCTCTGGCTAGTGAGTTCTGAAAAAACTAATTTATTACAATTTTTATTTTTGATTCCGTAGTGAAATAATGGATCGTCACAAGGGAAAACGCGAATATGCAAGCGGCAGTGAAAAGCGGAAAATCGCAGCAGATAAAGAAAACAAAATTCAAGATGTTTTATCTAAAACGCGCCGTATAACGGATTTTGTAACAAAAATAGAGACGGGTCCATCTACTCCTAGTTCTACTTCTAATTTTGTTGAAATGATGAGTGGTGATTCTGATTTTCCTGCATCTTCTCAAGTTATTGCTAGCCCTACCCAAGAGGTAAGAGTTTGACTTTAATTACTTAATTAAGGTGACCGCAATCAAAAATTACCGACCCCACTCACCCCAGTAATTCTTATGGAATTAAAAATGGGGGACTCCTGTTAATTTACTGTATGAATTAAACCTACCTAAACTTGAGTCGGCCATGCCGAAAGGATTGTTTACAAAATTAATTACAACTGTAATTGTTTTACTTGTAGGCAGTAATTGATAACAATGACGAATCCGAAAATACTGCTGATGATGGATTTTGCAAAGAAAATGACGTGGGATTGTGGCCAGCAGTTCTTAGTCAACAACACATCGACTATTGGATCAAGAAAGGAAATTTGGAAACTCAGCATTGTAATGAAGATATTTTGAAAGAAAAAAGCTTGGGACAAGTAGATGCAGTGAAAAGAAGAAAATGCCATGCAAGTTTATTCCTTCGTCAAACTCAGGCAGGCAAGTCTATAAGCCGCTCTTGGTTATGTTTTTCACCTAGTACGGGGAAGCTATACTGCTTTTATTGTAAATTGCTCTGCAAATCAGCAAATCAGTTTTCAACTGAAGGGTTTGCTGACTGGAAGCATGCGTCTGAGCGTTTGAAAAGACATGAAACTACCGTAACGCATTTGCAAATAGTTTGCCAATTTAAGCATCTCTCAAACGAGGCAATGCGTATTGATCGTGAGTTGGCCACACAAGTGAAGGAGAGCATTGCTTATTGGCGAAACGTTCTAAACAGATTGATTTCCGTCATAATATTTCTTTCTGGACGAGGACTTGCCTTTCGAGGGGACAACGAAATTTTGGGATCAACCAAAAATGGCAATTATTTGGGAGTCCTTGAGCTAATTGCACAATATGATCCGTTTTTAGTAGGCCACTTAGAGAAGCATGGAAATCGTGGCAGTGGTAGTGGCGGCGTTAACTACCTATCTGCCCACATTTGCGAAGAATTAATTGCGCTGATGTCCACCAAAGTTAGCGATGAAATAATTAAACGCTTAAAAGCCTGCAAATATTATTCGGTTTCGGTAGATTCAACAACTGACGAAGGCCATATAGATCAAATGACTGTGATTGTCAGGTATCTAGAAGAAAGCACACCAAAGGAAAGATTTCTTAGTTTTATGCCAAACCAAGGCCATAAAGCTAAAGAATTATTTGATGGCCTCAACAAAGTTTTAAAAAAGTTCGGCCTGGATTTGAAAGATATTCGTGGGCAGTCGTATGACAATGCTTCCGCTATGAGTGGAGAATATAGTGGTCTACGCACTTTGGTGCTAAATGAGAATCCTTTGGCTTTATGGGTTCCATGTTTCAATCATTCCCTCAACTTAGTGGGCACAAAAGCGATGGACTCCTGCTCCCAATCGAAATTATTTTTTAGCTTTCTTGAGCAAATTTATGTATTTTTTACAAGTTCCACAGCTCGGTTCAACGTCCTTTCAAATGTTCTAAAAAGTGCTGCGAAGAAGTATGGCCACAACATACCAGTGCCCAAAAGAATCAGTTTAACCCGGTGGTCCTCAAGAGCGGAAGCTACTAATAGCCTAGTTTTGGGCTATAACGAAATACGAGAAGTCCTTAAAGATCTCTCCGAAGAAGATGTCCAAGCAAGTGGACTCTATTTGCAAATTACCACGTTGGAGATAGCAATTTACGCTGTTCTTTGGAACGATATACTGGCAAGGGTGAATGCAGTAAACATCAATCTCCAGAATCCAAGAATCGACATTAATACTTCGATCAGTGTGATGGAGTCCCTTAAGATCTTCATTGGGGAATTTAGGGATTCTTTCCAAGAATATGAGAAAAAGGGTGTTGAATTGTGTGGGCACAATTCTTATAAATCGGAAACTTTGCGGAAGCGGATCCGAAATGTGAGGCTAAATCCTTTGGATTATGGGAAAACTGAGGAAGCTGAATTCAGTCATAGCGAGAAATTCCGAATCGAAAGTTTCATTCCCATAATTGACCAGTTTATGCAATCATTGGATCGGAGAATTTCAGCATATGAAGACATAAATAGGAAATTTGGATTTTTACAATATTTAGAAAAAATAAGCCCTGATGATTTGAAAACTAGGGCAGAGAACCTGGTGAGTTGTTACACAGGTGACTTGGACGGTAACTTGTACTTCGAGCTAGTACAGTTTCGTGAGTTTGTGAAATTATTTGTGATAGATGATGCACAAAAAAACAATATAATCGAAGAAAAACGTATCAGTTTTGAACGGTTCATGTACAATTTGATTTTAGAAAGAGGAGTAGCTGATAGCTTTCCCAATGTAGAAGTACTTTTGAAGATGTACTTAGTTATAATGAGTGGCAACATAAGCAGCGAGCGATCTTTTTCCGTACTAAAACACATAAAAAATCCTCGTCGCACCAGTTCTTCTGAAGCTCGGCTTAGCCATCTTTCAATGCTGAATATAAATCACGACATAGTGGCAGCGTTAAATTATGACGATATAATTGACAGTTTTGCTGTAATAAAGAGTCGAAGAGTGCATCTTTAAATAAATTAAAATTTTGTGTTTATAATTAGGTACCTATTAATTTATTCCTTTTAAAAATACACCGCAGTGTCTACAGCTTTAGTTGAGTAGCCCTTAGGCTTGTATTGTACTATTGACTTGACTTTATATTACTAAGAATCGCTTTTCTTTTTTATAATGATTTTGCAACCTGTGTCACCATTTTATAATTTATTGTGGGATATTCGTCTAAGGGGATTAGAAATTTCTCCCCGAGAAAGGGCCCCCACATAATTCGGGCCCACGGGCCCCCACAAGCCCAAACCCGGCACTGCTTGGGGCACAGGCCCCCCCCCCCAGAAATGCCTAAAATTCCGCCCCCCCCCCCAAACGAGATTTTGAGATTTTGTTTTTAGATAAAAATATAAAAAAATTAAAAGTTTTGAAATTGGTGGGAAATTATGTGTTTTTCTTTTGTTTTGCTGGTAGATTTATGAATTTTAGAAGAGTTTGCACTAGAGGCGGACGAAGCGACCGGCACTGCGGGCAATTGCCCCTCCCCCCCCCCCTTTGGAAGGCGGTTATATTCTTTGCCTCTTAAATCTAATTGTTACTGCACTCAAAATGCGTAAAACCCCACTATTTCAGCCCTATTTTTAAAAATTTTCTCCCGGGGGATACCTCCCTGTTCACAATTCTATTAATTCCTTGTAATTTATATACCTTATTCCTCTCAAAATGCGTAGAACCCCAATATTTCAGCCCTATTTTTCAAAATATTTCACCTGGGGGGGGACCCCCGGGCCCCCCTTGTTCGTAATTATATTAATTGCCTGTAAACTCTCAAAGTTACTGCTATCAAAATGCGTAAAATCAAACTATTTCAGGTCTGTTTTCGCTAAACTTCTCCCCCGGGGAAACCCCCGGGCCCCTTCATATCCTCCAAACCGAACTAAAGTCATTAATTTAAATTCTGCGTACGTCCATGAGAACGGCTTTCCCCATTTTATTCACTTTTTTGAAAACTGGTGGAGGGGCGCCAAATTATACACCGCCCCCTTCGAAAACCTATCGTTACGCCACTGTCAAGTTCCTCCCCCCTTTATGAGGTCTGGGACAGCCTCTGGGTTGCTACCGCGGCCCCCACATATCTTGTGCCCCCCCCCCCCCGGGTGTTAATCCGGCACTGACTACAACTGCCATGATGGTCATCATTCTTCGATAAAAGAGGCATCAGAAGAAGAGGAGGCCTGCTCTTGTTGCCACCACCAGATCCGTTTTCTTTTATATTTCCGCTACAGTCATATTGTAGGTAGAGCTTATCGTTGATATAACTATACGTCACTCTCCTTTTCCATTTACTTTATACCATCAATTACTATTGTCAGCATTATTCTTAGCACTTGAAGTTTCTTTTAGTTTTTTTTTAAACTATCTCGGATCATATTGCGCCATCTCGACGTGAGAAATTTCATGTAAAACATGGAAATACGTCAAGGCGGAAGTTTGATGGAAAAGTCGCCCGAGCGTGGTAGAATGCAGCTAAATTCCACAATGTAGCCAATCGGTATCGTGTCCAATGGCCACAAATTAAAAACACGTTGCCTCATTAGATAAGGGGAAATGTTGCCGTTGCGACTGCCTCCTACATGCAGTAGGTGTATAGAACGTGGTGTAATAATGCAACGGATAGAGGTTAAAGAGTTCTGAATTGTTGGTGGAATAGAAGTTAGAATACAGGATTTTCTTTCTTCTCTTCTGGTAGGTTGATGGCAATGGTGTACCATTATTTAACAAAGGGTTAGTTGGACTTACATTTCCTGCTGTGTTAATGGTCATTAGAGGCACGGGCCTCATAGTCATGGAACAATTAGGGCGGAGCCCATTGCTAGGGGATGTGGCGAAGTGCCTCCGCTCCCCTCTTCAGCTCCACGTATGTATTGCAAGTGAGGCCAGTACACATGTGGGGCCTTTATATATAAAGTTTACTAGGCCATTAATCCAAGGGCAACGAGTAATCATCGGCAAACGCCGGAAGTGGAATCTTCAAAAGCTTGCCAAAACTGACACAACGGGTGGACCAACAGTACAGCAAAATTGACCTCTTTCTCTGTTGCAGACTGCTAACTGCTGTTGTATTTGTGTGTGATTGCACGTGGTACTGCCGCACCGTTTAAATTTAAAAGCAAGGAATTGTTTATTTTAGTGACAGTTATGATTTAGGCCATGTTATTTTTACCAATTGGCTGTTGGGTTTACTAATTTAACAGGCTTTCTACTCGGCAGCTGCCATTGCAAATTGATTCGTTTTTCAAAGGCGGCCTTTTGAATTGTTTTGTGCATGATGAAGCAGTAGAATCCAGGATGATAGACCGTGCTTGTTCTGAAAGCGTACTTAGAAATGTTTCGTCAACATCTGCGGTTGACATCTTCAGTGGAATTTCTAAGATTGTATCTCGGAGGCTCAGCAGCAACGGCACTGCGTGTGTTCGCGTACCACCGAGGCCGGGTCCAGTTTGAATGTTTGAAAATGTTTCAAATATAATGTGTATGATAGTATATTCCAGTGCGTTGCTAGGGGCCTTGGTGTAATGCAAGGGGACAAAGGAAGACGATGTCTTATGATTCCTCAGATTCAGAAGTCAGGGTGAACCTGAGGTACCATAAAACTCCTAAATACCCTATACAGAAGATTGTAGGACTTAGCCTATATGGAAGAAGACGAGGTTGGTGTATTCTACGCAGATATAATCGAAACAACAGGTGCAGGCCAAGATCTCCGCCCGGACAGACAGATGGACAGGCAAATTTATGAATTTGTATACCACAGGCACTACATTCGAAAATTTGTCTGTCCATAGTAATGCATATTCCTGTGCGTTGCTAGGGACCTTGGTGCTTAGGTTGTCGCATGTAATGCAGGGGGACAAACTGTCGTATGATTCCGCAGATTCAGAAGTCAGGATAAATCTGAGGTACCATAAAACACCTAAATACACTATACAGAAGATGGTGGGACTTACACTACATTGAAGAAGACGAGATTGATGTGTTCTACGCAGATATGTTCGAAGCAAAGATCTCCGCACGGACAGACAGATGAACAGACAAATCTTCAAGTGTACTGCCTACTGCCTGTGGTAGTATTGTATATTCCTGTGCGTTGCTAGGGACCCTGCTGCTTAGGTTGTCGCCTCTAATACAGGGAGAGACGGGCGGACAGACAGATGGCGGGACAATTTTGGAATATATTGCCTTTGATAGTACATTCCTGTGCGTTGCTAGGGACCTTGCTGCTTAGGTTGTCGCCTCTAATGCAGGGGAAGAGAGATTGACGGACAGACCGATGTAGTATGGACGGACAATTGTCGAATATAATTCCTATGGTATTAAATTCGCGTGTATTGCTTTGGTGCCTCTAATGCAGGGGAAGAGAGACGAACGGGCGGACAGACAGATCGACGGACGGACAGACGGGTTTAGTGCATCATTGTACTGCATAGAAATTCTGCTACATATTGCGCTTTGCATGACTACTAGTTTACTTCCAACACCTTTGATCTTAATCAATAAAAAAAAATGAAACATGTCCAGTCATCATAGCATTTTATAATAAATGATTTATGAAAATTACCTCTCTAAAAGCATGTAGTTTTCAACTTGACTCAATTTGATTTATCAGTGCTAAGACATCTCAACCCGCGCTGCGTATGGTTGGTATCCTTGAGTCCCGCCATTTTTAAACCATATATGGCCGCGACACGTTTGTTGTTTTTATGTTCCATGCCTAATAATAGCTATGTTTTAATCAGGTGATGGTTTTATATAAATGATTATGTTTTAATGCCCCTGTATATGCATATCTGTTTTGTGACATTTGCGCATGCGCAACCTTTCATTTGCCTTGGGTATATTATGACAACTGGAAGGTCCTTCCTGTGTGTTTGCCTTTTCAAGGTTTCCTCCGTGCACAGTGAGGAAAAGATTTATTTTATTATTTTATTTGTAAACATGGTGGTTAAATATATTGTAGTTGTAACGTGCCTTACGATGATACGGTAATATGCAATAAATAAGCATTAAAGTAGTCCTTTTGAGGGATATGAGAGCCATTTCATTTTTTTACAACGGGGGGGGGGGGGGGGGCATAGTTGTGTACGTCGATAGTCTTGGTTGCATACTTATTATAATAGTTTTTTTATGAAGATTCATCTACCTATTGTGACGGCGACCAATGCTTGACTTCCGAAAAATTTATTCACAAATTATCATTTCATGACCCTCTGAGCATAAATCCACCCCCCGGCCCCGTTCAAAGTGCTATATTGTATCTAGGCAATGTATGTACTATGTAGATTTTAGGAAACACTGTAACTTCCGTAGATATTATCAGATTTTGATAAAACGGGGCACAAAAATTGATCATATAAATGCCTAGATCGAGTTCGCTAACCAGTTACATCCGTAACTTTGTTCCAAGATGGCGGCCGATTAAAACCTTATATAAACTTATATCTCAGTTATAATATTGGTCGCAGAGGAATTAAATAAAATGTAACTGAAAGCCCATATTATTATCTACGACAAGGGTAATCGTCACTTTTTACGACAAATAAACGATTTCAAGATGGCGTCCAGTCAAAATGATAAGTAAAAGTTCATAGTCGTCAATGTGGTTCGAAATTTGGAACGTTCAGTGTTTTGTGTGTTGATGCTGGGGTTGGGAAAAGAATGAAGTATTTTTTATTACATACATGCATAGCGTAGGTAGCTTAGAGGAAAGGCGGGGTCTGCATGGAATCTCTCTACACCTAATTGACCAGAGCCGAAAGGTATTTTTTAGTTTATATATTTGGTAATTGGTATATAATTTTTCGCGACTCATAGTCATAAGCGATCCACAATTACACAGTGGTGTAAATAACGTCTGCAGCGCCCCCAGCAAGACCATTGGCGCGTCCTACCTTGTCTCATTATTTCATCTTTCTGCTTTCCAATTTATACGTAGTATAAGGAAAGCTTTGTGATGGCCAAAATTTTCGATTCCGAGATTTCAACGGATTTACACGTTTTGAGGTCCCAGGAAACCAAAAAAGTGGTTTTTACAAATGTCTGTCTGTCGCTCTGTCTGTCTGTCTGTCTGTCTGTCTGTTCATCGATTTCCGGGCAAACTACTCGGTGGATTTGTGTGAAATTTGGCATGTAGGTTTACAAAAATCATACCTCGGGACCATTTTTTTATTTTGAGCTAACTCAATTTGGGGGGGTTTTATTCTCAAAAAAATCCAAAAAACGTCTTAAAAAATTATTTCTCAAAAACGGCTCCAACGATTTCTTTTAAATTCAGATATATCCTAGTCGTTATTAATATTGATAAAATGCGGGGGGTCGCTTATCCCTTGATAGTTTGCATCTGGGGGTAAAAAAATAAAAATGACTAAAAAATAATTTTTCTGCGAAACCTTTTTATCGATAATTTCTACCTTCAGGCATGTTTTAGGTGTTAAATTGAGTAACGAAACCGGACAGTTTGCTTTCCCAAAAAACTATTTGGTTTCTGCAAAAAAAAAAAAAAAATTGAAAAAATGAAAGCAAATTCACACTCAAGTGCATTTCGTGCCCTGCCGTTATTGCTGTGTGGCAATGTGTTGGTCTGTCCTATCTAGAATTTACGTCACCTCCAGTGACGTCAGGTGTACGACCCCCCCCCCCCCCCCCCGCGTGATATCCGAAATTTAACCATAGGCAAATTATTTACCATGAAATTAATCATTTTCTCTCTCTACTAATTGATAAATTGGAAAGCATGTTCGAGTAAACTCGGACCGGTTCTTTTATGAGTGATAGCCAATAGTAAATAAATAAATAAATGTTGACTTTTTGTTCTATTACTAAGCCAGTCTAGCGGAGTTAGGGCTATAAAGCCCGGGACTGCCTGCTTTACATGCCCTCCGAAGCATGGCCAGAAAATTTAGCAAGTGTGGGACTAGAACCAACAACCTTTCGAGTGAAAGTCGGAGTCTGCACCACTACTCTACATGTCCTGAGTGTAATGAGTGATGATAAGCACCGGCCATTAATTGAACGTACGTTTATCTTTCACCTAGTTTGTTTTGCGTAGGCGCCGCCGGAAGTAGATTCGTGTTCACATCTGTTTTATACAGTTAATTCTCTATGCGGGAAGCCAAAAATTTAATTTCCTTCCTATTTTTTTAAATCATTACCTGGCATTAGTGCCAAGCCACCTTGTCACCCTGTCCACGATATACAACAGAGCTATGAGTAACGCGCGTATAGTATAGGAGCTATGATTAAGAAAAATAGTGGCTTGCCCGAAGTGGCAGCAGGGACGGATCCAACCTATTTTTTTTTGGCAATGCCAACTCCCATTTTCTTTCTGACAGGCTTATTAGACAATCTCTAACATGTACACTATTATAGTGTACTTGTGTACACGGTCATTAGACTATTAGACACAGGCCGTAGCAGATGTCGGGTGCACAACGTTCTCATTTCTTGAACTGCCCGTTGCTGCAAATCAATATTTCCAACAACAAAAACATAGCAGGGAGCCAATCAGGGGCGAGAAAAGGCTCCGCCTCCACCCCCACCACTCCGCAGCTTGGTATAAATATCAATGCAAATCCCCTTGCCCAAACATTTGCTGCTGAGCCTCCGTGGTTAGTTATTAATGTCCTGAAGGGTGTTTTTTCTTTTTTTAATGAACCTAGGCCTACTTATGACCCTTAGGTCCCTTGTCCAATGCCAACGACCCCATGGATTTCGAACATTATTTATATTGTTTCGAAAAACATTTTGGGCCATTGGCAAACTGGTATACGTTCTCGATGTCAACCAACACCGGCTACAAGCCATAAGGGACAAGCTGAGACATGCTTACCATTGGCGCAGTGTAACAGGTGGAAGCATGACTTTACCAAGTTCAGAAACGAGTCGAGAGCCTCTGTGATACAATTTTAGAAGAATACGCAGTTCCACTGAAGATATCAACTGCTGATGTTGACGGAACGTTTGGAAGTACGTTTACAGAATATATATATATGTATACAATCGCGTACAAACAATTTAATGAATCTATCCGAATCGCCTTATGTCACCATTTAGGTACTTGTGTCGAGTTACGACACGTCTCCGATCGCAAGGTGTGTGGAGACTCGTACACGTGTAAGCACGCTACCACCTGGCCACCGAAGTCGCTACAAATTTAGCACGGCCTACCATCCCAGATTCTACTGCTTCATCATGTAACTCTGGCCGTGAAAGTCTTTGTAATTATCTGACTCATCAGTTCTCCTCTAAAAAACCGACCGATGATTCACCAACGACTCAAAAATAATTCTAGATATCCGCAGAGTGAAAAATGATGGGCCCAATGGAACATGGTTAGTGTTGAGGTCGTATTTTCTCGTATATGAGAGCTCAGTGTCAGCAAACTTCAAAAGAAAGCTTTCATTCGGGCAAACTTATGACTTTCTCAACATTAAGAACTGTCTGGGTATTCTCAAAAATCTTGACCTTGAGGCTGAGATGGTCGAAAGTGTGTTTTGATGTCAGCCGTGTTTTGGCTGTTGCCATTACCTGCTTGTTGGAGTTTCTAGTATATTAAGAAGACAGAAACAGCGGGGAATAACCCAGTTTATAGAGAACTGAACTAAAAAACGGAATATTGAGGTTCGAAACTGGACATATACGCGAGTAATATTACGCCTGCACCCTAATGGGTACCTTACCCCCACTGGTAGGGGAAAAATACCGTAGCATTCATGTTTCTGCCCTTAATATCCCTAATAGAACAGTGAGAAAGAAAGAGGATACCCTACTAGTTGTCAGGCCTATTAATTTTTATCTTTTTTCTTTATAAAAGAATATTCGCATACAAACAATTCAATGAATGTATCCGAATAACCTCTTCAGTCGCCTCTGTAGGTAATACCTGTGTTGAGTTACGACAGATCACCGATCGCATGATGTTTAGAGACTCACACAAGTACGAACAAGCTACCACTACCACCTAGAAGATTAATTGTTTTAGTTTTTCTATTAAGTGTCTATAGACCCTATAGGGGCTTCAAAGTAGCTGAGCTGCCTTATGGTCTCAGAGGCAAAGACGAGGAAATCCCTGGTCTGTGCCTCCCTGTGGTGAAGATGGAAGCTTGTAATGCCGACTGAATAGACAAGGGACTGATTTTGAGCCGGGATAAGCGAAAAATTTAGTCTTCATTGTGCAGGGCACTCTTTTGTCCTGGGGTTGGGAAACTGGCCCTGAATGTGGAGGAACTCGATGAAGAGTCAACGGCATAAGGATGCAGAAGGCAACAGGAAACCACTACATTTCAATTTCCTAGTATAGTAATCATGACTGCGATTGCCATGATGGAAGAGGCATTTGAAAGAGAAGAAGAGCAGCCAACATCCTGTTCCTATGGGATGTTCATCTTAGTGTAGACTCAATAAACTCAATAATTAACTCAGATCTGGAGGTGTATCCAGAAATAAATATGCCCATATAGAATCGTCTCACTCGTCTCAGAAAGAAAACAATTGAAATGAGATGCACTTTATAATGTATAATGATGTGCCTATAGTTTTTTACATCACAGTATAGACTCATAAACTCAATAAATTACTCAGATCTGGAAGCGCATCAAATACTATTGTGTAATAAATGTGTCCTAGCAATCATAGAATTGTCTAAGAAAGATCAGAAAGAAAACAATTGAAATGAGATGCACTTTATAATGCATAATGTGCCTATAGTTCTTTACATCACAGTATAGACTCATAAACTCAATAAATTACTCAGATCTGGAAGCGCATCAAATACTATTAAATAATAATAAATGTGTCCTATCAATCATAGAATTGTCTAAGAAAGATCAGAAAGAAAACAATTGAAATGGGATGCACTTTATTAGGACGTATAATGATGGGTATTATGGATTTAACATGAACTGTATGGACTCAATAAACTCAATAAATTACTCAGTTCTGGAAGCGCATCACATACTACTGGTATAATAAATGTGTCCTGTCAATCATAGAATTGTCTCAGAAAGATCAGAAAGAAAAAAAATTGAAATGGGATGCACTTTATTAGGACGTATAATGATGGGTGTTATGGATTTAACATGAACTATATGGACTCAATAAACTCAATAAATTACTCAGTTCTGGAAGCGCATCACATACTACTAGTATAACAAATGTGTCCTGTCAATCATAGAATCGTCTCAGAAAGATCAGAAAGAAAAAAAATTGAAATGGGATGCACTTTATTAGGTATAATGACGGGTATTATGGACTCAATATGGGCTGCATGAACTCAATAAACTCAATAAATTATTCAGATCTGGAAGCGCATCAAATAATGTGTCCTGTCAATCATAGAATTGTCTCCAAAAGAAAACATCTGAAATGTTTTTTATCATTTTCATAAAGTAATATTTACCAAGTTATTTTAATGTACAATAAATTGGGATGCGGTCAATAAGATAATGAGGTGTCTTAAGGATGCCCATATTGTTATATAGATACGTCTAAAGATTTGTAGCGTATTATCAACCCAATAAATTCAACTCAGAAGCTCATTAAAAACGAAATGCCCTCTCAATCTTAGAATTGCTTCTGAAAGAAATCAATTGAAATGGTATGCAGTTAATTAGATAACGATGTGGGATGCCCATAAATTGTTCATCATAGTATAGACTCAATAAATAACCAAGAAGTGCATTAATAAATAACTTCCTCTCAATCATGCTCACAAGTTTGAATCGTCTCAGAAGTCAGAAACAAGCAAAAACTATTGGAAAAGGATGCCTCCTGTAGGTGCGTTCAGGATCTATCACCAGTTGAAGTCTCAATATCACATTTGAAATGGTTTTCAGTTAATTAGATAGCGACATAGATTGTTCATCATACTATAGACTCAATAAATAACCAAGAAACGCATTAATAAAGAACGTCCTCTCAATCTTTACCACAAGTAAGAATCGTCTCAGAAGTCAAAAAACAAACAAAAACAATTGAAAAGGGATGCCTATTAGATAATAAGATGCCTTCAGGATGCCATACATCTATCACCAGTCGACGACCTGGTAACAATACACAGAAACAATAGGCCGTTCTGCAGAAGTCAAGTTTTAAGGTATGTCAGTTCAGGTCGAGCTGCCGTATATGGAATGTCGCCTGCGTACTTGTATGTCGCAGCCTCGTCAATTCGCAAAGTTGCGACACGCTTGGGGCCCTCGGGGCCCTTTGTGACAAGTCGCCGTCCATACTGTTATGTCAACGGCAAACCTATTATTACTGTTATTTTCATGCCAATTATGAGGGTTAATTGCTAGGTTAGTTTCTTTGAAAATTTGTGCGGAATTATTTGCTAATTAATTATTGGAACGTGTCTAACCGTGTGGTTGTGGGTTTTTCGTCGAAAGGTACTTTTTATGGGATTTACACTAATTGAAGAGTGCTAGAGGCGGTTGAATAAGAGAGGCAGCTAGTACCTCGTGTTGAAAGTAGAATAGAGAATTGGGTAGGACATTTGTTAAGACACGAAAGTCGGGTTTTCTGGCACAATAGAAGGAACCAATAGAAGAGGGCGGCCAAAGAAGGAATTAATGGATCAGTTGAAGGAGGAATAAGGAGCTTGAACGTACCAAAAGCTGAGGCGGGGTTTCCACCGACCTCTCATTGCAGAATGCAAAGACATTGACGTGGTAGCAGACATTTAAGACTAAGCCGGTATTCCACCGACCTCTCATTGCAGAATGCAAACGACATTGACGGAAATTTTTGTTTTACTCTATGCCATAGTTAAAATTGATCAATGATCATAGAGTAAAATCACAAACAAACTAAAATTAAAAAATGCCGTGATGGAATATGTTAAGTACAAACATTTTAATAGATTTCTATAAAAAGAAAAATTCAAATTTTCGTCAATGTCGTTTGCATTCTGCAATGAGAGGTCGTTGGAAAACCCGCCTAAGTCTTAAATATCTGCTACCACGTCAATGTCTTCGCATTCTGCAATGAGAGGGCGGTGGATACCCCGCCTGACGAGGAAGACACAGGACCGAGAGAGCTGGAGGATGATATACAGGGAGTGCTGTCAATCAATCGTTGAGAATGTGACCTCTGGAGAAGACAGTCAGACACCGATGTCCAAAGTCATAGAATCTTAACTTTATAGCCCACTATACTGTGGATATTTGCGCTCTTTCAACCATTTTATCATTGCGGGAGTCCCGTCAAACCTGGATAAGGCGGACAATTGTTGTCCCACGATGTCCCAGATTGTCCAGTTTTTTCTTGATTCCCTATTTTCTAATATATTTACCTGTGGGGGTTGCCTCTTCAGCCTAAGTCAATTTAATGATAAAAATTTATTCCTAATGCTTTATGCAATTAGGTAGCTCACAGACCTGTTCAGTTAGATACGATAGTTGAGTTGCTGCGCTAACCTGTCTTAAATAATATTCTTGTAGATGGTAAGATGGACAATAATTTGTGTAGAAGCCCCCGGGAAGATTTAGATAGTGGGTTTGATCATGGTAGTCATTGTCCAGATTCTTCTTGATGTTCAGTTAGATACGATAGTTGAGTTGCTGCGCTAACCTGTCTTAAATAATATTCTTGTAGATGGTAAGATGGACAATAATTTGTGTAGAAGCCCCCGGAAAGATTTAGATAGTGGGTTTGATCATGGTAGTCATTGTCCAGATTCTTCTTGATGTTCAGTTAGATACGATAGTTGAGTTGCTGCGCTAACCTGTCTTAAATAATATTCTTGTAGATGGTAAGATGGACAATAATTTGTGTAGAAGCCCCCGGAAAGATTTAGATAGTGGGTTTGATCATGGTAGTCATTGTCCAGATTCTTCTTGATGGCCTATTTTCGGATATTACTTGGACCATTTACGAAATGTGTCCCAATCTAATTCTTCTCATTAAGTTAAAAGAAATAAACTGGCTTCGACTGTAGATGGACAACTTGTGTAGATGTTAACATGAAGGCCCAGAAAGATTTAGATCGTGGATTCAGTTCGTCACTGTCCAGATTTTTTTTGATTGCCTATTTTCGGATATTACTTGGACCATTTAAGAAATGTGCCCTAATGTAATCCTTCTCATTAAGTTAAAAGAAATAAACTGGCTTCGACTGCAGATGGACTACTTGTGTAGATGTTAACATGAAGGCCCAGAAAGATTTAGATCGTGGATTCAGTTCGTCACTGTCCAGATTTTTTTTGATTGCCTATTTTCGGATATTACTTGGACCATTTAAGAAATGTGCCCTAATGTAATCCTTCTCATTAAGTTAACAGAAATAAACTGGCTTCGACTGCAGATGGACAACTTGTGTAGATGTTAACATGAAGGCCCAGAAAGATTTAGATCGTGGATTCAGTTCGTCACTGTCCAGATGTTTCTTGATTTTCGTAATTTTCGGATATAACTTGGATCATTTAAGAAATCACCTGCAAATCTAATCCTCCTCTTGAGGCAAGCAGAAATAAACTGGCTTCGGCTGCAGATGGACAATTATTTGTGTAGATGGTAACACGAATCCCCAGGAAGATTTAGATCGTTGGTTTCAGTTCGTCACTGTCCCGATTTTTCCTAATTGCCTATTTTCGGATATAACTTCGACCATTTAAGAAATCTGCAAATCTAATCTTCCTCATGAGGTAAGCAGAAATAAACTGGCTTCGGCTGCAAATAAACTTCCATTTATTCGTAGCCACCATCAAAGCTCTTTTGTTTGCTCTCAACTTGAATGAAATATTAGCGCAGTGACATTTTAATTAGCCGAAGGGTAAAGGGAGACAGACAATAAGCCTATGATTAATGTCGCACATTTTTAGTTTCTCTGCATGCTGAGGCGGTTGCATTTTTTATTACACGATAAATGGCATTCTTGTCATGGTATGTTTTATGGCATAGACTGTTTTAAAATGAGAAGTAGCCATTTTTTTTGTCGCTTGACTCCTTCCCCTTCTGATTCCACTACACCGCTTTTAGTGTATTTTTACCTAATTCGTGAGCTCAATTTGGAACAGAAAGCCAGAGATGTTAAGTAGCTAAATCGAGCCTCAACTTCAATTAACTAAAGCAGTGGTCCCAGCCAGTGAAGGTATGGGGACCACTCAAGCCGACAATGTGTCGCTGCGGACCACCCCTTACATCTATTATTGTTATTATTATTATTATTATTATTTTTGCTTTCCAATTTATACGTAGTATAAGGAAAGCATTGTGATGGTCGAAATTTTCGATTCCGAGATTTCAACGGATTTACACGTTTTCAGGTCCCAGGAACCCCAAAAAGTGGTTTTTACGAAATGTCTGTCTGTCTGTCTGTGCATCGATTTCCGGGCAAACTACTCGGTCGATTTAGATGAAATTTAGCATGTAGCTTTACAAAAATCATACCTCGGGACTAATTTTTTTTATTTTGGGCCAATTCAATTTGGGGGGGTTTTATTCTCAAAAACCTCCAAAAAAACGTCTAAAAAAATTATTTCCCAAAAACGGCTCCAACGATTTCTTTTAAATTCTCATATATTGTAGTCGTTATTAATGTTGACAAAATGCGGGGGGTCGCTTTCCCCTTGATAACTTGCTTCTGGGGGTAAACAAATAAAAATAAGTAAATTTTAATGAAAAATGAATAAAAAATAATTTTTCTGCGAAACCTTTCTATCGATGATTTCTACCTTCAGGAATGTTTTAGGTGTTAAATTGAGTAACGAAACAGGATAGGTTGCTTTCCCAAAAAATTATTTGGTTTTGTGCAAAAAAAAATATTTTTGAAAAAATGATAGAAAATTCACGGTCAATTGCATTGCTTGCCCTGCCAATATATTGCTGTGTGGTAATTTGTTGGTCTGACCTATCTAGAATTTACCTCACCTCCAGTGACGTCAGGTGGACAACCCCCCCCCCCTCCCCGAGATGCCCGAAATTTAACTTTAGGAAAATTATTTACCATGAAATTACGTTATTTTCTCTAGCTACTACTTGATAAATTGGAAAGCATGTTCGAGTAAACTCGGACCGGTTCTTTTAGTAACCGGTGCCACAAAGCCAATAAAGGCGCGTTGGGATCACCGCACAATTCACTTTATTATGTTAGTTTTTAATCTGTACCTGTGAGTAGACTTAAAATCTAGTTCTTAACTACAGACAATGTAATATTTTCTAGGTATCCGGCCCTGGAGATCACTATTATACAATATTTAGCTTACAATATGATTTTAATGTACAACAAAGTTAATGTGAAACTTGGGCACGCATTTTTTTTCAAGTTGTTGTATTTTCTTGTCAGTAGCAACTCTTTTAAGTCCCTCCAGGCATTCTCGCAGACCATTTGCCAGAGTCTCTTGGACCACTGAACTAAAGGAAGCAACAAATCATTCTACAGCTTTTTTGACGAGACTCCTCAGTTTTTTTTTCAAATGTAACAAGTTTTTTTGCTTTCTTATCGATACGCTTGTATCGAGAAAGCTTTGTGACAGACTGATTGATGGTCATCAGAAATACACGTTTTGCACGTTCAGCACACCAAAGTTTTTTGTTGTTTCTTTTTTAACAAAATGTCTGTCCGTTTTTTTTTATCGGTTTATACAAATTATATACATAAAAATCATATCTATGGAAGATTTTTGTGTATTTTGGGCGAACTAAATTTTGAGGGGGTTTAGAAAACCTGCTACCTATTTCATGTTTTAATTCTCAGTGTCTCTTTCTCTACCTGGACTTCCCAAAAATTGTCTTACATAAATGAACATGTAGAGTAGTGGTACAGACTCCGACTTTCACCCGAAAGGTTGTTGGTTCGAGTCCCACACTTGCTACATTTTCTGGCCATGCTTCGGAGGGCATGTAAATCAGGAGGTCCCGGGCTTTTCTAGTTGAGTGTAAGAGAGGGCTTTATAGCCCCAACTCCGCTAGGTTGGCTTAGTAATAGAACAAAAGTCAATATTTATTTATTTATGAACTGCCAAACGAGACTAAGGTTGGGACGAGACTAAATGTTGTAAAGCCGTTTTACGCGAATTATGAGAAGCTTCGTAAACCTTAACTAGAGTTTTCCTATGACCCTGCCCAGGCAGTCTTATGATTTCGCCAACCATAAGTCTTGCCTTGTCAGACTTGGTTGTACATATACGATACGCCATTACCTTGTAAGGTACGACAGGGAACACATTAATACATGGGCGGTTCGAATGTTGAAGAGTATGGAAGAGCGTGGGCCGAACAATGCACCTGCTTTCAATAGGTTCGAACATTAAATTTCGTCCCACATTGGAAAAGGCTCGAAAGAGCCCGGGGGCATCAATTATTGCAAGTAGACAGTAGGTGGATGCCCGTCATAATATTTAATAAGGTTCTGTTCTTAACGAGAGTCCACACGTATTGTGGGCCAGAGCAATCTTTTAAATGAGGGTCGGTGCTATCGAGTTATCCCTAGTTAACTGCATTGCCGTAAATTGCCATAATACCGGGAGGGAGGGGGGTTGTCTTAGAACACCATGTGTTCCGTGCAACTAGTTGTGGGGGGGGGGGGGTGTTAGAACCCCAAACCCAAAGTTCTTTATATCCATGATAGCAGTGCAGATTCAAAGAAAGAAATAGAAAGAAGAAATAGAAAGAAGAAAGAAAATTATCTTTATTTTCCATATGGACGAATTTTGGCCCACTCTTACTCTTCTCTTCTGATTTTTCGGGAGATGGCACTGGTACTCGAAACCAGCTGGTTCGTTACCGACTTACCAGGTCGGTCATCACCATTTCCGGAGCGAGGTTAAGTTTAAAAAAAAGAAGAAAAAAAAAACGAAATTGCCAACACAATACTCGTACATTAAAGTATTCGAATTCTCGCGCTAAAGTGATTATTTTAATTTAATTATTCGGTGGCTATTCCAGTTGTCAATTTTTCTTCAAAAATTACTCTATATCATTTCATCAATTATTGATGCGCAAATGACGGAATATTGACAAGTCACCTTAAAGCAAAAATTTTTTTTTTGTATTTTTTTGTATTATTTGTTTATTTCTATTACGTTTTTTCAATAAATTTCTTTTATTTCCTCGAGAATCCGGGGGGGGGGGGGCTTTTGACATGTACTTGGGGGTGGCTAAGCCCCCAGACACCCCCTAATTACGCCAATGGTTAAGTGTGTTGTATCAAGTTATGTTATCACTCGTGGAACCCGATAACCCAACTAACCATCGTGTTATTGAAACGCACTTCTGAGTTGGTTAACTGTGTTATGTAGGTAGCGCTGCGATCGACGGTATTTTGACCCCCGCCATATTTGTTATTGTCGGTTGCTTTGAAACACGTGTTTTGAATCCTCAAGAACATCATTGAGGGTATGGTCAAAGGTACCAATACAGGAGGACGACAGAGGAATGAGTACCTAGATGATGTCATGAAGGACCTACGCTGCGACACCTTCAAAGGACTAAATAGGACCGCACAAGGCAGACAAGAGTGGAGAAGAAGACTTAAGCATTCGCTGCAAACCAATCGATAGATCGAAACTCAAGAAGAAGACGTCCGTTGCATTGAATGGTTTGACTTGTATTTGGAGCTTTTTGGGGGCACCAACACCCCCATGTGTGTAGTTTGGTGTACGCCGGACCAGCCCTTAGCTTAATAGTATGGGAAGAGACCTAGCCCATTTCCACCAAGGAAAGTGAACCTCCCTAAACAAAACTCAGTTTTGTGTGTATTCCGAATGTCTTGGGCTTTTGCTATTAAGCTAAACAAGCCAGCAGGAGAGTTGGCGGATATACACAATATTAATCGTAATAAAAGTAACAAGACTAGACGGAACCGTTCGGATGTGAAACAGACGTTCGGGGGTCGTCGACCCGAACGCTTAGCCGTGACGTCACCCGTTCGCGGCCCCTTAGGTAAATAGCTATGCAGTTGAGTATGTGAGTCATTAATTATATTGCTGCTGGTGCAATTTCGGACCCATTACGTGATTTAACTCGTCCTGTCGGCAATCTTTCAATGCTTTCTTTTCTTTGATATGCCTTGGGGCATACTGCATTATATGGCTGCGAGATATGGTGCGTCTACGAAAAAGACAACAAGACGTTGGAAGTCTTTGAAATGTGGTGCTGCAGCTCGATCATGGCGATTTGGCATTATTATAATACTGGGGCTTATATAATACGAGGGTTTATGTTTTAATACCGCAGTAGCAAGGTGTCACGTGACGGTGTTAAAATATGCGTGGGAAATTCAATACTACAAAACCGAAAAGTAAAAATACCCGATTATATGATGCACGAAGTACCTAGACTTCCACAACTTAAATGAGCCAAATTTTTAATAACTTGCTGAGTTAATAAAATAAAAAATAAAAGGTATTTAATTGTGGGGTCCCAATTTTCTACGTAGCATATCCTCTTAAGGAAATAAGGTACAAAGTCTCGTTTTTCACATGATGCCTGTACCGCACACATCGAAAAAACCTGCTCATACTCGTATCAGATTACGGGGTACCAATTAGCTAAAATGAGCTACCAAGTACCATTTATCCAGCTTGAAATCCACCAATTAAAAGTAATTGGCTCCCTCTAAACAAATGCATAATGTTTTCTTTTATTTCTTCCATGAAAAATGAATTTCGTACCTACCAATCGGCAACTAATTGTCTGTGCATAACGCTATTTACATGAACCTAAATTGAAGCACGTACTCCCTTACCTACATAACATTACGCATAACTAACCTAAATACTAACATAACCTAACATAACTACCTATCTCATAAACTAACTCTATAGAATAATTGAATAATGACGCTCCCTGTAATTAAGTCTCAATGTCCGTGGCTATAAAAGAAAATAATAAAAACATGTTAACGATTGGGAATGTATCACATTAAATTTATATATTATATTTTTGCAAAACATCCCGGGCTCTCAGTGAACTTATGGTTTTCCCTGCATTTTAGTATCTTTCGCTACCTCTTAGAGTACTATTATTTATTGGTTTCCAATTGATACGTAGTATAAGGAAAGCTTTGTGATGGTCGAAATTTTCGATTCCGAGATTTCAACGGATTTACACGTTTTGAGGTTCCAGGAACCCAAAAAGGTGGTTTTTACGAAATGTCTTGGACGACTGAACTAAAGGAAGCCTCAACAAATCATTCTACAGCTTTTTTGACGAGACTCCTCATTTTTTTTTTTTAAAGGAACAAGTCTGTTCATCGATTTGCGGGAAAACTACTCGGTGGATTTGGATGAAATTTGGCAAATAGGTTTAAAAAAATCTTAACTCGATACCATTTTTTTTATTTCGGGCTAACTCAATTTGGGGGGTTTTATTCTCAAAAAGCGTCTAAAAAATTTATTTCTCAAAAACGGTTCCAGGATTTCATTTAAATACACATATATTGTATTCGTTATTAATGTTAACAAAATGCGGTGGGTCGCTTGCCCGCTTGCCCGCTTGCGCCTTGATAGTTTGCTTCTGGGGGTAAAAAAATAAAAATAACTCAATTTTCATTAAAAATGACGAAAAAATAATTTTTCTTCGGAACCTTTCTGTCGATGATGTCTACCTTCAGGTATGTTTTAGGTGTTTAATATAGTAACATAACCAAGCAGGTTGCTTTCCCAAAAAAATAGTAGGTTCTGTGCAAAAAAATTTTTTTTGAAGAAATTATGGAAAATTCACCCTCCAACACAATGCGTGCCCTGTCATTGTTACTACATTTACAATGTATTGGTCTGTTCGTTCTAGAATATTCAGTGGACTCCACCCCCCCCCCCCCCACCAGGGATCCGAAATTTAACCATAGGGAAATTATTTACTATGAAATTAGTCAAATTACACATTATGTCTATCTACTAATTTATAAAATAAATTGGAAAGCATGTTCGAGTAATCTCGGACCGGTTCTTTATTTATTGCCATACTATGCATATCAAGGGCGTCTCCAGCTCTCGGGCATAATATTTAGCCATATTATTATTATATTACCTTTTAATACCTTCTAAATTGTATTTAACGCTTAGGCTTAGGTCGACGAATGAACTAAAGCAGAGACAGGCGTAGGAGCTGCTATAGCAGCTGGTAGCCAAGACGAAAAAGGAATTTGAGCACTCTTAGTTATTGCAGCAAGTAATATAAATACCCCAATAATATAAAATATATTATCAGAATAATTAAAATAAAATAAATAATTTCAACTGCCAAAATTAATTATTCAAGCAATTCCCATTAAAAGCATTACATCTCCAATACGATTAGTTATCGCTGTAACTACTCATATTTGAACTAACAAATTAAAAAGTTAAGCCCAGTAAAATATTAAATTTAAAATACTTATTGTTCCAATATTTGAGTTTGTATTAGGGGGAGTTGTAAGTACAATAATTTTTGCACCTTCAGTCCCTGTCCAACTTAGTAGTAGTAGTAGTGTTCGTCGGGGGTTAATAACGACTTAGGCCTCATATTTGGGCCCATAGAGCGACCCCGACTTGACTGTCCTACGCCAGCCCATAGGACAGTGGACCTCCTGATTATAGTGGATTCCGAACCACTTGGGAAACACAGTGAAGTCACACGATTAGTTCGGAGGTGACCAGGTCAAGTCTTACCATGTTTCCCTACCGGCACTGTGCACACGACCAAGTTATCTGCAGCTTTGAACCTGCTCTGGTTCGCTGGATTCAACTTGGTATGGCGGCCGGTCCCTGTCCAACTTAGTAATGAACCCAAATTCAAGCAAAGGCTTTGAAGTTAACTTGGGAACAAACCAAGTCAAGATTTATTCATGAAAAAAAAAAACGAAACCAAATCAAACTAATATAATATACGCATATTTTTTTAAGTTGAGCGAAACTTTAAACAAGTCCAATGTCCATATCTGGTAACGCCCATGTTACGAATAACGTCACCCTAAAGTCGGAAGGGCGTACGTAGAAAACAACATTTCGGCATAAATTGCGCTTAAAGATGCTTTTACTCATAACAAACAGTCCGATACGCCCTTCTAATCGAAAATTTTAGCCTTATATTTCACGATTGATTTTTTTTTCTGTATATGCAGAGGTAGAGCTCATGATAAGGTCACTAAAACCAATCGTAACTACGCCAAAAATGTTGGTTACACCCTTCTTACTTTAGGGTGACGATATTTTGACTTGACTAGGCGCATCCAGCCCGGGGGGACTTTTGGCCGCTGCCACTACACCACGCCATCTCGGAGGATCTTCCGCCGCTAGACGATATTTTCGTAGTACGTTTTCATTATTTTTTTCAAATTTTTTTTTCAGACGGGTCACATTCGGACATCAGATGGGAGTTATTTTATTAAGCCCACTGAGCACAGCCTGAACCACAGCACGCCTTCTTTACATGTTATCTATCGAGAATCTGCTGGCAAAGCAACCTGTGGAGTTATCGGTAAGTTGCATTACTGCAGTAAAAGGGCTGCCAAAAACCCGACCCATTTTTGTTAAGTTCTTGTCTTACCTCTTCTATCGAAGATTGACGATCATCATGGCAATGGTAGTCATAATGACTAAACTAGGGAATTGTAATTCAGGAGTTTCCCGTTGCCTTGTGCATCCTTATGCCATTGACTCGCTTCTTATTGACACAGTCTCAACAACTTAATTTACTACAAGTATATACAGTGGCCTAATAGAAAGGTAGCATGTCATGCAAGGCAGAAGGGCCCCTGGCCATAGGGGGCTCCCGCCGAAAGGAAGAAAAACGTACATTTTTGGGGGGGAAAATATTAAAATTAAAAAAAAAGTAATTTAAGAAAATAAAATGAAAGTTTAGGCCTAGTAATGCAAATAATTGTAAGGGGGGGGGGGCACTCCTCTTACGTAAGGGCCCCAAAAATGTGTTATGCCACTGAGTATATATGTACTAGTGAGGTCTCCCCCTTGCCCCAGTCTAAAATTAAAAATACTCAACGATATATGATGCATAAAGTAGTCTTCTACAACTTAAATTAATCACATCTTTAATAACTTTCTTAGTTAAGAGTGTACGGTATGTCCTGTAGGAAATAGGTACCCCAAAATCCGTTTTTACAGGTTTCTTATTTTTTATTTAAGCCAGATTTTAAAAGTTTGGCTCATTTAAGTTGTAGAATACTACTTTACGCATCATATAATAGAGTATTTTTTATTTTTGGTACAGTAGCTTTTTTATAAAAATGATTGAGGACTAAAATTTCGGGTATAATATATTAAAAAAACTGAAAAATTTATGAAAAAACTACAAACCAAAAATAAATAATAGCCTATGATATGATGCACAAAACAGTCTTCTACAACTTAAATGAAACAATATTTTATTAACTTGCTTAGTTATTTAAATAAAAAGTATTAAATTTCGGGCTGCCAATTTCCCACGAGACGTATTAATTAAATAAAAAATTAAAGAAATTTTACTTTTTAGGGGGCCAATTTTATGCCTAGTAGGTATATGCTCTTAAGAGCTTAGGTCCCTTAGGAAATTAGCAGCCCGAAATTTTATACTTATTGCTTTTTAATTAATTAAATAAGCAAGTTATTAAAATATTGCTTCATTAAAGTTGCAGAAGACTACATTATGCATAGTATAATAGGGTATTATTAATTTTTGGTTTTATAGTTTTTTATTGCGATCTGTGTTACGTGAAATTTGTTGTCCTATGGGCCCACACCGTGGACTGGGACTGTGTCCAACCATTCTACTACTACGTGAAATTTCAGCCCTAATTTTTTTGAAAAAAACTACGGTACCAAATATTAAAAAATACCCTATTATAATTATGATGCATGAAGTAGTCTTCTACAACTTAAAAGAGCCAAATCTTTTATATCTTACTTTGCTAATTAAAATTAAAATAAGAAAGTCTGTAAAACAACGGATTTTGGGGTCCCTATTTCCTACAGCACGTACACTCTTAAAAAAAATGAAGTGTTTAAAAGCGCAGTTAATTGGTGTACATTTTGTTCATGCGTTTATTACGCCCCGCTCAAAACAGCTTGTATACGATTTGCTTCGTTGGTAATCAAGAGACCGTGAAATCATTTAGTACCGCATTACAGTAATCGAGCCCTTTAAGCTATTTATGGCACATATAATCCAGTCTTAAATATGCTATTTATGGTGTATACCTCATCAAATTTCTGGTTTATATTGCCTTGTTTGAAATCTTGCCTAAATTTGTAACGACCAATATTACAGGTTGAATCTGATAGCTCGCCTATCTATATATGTAGGTGCATCACGCTCTTCGTGAAATTATATATTTTGTCAACAAATTCAATTAATTGAAATATTGGGCGTAACTTACTTATCCTGAGTCCAACTCAAATGGTGCGTGAATTCAAAGAACATGAATTGTACATAGTGTAGAAATAGAAACACCCTTCTTCAAATGCACAATAAAGGCTGTTTTTTAATGACAAAAGATTAATATCGCTCCTTGATTTTCCAACTGTTCTAACTGCAAAATGCTAACTTTTCAGGAGAGCGTTCCAAAGTTTTTTCTGGTGGTTTTAATGAATTGTCTCCTACATTTCAACCAAGAAAATTTTCAATTTTTTGCAGGCTTGCAGATACGGCGGTTTGACGTAAAAAAAGAGGAAAAAAAAGAAATTTTTTGATGCAGTAAAAAAAACTATTTTTTTGCAGTTAAACAGTTGGTAAATCAAGGAGCGATATGGCTTGAATGCGTAGTGCACAGGGTATATTGTTTTAAGAAAAATAAGAAACAAAAATTAACTAGCTAACCTAGTAAATAAGTTGTAATTTTATTTATTATGCTCTAATTTAATCGATACTACATATGTTGTTCTATTTGACCCGCACTTACCCCCCCCCCTCCAAATGGGCTGGATCCGTCCCTGGCAAGGAGGCTCAATAAGTGGTATGAGGGGAACAATCCCTATCCATTACTTTGTTGTAGATTTGATTAAAAGGGCCTGCCCCATTATTGATTGATCGTACAATAGAAGGTTGCAATGATGTAGCATTTTATACCGAGAATTAAAGCCTAATTTCAGGTTCAATACGAAATAAATGAGGTTTTGTTGATACAGGTACAACATCAACTTTCCTACGCCATGTCCTTTCCAACCATTTCATTGTACCCTACTAGGCCTGAATATTAGGTAGGGTGCCACCGTAGTCCAGTTGGTAGAGAACTGGACTATGAATCGGGAGATCGAGTTTCGAGACTAGACATAAAAAGACATTTTTCATCTCAAAATAGCTTGGTGTTTAACGGGTCTTCGGGCTTATACCCTCAATTGATTGTTGCACTGCGTTTGATCCTATAGAAGACCTAAAGGTTGTTTGTTGCTTGTTCCCAACGCCTGCCCTCAGCATTTCTGCTTTTTAAGCAACCCTGGCAGCCTGGGGGGGGGGGGAGTGAGTCTGTTTGTTAACTTGAGGCACCCTGACGGCAGACTCTTTCACCTCGGGGGAAAGGGGAGTTGGCTGACAGGGATCTGAAAGTCGTATAAGAAACAACTCGGAAACAAACGCAATACTCAATGGAGAAGGCAGTACGTTTTGTAAAAGCAAAGCGACCAAGATGACTGGGACACGTTGGAAGAAAGTCAGACGACCGCATGCCGAACAAAATGTACAAAGCAAGCATGATGGGAAGAAAACTGTTGGGACGCCTATATGAATGGACCAAAAACCAACCTCCGCCAGTTGGGAGTACGAAGATGTTGGAGTGTCGTACAAAACCGAGATGATTGGAGGAGTGCTGTTGGGCAGGCCAAAACCCATCAAGAGTAGAAGAACCAATAGGAAGAAGTAATAATTGTCTTTATTTTTCATTTAAACGAATTTTGGCCCCCTTTCATTTAGCCCATGTACAGTTCGCAAGCCCCACTGTTTCTTAGAATCGTCAAAAGTACTGAGAATGAATGAACTACTAAAAACACTAATTTTGTGATTATTTGATCCCCCTCCCCCCCATTAGATACGAAGTCCTCCGAACTGTTTATCTTGTCTTGAACCCATGCCATAGAAATTTTATGATTGAAACATAAAAAATCGGCCGAGTAGTTTGCCCGGAAGTAGATGAACAGACAGACAGACAGACATACATACAGACAGACAGACAGACATACATACAGACAGACAGACAGAGCGACAGACAGACATTTCGTAAAAAACACTTTTTTGGGTTCCTGGGATCTCAAAACGTGTAAATCCGTTGAAATCTCGGAATCGAAAATTTCGACCATCACAATGCTTTCTTTATACTACGTATAAATTGGAAAGCAAAAAGGACTGCATAGGGTAAAAGTATTCAATAATATTATACTATAGCCTACCCCTTATTATACGGTCTAAGAAAAATTGGAAAGCTTAATAGGCTACCTAAATTCCAATTCAAATCGTGTACTTTCTTACTTACTTACTTACTTAAGCAATCCATATATAGTGTCTTTTATCGAATAAATATTAGAGTTTAATCAGGGCTATAAGTCTACTGACATAAATTTGTTAAAAAAAACTTGTAGACACAAAAACGGCGCGGCGGCAAGACAACAACGTTTCCACACAGTCCTGTTTTGTGCGTCCTCAGTTGATAGCCCCAAACCTATCATATCTTTCTTCCTTGTGAAACTTTCTGGTTCTGGCCCTGAAAGGGTTAAAGAAAAATGGTGCACGTATTAAGAGCAGTAACGTTTTTCCCCTGACCTAATTGTTATATATTAAAATGCGACGTAAGTCCGCGAATTAGGCAATAATCCGAAGTGTACATTGTAGCTAAATTCTTGTATATTAAAATTCAAGAAAGTATGCGTGATAGGCGATAATATGTGATGGGGGGTGCACATGGCTTAAGAATGGGCGCTAATGAAGGAAAAGGGCGAAAACGTGCTTTTATCCTAATAGGATTTAAATTACTTCTCGTCAATGGGTTAAGACTTTCACTGAATTTTTATGAAAAATTAGGACTTTTTTTTCGCCGCCATATATCCTTTTTGCATTCCAATTTACAAGTTATTGTATGCACGGTCTCGTCATGTTCGAAGTTTTCGATTTCTTTTGTTTTCTTTTTTGTCTGGTAACTTATGTCTGTTCACGAATTTTCTGCCGAACTTCTAATATCCAATTTCACAGGAATGAGGAAATACCGATCGTAGAACTATAAATGTGATGTCATAAAGTAAAGTAAAAATAAATTTATTTCCTTCAAATTTTAGTTTTACAATGATTAGAAGCAGGGGGTGGTCCATAGGGTCCGGACCCCCCCCCCGAACTAATTTTTTGTATGCAAAATAAATAAAATAAATATATAAGGACTTTTTATTGTTTCTATTACTAAGCCAACCTAGCGGAGGTAGGGCTGTGAAGCCCTCTCTTACACTCATACTAGGAAGGCCCGTGACCGCCTGCTTTACATGCCGAAGCCGAAGCCGAAGCATGGCCAGAAAATGTAGCCAGTGTGGGACCGATCGCATGGCTTGTAGAGACTCGCACAAGTACAAGCACGCTACTACATTGCCAGCGAAGTCGATATATTCGGATATATAGTCAGTGGCGTAGAAGAATGGAGAACAAGCAGCTGCTATGGTTCGGCCACGTCCAAAGGATGGACGAGTTGGAGGTTGGCGGAAGCAAGGCAACAACGAAGAAGACCCATTGGCAGACCGAGGACAACCCTCGAGGAAAAGATTGAAAAATTAGCCGGAGCAAGAGTAAAACAATGGCCGAGCTCAAGGCGTTAGCGTCCGACCAGGACGAGTTCAGGAAATGGGTTCGGGGTGACCCCCCGTCCCCCACGCTGCACTAAGGGGGAAGAAGAAGAAGAAATTGCCGCTTATCTCCTATAACCAGACGTTATGTTTATATTGATTTTGGCGGGAGTGACTGTGTTGTGGTCTTGGCCATAGGTTGCCCGTCAACTGGTCCATAATTACAAGCCACCAGTTAATGACAATAACACGCGTATAGCCAAACTAATACACTAATGGCGGAAGGGCAGTGCACCAACTGTGACATTTCAAATCTGCCGCTGCTTCCGTGAAATAGCAGCGAGATGTTACGGCTTTTTCAGGGCCGACTTCAAATTAACTGTCACTGTGACAGCAAACTGTGACACAAACTCTTCGCTATCAATAATTCCTTATTTATTAACACGGTTTGTAATCTATAAAAAAAGACGTTTCTGAATGTAGCGGAAAAGAGAATAGTGACGCCATTTGCAATTTTTGAGCAAACCCTTACTACTTTTTTTTTTTACAGAGTCAATGGATCTTGAAATATCGGTCATAAAATCATAAACGAAAATATGTGAAAAATACCTTATAATTTTTTTTTCCTCTTCTTCAGCCGGAATATATTTATAAATAAGTTAACAATAATACCCTTGTAATACAAATAACCTGTGGGCCCCCAAGTTAATAAACTTGCCGGGGGCTCGCACAGTAAACGCTATAGATGATGCAACATGTGCAACATAATCTTTTTTCTTTCTTTCTTTCTTTTCCTTGTCCAGTATTCCCTGGACAAGGAGCATATATTACAAAAATACAATACATAATAATACCAACCCACATAGCCAAGCTAGCGCTTATTTGGGACAAAAGACTCATACAGTGCTGCTAAACAAGGCTTAATCATAATAATAATAAACGTCTTACATTTACGGGGCGAGACTAGAAAGTCTTTTACTGTCTAACCCACTTCCTAAAAACAATACAATTTCCAAAATACTTAGTCAACAAAACAAGAAAACCCTTAACTTAAACAATCTTATTTTAAATGTGTTAATAAAGAAAGACATAAAGACCTATAGAAAGAACCGGTCCGAGTTTACTCGAACATGCTTTCCAATTTATGAATTAGTAGGGAGAGAAAACGATTAATTTCATGGTTAATAATTTTCCTATGTTTAAATTTCGGATATCACGGGGGGGGGGGGGGTCGTTCACCTGACGTCACTGGAGGTGACGTAAATTCTAGATAGGACAGACCAACACATTACCACACAGCAATAATGGCAGGGCACGCAATGGATTTCAGCGTGAATCTGCTTTCATTTCAGATATCTCGTGGGGGGGGGGGGGGTCGTTCACCTGACGTCACTGGAGGTGACGTAAATTCTAAATAGGACAGACCAACACATTACCACACAGCAATACTGGCAGGGCACGCAATGCATTTGAGCGTGAATTTTCTATTATTTTTTTTAAAAAAACATTTTTTTGTACAAAAACAAATACTTTTTTGGGAAAGCAAACTGTCCGGTTTCGTTACTCAATTTAACACCTAAAACATGCCTGAAGGTGGAAATCATCGATAGAAAGGTTTCGCAGAAAAATTATTTTTTAGTCATTTTTCATTAAAATTTAGTTATTTTTATTTTTTTACCCCCAGAAGCAATCTATCAAGGGGCAAGCGACCCCCCGCATTTTATCAACATTAATAACGACTAGAATATATGTGAATTTAAAAGAATGCGCTGGAGCCGTTTTTGAGAAATAATTTTTTTAGACGTTTTTTTTGGAGTTTTTTGAAAATAAAACCCCCCCAAATTGAGTTAGCCCAAAATAAAAAAAAAAGATCCCGAGGTATGATTTTTGTGAACCTACATGTCCAATTTCACACAAATCCACCGAGTAGTTTGCCCGGAAATCGATGAACAGACAGGCAGACAGACAGACATACATACAGACAGACAGACAGACAGACAGAGCGACAGACAGACATTTCGTAAAAACCACTTTTTTGGGTTCCTGGGACCTCAAAACGTGTAAATCCGTTGAAATCTCGGAATCGAAAATTTCGACCATCACAAAGCTTTCCTTATACTACGTATAAATTGGAAAGCAATAACTCGTATTCTAAATCTGTCGGTCTCAGTTGTTATAGCAGCCGGTGGTGGATCCAGCTTTTTATTTGAAGGAGGTCATGGCCGAAATTGGCGCCCATTGCTAACAAAGCTAGCCCAGTTTACGGTAGCCTACTTTTATTAATAATTTTTTGTCAATTATTGTCTATAATACTTTTTTTTACAAAGTTTGTCTCATTTTGCTTGGTGCCCATATGGGCACTTGAAGGGGGTGATGGCCCCTTGACACCCCCCTCCCCCCGTGGGTCCGCCACTGATAGCAGCAGACGCCACAAGTCTCTAGCCCATTTGCATAAAGGCAGACAACTCCTAAATTTGAAAATGTGCCAGCGCTAATTTGCATTGTACACGTTCCAAGTTCCATAAGAATATGGCCCGCTAATTCAACAAAAACCAGCAAAAAATAAATCTTCGGGCGTAGTGGACCACGACAACCATATCGAATTCCTTGCACCTTCAGGGCTATCGTATAAGATTATACAAAGAAATGTCTTGGGCTCTTAGGACTACATATGCCGCGTAGCATCAAATAAACACCTCATGCTTAAGCCATTAGCCGATTTGACAGTTGAATTAGCCGTGGATGATTGGGAGTTTATATGGGGTTGTTGAGGTCATGGTGTTTTAGCTCCCTGCGGGCCTACTATGGCGATTATTATTTTTTTATATTAACCTGCAGATCTACGATCATGGCGTTTTGGGATTATTATAATACCGGGGTTTATTTTTTAATGCCACAGTAGTTAGGTGTCACGTGACGGTGTTAAAATATGCGCGGCAAATGTAAATTAATAAATTATTAGAATACAAAAGAATGATTGCATTGTTTAATAATTTGAAGGAAATAAGCATTTAAAAAATTAAATAGGTAATAAAATAAAAAATTAAACAATTAAACGTAGAGGTAGAAGAACCTCATTGTGATAGTAAATGTAGTTTTGACGTGGTAGCAGACATTTTTAGTGTGTCTTTAATGTCTGCTACCACGTCAAAACTACATTTACTATCACTATTGACGTTGGTGGAATCCCCGCCGTACTACAATTTGCTCTTTGCGCCGCCCCTCCCCCCTTGACCTACATTAGGCACCGCGAACGCCAGCATACTGCTGCTTATTAATAATAAAAACAACTTAATAATAACAACAATAGCAACTTGTAAATAAATACCCATACAAATTCCACATCCGTCATGGTAAAGGGGGCTTATCACTGGAGGCACCTGCTCTGCATTCTGACACATGGGCAGGCTCATTTTATTAGACAAGCCTGACGGAGCCCCATTGTTTATAAAAGTGACACACCTGTCTGTTTTATGACAGATAAGGGTACCCAAACTTTGGTAGGTGGTTAAAAAGTCAACTCCAATCAATGGGTCCATTTTGTCTTGTTTTGGCTTTTTGGGTACATTATTCTACCGAAATTGTGTGTAAATGTATAAGGCATTACCATGGCCTTGCCCGGGGGGTGGTCCATGGGGTCCGGACCCCCCCCCCCGAAATAAATTTTTGTATGTAAACCTGTATGGTTTGAAGAATTTATCCATTAATAAATTACGTTGGTATAACAATTTTTTGGACCCCCCCCCCCCCGAAATCAAAAGTTGGGCACGGCCTTGAGGCATTCCTATATGTTTTTGGCTCTTTTTTAAAGGTATGATTTAGATTTTAAATTATATGGATGCTGCTCTACTGGAAATACTGAAGAGGCAAGTATTGCTTCGCCAACGGCTATACCAAGTTAAATCCGCGAGAATAGGGACTGCTCAAACCCGCAGCAAACTTGGTAGTGTTCACATCGCTGGCAGGGGAGCAGAGTAGGATATGATAAAGCGCTGAAACTACCTGTCAGTCTCCAAATTATTCGTGTTACATAACTATGTTCCCCAAAACGTATCTGCCCTTAGGGTGCCTCCAGTTAACAGACTTATTCCCCCAGCCAGGCTGGCAGGGTTGCTTAAAGCAGAAATGCTGACCTAGGCGTTGGAAAACAAAAAAAAAACAAAAATACGTATTCCATCGGGTATATTGTAGCATTATATGGTATATAATACTGACTTGAGATGTAACCTCCTTGTTAAAACCGAAATTAGAGGTTTGACTGGGGGTCTTTGGGTATAGTCCACGCAAAATGAGAAACGTATGGACATGGAATGTTTTGATCCTGTGCAACACTGTAGAAATATTCATTGCACCATTTTGTGTTACCTTGTTGCATTGGATGCAAGGCAAAACAAAAATTGTGCAAGGAATATTTTTACAGTGCTGCACAGGATCGAAACATTCCATATCCATACTTTTCTCATTTTGCGTGGCTTACCTGTGTCCTGTGGTCTAGAAAAATATGAATGTGTATTACCCTGTGAATGCCTTCAAAAGATGGGCTCTCTCTTAAAGTCCGAAAGTGCCTGCAAAAACGTGATTATGCAAAATGTTAGATCATTACAGTCGCTGTATTGATTGCAATCAGAAACTGTACATATTATGTACTCGTACCCGTATGTGCAAATCTAATTGGAAAAATGGTGATGACATTTTACCGCCAAATAATGGAGTTCAGGCGCGGATCCAGAATGAGACCAAGGAGGGGGCTAAGATTAAATACGAAAAAAAAAATTTGGAAAATAGGGCTGAAATATTGGGGTTTTACGCATTCTCAGAGCAATGAGGGATCTATATTATAGATAATTAATACAATCGAGCACAAGGGGGGCCCGGAGGTCTCCCCCGGGAGAAAAATTGTGAAAAATAGGACTGAAATAGTGGGGTTTTACGCATTTTGAGGTCTTAATGGGAGGGGGACTAAGGCCCCCCCCCCCCGCACCTGATGGAGTTTCGTACTGACAAAAAAAATTCGGGTACCTGCGGTTTTCGAACCTGGCGCCTTTTGGGTGACAGTCTCCGTCCATCCTAATGGGATGCTGGTGTGCGTATAATAGTGGGACAGATGAGATGCAAATGATTGGACCGCCACGCAAGCGCAGTGAACCGTCCCAAGGTCAATAATATGCAAATCGTCTATTGACACGCAGCCCGTCTACAGTTTGACTCATACTCCCATGCCATAATTACCGATTAAATTGGCGGGCAATTCAAAAAATTTACACAGGCAGACCCCACACGTTGGTGCCTAGATATAGTCGGGTTAGGACTAGAATTCTGCTTCTTCTTTCTACTTTTAATGTCTATTCTATCGAAGATTGGCGATAATCATGGCAATTTGGACCTTAAAAACTACTGCTTTGAAAAGGAAAGTCGTGCTCTTGCCAAACTTCTGCCTCAGGTTTTTCAACCCGGATGTTCTTATTCTGCCGGGAGCCCTCTGACCTTCTATCTTCCCAATGATTATTGCAGATACAAGGCGATACTTTTCGTTCCTCATCTCATGACCGAAGTATGTTAGTTTCCGTTTCTCAACCGTCAGCAGCAACTCGGCTTCTGTTTCAATTCGCCTCAGGACCTCAGCATTAGGGACACCATCTCTCCAGAGCGCTGAATTCATCTAGATACCCACATTTCAAATGCACTGGTTCTGTTCTCCATAGCTTGTGTTTTGATATCCTTTCGTACCATATATAGATCAATTAGCATAGCATTTCACCATTCGCAATCCAAGGTTGTAGAGGAGCTTTGCTGCTAACGAGGGCTGTTACTTTTAGAAATGTAGAGGGTGATTGAGTTTTCCTAACCGAATTCTGTTATACAATACAATAAAAATATTGCTTATTTAATTAATAAGTTTATAATTTAGATTCAAAAATTCAGCGCGAGTCACGTTTCTGTTCTGCTCTTGTTAGGAACATGTCTACGTTCTGTTATGAGTTGAGGAAAGGAAAGAATATAATTTTACGTATAAATTACTTTATTCTTCGAGTACAGCTTCTATAAAAACCGAACTTGCTTCATTTTGTGACCATGCTTCGGAGGGCATGTAAAGCAGGAGGTCCCCGGCCTTCCTAGTTGAGTGTTAGAAAGGGCTCCGCATGGTTGTCTGATGGTCTAAGATCCGAAGTATGATAGACCTTCACCCATATGTTTAATGGATGAAAATTATTTTATAGGCAATTTAGTAAGCTAAAAATTAAAAAAAAATGGGGTTGCATGAAATAAATCATGGCCAAGCTACAATTAATTCAAAATTAAAAAATCCATTTTTTTGTTTTAAAATTTGCACCGATGTGTTTAACGAAAAATGTTCACACTAACACTAAAATTTTTTCGTTAAACACTACGGTGCAAATTTATAAGAAAACGTGATTTTTGAATTTTTAATTAATTATTGTAGTCTGACCAGGATTTTTTCAGGCAACCCTATTCTTTTTATAATTCTTAGCTTACTAAATTTCTTATAAAAAAATTTTCATTCATTAAACAGATGGGTGAAGGTCGATCTTACTTCGGATTCTCTACTATTATTATTATCATTTGAACAAAAAGTCATTACTTATTATCTACTTTCTACTTTCCCTGACTTTTCTCATTATACCAGAGGTATGTGAGTACCCCCACCAGGGCTTGTGGTCCAGAGGTTAAGACGACGTCCGGTTAGGCGTAGATCGTGGGTTCGAATCACGCCAAGCCGAGTTTTTTCCATATCCTCTAATTTCGTTTATAACGAGGAGGTTACCTCTTCAAGCAAAGTTAATTTGATGTCAGTGTTATATATACTATATAATTCTTACAATGTATGTGAGTACCCCTATATGCTTATATTAGACTATAAGATTGAGCGGGCTCGTCGAAAAAAACTCCATTGGAAGACCGCACACGTTGGCATCATAATGAAATCAAGTCAGTACATGCGGCTAATTCCTTATAGGTTTGACAAGTACCTTGTTCGTTTGGCAAGGATTTGCATTCCTGACATTTGGCGCTGGCAGATGCATACACTGTACATAGGACCTCATAGGCACGCCTGCAGCCCATTCTTCTGCGATTAGGCTACATTATACGATCAAATATTCAAGCTAATTCAAGTAACATATATGGTCAAGCCAATGGCATAGCTTTTTGTTTGTTTTCCAATGCCTACCTTCAGTACTTTCGCTTTAAGAAACCCAGGCGGGTGGGAGGGGGGAGTCTGCGGAGTTACGCAGAATTTTAATATATAACAATAAAGACAAAGGAAAAAACTTTACTGCTTGTAATACTTCTTCTTTAACCCCTTGATGACTTAAGGGTCACTGAGGTTTGTGACAATCTAAAATATTTGCTGAGGATTGGTTATTTTTTTGTGTCTTCAAGCTTCTTAACAAATGTATTTTAGTATGGTGGAGAAAAGATGAAGTTAAGAAGTTGGCATGACTCATCTTCAGCCGCAAGATGAATGAGGAAAGACGTTAACAAAGTGGATACAGCTGTAAGAACCATAGCAGCAGAAATAGACACGAGTATCCTGAAGTAGTACTGGAAAGCGGTTAACAAAGAGGATACAGCTGTAAGAACCATAGCAGCAGAAAAAGACACGAGTATCCTGAAGTAATACTGGAAAGCGGTTAACAAAGAGGATACAGCTGTAAGAACTATAGCAGCAGAAAAAGACACGAGTATCCTGAAGTAATACTGGAAAGCGGTTAACAAAGAGGATACAGCTGTAAGAACTATAGCAGCAGAAAAAGACACAAGTATCCTGAAGTAATACTGGAAAGCGGTTAACAAAGAGGATACAGCTGTAAGAACCATAGCAGCAGAAAAAGACACGAGTATCCTGAAGTAATACTGGAAAGCGGTTAACAAAGAGGATACAGCTGCGTAAGAACCATAGCAGCAGAAAACGACACGAGTATCCTGAAGTAATACTGGAAAGCGGTTAACAAAGAGGATACAGCTGTAAGAACTATAGCAGCAGAAAAAGACACAAGTATCCTGAAGTAATACTGGGAAGCGGTTAACAAAGAGGAAACAGCTGTAAGAACCATAGCAACAGAAAAAGACACGAGTATCCTGGAGTAATACTGGAAAGCGGTTTCAGGATAGTTCGTAAAGGAGGGATAAAGGACTACGGCTCTGATTACACACTCTAATATTTATTCGATCCAAGAAATATTTGGATTATGATAAAGCGCGGGAACGGCGACTATCATGGTGGGGCTATAACTAAAGAAGGCGGCCAGATTAGCTTATAAGGCGGATGAAACATATCGAAGCCGAGGGAAAAAGAAGACGAGGACGGCCCAGGCTGACAGTAGAAGCAAAAGTCCACCAAGACCTCAGAATTGTAGGAACTGCAGCCGAAGCACAGAATCGCAAGGAGTGGAGGAGAACCTGCCGTATCGCTGACCCCTCTTAGGGATAAAAGCGAGGAGAAAGGAGAAAGACATATTTGTATTATTGATGTTGAAGTATACGAGTTGTTACTGAATTTTTTGTAGTCTATTACACTTTCCAAATTTTCTTAGGCCCATATACTATAATATGGTACAATATTAATGAATACTATCAGCCTATTTAGTCCTTGTTTATGTCTCGATCTCATCTATGAGATGTAAACAGTGATTCTGTTCTTCTTGTTCAACATAGTTTACATTATCGCTGGCTAGACGAGCGATTTTACTTTCGTTGATGGCATGCCGCTGTGGCCAAGGCTAAACTAGACATTTACTAAATAGTTTTTTAATGACGGGTTTCCAAATTTAAATACAGTTGGTACCGTAGTTTTGATCCAGAGAGTAATAATTAATTCAACACTGACCTGATCTCGAAGAAGGAATGTTGGTATATCCTTAAAAACGAATTTATAGAAAATATTCGTTGGAGAGGAGATAAGCCGTTTTATAAAAGCGTAACGTCCAAGGTGGCTGGGGTGCGTCGTAAGAATGTCAGAAGACCGCATGCCGAATAAAATAAATGTACACAGAAAGCATGACAGGAAGACGTCCACGAAACCGCCGGAATGACGTATTCGAAACCGGTATCTGCTGGGTGGTAGTCCGTAGATAGTCAAGTGAGGTGCAAAATCGAGAGGACTGAAGCAGTGTTGTTGAGCCGTCCAAAGCCCATCAAGGGCGTGAAGCCAGAAGGATTAGCAGACGATACGTTGATGATGATTTGATCATTGAATACCAACATATGTACTGCAGTTTTCAGAAAGGTACATAGTGAAGCGCCGTCCATATTCGAAAAGACTGGATTACTATTGTTGAGCAGGCCTAATGCCATCAAGGCATATACAGCCAGAAGGAGAAGAAGACTATGCACGTTGATGTTGATTGAATACCAATTTAGTCGTCAATGTAGCTGAGCTTCTGAGTAATGCCTTATAGTCTCAGAGGCGAAAAAGCGAAAATTCCTAATCTATACCGTACCTCCTCGTGGTGAAGATGGAAGCGCGTAATGGCGACTGAACAGATAGGGGACCGAATTTGGGCCGGGATAAGCGAAAGGGTTAGGGACTACGTGTTTTCATTTAGGATTAGGTGTTTTTGCTTTCCAATTTATACGTAGTATAAGGAAAGCTTTGTGATGGTCGAAATGTTCGATTCCGAGATTTCAACGGATTTACACGTTTTGAGGTCCCAGAAACCAAAAAAAAGTGGTTTTTACGAAATGTCTGTCTGTCTGTCGCTCTGTCTGTCACTCTGTCTGTCTGTTCGTCGATTTCCGGGCAAACTACTCGGTCGATTTTGATGAAATTCGACACGTAGGTTCAAAAAAATAATACTTCGGGATCATTTTTTTTATTTTGGGCTAACTCAATTTGGGGGGGTTTTATTCTCAAAAAACTCCAAAAAGACGTCTAAAAAAATTATTTCTAGAAAACGGCTCCAACGGTTTCTTTTAAATTCACATATATTGTAGTCGTTATTAATGTTGACAAAATGCGGGGGGTCGCTTGCCCCTTGATAGTTTGCTTCTGGGGGTAAAAAAAATAAAAATAACTAAATTTTAATGAAAAATGATTAAAAAATAATTTTTCTGTGAAACCTTTCCATCGATGATTTCTACCTTCAGGCATGTTTTAGGTGTTATTTGAGTAACGAAACCGGACAGGTTGCTTTCCCAAAAAATTATTTGGTTTTGTGCAGAAAAAAATGTTTTTGAAAAAATGATAGAAAATTCACAGTGAAATGCATTGCGTGCCCTGCCATTATGGCTGTGTCGTAATTTGTTGGTCTGACCTATCTAGAATTTACCTCACCTCCAGTGACGTCAGGTGGACCCCCCCCCCCCCGTGATATCCGAAATTTAACCATAGGAAAATTATTTACCATGAAATTACTCATTTTCTCTCGCTAAAATTTACTACTTGATAAATTGGAAAGTATGTTCGAGTAAACTCGGACCGGTTCTTTAAGCTTTGAGCGTTCGTAACTTGTAGTGTTTTACATGGCTAGGTTGTTAGCCTTGCGCATAACCCTCTGGGGGGGGGGGGGGTTTGCCCCTCACGAGCTCTCTAGGTTTCTGTCCCTGTTTCTGTTAGGGCAGGTCCATTAGCCTTTGAGGATCCCGTCTCTTCTTGCAAGGCTGCAAGTTAGTTGGGTTGTGTTCTTCTTCTGCCTCCTCCGCCGTTGGAATGTTTCTAGGCATCCTCTTCCGCCTTTGGAGCCATTGACACTACCCTTCCGGTTTCGGTCCGCCCCTGGTATTTTATTTCCCAGGTACCCATTAGGCGGGGATTCCACCGACCGGCTAGGGCTAAATACAAAAACGGTGACGTGGTAGCAAACATTCAAGACTTAGGCGGGGTTTCCACCGACCTCGCATTACAGAATGCAAATGACGTTGACGGAAATGTTGGGTTTACTCCATGCCATAGTTAAAATTGATCAATGTTCATAGAGTAAAATCACAAACAAACAAACTAAAATTAAAAAATGGCGTCATGGGATATGTTAATTACAAACATTTTAATAGATTTCTATAAAAAGAAAAACAAACATTTCCGTCAATGTCATTTGCATTCTGCAATGCGAGGTCGGTGGAATACCCGCCTAAGTCTAGAATGTCTGCAACCACGTCACCGTTTTTGTATTTAGCTCTAGCCGGTTGGTGGAATCCCCGCCCTAGGGACAAGTCCACGCCGAGCGTTCCCCTAGTCGCCACCTGGGGATGCAGGCGACCAGACCGGGAGCTCCCCCACCATATAGAGTAAGTAGTAGGAAAATTGGTGTATTTTAAGCTGATTTATGAATACTTTAAGGGCAGGGCTGTTTTTTATGCTGCAATAGCTTGTGGCATAGCGGTTCTTGTTTGAAATATTTGCATTGCAGCCACCTGCAGTTCGAACGATTTGATCGTTGAACACCCTATTTCTGCTATACGTAATGGTCTCAATGACTGTGTACATGAGCAAGTCTGCCAAAAAACCAGTCAGAATCAGAAAAACATGGGAGTTGGTAAGCTTCTGAGTCATCACTGACCCAGTTTTTAAGCCCCCAAAGCAATTTCTATAATGATAAGTTAAATGCCCTCCCATTTAAATGCAGCAGACCATAAAACAAAAGCTCTCAAAATGAATACCAGCCTAATAGTAATGGGCTTTGACAGTGGCAGCAATCAATCTGAAGGCGGCGTGTATTTAGAATCAACTTTGGTGGGCAGCGCGCCTCATAAGCAGGGCAGCCAACCGCGACGTGTGGCCCTGTTCACGCCCCATACATCCTTCGTCGCTTCTCCTAGAGTTCCCGCCAAAAATATTTTGAATTTCTGTTTCTACCTGCCACTTTCTCTTCGACTAGTCAAGAGGCTGTCCATTAATCCCGTGAGGTTCGAAAGGGGGGGGGCGGAAGGGGTTCGGCAAAAATCACGAAATATCACAAGGGGGGAGGGGGGTGTAGTAAGATATCACGTGTATTTATTTTTACGTCAAACGCATGATTTCTAAGCCGAAAAGCGGTGTGCCGTGTGACCTTGACTCGTCGTTACCAGGCAACGAAGAAAGTCCTCGCGCGTCGCGCTATCTGGACATTTTTATTATGGTCATTAATTTTCTAGAATAAAATAATATTATACTTTATACTATACCTGTATTTATAAATAATATTATATATTTTTTTTAGATTCTTTGTAAGTACTAAGAAATACACGCGATTTTTTTTTTTTGGGGGGGGGGAGGAGTTTTAAACCTCACTTCTTATCACCAAGGGGGAGGGAGGGGTTAAGAAATGTTTAAAAAAAACATCAAGTGATCATCATTCACGCGTTGGAAAATAAACACAAACAACTCCGTACACACACACCGGCCGGCGCAAATACTCGAAGGAGTACCGCGCCAAAACTTAAGAAATAAACTAAAACAAACACTAACCTATCAGTTCATGACCTAGTTTTACAGTCTTCACAAGCTTTACTCATGTTTATTGACAGTTTCACGTTTGAGATACGATAGTAGGCCTACACCGTACCTGAACTTGATATAGCTGGGACCTTGATGCTGCTAACATATTCATGAAGATGTTAAACGTCTAGACTCTACAAGTTGATATTCCTAGGTTCGGTACCTAGCTGATTGTCCCATTGTACGTGTTGCATACAATTCATACAATATAGGTATATCATTTGCAATGGACAACATGCATATATTACAGAGAAAAAAATACAATGTGGCAAATTGCCCTCCTTTGATTGAGTTGTCAATGCCCAAAAATAACGCCCATGATTAAATCGTATCACTTTTTATTTCATTTCATTAATTTACGACGAAATATCAGTTGGCTTTGTTAATTTGAATTTATAAAAAAGTTGTCAGTAAAATGAGTAACAGTTTATTTAACTATTAGCATTCAATTTGGGTGTAGATAAAAAAATTAAGTTGTAACTGTTACTCTATTTAACACATAGCATGAGACATCCATGATGTTAGAAAGCATCGATAGAAAGGTTTCACATATTGTATTTTAAAACTAGGACTTTTTATTGTTTCTATTACTAAGCCAACCTAGCGGAGTTAGGGCTATAATATATCATGCACTCAACTAGGAAAGCCTGGGACCGCCTGCTTTACATGCCCTCCGAAGCATGACCAGAAAATGTAGCCAGTGTGGGACTAGAACCAACAACCTTTCGGGTGAAAGCCAGAGTCCATACCACTACGCTACATGTCTGTATTTTAGTCTTTTTTATTTTTTTACCCCCAGAAGCAAACTATCAAGGGGCAAACAACTTATTGGGATTTGTTTACATAAGTAACGACGGCTGGTTTATAAAAGTTTGCCTTTTTTTTGTTTTTGGGAGGTAGAGAGGGGGTTTGCCGGTTGGTCGAACCCCCAAAGTTAGCAACGGGTTGTGTTAAAGCAACCCCTCTGGACAATTTACACCGGTGCGCGGGAATCGACAGACCAAATCTCCGCAGAAAATCTGTCGAGTGCGATGAAAAATTCAAACAATCGTTTGACGAGAGGCACGTGATGTTTGAACAGGAGGCCGTGCCTCAGGAAGAGCTTCGTCTCCAGTCCAGGAGAGGTTTACTTAGCAATGTCCCTCTGGAGCCTCCAGCCTGGTAACCTCTACGGCCGCCTCAAACGACAGGTACCAATCTCGACTGGCGGACATGGGCGACCCTAAACCAAATACGCTCTGGTGCAGACCAACAGGGCTAGATGGGGTCAGCTCGATGAAAATGACACCCTCTGCGCATGCGGCCAGCGCCAAGATTTAGAACATCTCTTCCTGTGCAGCCTTTGCCCCCACCGCTGCACACTTGAAGACCTGTGGGAGGCCAATGTGGCGGCTATGAATTTCGCCCAGTTTTGGACGCGCTTGGACACGAAAAAGTAAAGTAAGTATTTTGCCCAAAACCGCTGGAAAAACATGGGAAAAACTAGTGCAGAAGAAAGACAGGTCGCCAAAGAACCTACCCAGACACCAGTCAGTTGCGGAATTTAGGTTAACTACGGGTCATGACTACCTTCTGAAACATCTCCACCGTATAGGTGTAGCAGCGGAGCCTTTCTGCCCTCTATGCGACACCCGGGAAGAGATGGACAGAAATCATGTGCCAGGCTCTTGTCAGTAGCAGAGGTTCACCAGATTATGTGTTGTATTGGGCTTCAAGAAAGCTGATGGCGGAAGCCTAGTGCTATGGTGTAATTAAAAAAAAAAAAAAAAAAATTGCCCAAAACATGAGAAATTGTCTTGATATATTTGATATGATTTTTGTGAACTTACATGCCAGATTTCATCAAAAGTCATAGAGTAGTTTGTCACTCATTGTTAAAATTTACTTCGTATAGTCTTACAATAAAATTAAATTAAAAACACAACCGGTTTCGGCTCACGCCATCGTCAAGTGCGATTGAAAAAAGGTAAACAAAAGGTATGCAAGCTAAAACAAAATAAAATAAAACTCACTGTCAGGATAATACACAGCATCGCATAAAGTAAATAATTTAAATTGAACAATTAAACATTAACCAATGGAAGCGCCAACAAGGGGGAACTACTTAAAAAGGTTATGTCATTACGTAACGTTTTGTTTTTAACCATAGCTTCCCTAATCTCAATGGTTTCTAAATTATCAAGAAGTTTCCCCTTGTTGGCTACATGTAGTTTGTCCCCTAATCGACAGACATTCCGTAAAAAACACTTTTGCTCATTCCTGGGACTTCAAAACATGTAAAACCGTTGAAATCCCGAAACCGAAAATTTCGGCCATCACGAAGCTTTCGTTATACTAACGTATAAATTGAAAATCAATAAGAAAAACCTACATATTTACTGCCATCGAATGTATCTACTTAAAAAGAGCTGTCATTTAATGTGAAACTCGAAAATTCTTAAATACTGCTTATTTCTCCCAAAATCCCTCATTTCCAGGGGCCCAAGAAATTTATATTTGCCACCAACTTCAAATTTTAATCAAATTTTTTTACCGGGTATCAATGCTCCTCATAGTAGGCTAACAGAAATAAAAGGGGTGGTATGACTTACCCTGTATAATGGATTTTGAAAAATATTATACATAGAGCCGTCGAAAACACGTCTAGTTTTGTTTTTTTCAAAAAGATTATTAGGATACAAGCAACCCAATCAATGTATCCGAATAACCTCATCAGTCGCCTCTGTAGGTAGGTAATACCTGTGTTGATAATGTTAATATTAGCTTAGTTCACTATAGATAGACATACCTACCCCATTTCTAGTTGTATACTAGCACATTATGCCTGATATTTCCATTCATTTGGTATGTAAGTTTGCATACCCAGACGACAAGCTGTCTGCCTTCAGGTCGTGAGTGTACCTGAACCTGCTTGTACACGCTCATTTCCCTGCCACCATCTATGGAAGTCACACCTAATTCTGCACCTTGACCCTCACTGCTGTTCGTAAGAATCTCCAATCCAATCGCTTCCTTTTTGTAGGTCTCGTTATGTCTGCATTATTTTTTGACAAATTCAGCTAAAAAAAAGCTCTTGAATAACGATGAATTAAGAGACACCCGGACAATTAGTGGTGTGTCTATAGGTATAATATATCAAAACGCAAAGGAGCTTTTCATCTATTCTTCTGCTCTATGATTGATATTTCCTGTGATACTCCTAATTTTTCCTCATAAATCTAGAATTTCATTTAATTTTGTATTTTTTTTTAAATGTAATTTATTAATGGATAAATTCTTCAAGCCGTACAGGTTTACATACAAAAATTTATTTCGGGGGAGGGGGGGCGGGGTCCGGACGGCCAAGCTCCCAACTACATTTTTGGGTACCTATATTGAGGGCACAGTGGAAGGAACTAGTAGAAGAGGGTGACCAAAGAAGGAATTTAGGGATCAACTGAAGTAGGACGCATGAACTCGAACGTACCAAGAGCCGAAGAGGAAGGCGCAGGACCGAGATAACTGGAGAGTTGCAGCCAACCAATAGTTGTTATTGTGCTGACCTAAGAAGAAGAATATGGAGGTTTTGGTATCATTGGAATCCGGACATGTCCAGCTATCAAAATATGGAAGGATGAAATCACTGAAAATTTTTATGTGGGGGATAAACGTGAAAACGTATCTGCAAGGGCTTGTACTATCGTCTTTTTTAGTATAAAATACCGCTGTGTCATCTCACGTATGAAAAAGTAGTATCTGTTTGCAGATGCGGTTTTTTTTTTGTACCAATTCTTTCCGACCCAGCCAATGTCAGATTACGATTAGTGTTGAGCAGCTATCAATTTTATCGTAAGCACCAAATAGCGGCTGCACTGATTTCTTGTTTTCGGTGGCATTTCAACTGAAAGAATTAAATCGGGGCATCTAAAAACACATAAGAACCGTCATTAACTCCCAAGCAAGGAGTCATCTTAATCTAAAAACTTCAAACCCGTTTTTCTCGAAACTAAACAAAATATTAATAGGTATTGTATAGGGAGACATCTAAATACCTCAGGCTGTCGCTAGAAAGGGCTAGCTCATTAAGGTGCCCATTCCATTGACCGGCTAGGGCTATTTCCAAAACGGTGACGTGGTAGCAGACACTCAAGACTTAGGTGGCTATTCCACCGACCTCGCATTGCAGAATTGACGGAAATGTTTATTTTCCTCTATGCCATAGTTAAAATTGATCAATGATCATACAATAAAATCACAAACAAACAAACTAAAATTAAAAAATGGCTTCATGGGATATGTTAATTACAAACATTTTAATAGATTTCTATAAAAAGAAAAACAAACATTTCCGTCAATGTCACTTGCAATCTGCAATGCGAGGTCGGTGGAGACGCTACCTAAGTCTTGAGTGTCTGCTACCACGTCACCGTTTTGGAAATAGCCCTAGCCGGTCAATGGAATGGGCGCCTAAATGCGGGGTTGGGTGCTGATGGTTAATGGATTTTACGCCTTTTTTTTACTTTTTAATTATTTCACAAATTGTTTTATTATAAGGTAGCGGCACTACTGGACTTATTTTAAGCAAAAATGCATAAAGGCGTAAGAGAACTTACGCCCTTTTAATATAAAGTCCCATATGCTAGTGAAATCTATTTGCACGTCTGTGTTGTGAAACAGATCAAAGATGTCTACAGTAAAAAGGGTATGCGAAAAGTAGCAGAAGAAAAAAAAATAAGAGCAAGGGATTTGCCATAGAAATGCGCTGGGAGCAAATAATGAGAGTAATTTGCGGTAAATTATGGTGTAGAGACGTGTCAAAAGAGATGACAGCTCCTGCCACATTCTGCTGCCACGCTTTATTCCGCTTAACAAGGTAATCACACCCGCCGCGCATGGGTCACAATAACAGTGCGAATAAAAGCTAAACTAGCAGTGATGACTATCTGGATTACGTCGGCCCTGTAATTTTGCAAATGCCGCTGTGAGCTTGAAGAATTATATTGTGAAGAAGATAAATGAATAAACGTACCAGAAGGGTTCAAACCACTGCCATCAGAGTGTCTCGTCTCTTTCCTGTGTCCTCTGACGCGGGTTTGAGAAAGGAATATATGGAAAACGGAAACGAAATTTGAACCTGAGTCTTCACCTGGCCTGTTTCGCAATTTTTCTCTAATTCCCCTCTCCTGTAGAGTGTAGAGGCTCTCTACAAAGTTACAAAAATTAGTACTATGTACCTCTAATCGTTGTTATATGATAGCACACGAGATGCGGATTGTGAATCGCCTCTATGTTGTAAGTTTGGACATGAGGAGTAAGCACAGGTTAAAGAACCGGAGAACCTCCAGAGGTACTCCTATCGATAAACGCATATTATAAAACTTGTAGGACGAGAAGATAGGTCCAACTACTTCAGACGGTGCGTGACATATTAACAATCAACGAATCAGATCATCCCGACAAAAGGTGCCTCAAGGGAGAAGAAGACTTCAAGATCGGTCTGGTCTGGTGAATCTAGGCGTGGGTGGCTGCCGACGAAGGAAAGTGCAGGACCGCGCGGACTAGCGTGATGTACCTATCATCGAGCTGACCCTTTACGAGTTGTAGCGCCAAGGAGTAAGAAAAGGTTAAAGAACCGAAGCCTCCGGAGGAACTCCTAGCGATAATTACATAGTGTAAAACTCGTAGGACGAGAAATGGGTCCAACTACTTCACACGGTGCGTGGCGTATTATCTATCGACAAATCAGGTGGCTGGGGCACGTGAAGCGAACCGCAACAAGAGCATCAACGTGCCTCAAGGGAGAAGAAGACTTCAACCTAGGCATGGGTGGTTGGTGACAAAGGAGAGCGCAGGACCTCGTGACCTACTCGCATGATAGGGCTTTACGAGTTGTAGCGCCAAGGAGTAAGCACAGGTTAAATAATCGAAGCCTTCAGAGGAACTCTTAGCAATGAATGCATATTATAAAACTAGTAGGACAAGAAGTTGGGTCCAACTACTTCGCACGGTGCGTGGCGAATCGACAAATCAGGTGGCTGGGGCCTGGAGCCCGTGAAGCGGTCAGCAACAAGGGCCATCCCACAGCAGGCGCCTCAAGAGAGAAGAAGACTTCAACCCAGGCGTGTGTGGTTGACGACAAAAGAGAGGCAGGACCTCGTGGACTAGCATGATGTACCTATAATAGGGCTGACCCTTTACCATGCGTGGGTGGTTGGCGGCAAAGGAGATCGCCGGACCTCGTGACCTAGCATGATGTACCCATAATAGGACTGACCCTTTACGAGTTGTAGCACCAAGGAGTAAGCACAAGTTTAAGAATCGAAGCTTTCAGAGGAACTCTTATGCATATTATAAAACTAGTAGGACAGGGAGTTGGGTCCAACTACGTACTTCAAACAGTGCGTGGCGTGGCTGGGGCCTGGAGCCCGTGAAGCGGACAGCAACAAGGGCTTCCCCACTACAGGTGCCTCAAGGCAGAAGAAAACTTCAACCCAGGCGTGGGTGGTTGGCGACAAAAGAGAGCACAGGACCTCGTGGACTAGCGTGATGTACCTATAATAGGGCTGACCCATTACCGGGCGTGGGTGGTTGGCGACAAAGGAGAGGCAGGACCTCGTGGACTAGCGTGATGTACCTATAACAGGGCTGACCCTTTACCATGCGTGGGTGGTTGGCGGCAAAGGAGATCGCCGGACCTCGTGACCTAGCATGATGTACCCATAATAGGACTGACCCTTTACGAGTTGTAGCACCAAGGAGTAAGCACAAGTTAAAGAATCGAAGCTTTCAGAGGAACTCTTATGCATATTATAAAACTAGTAGGACAAGGAGTTGGGTCCAACTACGTACTTCAAACAGTGCGTGGCGTGGCTGGGGCCTGGAGCCCGTGAGGCGGACAGCAAGAAGGGCTTCCCCACTACAGGCGCCTCAAGGCAGAAGAAAACTTCAACCCAGGCGTGGGTGGTTGGCGACAAAAGAGAGCACAGGACCTCGTGGGCTAGCGTGATGTACCTATAACAGGGCTGACCCTTTACCGGGCGTGGGTGGTTGGCGACAAAGGAGAGGCAGGACCCCGTGGACTTGCGTGATGTACCTATAACAGGACTGACCCTTTACGAGTTGTAGCGCCAAGGAGTACGTTAAGGTTAAAGAACCGAAGCCTCCAGAGGAACTACTAACGATAAGTGCATATTAAAAAACTCGTAGGTCGAGAAGATGGGTCCAACAACTTCACACGGTGCGCGAGACGTTTATCTACCAACGAAAATTACAGCTTTTTAAAAACCCATTGAGAAATCTCGGTGATTGATAAGTAGTAGGAGTATATATCTATCTAGGAGTATTAACCTTGGGTGTACCTGTGTGCAGGTGTTATTCCTGTCTTCATGGACGTATACGATATTCATTATGGACGGGGGATAAGTACCTGGTTTGGTACCTTGCGCCTGACGCATGACCTATGATTATTCATTTTATCAGCAATTTATCGTAAATGATTATGCCTATTGATGTTTTAGTTTCTTGTTGGATTCTTTCATCTTTTTCAGTATGACGCTTTGTCCACCGTAGATTAATTTTAGATGATGGCTTTTGTCGCTATCGTTATAGTCAGTGCTTGGGCATGTTATGATAATGAGAAAGAAATAAAATAATTTAGGAGATAAATTAATCGAATCTTCAACGCAAGCTATGTTGGGTCCATACCAATTTGGATCTACCAGAACAGAACCTGTTCTAAACTGCAGCAAACTTGCTAGTGTTAACAGCGTTGGTCGGGGAACATGGTGAGTCATGAACACGCTCTGAAACTACCTGTCAGTCTGCGTGTCGAGTCCTGGTCACCTCCGAATTAATCGTGTGACTTTATTATAAATAAATAAAGACTTTTTTTGTTCTATTACTAAGCCAACCTAGCGGAGTTAGGGCTATAAAGCCCTCTCTTACACTCCACTAGGAAGGTCCGGGACCGCCTGCTTTACATGCTCTCCGAAGCATGGCCAAAAAATGTAGCAAGTGTATAGGACTGTCAGGACATGTAGAGTAGTGGTACGGACTCTGACTTTCATCCGAAAGGTTGTTGGTTCGAGTCCCACACTGGCTACATTTCCTGGCCTTGCTTCGGAGGGCATGTAAAGCAGGCGGTCCCGGGTCTTCCTAGTTGAGTGTAAGAGAGGGCTTTATAGCCCTAACTCCGCTAGGTTGGCTTAGTAATAGAACAAGAAACTCGTTATTTATTTATAGGACTCGAACCAACAACCTTTCAGTTTATTATGTTCCCCAAGTGGTTCGGAATTCACTATAATTAGGAAGTCCACCCTGTCAGTCAACTCCCCTTCTCCCTGCGGTGAAGGAGTCAGCTAGGGGATCCGCAAGTAAATGAACAGACTCACTATTGTGGCGAGGCATATTTGTATTTCGCAAGTGTCAAGGTTGTATGTCTTAACATTGCCAAGAAGAAGTCTGGCTTAAAGCAAATTTGAGAACACAGGCAAGACACCTGGAAAGCGGAGGTTGCTATTTTCAAGGAGCATACATGTTAAGCCAATGATCGGTAAGATGTCTTGAGGCAAAATTCGTTATGAACTTCCTAGCCCAATACACTTCTCAGCCAGCAACTGCTCTCTCACGAAAATTAAAAAAAAAAAGTGGCTTGTCACTTAGGGAGATAGTATACCAAATGTCTTGTTGCAAGCCACTTGGTTTCCTTTCATTACAATATTTTTAAAATTGTATGTATTTCCTTAGTGTTTCCTATGAAAGAATGGACATACTGTATACTGAAGGTTCAGTAGATACACAATGTAATATGTACTATAGGCCGGCGCGGATCTGCGGGGGGGGGGGGGGGCTATAGCCCCCCTTAGGTTCCTCAAAATGCGTAAAACCCCACTATTTCAGTCCTATTTTTCACACATTTTCTCCCGGGGGAGACCCCCGGGCCCCCCTTGTGCTTGATTGTATTAATTACCTATAATATAGAACCCTTATTGCTCTGAAAATTAGTAACACCTCAATATTTCAGCCCTATTTAAAAAAAAAATAGTATTTCATCTTAGCCCCCTCCTTGGTCTCATTCTAGTTCCGCGCCTGACTGTAGGTATATCTGTAGAGTACCTAGAGGCATAGAACCCTAGTTTTTATATAGACTCTAAACCTCAAAGTCCATACTGGTCGTATTACCGTATACTTGGGGAAATATGATTTTGCAACAATGTCAGAACCAGGACTATTAAAAACACCCACTCATACAATCGAATACTAAGACTGAAATACAATAGATCTGCTTGCCATAATTATACCCATATATGCAACTATCATACTGTACTATTTACAGCCTACAAACTCGACTTCGCTATTGTTGAGTACAAGAGTAAACCCACCCTAACTGCATTTAGTAGTCTGCATTCCAGACGTGCATCAAATGCCACATTAATTACCTGATTGTTATAATATACCCACCACTATGTGATAAATAGCCTACGCTCTTTATTAATTCTTGTAAGGGCCCGTTCGATTATCCGCCGGTAGCTTACTTGGCTAGTGGAGTTCGAGTCCCACATTTACTACATTATCTGGCCATGCTTCCGAGGGCATGTAAAGCAGGTGGTCTCGGGCCTTCCTAGTTGAGTGTAAGAGAGGGCTTTATATTTATATATCTCTTTTCGTGGCCCCCCTCAAAAAGTAAATCCTAGGTATCGTACATGCTGCTGTAATTGTAATTTTTTGAATGACTTTTTATGGGCCCAGGTTCACTTATAGCGGCTGCAGGTCAATATTTCAAGCATCAAAAACATATCAGGGACGGTGGCAAGGTGGTAGCGTGCTTGTACTTGTGCGAGTGTCTACAATCGGACAGTCGGACACAAGTACCTATTAGGGGACTTAGGCGATTGAAGAGGTTAATCGGATGCATTCATTAAATTGTTTGTACGCGATTTAACCTTTAAAAGAAAAAAAATCAGGGGTGAGAAAGGCTCCCCTGAGACAAGCTTACTATTGACTCATTGGATGAAACAGGCAAAGGCATGACATAAGGCGCATATTCTACCGACGTCAATTTTCAATGTGCATGTGGATGACGTGGTAGCAGACATCATTTATTAGTCTCTGCCATATTTTAAGGAAACTATAATGTAGATACTTAACTTATCTATTATAAATTAAGTTATAATATGGCAGAGACTCATTAATGATGTCTGCTACCACGTCATCCACAAGCACATTGAAAATTGACGTCGGTGGAATAAGCGCCAAACTAATTGCAGATACGAGCCCCTACATCGTGCTACCTATTTTCTAGAAACAGAAAAAACTAAATTATATCACACGGCTTGCCGCCGTCGCGTGCATAAATATCAACAGTTCATTAGCCGCCCATTCCACCGACCGGCTAGGGCTATTTACAAAAACGGTGACGTGGTAGCAGACATTCAAGACTTAGGTGGCGTTTCCACCGATCTCGCATTGCAGAATGCAAATGTCATTGACGGAAATTAGAATTTTTATTTTTATAGAAATCTATTAAAATGTTTGTACTTGACATATCCCATGACGCCACTCTTTAATTTTAGTTTGTTTGTGATTTTACTGTATGATCATTGATCAATTTTAACTATGACATAGAGGAAAATAAACATTTCCGTCGATTCTGCAATGCGAGGTCGGTGGAAACCCCGCCTAAGTCTTGAATGTCTGCTACCACGTCACTGTTTTTGTAAATTGCCCTAGCCTTTCGGTGGAATGGGCGCCTAACGGCCCTACCTACTTAACTATAACCATATGGCCGTGCCCAGGGGGGTGGTCCAAGGGGTCCGGACCCCCCCTCCCCGAAACAATTTTTTTTATGTAAACCTGTATTGTTTGAATAATTGGAATGCATTTATTTGAGTTTGAACACTGGATAAAATTGACTTTCATTAATAAATTACGTAAAAAATATTTTGATATTTAATATTTTATATTTATTATTTTATTTATTATTATTATTATTATTATTATTTATTATTATATTTTATATTTATTATTTATAATATTTTATAGTTTTTTAAAATCAAAACCTAGACACGGTCTTGACTATAACAATACAATATTCTTTTCTGTCACATTTTGACGGATACCGCCCATCACCATTTCAACCTACACGCATTACACTACGACCATTACGCAGCATAGAAACTGCATAGCCAGACGGCATAATGGACATAATTTATTCTTATTTAATGCCATTAAGCCAGCGAGATGTCATATAAGCTCGTACTAATTTATTTATTACAGGCCGTCCACCTCCGACCGGGCTCAGCTGGTGCCAACGAGCCATCATATATGATTTTCAAAATTGTGACACGGGACATAAAAAACAAATTTGTTTAAATGAGAAGTAAATGGGCTTGAGTACAAGGCCAATTGATCATAGCGCAGCGAGGGGTAAAAACAGGTCCAAGTCTCTCGCTCTGTATTGCCCTGTCCGCGCTGTAATGCGGGCGCTATACCGAGAGAATTTCGGGTTGTTGATGAAAACATTTAGGGGCCGGTATTAGTCTAGTTAGTTGGTAGGTGGTAGGTTTATTTGTCTGTAAAATCTCAACTGTGCTGATTGCAAAATGCGTAAAAAACCCCTAATTTGGGCCTATTCATCAATTTTTTTCTCCGGGGGATAACCCCGGGCCCTCCTTTCTCCAGGGTAGAATATTCGTAAAACCTCACTAATTTGGGCCCATTTATCGATTTTTTTTAGCTCCGGGGATCAAAGTTTTATGGTCCTAAAGCCCTCTCCAGAAATTTTGAGAATTTCCGCCAATGGGGGGGGGGGGGGAGGGGCAGTCGCTTTGCTCAGTTTGATTGAGTTAGAACAGTGTATGTTTGCTTTTAAAGTGTTTAAAGTGAGGAAGAAATTAAGTGGTTCAGAATTCAAGTGTTTACCCAAGTTATTTAAAGTATATACCTTTATACCTTATTTTATACTTTATATTTCTTACAATTTCGTTCGCGACATTTTGTTTTAACGGGGTAGGGGAAGACTTGTTGATCAGGGCGGGGAAATCCTAAGGCGGGGGATTGGTTGGTAGAGAACTGAATTATGAAACAGAAGGTCGACGTTCGTGCCATAACATATAAAGAAAAGTTTTCAGCTGGCCCTTGAGTCTACCCACCCCTTCTTCTTCTCGAGATACAATCTAGGGATTGGTTTGCAGCGAATGTTGTATTCTTCTCCTCCACTCTTGTCTGTTTAGTGCCGTCCTTTTCAGTCCTTTATAGGTGTCGCACCCTAGGTCCTTCATAACATTATTGATTATATTGATCCAATTTCGATACAGAGTGTACACTACAATAAAATTATATACGACAAGGCTTCTGCCAGCTCGTGTGCTGTTTCGCTTTTGGATATACAGTACAAGTAATTCAATCGCAATACAAATACAGTAGTTAAATAATTAATGGTTTGTAGTAGTTAATGAAATCAGGCTAGTTGTATCAGTTTGCTATAATAGATAGTTAATTAGTTAGTAAATAGTTAATTCAGGTTTGTTAGTAACTTCTGTTCGCAGCCATTTGTCTAAATTTCTTTTAAATATTGATACATTTTTAGCTTTTTTAATCTCCAAGGGGAAGTTTGTTGTAGTAATGTAATCCAGTGAATTCTGTTTGTCTCTGTATTAAGGTAGTTTTGGGTCTGACTTGTATTAGTGATTGCGTTTGTATATATCGCGTGGTATGGCTGTGATTTACTGTTTCCTTCGATTTAGTATTTTTGTATATCTGCAGAGTAGATTCATTCACAAATAATTGTTGAACAGTAAGTGTATTAGATATTTCAAACAAAGTGCTTGTGGGAAAAGTGTTTGGTTTCCTATGTATAATTTTTAGGATTTTCCGTTGTATAACATTTAACTTATCTATGGTGTTTTTAAATGCTTCTCCCCATGCAGTTATTCCATATTGCAGATGTGATTGTACCAGGGCATGGTAGATTGTTTTTAACAGTATTGGGTTAGCTATATTTTTGAGTTGTACAAATTTCTAGGTAGTCTTTCAAAGTTTTTGTAACGTATACTGTACATATGTGGCCCTCCCATTTCAACTTTTAATCAATTATTAGACCTAGATATTTAGTGGCATTGGTTTGCGTGACATTGTTTACCGTGACATTCTAGGTGTTTTTTTTTATTAGAAAAATTTATAAAATTGGTTTTTGCTAGGTTAAGACTTAGGTAGTTTTCTTTTAGCCATTTCTTAAACCGAAGTCTGTATTTGCCTTTCGTTGTAGTTCCTGGCTTGACTCAGCTGTACATGTAATTATAGTATCATCTGCAAACGCGGAAATTGAGCCATTGGTTTTTAGGGTTAATAAATCGTTTATATCCTCAAGTTACTCCTTCCTCTGTCGTCCTCTTGAGTTTGTGCCTTCAACCATACCCTCAATGATGTTCTTGAGGAGCCCTTTTTGTCTCAGAATATGCCCCATCCACTTGCCTCTTCTTGTTGAAATGGTGGCCATAATATCTCTTTTTTCGTTTATTCTATGGAACACTTCTTCGTTGGTTATGTGGTCTCTCCATGGGATTTTCAATATCCTTCTGTAGCCCCACAACTCAAAGGCTTCCAGTTTTTGGTCATGTTCGTAAATGCACCATCCCTAATGGATCGTTAATTTTCGGCCGGTCTATTAATCAGTCAATCGATCAATCAATAATACCATAAATCACGGTGATAAAATTAAAGCCTCTAAGTCATCTTCTTCTTCTTCTTTAAATGCCTCTTCCATCGTAGATTGGCGATCATCATGGCGATTCGGACGTTGGAGACTGCTGCTCTAAAAAGGGAATTCGTCCTCTTGCCAAACCACTGCCTCAGGTTTTTCAACCAGGACGTTCTTCTTCTGCCGGGAGCCCTCAGTCCACCTATCTTCCCTTGGATTATTACATGTAGAAGGCGATACTTTTTGTTCCTCATCATATTACCTAAGTATGTTAGTTTCCATTTCTTAACCGTCAGCAGCAACTCGACGTCTGTATCCATTCACCTCAGAACCTCAGCATTAGGGACACAATCTGTCCAGGATTGCCCTAGGGCCGCCCAACCTTTATCGTTAGGGGGGCGTGGCTGCCGGACATGTTCCTGACCACAGCTTTCCAAATTTACCAGTGGTTCCAAGAGATCATCTAAAAGTGCTTAACTTCTTTACCCTATCCCAAACCATTGGACAACCGTAATTTTCTGTTAGATTTTAATTGTTTTTGTTGGTTGATTAATTCCTTCAATTTCATGATTATGCAATTGTGCACACTTTGTTAACACTCCGTTCAGCTTTTTAATACTATTTGTAGGTAGAAATAGTATGTATCCAATCAAGGCCGTAGCCAGGATTTTTTCGGGGGGGGGGGGGGTAGAAATTTCATTGGGTATTACATAGTGGTTTTTATTTTTCCTCACAAAATCCAATTCTATCTAGTATGAAGCCATTTCATTTCGGGGGGGGGGGGGTTTGAACCCCCCCCCCTTGGCTACGGCCATGTATCCAATGCTTACTTTATAATCGCAAAGCATACTTTTACTAATGGTAAGCAATTTTTGCTTAATGGTTAATGGCAATGGTGTAAGGCCGGCGAGATACTATCCCTTTTTAGAGGGATGAGTGCTGGCGGCGGGATGACACGACGCTGCCACACTGTCCGGTGCGACCGCGTGAAAATGGTTGATTTTACTCTTTATCCAATCAGTCGCATGGAGACATTTAATAAACTTGTCGATGTCAAACATTCCAACCGCGCGGTACAGACCGACCGCAAGGCCGTAGCCAAGATGGGTTTAGAAATTTCATTGGGTATTACATAGTGGTTTTCATTTTTCCTCTCAAAATCTGATTCTATCTAGAATCAAGCCATTTCATTTGGGGGGGGGGGGGGGTTGTTTGAACCCCCCTTGGCTACGGCCTTGACAGACCGTGTGACTGGTCTCAGTCAACTGAATGTGTAATTATCTGTCCCATCGTTCGGTCATCCTTTCCTGCCGCAGCACGATCCGGTCGATTGCGGTTGGCACGGTGCCACCGGAACAGTGTGACCGCGCCCATTACACTCCATGTATTCATGCCATCCCTTGAAACCGTTCCCAGTTGGCGGGATAGAAGGGATAGTATATCGCCGGCCTAATACTATTTAGCAAGGGGTTAGTTGCACTTACATTCCCTGTTAATAGCCATTAGAGGACTGATGGTTTCTAGACAAGTCATTGCTCTTGCATTATACTCTGAATTATTGGGTAAATCCGTTCCCTTTGAGGATTCGAACTACCGTTCTCCCGATTGAAATGCAAGTATACCCTAACCACTCGGCCATGGCTCTCGCCAATTTTTGTTTCCTCCGGCCTAATTGTTCCCACTCCAGTGCAACCCCAATCACTGCTTCAGTCGAGAAGGCATTGTCGCATTTAGGTCCACTGTATTTACACATTAAATCATATTATATGATTATAATTTATTATATTATTATTATATATATATATTATTATATATTATATTATATTATATGAGGGACCTGTATAATAATGTATGCCTATAAATTTGTATGTTAGGCCAATTCCTATACTGGAAGTTGGTCTGAGGTGCCCATTCCATCAACCGGTTAGGGCTATTTACAAAAACGGTGACGTGGTAGCACTGGTAGCAGACATTCAAGACTTAGGTGGCGTTTCCACCGACCTCGCATTGCAGAATGCAAATGACATTGACGGAAATTAGAATTTTTCTTTTTATAAAAATCTATTAAAATGTTTGTACTTAACATATCCCATGACGCCATTTTTTAATTTTAGTTTGTTTGTTTGTGATTTTACTGTATGATCATTGATCAATTTTAAATATGGCATAGAGGAAAATAAACATTTCCGTCAATTCTGCAATGCGAGGTCGGTGGAAACTCCACCTATGTCTTGAATGTCTGCTACCACGTCACCGTTTTTGGAAATAGCCCTAGCCGGTCAATGGAATGGGCACCTTAACACTGCCCACCATAGAACTGCCTTGTATATAATATACATATGATATATGAGGAGGCTGTTTACAAACATGGCCCACTCCAAGTTTTAGAATTTTTCAGGAGAGCGGATTTTCTGTTGAAAATTGTATTAAGTTTATAGCTATCCCCAGACTTCTCAGCGCTTCTGTGCGCAATCTGCCTGCTTTTGTCACTTTATTTTACAACGTGCAGGTGGACATTAAAATTTTCTACAAGGTCAGATCAAAACCCAATTTTGTGAAAAAGTGGAGTTGGCCACGTTTGCAACCAAGCTCCTCATTTATTAGTTATCAGTTAAAAAACCATAATTTCTAATTGTTTCAGATGATATAGCACCAAGGAGAGACAGTGAAAGAGATAATTATGAAGAAATAGATTCCAATGATAGTCATATACATTCCCGTCACAAAAGATTCTCGACCAATCGCGAATACTTCATTGAACTCATGATCACAGCCGATAGAACGATGGTCGAATACCACGGCGAGCACGAAATCGAGAACTACATTCTTACACTCATGCATATTGTAAGTTCCTAATTGGAATCTGTCAAAGAAGGAGGTACACATCATATAAGAACCGGTCCGAGTTTACTCGAACATGCTTTCGAATTTATCAATTAGTAGATAGAGAAAATAAGTAATTTCATGGTAAATAATTTTCCTATGGTTAAATTTCGGATATCACGGGGGGGGGGGGGGGGGGGTTCCACCTGATGTCACTAGAGGTGACGTAAATTCTAGATAGGACAGACCAACACATTACCACACAGCAATAATGGCAGGGCACGCAATGGATTTGACCGTGAATTAGCTTTCATTGATTCAAAAAAGTTTTTTGCACAAAACCAAATAGTTTTTTTGGGAAAGCAAACTGTCCGGTTTTGTTACTCAATTTAACACCTAAAACATGCCTGAAGTTAGAAATCCTCGATAGAAAGGTTTCGCAGAAAAATTATTTTTTAGTAATTTTTCATTAAAATTAAGTTATTTTTATTTTTTTACTCCCAGAAGCAAACTATCAAGGCGTAAGCGACCCCCCGCATTTTAATAACGACTAGAATATATGTGAATTTAAAAGAAATCGTTGGAGCCGTTTTTGAGAAATAATTTTTTTAGACTTTTTTTTTAGTTTTTTTGAAAATATAACCCCCCCCCCCCAAATTGAATTAGCCCAAAATAAAAAAAACGGTCCCGAGGTATGATTTTTACGACGAACATGCCGAATTCCATAAAAATCCACTGTGTAGTTTACCCACAAATCGACGAACAGACATTTTTTGGAGTTTTTTGAAAATAAAACCCCTCCAAATTGAGTTAGCCCAAAATAAAATAAAAATGGTCCCGAGGTATGATTTTTGTGAACCTACATGCCAAATTTCATCAAAATCGACCGAGTTGTTCGCCCGGAAATCGATGAACAGACTGACAGACATACATACAGACAGACAGACAGAGCGACTGACAGACATTTCGTAAAAACCACTTTTTTGGTTTCCTGGTACCTCAAAACGTGTAAATCCGTTGAAATCTCGGAATCGAACATTTCGACCATCACAAAGCTTTCCTTATACTACGTATAAATTGGAAAGCAAAAATGCTTAAGAAAATTTTGTTGACCATTGGTCCCCATAAACAGAGCTATAAGGGCATGGACCAGGAACCGCCACAAGCCCAGAAAAACGTGGGCCACCCTTAGGTGGGGTTTCCACATACGTTAATGGTCAATGAGAAATATGAAATTGACGTGGTAGCAGACATTTTTAGTATGTCTTTAATGTCTGCTACCACGTCAATTTCATATTTCTCATTGACCATTGACGTATATGGAAACCCCGCCTTACTGACTTGCCAATACCCAGGTCCCTGCCGAGGGCAGTCAGCGTTGCTGCTTTCAGGACCACCACCGGCCACGGCTACCTCCCTTCCTTCCTGCATCGCATCGGGGTCCTTGCCTGGGGCATCTATCCCCTGTGTAACGAAGGCGAGATGAATGCAGAGCATCTACCCGAGTGCCCAGCCCTGGCAGAAGGTGGGGAGGAACGGACGGACATCTTCCGGGAGACAGCAAGGAGATACTGGTCAGCGCGTCACCAAATGGCTGCCCGCTAACCTGCCTATCATTTGTCTGGCGCAATAAATTGTTCTTATTACAGGTGGCCGGGGTGTTCAATGATCCTTCGATAGGAAACCCGATCACGATATCGCTGGTGAAGCTGGAGATTCTGTATGGGAAGTCGTTTGCGTCGCGCAGACATCCCCACAACGGGGGTGTCAGCGCCAATGAAATGCTCGATACCTACTGCAAGTTCCAGGCACGGTCACTCAGGGACGGCTTACCTTCCTTCCACCACGACACTGCAGTTCTCCTTACCCGAGAAAACATCTGCAGAAACCCTGAAGAGGGCCTGTGTCAGACTCTTGGCCTTGCCGAACTTGGTAGAGCCTGCGAGCCTCATGGAAGCTGTGCGGTAGTGCAAGACAACGGCCTGAGCGCTGCATATACCATTGCTCACGAACTTGGCCATGTGTGAGTACCTACTACAAATAAATAAATGACTAAATAAATAATAAATCTATATTTCTGATGACATACTACGTAGAAAATTAGCACACAAAAATTTGTTGTTTTTTATTGATTTTTAATTTTTTAATTAATTAACAAAGCAAGTTATTAAATATTTGACTCTTGTGAAATGCAGAAGACTACCATACCTAATTCATGCATCATATAATAGGAAATATAAAATTTTTGGTACCGTTAGTTCGTTCATTAAAACCAGAGTGGACTAAAATTTCGCGTATTCTGGGATTTTTGGAAACACTACAAGACCGAAAAGTAAAAATACCCGATTATATGATGCACGAAGTAGTCTTCTACAACTTTAAAGTGAGCCAAATTTTTAATAACTTGTAGAAAGCTTTCTCTAAGAGATGGTCTATAAGCAAATTAGGGTAGTTAGTAGCAGTTAGTAGCCGCTGGCATGAGGGGACACTTCAACATTTGGATAAAAATTATTTTAGGAAAAATGCACGGTTATTTATTTATTTATTTAAAGCATGAATTAAAATTAATATTATCAATAGGTACCTACCGCAGTTTATGCAACGTTAACCTTGCGCATTTGAACACCTAGCTGCCCAGAAGGTGGTGTGACGCTGATAACCTACTTATAAGCGTTATATTGCTGTCTTCTTCTCGGGTTACAATCTAGGGATTGGTTTGCAGCGAATGTTGTTGTCTTCTCCTCCACTCTTATCTGTTTTGTGCGGTCCTTTTCAGTCCTATATAGGTGTCGCACGCTAGGTCCTTCATGACATCCTCTAGGTACTCCTTCCTCTGTCGTCCTCTTGAGTTGGTGCCTTCAACCATACTCTCAATGATGTTCTTGAGGAGCCCTTCGTGTCTCAGAATATACCCCATCCATTTGCCTCTTCTTGTTGAAATGGTGGCCATAATAGTTCTTTTTTCGTTTATTCTAAGGCGCACTTTTTCGTTGGTTATGAGGTCTCTCCATGGGATTTTCAAGATCCTTCTGTAGCACCACAATTCAAAGGCTTCCAGTTCATTTTTGTCATGTTCGTAAATGCACCATGTTTCACTTCCGTATAAGAGCACACTCCACACTAGAGTTTTGAGAAGTCGTTTCCTTATTTCCAAGTCGATGTTGTCAGATTCGAATATCTTGGACTTTATGTTAAAAGCTAGTCTGGCTAAGTGTATTCGGCTGGATATTGCAGTATTACCTATATGGTATATACAATATAACACTGACATGAAATTAACATTGGTTAGGCGTACATGGCGAGTTCGAATCCCGCCAAGTCCAGTTTTTTCTATATCAGCTCATTTCGGTTACTTATAAGGCGGGGTTTCCACATACGTCAATGGTCAATGAGAAATATGAAATTGACGTTTTAGCAGACATTAAAGACATACTAAAAATGTCTGCTACCACGTCAATTTCATATTTCTCATTGACCATTGACGCATGTGGAAACCCCGCCCTAGCAACTATGGTTTTCTTTGCCTTTGTCAAAGTGTCAATAATTGACGCAATTATTGTGGGACTGCTGCAGTTGCATGCGAATGGCGGAATCTTCTTTTCTTCTGCTGAGGTCACAATCTCAACTATTGGCAACTAAGCCCTGCATTTCAAAGCCCTACACTTCTCGGGCCCCTGTCCCCGGACACTCATGCTCTCCGTAGCCCCCCCCCCCCTACGGAGGTGCCTCTTACTCCCAAACAATGACGTAAGAATTTTTCACCGAGCCATTGAGCGGTTGCTTTTGAAAATTTGAACCCAACGATTTCACTCCCGGTCTGTTTTCTATTGCAGGTTGAATGTATCGCATGACGATGTGGCATCTTGTGCGAAGTACCACGAAGGAGAGCCACTTCACGCTCATGTCATGTCAAATTCCCATACACAAGGCACCAATCCATGGTCCTGGTCAACATGCAGTCGCGAAGCTGTAACCGAGTTCTTGGAGTAGGTACATTGGCATTACGTATTTTTTACGTGTAGGCTATAAAAGGTTCAATTTAGTTCCGAAATGGCATTACTGGAGTTTTTATCCATTTATAATGTATAAATAACTTAAAATATCATACTTTTTTAGAAGTTATATTGCTTTAAAAGCTGGTCATTTTTGGCGGTTAATTTTCTGCTACCACGTTTACTTGTCCAAAAAATACAATCGTCAATAATGATTGCTATGAATCATGACTCTTGAGTCTTGTTTGCATTTTAAATTTTTGCTTGAATTTGTACTGTCACTGATTAGCTCATAATTAAGTAGTATAGTGAAATTATTATGATTTTCGAAATCAGGATTTTGTATTTCCCAAGATCCTTGGTCCAACTTTTTGATGGTATGTGCATGAGTGTGTAGGCCTAAACAGAGTTAGCGCCCAAACTAATGTACTGATTTCGTTAGTTTGGTATGAACATGTGTAAAAGTCCTCCTAGAACCCAAAAGAAAAATGGCTTCACATGTTCATAGTACAATATAATGTATGCTAAAATTTATTCCAGATCAAAGCATGGTGAATGTTTACTCAATCGGCCAAGATTCGACAAATTGGAAAAATGGATGCAGAACAACGTGTACCCTGGGGAACTCATTAAAGCAGATAAGCAATGTGAATTGCTTTTTGGTGCCGGCTCAAAACATTGCCCACATTTGGTAAATATGCTTGCATCAAGTTTTCTCAGATATTTTCTTCTTGGATTGTCATATTGATTTAATTTTTATTTTTGTTACAATTTTTGAGAATATTACAAAGACAATCTAACTCACACGTACCTAATGAACAAAGACCTACCGCCCCAATGCAACCAGTGTGCTTGCCTACTTACTGTGCAGAACATACTCGCAGATTGCCCGATCTACCATGGTACAATACACAAAATCGACACTCCCTTTAATCCTGGGAGACGACACTACCAATGTCATCTCACTTTCAGCCTTTCTCCAGCACACTGAACTCCTAGCGATGATGTAATTACTATGATAATCTAGTAGTCTTGGCGCATATGCCATAAAAGCGGACCGCGCCCTAAATGATAAAAAAATGTTGATACTGTTGGTATCGCCCACCCCCACCATTCTAAGATCATGGATAATAATTCTCTACACGTTTCCAGGATGCCATAATTTGACCTTAGTAGGAACTGAAGCGTAGCCCTGTTGCAGGATGTCTGTCGGGCGCTGTGGTGCACGAAGAGAACAGATCTGGGCTGCCATACCCTGCATATGCCATGGGGAGACGGGACACCATGTGGACACGGAAAGTGGTGCCAAAAAGGCTTTTGTGTCGCCCAGGACGGCACGCCCCCTAAGAAGATCGACGGTCAGTGGGGATCCTGGAAAGAGTATGCCTTTATTTGTTTATAACAATATGTTGTTGCTTTTTTGCCTTTCGAAATCAGTCCCTCTAAGTCGCCGTTACAAGTCTTTTGTCACTTCAGGAAGCCTACCCATCAGTAGTCTAAAAGACGTATAACTAGTGTTCTAATTGGCTAATTATGACGCACAATTGATGAGAACAGGCCATAGGTACACTGGTTCACACGTGTATTACCTTTAGACCTAGCTGTCCATACTGAATCATTATTGTGTAATGGAGGACAACAGCTAGAAATTCATATCAAAATGAGTTAAACAATTCTTCTGTTTCTCTTGATATTTTTTCACAACTCTACAACTCTACGATTGATATTTCATAAGATATTTGATTTTTACGCGTATTAGGCGCAAATTCCACCGACAGTTACCGTGATATTGACATGGTAGCAGACATTTTTAGACTGTCTTTAATGTCTGCTACCACGTCAATATCACGGTAACTATCAAAAACAAGGTCGGTAGAATTTGGGCCTAAGGCTTTCCCCCTTCGATTGTCTCTTAACTTGGAAAAGTGGCAGTGAGTCAGTCACCCAGGAACGTAACACATGATACAATACGTAGGCATGTACTATAAACTCATTGTGAAAATTGACAATGAGTGACAGCAATTTTTCAAAGTTACTAAGGAGACTATTATGTATATATGCACTATAAATGCCTCAGGGGCCTGCAAAAAAAGAAGTAATGTAGTGATGATAATAACAACAATAATATTTAATAACAAGCGGTTCCCGGCGCAGCCTTCGCCTGCTGCCTCCACCACTCCAAAATCAAATTATAAACACATTCTCCAGTGAACGAATCCTCGAATCTCCTTGAACACACACAACAATATTCATCATAATCGGTCCAGTCATTTGAGAGGAGGCCCGGAACACACACACGGACAGTCGAAATATATATATATTAAGATAATTCTAATACCAATTGAGAGTTGAGAGACCTGATAATTTAAGTATTAAATTAAATAAAAAATAGAAACCAACCTATTTAGAGGTAACGCAGGGGAGTTTCAACCATCAGCTTCTTCTTAAGAATTTAATATTTTCAGGTATGGACCTTGTTCGCGGACTTGCGGAGGTGGTATCAAGAAATCAATTAGGCACTGCAATAATCCTGCACCTGAAAATGGGGGCCAACATTGTATAGGATCCCGTGTACGCTACAAGTCTTGTGCCACTGACGACTGCGGCCACGGTGCCAAAGACTTCAGACAGCTGCAATGCTCGCAGTTTGACTACAATGCCAATATTATTCGCGATCTAGGACTTCCGCCGAATACTCGCTGGGTTCCTAAGTATGGATGTAAGTAGATTTATGACTACCTATTAAAATGCTCAGCCATAGTGGACCAAGGGTAAGGTGACCATTTATAAATTTGTGATCATGTATGGGATGAAATACCGGGGGTTAGGTGGTAAGGCTTTTTTGATAGTAAGGTTGAAATGGCCATTTTTTTTTTTTTTTACCATTTTTAGCTGCCACTATACTTACAACAAATCTTGACAGGTAGGTAGTGAACTTGCAAATAAGCTAAGAATGGGGAAAAAATTTAACTGATATTTAAAAAACCTACAACAAATATTCTTTTATCTTTATTTTTTTTTTAGAATTAAAAGTTAAAAAACAGGTCACTGAGGTCGAAAACCAGGTCAAAACCAGAGGAGAAAATCAGTGCATAGGGCCAAAAAAAGGGGTGACCTGGTAAAAACAGGTCAGATGGTCACCTTAACCAAGGGACTACTACATCTCAGTGGAAATAGTGTCAGAGTAGTGATGGCCAGAGTTCTATTTAGGAGGCCGGCCGCCATACCAAGTTGAATCCTGCGGACCAGAGCAGGTTTAGAGGTATGCCGTTCCTGGTTTTTTCAGGAGCTTGCGTTACCAGTTCCAGCGATTCAAGAATAACGGTTCCTAATACGCGTTCTTTTAGGAACCAGTTCCTGGCTTAGGCTCAATCCCAATACTGGTGACTAGTAATCGTGCCCTGTCCAAATTCTGTAGGAACCAGTTTGCCAATCGTTAGCTTATGTAAAAATAAGTAAAGAAATATTATCATTAACTCTAATTTTTTACTAATTTTCCGTGGAGTAAGAACTTGTTAAGTTACTGACCGGAAATCCCCATTTAGAATTGCGTTCTTCAAGAACCTAATATATTTGTATCCGGGAGCCGTTGCAACTAGTTCCTAACTCAGGAACCGCTCTTAGGAACGGCTCCAGTAAGAACGACCCACCTCTAAGCAGGTTCAAAGCTGCAGATAACTTGGTCGTGTGCACAGTGCCGGTAGGGAAACATGGTAGGACTTGTCCTGGTCACCTCCGAACTAATCGTGTGACTTCACTGTGTTTCCCAAGTGGTTCGGAATCCACTAAAATCAGGAGGTCCACTGTCCTATGGGCTGGCGTAGGACAGTCAAGTCGGGGTCGCTCTATGGGCCCAAATATGAGGCCTAAGTCGTTATTAACCCGACGAACACCACTACTACTACTACTACAACTCTATTTAGGAGAGAAGGGAGATATGTACTTACAATAATCTCCGATGAAGTGTATTTTGTATTGCAGTCCAGCATGACGAGAGATGCAATCTGTACTGCCGCGCGTCCAATACTCACCACTACTATTCACTGCAGGAAAAGGTCATAGACGGTACTCCGTGCGCGCCTGATGTCTACGATGTTTGTGTCAATGGCAAGTGTATGCCAGCCGGCTGCGACCATATATTGCACAGTGGAATACAGTTGGGTATGTAGAGAAAGTAAACTTGAACTTGCAGATAAGATTATAATAATATATATATATTTTTGCATTAAGTATTTTTTTAATTTTTTTGTCATTAAGTATAATTATCACACTCAAGCTTCCGCTTATTCCGCTTATCGAGCGATCTTAGTGCAGTGGCACTGCAAGATATAAAATGTAATTAATAATTATTAACAATAAACCATTATATAGAGTACTCACTCTAGCCTTCTGGCAATGAATGAGATCCCTCTGAACTCGGAACGATTATATTGTTATATATATATATAATAAAATAATAAATAATATGAAATTATATACATAATAAAATGGCTAATAGTCTGTATTTGAAATTAAGTATTTTTTTATATCTTTTTTTGTTTTCCCTATTTTGTTCAATTCTTTTAGTTTAAGTGGCAATTTGTTAAATATCTCTGGTAAAACTGATTCATTGAGGCGTCTGCCTTACTTGTTATGTGTTATAGGAATATTCTGTCTCAATGTCTCTCCATTTCTCAGTTGCCTCTTATTCTGTGTGTTTCCAACAATTTTGCTTAAATAGGTACTTAAAGTAGTTATTCTTTATTATAAGATATTTTTACAGTTCTTCTTTCTTCTTTCTTTTCCTTGTCCAGTATTCCCTGGACAAGGAGCATATTTTACAAAAATACAATACATAATAATACCATCCCGTATCCCCAAGCTAGCGCTTATTTGGGACAAAAGACTCATACAGTGCTGCTAAACAAGGCTTAATCATTTATTTTTGTTATTTATTTATAATGTTTATTTTATTTTTATTTAACTTGTTATTTTAATGTCAGTTTTTATTATTATTATTATTATTATTAACTCCCATTGACCAGCCATCTTTTTATACCCGCTTTTAACTCACCCATCTGTTTAAATTTTTTCATTTGTGGAGGAAGTTCATTAAATATCTTTGGTATAAGTACTTAATAATAATAATAATAATAATAATAAATCGCCTTTAATGAAGAAAAAAACATAACCATTTACGCATTACGCAGCGAATATAGGGCCAAAGGCGCTGTCTTACACAATTAACTTCTTATCAGAATAGTGTGGTAATAAAATCTAGTCTACGATGTTTTTATTCACTCTCTACCAATCGAGTTTACACCAACACAAATAGTCATTCCAACTCATTTACTCACTCAATCAATCAATTAAATGTTATTTTGATTTGATTTAATAATAGATTTGATTTGATTTGAATCACCTGCTCACACTCACACTCGCACTCAAGGGCTTCACGATACTCACTCACACAACTTATAAGTGTACAAATCAAGGTCTTCGATGGCATAGTGGTAGCTTGTTCGTACTTGTGTGAGTCTACACATCATGCGATCGGTGACCTGTCGTATCTGAACACAGGTATTAGGTACCTACGAAGGCAACGGAAGAGGTTATTCGGATTCATTCATTGAATTGTTTGTATGCGAATAATCTTTTTTAAAAAATATCTCATGAAATATCAATTGTAAAGTTGTCAAACATTTCAGGAGAAACAAAAGACATTTCTTGAGTATTTTGATACATGATAGTTTCCGTTTCTTAACTGTCAGCTGCTACTCGTCCTTTGTATCCGGGGCGTCGGCATTGGGGGCACGATCTGTCCAAGATATGCAACCTTTTTAGGACATAGAGAATCAAGGAAAGACTGAACCCGGTGGGCCTCCAACCCGCAATCTATGTCGATGACTTCGATGGCCAGGTGGTAACGTGCTTGCACTCGTGCGAGTCCTTACACGCCATGCAATCGGAGACGTGTCGTACTCATCACGGGTAATAACCTACAGAGGCGACTGAAAAGGTCAATCTCTATTATCTTTTGCTTAAAAAAAAAAAAAAAAAAAAAAAATGTCTTGTAAGGACTTTTAATGGACCCATTCCCTTAGGTCCCTTGTCCAATGCCAACCACCCAATGGACTTCGGACATTATTTGTATTGTTTCCGTATGCATTTTTGGCCATTGGCAAACTGTTATACGTTCTCGATGTCAACCTACACATGCGATAATGGACAAGCTTACCATTGACACAATGAAACAGGCGAAAGGTTGACTTAACCAAGTACAGATACGAATCTATGCCTTACCTAAACTGTCAATTAATTATTGTTGCAGACATCTGCGGCAAGTGTGGTGGTGCCAACGACACGTGCAGGCTGGTCAAGGGACACTTCAACGTTTCGGCCCGCACCGACGGCTACAGAACCGTTGTCAAGATACCGGCGGGATCGTCCAACTTAGATGTGCGTCAAGTAAGCATTGGTGAACTGCGGGACGATAATTACTTAGGTAGGCTGCTTCTCTCGTAATATATTACTTCTGGGCCATTACACACGTGGCCGGTCAATGTAGATCCTATTATGTTGGTAAGGGAAAAAAGGGGCGGGAAATTTTGAAAACGCAATAACGTTGGTAGTTGTTTTCCTGTTGATCGAAAATGGGAATCAATGTTTGTTTCAGGCAGTTCCGAATGCCGTATTGGTGGTCTTACCTAGAGTTCTAAGAATCTTACCTTTTCTGGGTTTAAAAAAATCGTTTAATGATGTATGGCGATAATGTTAGAAAAATTTAATAATGAACACTTTGCGCCCAACCAAGCAAAACATTGGGGTTTGACTGTGTGAATAGCCGGTATTTTGGATTTCTATGTGAAAGAGGTTCATTAATCAAGCTGTGACGGAGAATTTATCAGAAAACATCATGCTGAAATGTTTTGTAAATTAGGAATCGCTGCTGTGTTTAAGAAAGAATTTACCATGAGACCTACTAAGACCGGTTCATATTCGCTCTACTAACGCTTCAGGGAACATAAGTCTGCAGATTGGGAAGAGTCTGCTTCTACGACAACCTAATCATATACGTATAATCATTTAATCGTTTAATTATTTAATCAATGCATTTTTACTTAAGGAATCGATGCTAGACAAATTTTGGGATTTTTTCAATGCCCTTTAGAGAATGTGGAACGTAGATATTGGTTAACCCTCGTTTAATCGGTTGTTATTTTTTATTTAATTTTTAATTAACATAAGTTTCCTAGATTTGGTCTGGAGAAGTTTTAGAGGACTACTTCATGCACAGTATCGTAAGGTATTTTTAATTTTTAGAGTAGTAATATTTTATTTAATGAACTTTTAACAGAGGACTAAAATTTCACGTATTGTTTAAAGTTCATTGAGAAATGGCAGCTCCAAAAAGTAAAAATACCCTGATACATTGCATTTGAAATAGTCCTCTACAACTTCCATAAACCAATTCTTTACAGCTTACGTAGTAAGTTATAAAATAAAATAAAACTGACTAATTCTTGATTGATCCAGGGGTGACCAATATCAACGATCTATGGATGAAAAAATTCTCACTCATTTATGTGCTCCGCATATCCAACTGAGGGCATTATTATTATTATTTAATTATTTATTTCACAAATTATTAACTTTCACATTAATAAAATCGTGGAATTGCATAATGCGGGGAGATTTCAAAAATTATTTTGTAAACATGAAAACCTGGTCTTTTCGACGAAGTTTATTAATTCCTCGTACCCTCAAAGCCTCGTAGCTTCGTAGCCTCAAAGATGTGGAAATGCCTGATGAAAAATTAAAAGAGTCTAAGATTTCCCAGTTAATTTATATTTGCTCACCTAAAATATATTAATATTATACACTGGTATACTAATTAATTTGAATAAATACTATGTGTTTTGAGAATTGCATTCTTTTTATGAATTTTTTATCTGACTATTTTCATATCTTTGTTTCTGTGTAACGAAAAATTAGTAAGTTTCGTCAAAAATATTAAGACATATTTTTTTACAAAACCTTTTTGAATCTCTGCCGTTAACGTTTAGCAATACAATAATGACTACGGTACGTTAATGTTAAATTTTACATTTTAATTAACGTTTAACTGAGTCCTGTTGCTGTTCTACTAGATTTCTTGTGAATTTAGTGCCCCGCCATGACACCTGGGGTAGACCTCTTCTAGTTAGGTTGGTTGCCATGTGTTTTAAATCCTGCGAGTTATTATAAGTTGAAGATGTTTAGTCTTTTTCTATTGCAGTCTATTTATTTTCTTATTTCTAGCTTTAGTGAATGCAGTCACCGGTGAAGGTGTTCTGAATCACGGCTATGTGGTTACCTCCACAATGAAGTTGTTCAATTTTGAAGGAACCAATCTTCAGTACTCCGGTTCACTCAGTAAAGTAGAACGGATAAATGCGTCTCGACCACTAAAACAAGACATTATTGTTCAGGTATAAATTATTGCCAAATAGTGTAGCTGAATGGAAAACTTTCCTATAGAATTACCTGCTGTGATTGGGTTGTCGATTCCCAATATGGCGCCTATGATAAACGTATGGAGGATTCTCGCTCTGATTGTTGAGTCTGGCTTGGGTAGGTCATTCTTTCCTGCCATAAGTAATTTTTGAATGGACAGCAGCTTTAGTTGTTAATTTATATCCAAATGATGCCGGCCGCCATACCAAGTTGAATCCAGCGGACCAGAGCAGGTTCAAAGATGCAGATAACTTGGTCGTGTGCACAGTGCCGGTAGGGAAACATGGTAGGACTTTCACCTCCTAACTAATCGTGTGATTTCACTGTGTTTCCCCTAGTGGTTCGGAATCCACTATAATCAGGAGGCCCACTGTCCTATGGGCCCACACCGTGGCCTGGGACTGTGTATAACCATGATACTACTATACCCAAATGATAGGTTAATAGTGCAATAACAGTTATTAATTTTAATGTTTACTTCATTATAATTCAAATGATCAACAAAGCCAAATGCTATTTCGTCGTAAAATTAATTAAATTAAATAAAATGTGATATCTTCATAACTTAATATTATGGGCGCTATTTTAGGGAATTGACCCCTCAATCAAGGGAAGCCATTTTGCCACTCTGCTTTTGATTTATTTCTATAGGCATTGTTATTTTAAAAACTGGCTGGTAAAAAAAATTATGTTTAACCGAGTCTAAAATGCCTGAATCGCCTGAAAATTAACATCTTTACTAACGCAAACTGCGACTGAATGCCAATTGCCAAAGGGACCTCTCACTCTAATAATATAAAAAGGACTGATATAGATCTAAAACAAAATACCGGAAGAACTGATCCAAAACAAGTAAACAAATCGTAGTGGAGCAGTGGGCGGTTGACCTTTTCATGTACTTGAGTGGTTGACCTTGTTATGTGAGTAGGAGATGTATAACGAATTGACAATAGCTAATAAGGCGGGGTTTCCACATACGTCAATGGTCAATGGGAAATATGGTTTTGACGTAGTAGCAGAATTTTTAGTATGTCTTTAATGTCTGCTAAAACGTCAATATCACATTTACCATTGGCCATTGACGTATGTGGAAACCCCGCCTAAGCACACTTAGAAGAAGGTAAGCTACTGCAGCAATACTGCATGTAGCAATCACTGTAGCTGTACTGCAGACATCTCCCAAGTGCGCGTGGTAACTTCTCATCATACATGTCCTACTCGCATAACAAGGTCAACCACTCAAGTGCATGGCAAGGTCAACTACCCATGTGCTCCACGACGATTTGTTTACTTTCTTGTTTTGGACCTACATATATCAGTTCTTCCGTTATTTTGATGTGGATGTCCTTTTTATATTATTCTCTTTCAACTAAACTTTCCAACTAACTTTTTTATTTTTTTTTCGAATGTAGTAATGCACAATATTTGAATTAAGGCTGAGATATTTTTTTCTTTTGCTTCATAGTATTTTCTTCACAGTATACCTCCTGTCATTCATTGAACCTATTTAAGGAAGAAATGCTCCGCAATAGATTTATTTATAATATGTGGCCGTCACAAACATTGTTGGGCCACTGGTGTGGCTTAGTGTAGAGTGAGGGGTTCGTATCAATTTCTTATACTCCATTCGGTTGTCATTGTCCTGAGCTCAGCCATGGTTTTACTGGTCACTAGCCGCTAGATGTCAGATGCCCGTGCGAATATTGGCATTTTAAGAAAGATTTAATCTAATTAATTAAATCTGATGCATTGAAATAGGACATGAGTATGTTTCGGGTGTGCCTGAGGTTCCAAGGTAAGTGTGTAAGGTACAAAACCGCCCACTTCAGGTTAGGTTAGCTAGTTGAGTAGCCCTTCGGTGAAAAAAAACATTACAGGCTTATAAACGTGAAATTGTACTCAGGCTGGAGGGGGAATTGTCACTTAAACTAACTACGTCTTGTAATTTATTTATTTATTGATTTTTACTTAGGAATGTATTTCAGTAACAAGGACCATAGTCCGCTTTGTATGTGTAAATTTAAAAAATGTAATAGAAACCTAGACATTGTATTGCTTAACAAGGACAATAGTCCGATTTTTTTTCTATGTCAATATTTATTAATATTTTTAAATATTAGTTATATAAGTTAAAACTTATATTAGGTATGAAGTGCCACCCTCCCACGCTTCGGCTTGAGGGGGCACAGGTTATTTCACGTTCACATGTTCATTTTGTTGAGAAATATACGGTTTTTTCTATTCTATTCTATTCTAAAGCTCGCCTAATATAAAAACTTTTTTCATTTCATTTCACTTCAGGTAATGAGCATGAAATACAACCTGAAGTTGTCTTTAAGGTGTCTATATCCTAAATATTTAGTCACTCCCATTTCCTGAATTGGGATTAAATATAAAAATTTCCTTTACATCCTGATTGCAGGTTCTAACTGTAGGGAAATACGACCCACCGGAAATCACATACCAGTACACAGTGCCTAAAGTCAACGAAGAGCTTTATTTTTGGCGCCATGTTGAGGAGTGGACGCCGTGCGACCTGTTGTGCAACGGTAAAACGGTGCGACACGTCGGCTGCTACGTTGCTGACACGAATGACATCATCAATGAGTCTTACTGCCCGCGTGGCACTAAGCCAGACCCCCTGGTGTCAGTTTGCCACACTAATTGTGATTTAAAGTGAGTTAAAGTGCACTTAGGGTCTTACTAATAATATATATTTATATATATTTTTTACATTTTGATGCATTATAGCTGGCTGATAACGATTGGTCACAGTTTTGGAACTCCATTCCTTCCCAAAAAGAAGAAGCTGTACTGTTGTCTGTTTATTGCAGTTAAGTGTAAGACCTAGTAGTAGTATGGTTAGACACAGTCCCAGGCCACGGTGTGGGCCCATAGGACAGTGGACCTCCTGATTTTAGTGGATTCCGAACCACTTGGGAAACACAGTGAAGTCACACGATTAGTTCGGAGGTGACCAGGACAAGTCCTACCATGTTTCCCTACCGGCACTGTGCACACGACCAAGTTATCTGCAGCTTTGAACCTGCTCTGGTCCGCTGGATTCAACTTGGTATGGCTGCCGGCAGTGTAAGACCTAACTTCGCATTGATTGTACCTTTTTTCTTTTTATGTCAGTTAGTATTAGTTAGACATAGGTCTGTTTGGAATATATCGCATGTGAGTAAAATTATGTTTACTTGTATGTCAGATGGCGAATAACAGGGAAATCCGAGTGCAGCAGTCATTGTGGACGTGGCAGCAGAAACGTGACCAAAGAATGTATACAGGTGTTCCATAATAGCGATGTCAACACACACGACCACATGTACTGCGGCCACTTGTCTAATACGCCCCCAGATGCTGAGGAATGCGAGGGAACCTGCGATTCTGCACACTGGAAATACTTCGAGTGGTCCCAGGTGAGATGCTCGATTACTACTTACCACTTACCAGAAGTGGAAGAGGCTCATATATCACACCTGATCTGGTCTGAAGCTGGTTATTGATGATGACGATAATTTTTTGGTTTTTGTGTTTAGTGTTCCACGACTTGCGGAACAGGAGTTCAGAACCGAGACGCTTTGTGTGTGGACGACCTGGAACGGCCAAAACCCGCTGAGAAATGCGACCGCACTGAAATGAAGACTGAAAGGCAATGTGTACTAGAAAGGTGTCCAACCTTCATCTATGGCAACTGGTCCAGTGTAAGTATTCTCTAGATATTTAGTACTTGCATTAGAATTAATTTTAATTCACATACAGGTATTGCCTATACTGATTCAAAGGGAACTAAAAAAAATGCAGTTTTGGGTAAAGGTCAAAATCATTTTTCGCGTTTATTTCAGTATCAGGCTGCCGGATGCGCCTCACTGAAAATACTCGAATTACTTCCGTATGAAGCAAGCTGCTGTAGCCTTACGAATCGGGCTGTAAAGGAGGAAGTGGTGTTACTTCTATACCAATCACCCCAACATGCGAGGAAATTATTGTTCAGAAAGAGTATTAACTAATATTTTTTTATATTGCCTCTATTATTTTTAAATTATATATATAAAATTTTAACTAGAGACCAAAATAGTGAAGAAAATGATTTTGGGTGACTTTTTTCATATTTTAATCAGTGGTCTGTCCGAAAATTTTCCCAAGTATTATTTCCTCTTAATATGTATTCAGATTCTATTCTTTGAGTTACCTCTGGTCTCGGGGTCTTCCTAGTTGAGTATCTAAGAGGGTGTAATAGCCCCAACTCCGTTATGTTGACTTAGTGGTAGACCATTGGTTTATTATGCTGTTTTCAGTGCTCAGTAACGTGCGGGACCGGTGTGAGGAGGCGGGAGATTTGGTGTCAGCGCAATCATCAGATAGTTAATATGGCTCTGTGTGGTACACCAGCACTTGTCGAGGAACGATGTGAGATGACTCTCTGCACGAAGTGGGTTACGTCGGATTGGGGCCCGGTAAGTACCAAAATATAATAGTTAGGCCTACATGTTGTATTGTATAGGAGCTGTTGCTGCATGGCGCTACGGCCTGTGAAGGGTCTTGGCCTGCTTTGCCATATCGCGCCAGCCTGCGCGGTCCTGCGCTCGCCTTCGCCAGTCATTGACGCCAAGGGCCACCTCGACGTCATCTATTCCTGACTTCTGTTTTCAATAGTATGTCTGTGTTAATTTACAGTGCTCGGCGAGTTGCGGGGCAGGTTATTCGACAAGAAGGGTCGCTTGTGTCACCGATGAGGGTGAAGAGGTCAACGACATAGACTGCCACGATTGGAAGCCGCCCAGACAGAAGGAGTGTAATAAGTCGTGTATATTTGCCAGTGATCAGTATACAAGCAGGAAGGAGCAACGAAGTCATGTCGATTGGGTCACTAAAGAGTGGTCCAAGGTACGTCGCACCCTTTTAACACTAAGTTTAGTATTATGATTTATGAACTTGTCTGGTAATTGGGTAGAAGAGGTCGATTGACACATTTGTAGATGGGTGGCATCTACATAGCAGCCAAGCCTAGGCACAAGTTCTACCTTCTTGTGGACCCTTCACATATGTGAAAGGGTATGCTATATAACCCTCTTTTATGATTTTTTTTTTAACGCTTTTTGTCACCGGACAATTTAAATGTTCCTCTACACCAGAGGTTCTCAAACGTTTTTCGTCGCGGACCCCTAAATGATATAAAATTGCGTCGCGACCCAGTAAGTTCTATATTGCAATTTTTACTTCGATTTCCTTCTTAAAAAATAGCCTTACAGTTAGGAGTAGGGGGGGGGGGGGGCAAGCCAAGGGGTGGATCCAGCGACCAATAAATATGATACCTCGCCCCGAGGCAAATTTTTCAAAAGATAGGCAAAAGGAAACGGGTTTCCAAGCATTCTTTTTATGACTCTAAAAAGGGGGCCCGGGTGCCTCCCCCGGAGGAAATTTTTTGAAATTGAAAGCAGAAAATGGTGGGTTTCCGCGTTTTTTTTATCGGTTTTGGCCTATATCTTTGGTTCCCGCCAATCTTTAAAAAATATATGACTTAAATTGAAAAATACTTGTCATTCAATTCAATTCTATCAGTGTATACGAGATCACGCCGCGACCCATTTGGAAATTTTTCGCGACCCACACTTTGAGAACTTGCTCTACATGTTGGGGCAGAGTCAGTTAACGTCACTTGTCTGGAGTCACTGGCTGAGTGTGCTGTAGCAAAAGTTGCCTTGTGGTTCTTTACTAAGGCGCAGTTTCCACCGACCGGCTAGGGCTAAATACAAATACGGTGACGTGGTAGCAGACATTCAAGACTTAGGCGGGGTTTCCACCGACCTCGCATTGCAGAATGCAAATGACATTGACGAAATTTGAATTTTTCTTTTTATAGAAATCTATTAAAACGTTTGTACTTAACATATCCCATGAAGTCATTTTTTAATTTTAGTTTGTTTGTTTGTGATTTTACTCTATGATCATTGATCAATTTTAACTATGGCATAGAGGAAAACAAACATTTCATTTGAATTCTGCAATGCGAGGTCGGTGGAAACCCGGCTAAGTCTAAGTCTTGAATGTCTGCTACCACGTCATCGTTTTTGTATTTAGCCCTAGCCGGTCGGTGGAAACCCCGCCAAACGCTTCATCAAAATGCAGAAAGTACTTTGGTGTAGGAATCTGCGGTTGGACCTTCGATTGAGAATTGTGGATTGTTATGTGTTCCCAATCGTACTATATGGTATAGGGGGATGGACGTTGACCTTTGGCGGGGTTTCCACATTCGTCAATGGTCAATGAGAAATGTGAAATTGACGTTTTAGCAGACATTAAAGACATAATAAAAATTCTGCTACCACGTCAAAACCATATTTCTCATTGACCATTGACGTATGTGGAAACCCCGCCCAAGCTATGGGGAACAGAATCAGTGCATTTGGAATGTGGATATACAAACGAATAATGCGCATATCCTGGAGAGATCGTGTTCCTGATGCTGAGGCGCGGTTTCCACCGACCTGCTAGTGCTAAATACAGATACGGTGACGTGGTAACATTCAAGACTTAGGCGGGGTTTCCACCGACCTCGCATTGCAGAATCAAAATGACATTGACGGAAATGTTTGTTTTACTCTATGCCATAGTTAAAATTGATCAATGATCATGGAGTAAAATCACAAACAAACAAACTAAAATTAAAAAATGGCTTCATAAGTACAAACATTTTAATAGATTTCTATAAAAAAGAAAAATTCAAATTTCCGTCATGTCCTTTGGATTCTGCAATGCGAGGTCGTTGGAAACCCCGCCTAAGTCTTGAATGTCTGTTACCTCGTCACCGTATTTGTATTTAGCACTAGCAGGTCGATAGAAACCGGTCCTGAGGCGGATGGATGCAGAAGCCGAGTGAAAAACGGAAACTTCGGGCATGAGACGAGGAACGAAAAATATCGCTTTCTGTATGTTATAGTCCAAGGAAAGTTAGAAGGACTGGGGGCTCCCGGCAGATGAAGAACATCCTGGTTGATAAACCTGAGGCAGTCGTTTGGCAAGAGTACGACTTCCCTTTTCAGAGCAGCATTCTCCATGGTGCCCATTCCATTGACCGGTTAGGGCTATTTCCAAAAATGGTGACGTGGTAGCAGACATTCAAGGTGGCGTTTCTATCGATCTCGCATTGCAGAATTGACGGAAATGTTTATTTTCCTCTATGCCATAGTTAAAATTGATCAATGATCATACAGTAAAATCACAAACAAACAAACTAAAATTAAAAAATGGCGTCATGGGATATGTTAAGTACAAACATTTTAATAGATTTCTATAAAAAGAAAAATTCTAATTTCCGTCAATGTCATTTGCATTCTGCAATGCGAGATCGGTGGAAACCTAACCTAAGTCTTGAATGTCTGCTACCAGTGCTACCACGTCACTGTTTTTGGAAATAGCCCTAGCCGGTCAATGGAATGGGCGCCTTTTCAGAGCAGCATTCTCCATGGTCCAAATTACCATGATGATCGCCAACCTTCCCTAGAAAAGGCATATAAAAAAGAATATACATGCTTTTTCCTTTTTTCTTATAGTCTGATCTGTTGTTTTCAGTGTTCTGCCGAGTGCGGTGGCGGTATGCAAAAGAGGGAGGTGTATTGTCCGGTCCGTCATGGAGAATCGCGAAGATGTCGCGCACCCCAGCCCGCGACCACGAGATCCTGTGCAGAGGAACCTTGTCCACCGCGATGGATCACTCAAGACTGGTCTCCGGTAAGAGTCAACGTGCGGAAAGGATGAGGGAGTTACCTCCAAGAGGGCACTGCAAAAACATACTAATAAACGAGGCTTCAGGGAATAATCACTTCTTTCTTCAGCCCACTCCCGTCCCTACCATTTAACGCTGTGTCTCCCAGCATATCCGTGATTCGAATTGTTAACAAAAAATATGGAAAAAAACTGTCAGGATTCAAACCCACGATCTACGCCTATTGGGGCATCGTCTTAATCGCTGGGCCACAAGCCCGACGGGTACAGTGCCCTCTAAATCCTCACCTCAACTTATATGCTCTGATGAACGAGATTCGTATTGCTAGACAGGTTAGCACAGCTACAAAACTATCTAACCGAGCAAGCCTGAGAGCTTACTTTATGGCATAAAGGCAATGCTTTATTCAATATATTGCAGCATTATATGGTATAAGCTTGTAGTCGATGTATGTTGACTTCGAGGATGTATACCAGTTTGTCAATTGACCAAAATTCATGCTGAATAATATGTAATATTCACTCCAATACAATATGGCGTGCCCCCTCGTCTTCTGCTGTCCACATACGTCACACCAATAATGTCCGAAAATTTAGCAGGTAGTTGGCATTGGGCAAGGTTCAAAAAATTTGATCCCTCAAATAATAATGAAGTAATAGCCTAAAAGGCCCCGCTTAGTAACAAAATGTAGACATTAGGTCATTACCTCGTCTTGCTTGTGTTTATAGTGTAGTGTGACGTGCGGGGACGGTATCAAAGAACGGCAGGTTCTTTGTCAGAGCCGCGAAGGTACTTTCATACATGACTCTCACTGCCAGCAGTTGCAGCCAAAGCCAGAACATGAGATGCCCTGTCAAGCTCGGTGCAATGTAAGATGGCGGCAAGGCAAATGGTCTGCGGTAAGAAATTTTTTCTTCTATAAGGGACTGTCACATAGTTCACTTGGTAGATAGTTCCTCGTTCCACAACCTCAAAGATAGGAAAACAGCCTTTTATTAGAAATTCATTTTAAAAAAATACAAGCATTTTTAGTAAATTTGCATTTTCGTACCGGTACCTGAATTAGTATTACCTATTCCAGAAAATCACGATAAAGTGAGTCAACCCGATTTTATAGAATAGTCGTAAATTAGACGGGTCATAGTCTGATTTTTGTTTACGATTTTTTCATCAGAATATTTGAAAATCTGTGCGTTAATGTTAAAAATGAAATGAAACTTTAAACCCAATAATGATATGGATATAGGTTAGGATTAGAAATGAAGTGATGAGAAGAGGGTTCGTGGTGGCAGAACCATAACTGGAGAGGAGAGCGAGAAGGAGTCTGCAATGGTGCGGACACGTACATCGAATGGATAACAGCAGTGTGGCACGGCTACAGGAAGAAATAGAGGGAACACGAAGAGGAGGATGACCAGGAATAGATTCAGGAACCAGATTGCAAATGTAAAGAACGCGACCAGAGATGCCTGGAAAGTGAGAGCAGCTGAAAATCGTTGGGAACCGCTCTTAGCAAAAACCATCCCCAGCAACTCGCGCCGGGACATCGCTGTGGCCACAGGACACGACTGCTTTCAGAGCCATCTCCCCAGGATAGTTATCTCTGATTCATCCAAATGCCCCCTCTGTTTCCAAGGGGAAGAATTCGCCGATCGCCTATTCAGCTGCATTGGCATAGAGGTAGAAAACCGAACTACGACACAGGAGGGATTGGCCCAGCTCTGCTATGCGGCACGGCGTCAAATGGCCGACCAGCAAAGCACGGGTGCTGGCTAAAGAAGAAAAAGAAGAAGAAGGAACCCGATTGCGAATGATCTCAGAAGATTGGGACTAGTAACAGAGAAAGTGTTAATAATTACACGTGGAGAGACAGGCAGGAGTGGAGGAGGCTCATGCATCACAACCGAGCAACTGGAACTGATTATTGATGATGATATATTGGCTTTGAAAGGCCTGCCACATTAACGGCGTTATTTTTGTGTCATTACAGTGTTCGAGTTCTTGTGGGTTTGGCATGAAGACAAGAACAATACGGTGTGTTCATGAACCGTCCGGCAACAGAATACCCGAGTCTCACTGTATGGACATCCCTAAGCCCAAGGCAAAGTCGAAGCCTTGCTTCAGGAAAGCGTGCTCTTTTATATGGCAGGAGGGACCTTGGACGCAGGTAATGTAATAATTAACCGACATGAGGATCTACAAAATCTTGACCTCCTGTTAAAACGATTCCCCGGCAAGGTAAGGATCGTGGGTTCGAATCCCGCCAAGTCCAGATTCTTATAGATCCTCTAATTAAAGTAAATTAAAGTAATTGCGGTCATAACGAGGAGGTTGCCTCTTCAAGGTAAGTTAGTTTAATGCCAGTATTATATATTCCATCCGTGGCAATGTTATTAATTTGAAAAGTCGTTTGTAAACCAATATAGGTTAGATGATAGATTAGCCATTCGGGGCTTAAGCTCGCCTAATATAAAGACCTTTTTTTATTTCATTTCATGGCATGTTTATCTGGCTCTATGTAATAAAGCACGATATAAAGGCCTTCGCTTAATATAGACCTTTCAGAATGAAAAAGATGAACGAAAAAACTAACTAACCTCGAATTTTTATGTTTGCAGTGTTCAGCGAATTGTGGTGCCGGAATTCAATCGCGAAATGTCTCGTGCCACTTCATAAACAAACATGGCTGGATGGATCCCGAGGCGCTTGAAAGTACGGCCGAGTGCGATCCGAAGAGGCAGCCCATAGAGCAGACCATGTGCAAGATAAGAGAATGCGGGGCTAGGTTCTATTGGGTGCATGATAAGTGGACGAAGGTAAGTTGTAGGCAGTTCCTAGTTTATCGTTACATGCGTTTTTCAGCTTTCCAGACGAAATTGAGTGAATAATTTAACGAATAATTGTAAATGTTAAGAATACATATGCTCCTACAGCCCGATCATGGCGATTTAGGATTATTACCGGGGTTTATTCAATTGTTTTAAAGAAATGAGTGCAAAACGCGCGGGATATTCAAATTGATAAATTGCTATTTTTGAGTGAGTTTTCCATTTTTTTTTCTCCCTTTGACGTCGGCAAATTATATTAGTTTTCAAAATTCTACCTGTACATTTTAATGTTTATTAGTAGGCTATTTCCTCCAATTATTAAGCAATGCAACCATTTTCTTGTATTATAATAATTTATTAATTTGAATTTCCCGCGCATATTGTAATACGTCACGTGACACCTTACTACTGCGGTATATAAAAATAAACACCGGTATTATAATAATACCAAATCGCCATGCTCGGGCTGCCGCTGTTACCTATTCATAGATCCGGACACTCCCGACAACCAACTCCTAGCTTTACTTCAAATTATTGAAATTCACGGCTGGTTTTACATAAATATATATTTTTTCAGTGCTCTCAACCGTGTGGAACTGAAGGTGTGCAGAGATCGAGACTGGGATGCAGGGACAGTTCTGGCCGGGCCGTCCACAACAGCAGATGTCGCGGCCAGCTGAGGCTGGGCAAACGGCGGCGACCTTGCAATTTCAAGCCTTGCAGTAAGTTATCACGTGCAATTACGATATTGAGAACTAGAGTGGCGTTAACAGACATTCGTTTAGTTAAATAATTCCTTGAAGACAAGTTTTACCTATTTTTTCTAACGCCTCCTTTCAGCGAAGACAAGTTTTACCTATTTTTTCTAACGCCTGCTTTCAGCATTTCTGCTTTAAGGAACCCTGTCAGCCTGGCGGGGGGAGTGAGTCTGTTTATTAACTCGAGGCACCCTAAGAGCAGACTCCTTCACCTTGGGGAGAAGGGGAGTTGACTGACAGGGTGGACCTCCTGGTTATGGTGGATTCCGAACCACTTGGGGAACATAGTAGTCACACGATTAATTCGGAGGTGACCAGGACTCGCCACGCACGTAGACTGACTGATGTAGTCTCAGCGCATTATCATTTCCCCTGCCAACGCTGTGTACACTGCCTTGTTTGCCGCAGTTTGAAACAGGCTGTGCTCTCGTGGATTCATCTTGGTAAGGCCGTTGGTATACATATTTTCCAAAACAATTCTTTATTTGGAAACGTTTAAAGGATCTATTACTTTGTATGCCGGCCATGGGAACCCGGCTCGCTCTAGTATGTACTTGGTCCAATTAATTAATTAATTATATATATATTATAATATTATTAATCTTAATTATTGCAGAACAGTACGCTTCTTGTAAAGAAGTTCAACAGGATACAAACGCGCGAGCTGATGGTGACTACACGCTCCTGGTGGGCGGCGTCAACACTACAATTTACTGCAAGGATATGAACACGGTGGAGCCCACCGAGTATTTGTACTTGCCCATGGAGAATGAAAATTTTGCGTGGTTCTCAGAAAAGTAAGATAGGAAGACAATCTAATAGTAGCTAGTAGACCCTACCTACAGTACCTAGTAAAACGAGACCAAGTTCAGAATGGTGACAGCGGCATGTTTCCGACTCGAAACAAGACTTGTTTGTCTAGCTTGTTCACTTACTTAGCAACCCATCCAGGGGCGTTTAACTTCAATGGAGGTTTTCGTTATACGCGGGAACTGTTCTGATTGGCCCTGATCCAAACCCACGATAGCCAACCGTGAAATTGTATTTTTTTTTTAATTTGATGTTGGTGAAACCTGTTTGTGATTTACTACAAACATCCCGTGGCTGCAGATCCTTGTCAACATGGCGGCTAGTGTAGCCTCTATAAGCTAAGTACAGGGTTGAGACTGAGTCAGATATCCGTTCTGCAATGTGTAAGACTTCGACATATTTAACGTTGATACTTATCTCTGATATTTGGCTTATGGTTAAGGGGTGCCCCGTAAGGGTTACTGTGCCTCCCGCCGTTCTAGTTAATATATTTCTATGAAAACAACGGACATTCCGACATTGGACAACACACAGCGGCCTTTAATAATATTATATATTTTTAATAAGTTTTGTGAGCCAATATAAATTTGAACTACGACGGGAAGTGAGGTGAGTAAACATATTTCATGTGCCTTTTTTTTAAACATTTTCAGTTGTATACCATCCAACACCTTACATATATTACATGGTTTTAATTTTCAAAATGGAAAATCGTTAGCATGTGCAACTCATTTGTGTAGCAAAACAACTAAAATTTGTTTAATTCATCATTCATTCCTTGTTTGTGAAGTGTTAAAGTGAGAAGGAAAAATAGTAAAAGGTACATTTGGTAAATTACAATTTTTTAAATAAAAATTTTTAAAACCTACGCACTCACTTTGTTAGATCTCTTGTCAGTGCTATGAGATATGCCCGTAAGATGTTAGCACAACCATATATGCCTAGTTAACAAAAAAATGTGAAATGTGTGACCTACAATAATTTAATCACGTTAAGTTGGACACTTACGAGTCAGTTTTGACCATGTGCAAGAGGTTATTTGAACCCACAACGTGGAAGTAACTGTTTGAAAAAGGAAAATTACGTTACAATTGCATTTTAATCTACACAATAACTTGATACACAAATTGCACCTTAATGTAGCTGGCATATACAACCTAACTTGTGTGTTGACAGTGACCTTATTCCACTAACATTTTAACTGTGGAATGGATGAAGAAACTCTTGAGCATATTCTCCTGCAATGGTCCATTCCAAGCAGGGAGAAGGACTTACTCGTGACGGCATTGGGAGGAGGAGGAATAGAAAAAATTCTGGGACGGAAGAATCTTTGGGCACTGGTGAATGAATCATCTGGCCATCGGCATCACCTGAAGCTGGAACCCAGTAGTAAGAAGTAAGAAAATGGCAGTCGTCGGTGCTGACAAGTTGAACTCCATAGTGCAAAGTAAGTATTTTCTAGCAATCTCAGATAGGGGTGACGATAGTATATTAAGGGTGTACAGCCCGTAGGAAATTGGCAGCCCGAAATAATTAACTAATCATGTTATTTAACATTTGTCTCATTAAAGTTGTAAAAGACTACTTCATGCATCCTATGATAAGATATAGTATTTCTAATATTTTAAATTGTAGCTTTTTCATCGACATGATAATATTTTGTAAACAATAACCTTATTATATGATGCATAAAGCAGACTTCTACAACTGAAATGAGCCAAATCTTTAATAACTTGCTTAGTTAATTAAATAAAAAGTTTTAAATTTCGGGCTGACAATTTCCTATGGGCTCTTTAACTAATCTGCTATTTTTCCTTTCCTATGTGTTGACCTACGCTATTATAACGAAAGCATTGGCATTTCGAGTACTTATTCGACAGATTTACATGCTGCTTTTACGGTTCCAGAAACAGGAAAAGTGACACTATCTATGTTGTTAGATTTGTGGAAATATCCTTGTGTAACGGACTGGTGCGAGTTTACCCAAATATGCTTTCATTTTTATTAATTAGTGTAGGTAATGTCAAATTTCCATGGTCAGTAATTGTACCATGGCTGCCTACTCATGTTCCGATCAATTAGAAACCTATAATGGAAATGAATATATAAATGATCAATTACGGTACCTACAGTATATGAAGTGGCAAGGTATTAAGATGCGCAGGTCTCTACACACCATGTGATCGGAGAAAGGAGAAGCATCGTTACTTTTTCTTCTTCATATTTGTGCGGGTAGTTTGGCTTATCATATCATTTGAACTTTCAGGAGATGTCATGTCAGCGATTTATTAAGAGAATCTAGTTCGGGATGATCATGCATGCCGCCTTGATAAGGAGGAGAAAGATAGACGTGATGCTGGAAGAAGAAGACATTGTTCGCTATGCAAAAGCCTGAAGGATTCGGATTATTGGCGGCGAATGGCTCATCACCGAGCAAGGGAAGGCTCGCAACCGATGAAGAGTATAGGTGGAACCTGCACAAGATGTCAGTCTCGACTTTCCAGAAGAAGAGCAAGGACGAGAATGTATTCCTATTTCCACATAACAATCTATTTCGACGTGTTGATACATTACATTTCGAGCTATTCACGTTATCACAAATAATTTGTAGATGGATTTTGTATGGACTGAGTTCAATTAAGTAATAAAAAGAAATGTATATTTCTTAATAAGTATAATGTGCGTTGGTCATTGAGTATTTCTTAATTTTGTATTTAATATGTTAGGTACGGCTTAGTGTGGAACTATGAAAAAAAAATAGTTTGTTTAAAATAAGGTGAATACTAACAACGTTGTCAGAGTACATACCAGAGTAGTCATTAAAAATCAATTATATAATACAAAATAGGTCAATATAATATTAAATAGGAAGGGAGCGCGAGCCGGGCCGGCCGGGGCCCCGGCCACACAAAATTTGAAAAAAGGAGCGAATGATTCAGACGCGGGAGGGCCAACGTTATTATTATTTTTTTTTTGCAGTTGGCAGTCTTTCCCTAACAAAATATTACCATTGAGTTAACGTTCTTATATATTATGTTGTTCTGTGAACCCATCTAGCTGCAGCCCAATTATGGCGATTTGGGATTAACATAATACCAGGGTTTATTCAATTGTTTTAAACAAATGAAGGCAAAATGCGCGGGAAATTGAAATTGACAAATTAATCTTCGGCTAAATTTCTGTTGAGTTTTCAATTGTTTTCTCTCTTAGATGTAGTCACATTAAAATTCTTCATATATATTTCAAAATTTTACCTGTACATTTTAATATTTAGGCCTATTAGTATTTCCTTCAATTATAAAACAATGTAACCATTCTCTTGTATGAGGTTCATTTGTGACGTCATTTTGTAGATGGCAGCACCAGTTGCTAAGATATCAAAGCGTTGATTTTTCCATAAGCCTCAATAATATTTTTAAATTATTTTATTTATGTATTATTTTAAAGTGATATTTTTCTATAAATCATGGAGAATACATATTGTATATTAAATTATATGCAGCGAAATAAGGTCCAGGCATAGTAAAACTATTATAAAAAATATTAAAAGAATTAATTAGATGCTAAGAGCTTAGTTTTCACATGCAAACGGCGGCCATTTTGAATAATATGGATATCGGTTTGTCGTCAGCGAACCTAATGACCAAAACTGTCCCTAAAGAACCTCATTCCTAATAACTTATTAATTCGAGTTTCCCGCGCATATTTTAAACCGTCACGTGACATCTTACTAATGCAGTATTAAGAAATGAACCCCCGGTATTATGTTAATCCCAAATCACCATGATAGGGCTGCTGATAGGTGTCCATCACTGGGAGATTGACGCTATTTGCAATGTAAAGCTATAGTTTACACACTGCAACGAAACAACATCTATGACGCCAGAGAATAGGTGAATGGTGAATGAACCCGAAATTTCCATAAGCAGCAGAAGAAGATGTTGCCGCCTTGCTTCTTTTAAAGAGAGGTCTGAACTTCCAATACGATTTTATTGAAAAACACTGATCTGTGTTAATGTCTTTTTTCGTCATTTCAGCTCCTCGGGCAGATGTGAGGACCATTACCCCCACTCTTCGCATAAACGCGAGCTGTTGACGGGGTTTCAACGCGTTCAGTTAGATGTACAGCGGTTAGTAATTAAAAGTAAGTATGATTCAGTGTTTTTAGTATGCAATGCAACTGCATTACAAAAGCGCCATATTTAAGGCAGCAGCGCGCACAAAGCAAATTTTCATTTTCACGGCTAATCTTGGGGGTAATATTAACTGAAGTTATAATATAAAAAAATCATGTAACGGGCAATTACAAAGCCCTGTCGCAAATTCAATTTACGATGGGAGTGTGGGGGATTGCAAGCAGAATTTAGAATAATTTAGTTGTAACTAGGACGCAAACAAAATAAGAGTATTGATGTAAGAAGGAGGATCTATGGACCCCTATATGAAGACGGAAAGTGGCGCATAAGAAACAACGCCGAAATAGACGCAATACTCAACGAAGAAGACATAGTACGTCATAAAAGCGCAACGCATAAGATGGCTGTCGTAAGAATGTCAGGCGACCGCATGCCGAACAAGATGTACAAAGCATGTGTGACAGGAAGACGACTGACCGGACGTTCTCGAAAACGCTGGAAGGATGAGTTGGAAACTGACCTTCCCGAGTTGGTAGTCCGTGGATGGTGGAGCGTTGTACAAAACAGAGATGACTGGAGGAGTGTTGCCGAGCAGGCCAAAGCTCATCAAGGACTGTAGTGCCAGAAGAAGAAGAAGTCGTAACTAAGCATTAATTTCTTATTTTCCAGCAAATGACTTTTCATTCACGAACCGCAAGAAAAGTTTAGTTCCGTATGGAGAGTTAGGAAACGCCGGGCCATGCAGTGACCCCTCGCTGTGCATGTCTGGGCTGTTTAGCATAAACCTGCGAGGCACGCCGTTTGCGGTGTCGCCTAGGCAACGATGGAATGTCCGCGAGGGGACCCATTTCAAACTAGAGAAATTAGTAAGTATTGTAGTTTTATGTTGTTGTTGCAGCATAAATGTTGTTTGTTTTGTTTTTCCAATGTCTGCTTTCAGCATTTCTGTTTTTAAACAACCCTGTCAGCCTAGTGGGGGATTGAGCCTGCTTATAAACTTGAGGCACTCTAGGGGTAGCGTGGACCTTCTGATCATACTGGATTCCGAACCACTTGGGGAACATAGTTAAGTCACACAATTAATTCGGAGGTGACCAGGACTCGACACGCACTTAGACTGCCTAAGCATATTATCAAGTCCCACCTTGTTCCCCTGCCAATGCTGTGCACACTACCAATCTTTTAACAGGCTCTGTTCTGGTAGATTCACATTTGGCCTTTGTAGTATTTTTAGGGTAAAACTGAGTTAGCCGAAAATAGAAAAAAAAAACATTCCGAGATGTGATTTTTATAAACTTTGCATGTCGAATTTCGTCGAAATTCACCGACTAGTTTCTCCAAAAGTTAATGCACAAACAGACAGAGAGACATTTCGTGACAATCAATTTTTTTTTAGTTCATGTAATTCCGTTGAAATCTCGACATAAAAATATTTCGACCATCATAAGGTTTTCCTCATACTGACGTAAAAATATAAGAAAGCAATAAGCGGAATTTGACCTTGTCGAAACTCCTTATTTGACGTATCTCTATTTTGCAGGACCCACAGGCATTGCGGGGGAGATGCAATGGATACTGCGGGTACTGCTACCCGCCCACGAGACACACCATCAAACTCCACGTCCTACCGCCCTGACATTAACTTGTCGGTTCTGATTTACCACCGAACCACACCGAGTGGATCTAGTCTCGTGTGCGGAGAATGTGTGCAATATTGCCCTGTAGGGCTGATCTAGCTAGAGATTCTCGAGGGAGATGCGACAGTGTTGGTGAATGCCCTAAATCAGTGGTTCCCAACCAGTGACGGTCTGCGCACCACCCAAGCCGACAATGTGTCGCTGCTACCCCTTACATTTTTTTTTTTTTTAAGAATAAGACAACTTTCAAAGATATCACTATAATTAGCTTACAGTATGATTTTAATGTACGACAAAGTTAATGTGAAACTTGGGCACTCACGTTTTCTTAAAAGTAGTTGGACACTTGGCTTAATGTTCTTGTATAGCAACTCTTAAGTCACTGCAGGCTTTCTCGCGGACCATTTGCCAGGGTCTCCCAGACTGGAAACCACTGCCCTACATGGAGAGAGTTTTTTTCTGTTATGTTGCATGCGGAAACATTGCCATGTCTGTTTTTTTTAGGCCTGAACTGTAAAATGGAGGAGTTTTAAGTTGATTTTCAAGATCTATTTTGTGTTCTAAAAGTTCAGTCAGTGGCGTACCGTAACTATTGTTACCCCAGCTCCATGGGAAAAAAATGAGCCTAGCGTCGATGCTACTTCAACGTAATTCTGTGGGCAATGATTTAAAGAAGCCGCTGCCATATCGACAGATACATGCCACACTTGGTGGCTCTATATTAGTTTAAGGAAATCGACATATAGTAAACCTTTTTCTGAGGTCACAATCTCAACGATTGATTCGCAGCAACTCTGCATATCATCTTCCAGCTTCTCCGTCCTTCCTCTTCAGCTCTTGGTTTGTTAGAGCTCCTGCGTCCTCCTTCAGTTGATCCATGAATTCCATCTTCGGCCGCCCTCTTCTATTGGTTCCTTCCACTGTGCCCTCAATGATGGGGTGTACCAGGTTTTTGTGTCTTAACAAATGCCCTACCCATTTCGCTCGTCTACTTCTCTCCGCTAGGTTGGCTCAGTAATAGTACAAAAAGTCATTATTTATTTATGACTTACCTATTTTCAGTAAATGCCATAGTTCTGTACATAGTTTACTGCATGGGGGATTAGTGATCTATGGGGAAGCCGTCATAGTTTTAATGCAAAGAAATTTCACCGCAACTGTCGCAACTCCATTAACTCTATACTGTGTTGTAGGTAGTTGACTTCACTTAATCCTACTCTTTATACTCCGTAGATATTAATTGGGCCGACTTTTAATTCTACAAAACGATTTAGCCCATTCTCACCTATATACGGTACCCTTCCTGCATACGTTACTGCGGGCCTACTATGCCGTTTAGTATTAACTTTTTTTGGGGGCTAAAACTGTAAACAAAAGAATTTTGAATAGCACTTTCCATTCTGAACTTATCTTGTATACATTATAAATCCCAGGCTTAGACCATTATGATACTCTTAGACACGGCATTCTAAATGCTCTGCATGAGAAAGTTGGGGCACCAACATTATGTTTATCTTTTGCCAGCGGGTGACGTCACAGCCCAGATTACCTAACAGAGACTTTGTTGCTAGGTAACCTGGTCACCCTAGTGACTAGTTTGTTTTTTGAAAAAATAACGGACTGATCGTTAAAAGTTTCTATTTGAATATTAAATAAGTTTTACCAAAGTTAAAAAATGTTCTCTCACTACAATTAATTAATTAACTAAACAAAACTTGAAAATAATAGGTTCGCGCCGCTAAAAGCAGCTGCTTTTGCCAGTGTGTGACGTCATTTTATGGTGATTCCTCGGAAATTCCAACATGGTCTTATATGGTCCCAGGTTAAGATTAAAAATAATCGCCACAGTAGGCCTGCAGTACATTAATTGAGAAAGCAGACATTTTATTTCCTAAATTGGATTTATTGTCACTGCGCCAGCCGAGCTTTACGCTCAGTAATAATAATAATAACAATTTCTTTATTATACTAAGCTCCCCTAGCGGAGTTTAGGGCTTTCGGGCCTAAGTTAATTAGTTTATCTGAATTAGTGGCAAATACCGCACAATTAAAATAAATTGCCGATGCCACTGTTTAGTTTATGCGGCTGCCTTAGATAACATTAAGTTGAGCCTTGTACATTTATTTTATACCCCGGCTTGGTTATAGAGTACCGGTGTAGTCCAGTTGATAGTGATTTGGGCTATTAACCGGGAGATCGAAGTTCGAGACTCGCCATAATAAGAAAAAATTTCAGCCAGGCCCGGGTCCCCGCAACCCTAATGGGTAATCTAAAATTTTCAGTGAAGTCTACTACAAATAAGAAAATAGCTAGAATTGTCTGTGTAATGTTTTGTATGTTTGTATTGTAGTTTAATAATGTATTGTAAAAATTATTTTTTTATTGTATTGTACATGAATCTCACCTTTTGATTGCCATTGATATTAACCCTCCAAGCTATCGACCGTATAGGAAGTATTTTTTTTCTTAAGGGCAAATGAAAATTTTCCATTTTTTGCGCAATGTCAAATTTCTCATGATCGTTGGGCCAGACGTAAATGAGGTTTCATAAACTGGAAAAACTATTTCTCTGCCCTTTGACGTACATTATGTTGCAGTGACTAACACCGATTTCCCACTGAACTTGATTTCCAAAAAAATAATGGTCACTGTAGATGTCGGGTCGAAGGAGGTCCAAAACTGGGGCCATCCAATTGGTGTTAGTTATGGCCACATACGATGTATGTATATATGCAGTATGTAAATATCAAAATGAACTTGTCTCAGTTATGAGTACAATTGAAATTTAATGGTAAAACATGACTTTTTACAACAACAAAAAACGGAATATCCGTTTGCTCTATAAATCATTTTTAAATTGTACATACTGTATATTTAGTTGTTTTTGTTGTAACAATCTTTTTTACATGTGATGCTGTTGGCTATGTTAACGAGAAATGAGCTTTTAAGTGCCGCAGATTAAGTGTAGCTCCCACGATCACTTGAAAAGTCTCGATAAGGAATACTGCAAGGTACCTAGAGTTCTATACTCGTATATTTTGTTTAATTTCTGGGGAACGCCTCCTATGACCAGCCATTGAAGAAACGTACCAGGTGGTCCCACGATTAAAAAAATATTTTTTGGGCGGTGGGACATCCCATTTCTCCTATATTGAACTCTAACGGTACCGTAATCCATTGGAACATATCTGTACCGGCTATTATTCGTTACCAAGACTTTTCAAGCTATCGTGGGTGCCACCTAAGCCACGGGTGTTTTACGAAAGTTACATTCCGGTTAACCGGAGTAGAATTCGGATTCCTGAAAGGGTAAAAGAGTACCTGCCTACTGTGTATCCAGGGAACCAAAGAAAATGCGCACCACAGTAGTGTCACGTTCGCAGGCACCGGAAGGCGAGAGTCCTCCAGGCATGCGGTGCCCATGGGTTAGTCATAATTGGCCTATTAGGAGGCGGACGAACGTACATTCGGTTGTATTTATATTATTTTCGTTTATACAAGAGCTGCTTTGCTACCTTTACACACAAGTTAAATGCAAAAGAGCTAGCACCAATGACGTATAAATGTAAAGACCGCGCATGTCTTAAATGCTGAGTATGCTACTGAACCGTGACGGGCTGTAATTGGCTTACTGGCGGTTGTTAATTTTTATTATAGTGAAGAAATATTTAACTTTAAAATGCATACATCAAAATGAGATTAGCACCAAATTTTCTTCTTTATTTTTTCCTTTTAACTTCCATTAACTTAAATTTCGAAACTATGATATTCTTACATATTATTTAAATTAAAATACAAAAAAAGTAAAATTTCCTTGTTTAGATAAGAACATTTTACTTCAATGTTTTCAATTTTTTCATCTTAAATTTCAGTCAGTTCCCATTGGGGGCAGGAAAGGGGGTACTCGGACCGATGATGCATCATGCGCAGTCTATATATTTATGCGTCATTGGTTGGCACATTATTATTATTATTATTAGTTATTTAGTGGTCTGTAACTTTGGAAAATCTTTTTACATGAGTTTGAGATCACAATCAATCTCCTTATAGAATATCAAATTGGTCTCTGTAGTTTGATTTATTATTTTAGATATACAATGAATTTTTGCATGCAGCAGTGTATATAATAATTTATCTTAGAAAGAATTAGTTTATCCGTCAATGCTATGAGATGTTGCAATTTTGCTGTTTATATGAATGTTGTAATGCACAATGATAAGTTACGGCAAACTTTGATAGACAAGAACGAGAGCCTTAGAGAAGCTCCAACCGTCGCTTGAAAAGTCTCTGTAAGGAATACTATACTGGGCGGGGCAGCCGAGGAAACCACCCTGAGGCCTGGTTAAAAGAAAACTTACAATAAGCCTATCCACAACCTTCACCGTAAGGCGGGGTTTCCATTGACCTCGTTTTTGAACTCGAGCGAGATATTGACGTGGTAGCAGTCATTTTTAGACTGTCTTTAATGTCTGCTACCACGTCAATATCTCGCTCACGTTAAAAAACTAGGTCAATGGAAACCCCGCCTTACCAGTGCCGGATTAACCTCCTGTGCAGGTGCAAACGTTCAATTTCCCGCCAATTTCAAAACTTTGTTTGGAAATTCTCTTCAACCTTTAATTTTTATTATTTTAATTTTTAGAAAATCTCGTTTGTGGGGGCCGGAATTTTAGGCATTGGGGGGGGGGGGGCGTGAGCCTGTGCCCCATGTGCCCATGGGTTAATCCGGCACTGACCGTAGTCATAAAAGTTAAAACTATATGTAGCTTAGGAAGCAATCATGAGGAAAATGGGCGAAGCCGTATACTGTATCCATAACTTCGGAAAAGTTTCCAGGTTTTAACTTCTGCTAGTCAGAATGAATGAATGATATGTTAAGCCATTATATCTACAATACAATACAATATTACAGTACGTGAGACACAGTGTGTGTTTGGCACTGTCAAAACTATAAATTAATAATAAATAACATATAATCACAAATACAATACCCAACCTTAAGGCTGAGTGTTCAAAATGTTTTGTAAACAAGAAATTTTGCTGATTTTTTTGACGAAAATAATTTATTACTCATTCCACAGATACTAAGATAAGAAAGTGAACAGATAAAAAACTCATAAAAAATTCAAGTTATCGCAGGAAGTTTATATTTTCTGAACTGAAATATTATTACCCTAAAAAAAAATGGATAAAGAGCCTTAAACCCATTTTGTAGCACAGTTGTAAATCTGTAAGGGAAATAGACAGCTTTCACAGAAAGCTCGTATTTTTTAAGATTTTTTCATCTGTTCCCTTTTACATCTTTGTGGCTGTGGAACGAGCAATTAATTAATTTCGTCCAAAAAGTACGATATTTTCTTGTTTACAAAACATTTTGAACACTCAGGCTTAAAGGTTTACCTAATCCAAGGACTCCATAAACTCATTGAAGGAGTGAGGACAACACCCCTGGAGCAATGCCTTCACCCCTTTTCTGAAATTGGGTTCAGTAATATTGACGTCTTTAAGGGAACATGGTAACTAGGGATATTGTTACTATGCGAGTGGCTTGAGCGAAATCAAAGACAATATTTAATGTGCCGCACAAAAATTGCGAAAAAAAGGATTACCGGCCCTGTCAGGTTGGTGGACCTCTTTCCAACTAAGTTCTTTATATAAATGCTCAAACCATTGGCGTTAGTTACGGTAATGGGTACGGTTATACTAAGTTTTCTATAAATCAGGCCTGAGTCTTATGGTGAGTTTGATTTATAAATGTCTCTGCAGCCCTATTACGGCGATTTGGGATTAACGTAACATCGGGGTTTATTTTTTAATATCGCATTAGTAAGGTGTCACGTGACGGTGTTAAGATATTCAATTTAATAAATTATTGGAATACAAGGGAATGGTTGCATTGTTTTACTGTATAATTGAAGGAAATACTAATAAACATTACAATGTACCTACAGGTAGAATTTTGAAATATAATAAGAATTTTAATTGATGTGTCTACATCTAACTTAAGGGGGAAAAAAATTGAAAAGATAGCTGAGGATTAATTTATCAATTTGAATTTCCGGAGCATTTTGCACTCATTTGATTAAAACCACTGAGTAAATTGAAACCCCGGTATTATGTATATTCCCAATCGCCATATTTGGCCGCAGCTGGAGCAACCACCTTTCTTAGGCTTAGATAATTTTATCAGCTCGTATTATTCAGAAAGATCTCGTTTTCCAGCGAACAATTCTATTCTATCTCATTTCTTCTCATTGCCCCTATTTGTTAAGTCTTTCACTGCCATTTTGCTCTGCAACTTTGTACTTTTTTTATAGCTTGTATTTTCTGCCTCAGTGAGGATGTAGTGAAAAGTCTTCCTCCAGGTCACATTGAGGTCTTAAGGGAGAGATTTCAAAATATTTTGTAAACAAGGCATGGCCGTATATTTTTGTTTCTTTGAAGTAATCATATTTTAGGTGAGAAAATAGCAATTTACTGCGAAAGCTTTTATTATTTGTGAATTTTTCATCTGGCCGTTTTCATATCTTTGTAACTTTTGTCAAATTGATTCTTATTCTTTGTTTAAAAAAAAATGATAAAATCTCTGCCCTGGCGTATGTATGTATACTTCTACTGCAGAGCTATTTCAACCTTCGCACAAAGTACAGTAGGAATTTTAATTTTGTAGTAGTTTCGTGTTTGTCAACAGAAAGCATAAATTACCCTGATAGCTGTGAAATTATTTATTACGAATCAACGCATGTGCTGATTATTTCGAACGGCAAAGTCCTTTAATTTGACATACTACGCCTAAATAAGTACCTAGATTACAAAATGAAAATTACTACTGGAAATCTATATATATCTCTACATTGTACTGTACATTGTGTTGTCTACCACTGCCGTAATTTTTTACTGCCTGTCTATGTAAATTATGTCAATAATAGAGCTTTTTAATAAATTCACAAGTCCTATTTGTTTATTTTGTATGTTCTGTGCTATGATCGATATTTTCTGTACTATTTGATTTTTTTACACCTTTTCTCCATTCAGTTACCTCTTAAATACCATACATTCCGTCATATAAACTATAGAACTTTGTACGAAGCATTTCATTATTATTATCTAATTTCTGAGCGGCCATAAATAAAATTCTTCAATATTTATAACATAAGACTTGTATTGTAACATAGATGTACGTACAATCACTGAAAATGGACCCACAACGGGAAAAATATGAATTTCAGTATCAAATTAATAAATTATAGCGACACTTAATATACAGAAAACATACTGTAAGTACTGTTTAACGCGGGGCACTCTTATAACGCAATCATTTACAAATAACTACATATTATGTAAAGAGAAGAACATTTCAATATTGACTCCAAAATTTTAAAACATACAACACAAGAATGGACACTCAAAACACATGTGCAAAATAGGCTACAAGAGCAACACACAACAAAACACAAGCATATTGTATTATTATAAGCCTTTTGTAGACAATTAATGACTGTCAAGATACAGAAAAAATTGTTTGAGAGGACATGCTACGTAGAAAATTAGCCCCACAAAATTTGCCGTTTTTATCGACTTTTTAATTTTTATTTAATTAACAAAGCAAGTTACTAAAGAATTGGCTCATGTAAGTTGTAGAACACTACTTCATGCATCGTATAATAGAAAATATTAAATTTTTGGCTCTTTAGTTCTGTCATAAAAACCTTTGGGGACTAAAATTTGAACTGATATCGAATTTTTGGAAAAACTACCAAACCGAAAAGTAAAAATACCCGATTACATAGCGTACGAAGCAGTCTTCTACAAATTAATTTTTAATAACTTGCTGAGTTAATGAAATAAAAAATGAAAATTATGTAGTTTTTTGGGTGCCAATTTTCTACGTAGCATATGCTCTTAACATAAAAAGTAAAAATAATGCCGTACACCCAATTCCATCAGATCATCAACAATTTCTATTTCAAAAATTACTTATTTAAATTTAATTAGCAAACATTTAAATTAAATTAAAAGTTGCCATCTATATTTCGCCAGCTGCTGGGAGTGGAAGTTAAAGTATTTTAAAAGAAATGAAGGTTTGGCTTTTATTAATTTATTTGTCTTCTTCAAACAAACAAACAAAACGTGGCACGACAACCCAATGAGGTTAAAGGCCTGAGGAGTGGTAGAGGATCCTCTCTCTATTTGGAATGTTAGCAACATGCCCGGCAGACGTATTTTTCCCCTGCCGGTAAAGGTTATGGTGGAACTTAGTGATGTGTAACTCTAGTTTGAATCGACTCCTACGGACTGAATCCGATGTCTTGTCAGCGGACGTAATTTTTAGAAGGACTTTTTATTTGGGCCTAGGCCTGTTTATATAGTAGTAGCCCATAGGTCCCTTGTCCAATGCCAACGACCCCATGGATTTCAGACATTACTTGTATTGTTCTCGCATGAATTTTTGGCGATTGGCAAACTGGTCTACGTTCTCGATGTCAACCTATACCGCCTACAAGCGATAATGGACAAGTTGAGACAGGCTTACAATTCACGCAATGAAACAGGCGAAAGCATGTCTTAACCAAGTACAGATCGAGTCGTCAGCGGACGTAACTCCACTAGTCAGGCCTGTTCCGATTCCAAATTCAATTTCCATTTAAGTCAGCTCAGCCTTAACTGAGTTAGGCGGGGATTCCACAGACCTGCAAGTGCAAAATACAAATACGGTGACGTGGTAGCAGACATTCAAGACTTAGGCGGGGTTTCTACCGACCTCGCATTGCAGAATGCAAATGACATTGACGGAAATTTGAATTTTTCTTTTTATAGAAATCTATTAAAATGTTTGTACTTAACATATCCCATGACGCCATTTTTTTAATTTTAGTTTGTTTGTGATTTTACTCTATGATCATTGATCAGTTTTAACTATGGCATAGAGTAAAACAAAAATTTCCGTCAATGTCATTTGCATTCTGCAATGAGAGGTCGGTGGAAACCCCGCCTAAGTCTTGAATGTCTGCTACCACGTCACCGTATTTGTATTTTGCACTTGCAGGTCAGTGGAATCCCCGCCTTAGCCAACTGCACCATCTCATTGTATGTACACTGGGCTTTGACTAGCCGAGCCGGTGGACTCGATGCATCGCATGCAGCTCCGGCAGGTCAGCGATCCTGCCACTGTTCATTGTATCGTAAGATGGACACCGCGTGCATTTAAAACTGAGAATGTTGCTGGGACAACTTAAAGTAATGAATGATAATTCACGCAGCAGCATTTTTAAACAATTGCTGTGGATAAGGTAAGTATAGGACATAGTTATTATTTCAATTTTCAGGACAACGCGACAAGTTCTGTGTCAGTGTATTGACTATTTCTATGCTCAATATTGATTATGCTGTGTTTATTGTGGAATAATCTGAAGGGTGGAACAAGTGCGTCCGATGTGAGCCGGTGGATGAAGTCCGTTGGATTCAATCCACTCCCGATGGATGTACATCCGGAATTAAGAGGAAGCTGGCTCTACACATTGGCCACCCCTGAATCACCCTAAAATAGGCTGGTTTATATTTATTATTTAAGTTAATACTTCCAAGTTACATAGATTTGGTCTACTCAATTGATAGAGGGCTATTTCATGCATAGTACTACGACGATTTATTTAGTTTTGGCCTAGGGGGTTTTCCGTGAAACTGATAACCGACAAGAGTTTTACGAATTATCGAATTCATGGAAAAATTATACAAACAAAAATGAAAAACACCCTATAATAGGGTGTATGTAATAGACCTTTAGCAATTTAGTAAACCAAATTTTTATTAACTTAAGTAAAAAATATAAACCAACCTGATTCAGGCTGATCCAGGGGTGGCCAATGTGTACGGCCAGCATCCTCTTAAGTCCACAAAATTTGCGGAGTTACACATCACTAGACTGGAACTCAGGCCTTTTTGCCAGGAACCAGTTAAGTAGGTCTAGAAATATAATTAATATAATTACAAAGGCTATCACGGCCGGAGTCAGATGATAAAGCAGTAGAATCCTCGCTGATTGGCCGCCGTGGACGGAAACCGTACTTCCAAGCGTTTCGTCAACACCTGCGGTCGACATCTTCAGTGGTACTAAGCTTACGAGATACAATCTTAGAAGTCTACGGGAAATGTTAACTGCAAGAGTTGACGAAACGTTTGATAGTACGATTTCCGATCGACCACGGCCTATCATCCCGGATTCTACTGCTTCATTATTATTCAAAATCACCTTAAACCTAGGAATGTTCGTTAATTTTTATCCAGGGAAAAAAGCCAGCAAAATAAATTTTCATATCCAATGATTTCAAAAGTGCGCCATATTTTCGACCAATAAAATTACACGGAAAAAAAATAAATCTAAAAGAAGAACAATTTCATTTTCTTTTCGAAACCCTCTTTCAACACTTTCATTGACCATTCTTAACAATAAACAAGGCCTTCATCACCACAAAATTAAAGATACATGTATTAAATAATACATAAACTGGAATCAGAGGACTAGACAATTAACTTTTAGTACTAAGAAAATTCTGAAAACAATTACATACGCAAGCAAGCTAATTCGACTTAGTCACGGCAGCTTAAGGATTTTAGGGTGATAGTGCAGTGGTCTACATACTGCCCGGTTCTGTCCCATTTCTTCCGATTTATTTGCTTTCTTCTAATGCTCTCCCTTCATGAGGTATTTCTACAAAGCATGAACCCTTATTTTTTCGGCGCCAACTAGTGTAAATAGAACTCTAAATTAGCCAAGCTGCTAGCTCATGCAGCTCACCGTATAGAATCTATCAAGGTTAAGAGAACGTAGTGGAATTTTCAGTTCTAATGACAGTAGCTGGGGTTAAGAAGGTGGTCTGTTCTGGTAATGCATAGTTTTATAAAGAGTTCTCCATAGTTACGAATCTACTAGCGTCACTAGCCTATAGTAGCTCATCGTACAGAATCTCTCAAAGGTAAAGAGAACGTAGTGAAATTTTCAGTTCTAAGCTTAGCCGGGGCTAAGAAGGTGGTCTGTACCGGTAATGCATAGCTTTAAAGAGTTCTCCAAAGTTACGAATCTACTAGCCTCACGAGCATACGGCATCTCACCGTACGGAACCTCTCAAATGTAAAGGGAGCGTAGTAGAATTTTCAACTCTAAGGTCACTAGCTGGGGCTAAAGTGTCCTGTACTGATTATACATAGTTGGTTTTATAAAGAACTAAAAAGTTGCCAAGCTACTGACTAGTCTATAGCAGCTCACCGTTTGGAATCAGTCGACGGTTAAGAGAGCGTAGTGGAATTTTCAGTTGTAAGCACAGCAGCTGGCGTGAAGAAGGTATCCTGCACGGGGAATGTATAGTTGGTTTCGTCGAATTTGTAGGCAATGCCGAGCACAATGTTGAGAGCGGAGTTGTCAAAAGCGTGGCAGCCGGAGTAACGGTACCGCGGCTTCTTGTTGAAACGACACCCTACAGACTGCGCGCCTGGAAAGAAACAAAATTGTAAGTTTACAGGCGCCCGTATCCGAATTGGGCAGTAGTAGTGATGTGTAACTCCTGCAGGCTGATCATGGCGATTTTAATCCCGGGGGTAATATAATACAATGTCACGTGATGGGATTAATTCAATTGTTTACATTAAAAAACAAGCAAATTTCAGAATTTTTTAATTGTTATGTTGGCAATACTAAAGAACTGAACTGACACGACCATAGAAATACATTAACTGGGGCGGCGGGAGCCATAATATGCCTTACGAGAAACCCGTTAACCATAAGCCAACTATCAGAGATAAGTACCAACGCAAAAAATATCGAAGTCTTACACATTGCGGCATAGCAGAACGGATACCTGGACCCGGTCAAAACTCTGTACTTAGCTTGTGCAGGCTACACTTATCACTGGGTTTCCCCGCCAAATGGCGTACTTCTCTTGTGCAGGCTACACTAGCAGCCATATTGATAATGGTCTCCAGCCCCGGGATGGACGCGACGCTGCTGTAGCAAATATAAACACTATCTCCCTAGAAATAAACAATTTTTAGTATTTTGAATTAATATATTAAGGATTATAAATAATTTGTCAAAATCTAAGGCAGAAAAAATGAAGAAACTCACCAAAAATATAGCTGACGACCATTCAATTGTTTAAATGGACGCAATTTGAATATTCCGCGCTTGCGACCATTACCATCATCAAAAATTAAAAAATCTGAAATTTGCTTGTCTTTTATTTATTTTAAACAATTGAATTAATACCATCACGTGCCATGTTATTATATTACCTCCGGGATTAAAATCGCCATGATCAGCCTGCAAGTGGAGTCAATTCCTAAGGACTAAATCCGATATCTTGTCTGCGGACGTAACTCCACTAGTCAGGCCTGTACCGATTCCTATTCCATTAACTCCAGCTCAGACTTAACTGAGTTAGAGAATTGCACCATCTCATCGCACTGGGCTTTGACTAGCCGAGCCGGTGGACTCGATGCATCGGATGCAGCTCCGGTAGATCAACGATTCCATCACGCGTGTACCTCTACTGTTCATTGTTTTATTTATATTTTATTTTTCATTTATTGTTTCATTATTTGAAGCCAATGACAAAGCCGTGCAGCGGCCTGGTCGAGGCGATTATAATACCGGTATTTATTTAATCCCCTGGTAATAAAAATGTAAACAAGATAATTTTATAATGGAAAGTGCTATTCAAAATTTGTTTGTTTACAGTTATAATCCTAGGGTATTTATTAAATCCCCTGGTATTAAAAATGTAAAAAAGAGAATTTTATAATGGAAAGTGCTATTCAAAATTTGTTTGTTTACAATTATAATCCTAGGGTATTTATTTAACCCGGTATTATAATCGCCTCGATCAGGCTGCAGCAGTCTAATCGAGGCGATTATAATACCGGGGTTAAATAAATACCCTAGGATTATAACTGTAAACAAACAAATTTTGAATAGCACTTTCCATTATAAAATTATCTTGTTTACCAGTGGATTAAATAAATACCGGTATTATAAACGCCCCGATCAGGCTGCAGGCTGCAGGTTGCTCTACCAATTGGACTACAAATTAAAGTGAAGAGGATACGCTAAGTAAGTCATTAAGTAACAATGCGTGTTGCTAAACAGGCGCAATAAGCCCTCAATGTCAAATCACACCAGGTGGAAGCGACAATGGTCACGCTTGCTTGGCACATGGTAACAAGCATATGACAAGGGAATTAAAGTAAAATTTTCAAAGCCTGATTTCTGCATTTCAGCTTTAAGCAACCTTAGCGGGGGGTAAGAGTGTTTCTTAACTTGAGACACCCTGACACCCTCTGGGCCGACTCCTTCACCTCAGTGAGAGAAGGGGAGTTAACTGACAGAGTAGACCTCCTGATTATAGTGGATTCCGAACCACTGCAAATAATACTGAAATAATGTTAAATGAATCATACAAACAAATAAATCAATTTCCGTTGCTTTTGTAAATATCATAAATTTGACCCTTCGATCTACTGATAACGGTAGTTTTGGATCTAATCAGTGTTGTGGTCAATTAGTCATAAGCATTTAAATCACGCATAACTACTTTAGATAAACTCGATTCAGATAATGTACTACAATAATAGAGACAGCAACTTATTTTTAAATTTCAACAAATTCAATGAACAATGGAAAATTTAACTCGTATAAGGGTTGATTAGATCTCACGTACCAGTGTTCGCACTTAAAGGGAACAATTATTGTAACTTACCAATAGGTTGCAGGCACTCAGGGGTGAGAACACAAAGGATCCAGGGTAACATGAGTTGCTGGTGCACCTCCTGGGTGTTCCACAGGAGCAGGCGCGTCATCTCCACCATAGGCAGGAACTGGAACCCCTCTACAGATGTCCTGCACAACCAGAATACTCATGTACATTTTTACATTATTTTTCAGTTTAATATTGATGCCCAAAAAGCTGAAAGGCCGCATCTATAACAGTGGTGGATGCCGCGGATCCCCCCCCCCCCCCCATAAATGAGTAAATTCATATAATTGTATGAGTAAATTCATATAAGATGCCTAGTAAATTTTTTTGTGTGGATAAAAGTCAACTTTTCAAAAAAAAAAAAATGCCTTTTAAACTTACAAAAAAAGGTTGTGACCCCCCCCCCCCCTATATTCTGTTGGATCCGCCCTTGATCTATAAGCAAGTTGTTCGCCCGTGCATGCTGTATGGGCCTGAGTGCTGGGCTGTACGACAGTGCGAAGAAAATATGATTCACGCAGCAGAAATGAGAATGCTAAGAAGATCCTGCGGTGTAACGCTGAGAGACCAACGTACAAACCAAGATATAAGGCAAGAGATGAGAACCCGTGACGTACAAGAGAAACTTAGAGAAAAGAGGCTGAAATGCTGGGGACATGTACTACGTAGAGACGAAAACCACCTAGTCAAAAATGTAATGGACCGGGAGATACAAGGAAGAAGACCACCAGGGAGGCTGAAAGTTACACTGGGAAGGAAAAACGCTGGGAATAAGACAAGTTTGGGGCTCTCCACCGAGGACGCACACAACAGGACTGTGTGGAAACGCTGCTGTCGTGCCGCCGACCCTCCATGAGGATAAGGCGCAGTAAAATTAAAAGTAAGTATTGATGAAAATGGGCTAAATCTTTGGGACCAAATGAAAAGAGTAGAATTTTTGACGGGGAGATAGTAGCACTTACCTAAAGTAGTCCATCATACTGGGGTGAGTGAGAGTGCTTACGGGCTGCCGGGTAGGAAAGCAGCCGACAGGCTTCTGCTCTATGAGACCATCTAAATGACTAGAAATACGCAGACTGTTCTCAATGTACAACACGGCCCCCACGTGGTTCAGCGTGTGTTGAATCACTAGGGACCGCACACTCCTCGTTGGATCGGCCTGCAACCATTGTATAGTACTTCATTACAACTAGGATACGAGAAAGATGCTATAAGGGTCAATCCATAGAAACAAGACTGGTTAGACTAGTAATGTGTAGCTCCAGGTGGAATTAATCAAACATGAAACCGTTGGATTCTGCCCATTGAATTTCCACCCACTGCCAGGGGATGTACATCCGGACTTTGGTCCACAAAATGTGTGGAGATACACATCACTAGACATACTGGTAAGTAATTAAGTGCGTGCAGTTGGAGAAGGGGGCCTTCCATAGCATGCAATTTTTACTACACCGCGTCAACCCAAGTAGGTAATTCAAAAATACTTCTTGGTAGGCGTATAGCCGGTAAGCGATCAGTCTATTTTTGGCAGTGACGCACGAAATCCTGACACGTGGGTCTGACACGAATGACATGGAAGATGTCACACTAGCACTGATCTGCGCTCCCCGCTGACGTCAATCCTGCATCCACTCCTGTCCTAATTGATGATGAATTAATTACGATTCTGAAAGGATTTGGTCGCCATTTTGAGGGACGCCTGATGGTTCATTTTCATTTTCAATTCAATTGAATGAATGAATGAGAGCAATCTTCGGGGAAGCTCCTTTAATGTTCTGTATATTGTATTATTGGTATTTGAAGTGCTTGACGTAGGCCTACTTATTGAACTTAGGCGCCCATTCCACCGACCGGCTAGGGCTATTTACAAAAACGGTGACGTGGTAGCAGACATTCAAGACTTATGTGGCTTTTCCACCGACCTCGAATTGCAGAATGCAAATGAACATTGACGAAATTAGAATTTTTCTTTTTATAGAAATCTATTAAAATGTTTGTACTTAACATATCCCATGACGCCATTTTTTAATTTTAGTTTGTTTGTTTGTGATTTTAATGTATGATCATTGATCAATTTTAACTATGGCATAGAGGAAAATAAACATTTCCGTCAATTCTGCAATGCGAGGTCGGTGGAAACCCCGCCTAAGGATTGAATGTCTGCTACCACGTCACCGTTTTTGTAAATAGCCCTAACCGGTCGGTGGAATGGGCGCCTTAGCCCAATGCCGAGGACCCCGTGGATTTTCAGACACTATTGGTATCGTTTCTACATGAATTTATGGCCTTTGACAAACTGGTCCATGTTCTCGAAGTCAACCTACACCGACTACAAGCTGAGACAAGCCTACCATTGATTTGTGGTATAGTATGGGTGTGGCATGAAGTGTGTATGAACTGAAAGTAGGTTAGTGCTGAATGGATATAAGTTGGTACCCTGCGTGGTACGAGAGGACTGTTGTGAGAGTAGCGGAAGTGTAAGTACAATACAGTGAACATAGAAATGCTAATATCGAGTGCTTAATTACGCGAACCTTACTTCAGATACAGTGTAACAGGCATAAGCATAACCCAACTAATTACGGGTACGAGTCACTGTATATTGTAATTATTAATTATAATTGACGATCCATACCTGGACATGCTCAGGATATGGCTCCAGATCGAAGTGTATAACCTGACATTTAGTTGTGTTGCAATGAGCACCAATCGTCTGCTGACCAGAAGAAGAGAGTCCCACGTCGTAGATGAGAACAGTGTGCCCACTTGCCATGTTAGCCATGTTCCGAGCGAATCCGACACCCTGGAACAGTTATAGACAGTTGCATATCTGTTTTGTAACACTTGTAATTTCGGTTGTCATCACTTTTTCTTGCGAGATTGTATGAGACTTGGGTTATGGCTTGTGGGTGCGTAAGATACTCCGAAATACAATACAATACCATACAAAAATTAGAGTCCCTGACCAGCCAGAGCCGGATCGACCGGGTCAAACAAAAATAGCCACCCGAGAGGGTTTTGTACGAAAGAAGGAGGAGGTACTTAAATAGTCCAGCTCCTGGGGTCGTACTCATCCAAATTATATAGTGAGGCGTCAATAAGTCTGCTCTTAATGTATGTTCTGAAACAAGCTGGATCCAACTGACGTACTAAAAATGGTAGCTTATTGTAAAGCCGGTATAGGTATAGTAAAGGTGTATAAGTGCAAAATCAATGAGAGAGGGAGGGACAGAGAGAGTGGCGTATGACGAGCTCTACGCGATATACCGAGAACCTACGATAGTAGCCGAAATCAAGGGACCACATCAGGGGGCTAGGGCACGTGGAACGAATGATAGTAGGGCTACAAGAGCAGCCTTACACAATGTGCCTCAAGGGAGAAGACTAGTGGGACGACCACGGATGCGATGGCTGGACGACGTCGAGGTGGATCTGGCGACCCTTGGCGCCGATGACTGGCGAAGGAGAGCGCAGGACCGCACAGGCTGGCGCGATGTAGCAGAGCAGGCCAAGGCCCTTCATGGGCTGTAGCGCCAAGGAGTAAGTAAGTATGTATTTTTTCTTGCATGCGTTCATTTATTTGTTCAGTAAGGTAAGAAAACCATGAGTCTCCTGCATCTAAAGTCCCCAGACACTATTGAATTTAGTCTGCTAGTATGGTCGCTGGGTATTTCACAAAGTTGGAATTCCAAAACACCACCAATCACCGTCACCGACCTAGTCTGCCAGTCTCGCCATCCACTATGCGATTGGCACACCAAGGTCTGTAGATTAAATTTGATAGTGTGTAGGGGTCTTAGGACCAGCATTCTAATCAAAAACTGGAAGCAATTCGTTTCTGATACAGTAGTCACCAGAAATTTAAGTTTGAAATTATAGCGTGTGTAGTAAAAACACGGAAAAGGCAGGTGGGAAATGTGTAACTCATGGTTAAAGCAATAAAAATTGATTGGTAAGCACTGCCTGCATCATATAATTACAAAGTGGCAAAGAGTTATTTTGAATGTATTGATTGAGTGGTAGGATAGGACGTTTCAAGGCGAAATATTCAATTTTAACCTAAAACTATTAAGCCATTCAGAATACAACCTTGAAGTATGTTACAATTATAGTAGAAAAGAGAGAGGGTTCTTACCATTTCCTCCTGCCCCTTGAATAGCACTGTGATGATAACAGGCAGAGTAACATTGGTCCACACGTCGTTGGGGTACAGCCGGGGTGTCTCCGTGAAGCCCAAAAGCTGCAAAACCTTGTCGTCAGCTTGAAATCTTTTTTCTTCCGCATCTCGTAAATTCTCTTTGAAGTTTTTAAAGTTATCGAACTGCTTATGAGTTTCAGTCACCAAAGTTTGGATTGATGGTTGTTGGTCACCGCCCAAATAGATTAAACAGAAAAATAAAATAACACCGCTTAAAAGGAATATTAAGAAGGTCTTAATACGCATTAGTGCTCTTAATGATAACCTCTCGTTAAAGCATTATCTAATAAAATCACAATTATAGAGAGAATTTTGCAACAAATTAACATTTTTAATTTTCATTATTTACTTCCAACTGGGCGCCATATTCATTTTCTGACTCAGAAAAGTCATAAACTTGAAACTGCAAATGTTTTTAGGTAGATGTTTCTTATTTTAAAGTACGGAAAAGTTGCGTATTGAATTAGTTATAAATAAATATTTTATTTTTATAATTGAGAAGTGAGAGAAATTTCAATTCGAAGAGATAACATTTTAATTTTAAATTTCATAATTGGGCTGGCAGCTGCCAGCTGGCAGCTCTGTGGTTGTGTGGCTGAATTGTACTACAATTTCAAACTAAATTTTTGAAAACATAATAATTAATATTGTAATTTTTAATTTTTGACCCTACAATGGTGGAAGAAAGTATTATTAAGCGTCGTGATTTGATGTATCGACTTATTATAAGGTAGAATTAAGTTATTTATTTCTATCATTTAATCTATACAGACGTACAGTTTGAAGTATACACCTGTGTCCTGTAGGTTGATTGTGTATACCCGAAAATGCCGGGATGTCTTCAAAGTCTTCACCTTATTTACATCTAGCTTTTAACGTACAATGTTCTATTGTTTTAGTCAATTATTCTACGATGGATATCAAACAGTTGCTGTGTCTCTCAACAACATACTTTCGCCCGATCCTCCGTGTCCCCCGTCAGATCGGCTCTTCAACATTGTCACTGAAGGATTGAAATATGAAAAAGAAATGCATCCTAAGAAAGACACCACGGACTACTTGGATACACTGCTTGGCCCCGGGCTAGATCTTGAACTTGACACTGACATTCAGACCAATGCACCTGAACCTGCTACCTACGTCACTGCTTATGTTACTAGCCACAAGGCCCCCTGTCGGTCTGCAGCTTTTAGCAGTGATGGGCAGTTAGTGGCTACTGGCAGTCTTGACACTTCCATTAAGGTGACTAGTTGAATATTCATGTGAAAAGATTTAATTCGATGCTAGGAGAGGTTTGCCAGATTTACATAATATAAAAACCGGACAGAGTCAGTGGGCCATTCATCTAGTGTAAATTTTTCTACAAAAAGGGTCATTTTATTTAGTCTTAAATTTAGTGAATTTTGATGAGCTTTTTTTCTATCATAGTAGCTATTAAGTTAGCCGTAGCCTACCGTAACTTAAATAAAATTGTAAAAAGAGAGTAGACATTTTTGCACACTCGTGCGAAAAAACCGGACGAAGCGTTGCCCGATCAAACATTTATTTTTTCACCTGACTGAGGTACGAAAAACTGAACTGTCCGGTGGCCGAACACCTGGCAACCCTAAGTCTGCTAGCTAGATTCATATCCTTACCGTTTATTTATTGTGTTATAGGTTCTCGACGTTGACCGAATGGTTGCAAAAGCTAACGATGAACGCCAAAATCAACCACAGACCATTAAAGAGAACTACGAGACCCACCCTGTTATTAGAACATTGTACGACCACATGGACGAAGTAACATGCCTTGAGTTTCATCCAAAAGAAGCGATTCTTGTGTCAGGATCAAGGGACCGCACCATCAAGTTATTTGATTACAGCAAATCTTCCGTGAAAAAGGCTTACAAAGTTATGCAGGTACACCATTTTTGTTACTTTTTTGATTATGTATCGGCCAATAACTATAATATTGCATTAATATCAGAAGGATATAATAAAAAATATTACCATGTGACGTTATGTTTTACGACTTGTGTACTTGCGGCGTTACCCATAACGCGGGCATATGCCCCAAGACGACTACTATATACACAGCTGCTGACCTATTTGAAGCCAACGACAAAACAGTCCAGGTGTCCTATTGGACTACAAAGTAGCGGACACAAAAAGGAATATCTGCAGCAAGTAATGGAAGATGTACAGTACAAGCTGAAGAGGTCGTGCCAGGATCGAGGGGAGTGGAGGCATCGATGCCACATGGTGCTGCCAACCAATTCACTTTTTCCTTGAAGAAAATTTGTCCAGCAATGAAAAACCACGCGACCAATAAATTAAAAATTCGAAATGTTGATAGCCTAGACTTGGTCAATCATCGGACTGTTGACTCAGCCGTTCTTTGAAATTCTCAGGTTACTAAGGCGGCTATTCCATCTGTCAACAATCCGTCATTTGTGCATTAATAATTGATGAGAATACACCAAGTGCGGCGTGGCCCTCACAATAGCTCACCTACTTCTCGACTGCCCAACCTACTCGGTCCAACGAACCTCCGATCGACGAGCTCCCTCCTCCCTCTCTGAAGCGCTAGGAAACAAAACAACAGCCACAGATAACATCATACAGTTCCTAAGGGCCACCGGCCTCGTCTTCAACATTTTAACCCCCCCCCCCCCCACTACTTTACAGAGCGGATAACCCTCTCCTACAAAATAATAGGTAAACATCCCCAATTTCCTAGCGCAAATTCCTAACAGGGACCCGCGCTTAAGCCAACAAAAAAGTAACGAGCTGTTTGTGTTAAGGAGACTGTTACGTAGATACTTAACTTATCTATTATAAATTAAGTTATAATATGGTAGAGACATCAATAATAAGTCTCTACCATATTATAACTTAATTTATAGTATATAAGTTAAGTATATACATAATAGTCTCCTTAAAACAAACATTTGATCAATTTTTAATGCACAAATGACGGATTATTGACAGATAGAATAGCCGCTTTAATACAATGCCTATTACCATACATGGTAACAGAAGCGGAAACTAAGCATATTTATTAATAGTTAAAAGGAAGGTAGGTTTGTCTCATAGCCTGCCAATCGAAATAAGCTGACTGGCATCCCTATGCTTATACATAGGATGCAGTATTTCAGGGCTTTGTGATTTTTTTCAGTGAAATCACTCGATCGAAGTTACAAAATATTTGCGTTCCACCTTCGCATTTTGGCCACTTGGTAGCGCTTGGGTGTTTCCCGCACAAATTAAAAAATTGAAATGTAGTAGTCAATGTCAATTTAATGTGTCATTTCATGTTAATCAATCCATAATGACCCAAATTTAATGAAACCAACTAGTTTTTTGTATCATTCGCACATCTAGGTCTATCTACAGTACAGTGGTCAATTAATATTTAAAAAAAAGTGATATCCTACGCAGCATTGCATTAATTTATGGAAGTACCACATACAATACTTCAAATTATGTTCCAAGATGAGTTTAGAAAGAGTACTGTACTTTACGTTACGGCAAGTATTCTTTACGGCCTTTTCATACAGGTCATTGGGGGTTTGACATTTTAAACCAAACCGCTGTATGAGGAAAGTGTCAAAAAACGTCTTTGCGTCGTGTTCATTAAGCATACCACACCACACTACCATAGTAGACCATGTATCGGACATTTTCACAACACCCTCAGCCTTTACCCCTATTTCCTATTTATTCTGACGGGTAGTTCCTCACTAACGCAATACGGCGACACCTACCATGTTTGTAAATATTTATTCTATGGTTTGTCTAGAGTTTCCATACGGGTATTTTGGTTCGAACGATTTCCCAAAAGCCAAAGTTTTAGTGTATATTTACAGTATATTAAATACACTTTTGACTTTTGTTTGATTCTTGTTCATTGTTCATTCTTGCTGAGGCGGGGATTCCACCGACCGGCTGGGGCTAAATACAAAAACGGTGACGTGTTAGCAGACATTCAAGACTTAGGCGGGTTTCCACCAACCTCGCATTGCAAAATGCAAATGACATTGACGGAAATAAGAGTTTTTCTTTTTATAGAAATCTATTAAAATGTTTGTACTTAACATATCCCATGAAGCCATTTTTTGATTTTAGTTTGTTTGTGATTTTACTCAATGATCATTGATCAATTGTAACTATGGCTTAGAGTAAAACAAACATTTTCGTCAATGTCATTTGCATTCTGCAATTCGAGGTCGGCGGAAACCCGCCTAAGTTTTGAATATCTGCTACCAAGACACCGTTTTTGTATTTAGCCCTAGCCGGTCGGTGGAATCCCCGCCTGATACAATACGTTTATTTGTTTAGGACTCGGAGCCAGTGAGATGTATGTCGCTACACCCTACCGGGGAGTACTTGGTTGTGGGTACGAATCATCCGGTCGCCCGTCTCTATGATCTCAACACAGCTCAATGCTACGTATGCAATTTCGCGTCACATCAACATCTCAGTGGAATCACTAGTATTAGGTGAGTGCAAAATAGGTCTTTATGCAATAACTACTTACTTCCACCTTTCAAGCAGCTCCTCGCCCCTCCGAGTCATAACCCATGTCTCACACCCATAGGTTGAGACTGGTCGGATTTTTAATCGTTCGATATAAGATTTCCTCTCGATAAGGTTCTTGATTATTTTTGCATCTATTACATTACATGTGCCTAAGACGGATTGCTGGTAGAACATGGTGGAACAGAATCCGAAATGACCACATCATACAAGACCTGCAAGGGGATTCCATAGAGAAAAGAATGGAGAACAAGCAGTTACAATGGTTCGGTCACGTCCAAAGGATGGACGAGAACAGGACCACTCGGAGGTTGGCGGAAGCAAGGCCGCAAGGAAGAAGACCCATCGGCAGACCGAGGGCAACCCTTGAGAAAAGGATTGAACAACTCGCCGGAGCAAGAGGGAAAACAATGTCCGAGCTCAAGATGTTAACGTCCGACCGGGGCGAGTTCAAGAAATGGGTTTGAGGCGACCCCCCCCCCCCCCACCCTCGCTGCGCATGCGGCACTGAGGGGGAAGAAGAAGGAGGTTCTTGATTTGAGCAGATGGAGCGTGCTGAAATAACACCTGTTCCCAGCGCAGTTTTATTTCCTCGCTGGTCTTATTTTCATTTGTAATTAGGGCACCCAGATACTTAACGTATATGATGGAGCGTCGTGCAAAACCGATAGGACTGGAGAAGTTGTCAAGCAGAAAAAAGCCCATCGAGGGCTGCAGAGCCAGAAGAATCTTTGGCCAATTTAGGAGGAAGTCTAAAGCCAAGCAAGCAGACCTACTAGGTCCGCGTCTATGTAAAAAAAATTCTTCAAAAGAATAAAACACAGGTTAGCTTACTAAGGTAACCAACCGTTAGTTCATTGATTGTTACGCAATTTCGCATTGTCAAATAAAATAAATTGCACCTATTTTATTAGGTATACTCGTGATGGAAAACTATTCACTACAGCCAGCAGAGATGGATGTGTCAAAATTTGGGACGGGGTTTCCAATAGATGTGTCAATACTTTCAGCAAAGCCCACGATGGCGCTGAGGTCTGCTCTGTCGAGTTTACCAGGAACGGAAAGGTAAGTTCCTTTTTTTCGTATAGTCTGTATACGACTTTACAGCCAAGAGTAAGCGTAAGGTAACGCCAAGAGTGGGCGTTGGATAAAGTAAAGCAATAAGTACTTTAAAACCTGATCTGAAAGATTAACTAAGGTTCATAGCCTGAGCGTTACAATAGTAGTGTTTTGTTCTCCATTTCATCCTGTAGGCAAGTGCTAGACTATGTGTAGAGGCGAGTAGAGCTGGACTAGAAATAAATGTCTCAAAAACTAAGTATCTAGTAATGTCAGCGTTAGAAAGGAGACGGAGAAGTGACAACCTGACTGTACAAGGAATGGCTTTCGAGAATGTAAAGAGCTTCATCTACCTTGGTGCAGAAGTAAACAACCAAAACAAAACTAGCGCAGAGATAGACAGAAGAATAACAGCAGCCAATAGAGCATATTTTGCCAACCTAAAATTGCTCAAGTCAAGACTTATCTCTAGAGCCACAAAACTACGAATATACAAAACCCTTATAAGACCAGTTGCAACATACGGATCGGAAACCTGGAATCTCACTGTAAACGATGCCAACAAACTACGTGTACTCGAAAGAAAGATAATAAGGAGGATATATGGACCCCTTTACGAGTACGGAGAATGGCGTATAAGACACAACGCTGAAATCGACGCCGCTCTCAACGGAGAAGACATAGTAAGGTTCATTAAAGCACAACGATTAAGGTGGCTGGGACACGTTGTAAGGATGTCTGAAGAACGCATGCCACGAAAAATGTACAAAGCAAGCATGACGGGAAGACGACTGCCAGGACGGCCAAGAAACCGCTGGAAGGACGAGTTAGAGAATGACCTTCGCGAGTTGGGAGTCTCCAGATGGTGGAGCGTTGTGCAAAACCGAGAAGAATGGAGGAGTGTTGTCGAGCAGGCCAAAGCCCACCAAGGGCTGTAGAGCCGGAAGAAGAAGAAGAAGATTTCATCCTGTAGGCACATTTTTAATCTTACCCCTAAAAGCTATAGCTACCACTATACTAACTCACCCTCACTCTATTACAAAAGGGTATTTATTACTATTAGGCCTATTGATTTTGTACTATTGCAATTCTGGGGAAATATTTTTATTTTTATTTATTTTTTTAAAAGATAAATCGCATACGAACAATTTAATGAATGTATCCGATTGACCTTTTCAGTCGCCTCTGTAGGTTATTACTCGTGATGAGTACGACACGTCTCCGATTGCATGGCGTGTAAAGACTCGCACAAGTGCAAGCACGTTACTTAAATGTAATCATATTTGTTGCAGTATATTCTGTCATCGGGAAAAGACTCACTGGTCAAACTTTGGGAGCTGTCGACGAGCAGATGCCTAATTGCTTATACTGGAGCTGGTATGCAATTTTTATGAATGAATGAATAGTTTATCCTTTAGGAAATGTGGTTTCAGATGACCCTAGGATCAGCAGATGTTTTGCTGCATTTCCCCCCGCAAGACCTTTTGATTATTTTTTCTTTTCTATGAGTGATACTCAATTGTGTATATATAATTACGTAGATTTCTAAATTATTTTATTATTTTTGGTAGCCAAAGTGCGCCCGCGGGGGTTTCATTTACGCCACTGCCCAGGATTTAAAAAAAAAATTATTTTTGGCGCGCTCAAATGTGCCATCTCTCCTAAAACTATCAAGATTGCAAGACGCAGACCCAATGATATCCCTAATCATGTCATTGCTTAATGTATTTGTGACTTTTAGGTACAATTGGCAAACAGATTCACCAGGCGCAGGCCGTGTTCAACCACACCGAAGACTACGTCCTATTCCCCGACGAGCAGTCCATATCGCTGTGTGCCTGGAACTCCAGGAACGCTTCCAGAAAACAACTGCTTTCCCTCGGTAAGTCTTTTTTTTACAATACGTGCGTGTCATTGCTTATGTCAATGTTCAATGACATCACGTCACTATACTGGCAGGCGCGGCACCAGATGGCGGCAACGCCAAGAGTGGGCTTTTGATATAGTAAATTAAATAAGTATTGTTTAGTCCTGTTGGCAGAGAACCTTACCAATATATTAGAGAACTGGACAATGAGATGTTCGAGGCTCGACATCAAAGGGAAGAAATTCCGCCCGGTCTGGGGCTACCCAACCTTAATGCGTGCAATGTAACAGCAAAGGCTTTCACGACCGGAGTCGAATGAAGAACCAGTAGAATCCGGGCTGATGGGCCGTGACCGAAATGAAACCAAACGTTTCGTCAACATCTGTAGTGGAACTGCGTAGACTTCTAAGATTGTATCTCGGAGGCTCGGCAGCGACTGTGAGGGCAGGGGGATGTTTCGACCACGGCCCATCAGCCCGGATTCTACTGGTTCTTCATTCTTAATGCGTGCGTTACCGATTACCATTATTGGTACGGAAAAACGCTACTGCGGACCACGATGTCCCAAATATTGCAGTGTTCAAGAGAGGGGATCCTCCTCCAGTCCTCTGGCCTGGGTCCTTATGAACGCATCATTGAGTTCCTCCATCTTCGGGGACAGTTTGCCAACACCAGGACAAAAGAGTGTCATGCACTGAAAAAACCGTGTTTTTTCGCTTATCCCGGGTTGGTATAAATATCAGTGGACATCCCTTTGCCCAAACATTTGCTGCTGAGGCTCCGAGATACAATCTTAGAAGTTGTTGTTGTTGAAACTCAGAAGCGCCGCGCGCTTATTTAGAATCTCCAACTTCAGATCATTGTATACGCAGTTCCAATGAAGATTTCGACCGCAGATGTTTACGAAACGTTTGAAAGTCCATAGCTTGTGTCAACGTCCATCCCTCCATATAGCCTACGGTAGTCTTCACAATATGATGCTCAGGATAAACATACTAGTCAAGACATGTAGAGTAGTGGTACGGACTCTGAATTTCACCCGAAAGGTTGTTGGTTCGAGTCCTACACTTCCTACATTTTCTGGCCATGCTTTGGAGGGCATGTAAAGCCGGGCCTTTCTATTTGAGTGTAAGAGTGTAACTCCGCTAGGTTGGCTTACAAACAGAGCAAAAACGTCCTTATTTATTTATTTACTAGAATAGTATTCATGTGTTGGTATATCGTGTGAAATCTTCTCACTGCTAATATAATACAAGTTATTAACTTTGTTTTATTGTTGCAGGCCACAACGGGATGGTAAGGCACATTGTTCACTCACCGGCCAAGCCAGCGTTTATCACGTGTTCCGACGACCACCGCGCGCGATTCTGGCAACGTTGGAAATAAACTAATTGTAAACTCAGTATTGGGAAAATTGTGCTACTCTATGTTAGGTACTACCCGACCACGATAGGATGACATTTGGAACACTTTGTTTGTTGGAAAACGTGCACAAGCGGAACACAGAGTTTATTCGATGATTATTAGTGTTCTAAATGACATCCTATCGTGGTCGGGTAGAAAGTCCGTAATTAGTAATTACCCCGGTATTATAATCGCCTCGATCAGGCTGCAGATACGAGTCTGTAGAAATGGTAAATCATTTTTTTGAATATTTGTGCCTCAAGAGACCTACACTTTCAACATTTTCCAAGACTGACCGACAAGAACATGATTGTGATACCCGTAAGTTAAATAGGGAAAAAATCGTACCGTATATTTTGGATAAACATTGGTCTATTAGAATACAAAACTACATCGTGTTTAAAAATACATCAATGTTTAAATGACTTGGCTATCTAATGGACGTCTTTAATACAATCAACTGAAAAGAAGCTACAATACATAAAAACATAATTTACATTTTTTCAAGTAAGAAAGGGCATAATCCGTAGCTTAGGCTCTGTACACATGGACGATTGCAACGCCGGCGACGCGGTGGGAACTTTGTCATTAGAACATATGGGCTTGGTAAATGGTTTGTGCAGAACCACAGCGTCCACTTCAGAAGATTTCTATGAGCTGGCGTGTCGATGGGAAACCCGTGCAGCACACTAACTTCAAAATGTAACTGCAAAGGTTTTCACGGCCGGAGTCAAATGACTCGCTACGGAGCCACCGAGGTACAACCTTGGAAGTCTACGCAGCGCCACTGAAGATGTCGACCGCAGATGTTGAAGAAACGTTTGGAAGTTCACTTTCAATTCGACCACGGCCCATCAGCCCGGATTCTACTGGTTCTTCATTTAACTTCAAAATCCTTCTGAAGTTGACTCTGGAGTTTCCCATTTGTTACAATGACAAACTTTCCAGCACGTTGCCGGCGTCGTGATCAGCCACGTGAACCGGCTTGAATGGCGTGAACCTTAGTCATGCTACTGCTTCCCATTAAGACTCAATCTTCTAAAGTTATGTGTTCCATTCCATTTTTTAGAGCCCACTTATATAGGGATTTTCACTGTGTTTGGTATAACCCAAGGGATAGTAGGAAACTGAGTGAAAATAAACTCCATCTGACCACTTTCTTATCTTCGCGGCTAATTAATTAATTTCGTCAATTCCTTGTTCAGAAAATATTTTGAAATCTGGCCCTTACGTTCCTTTACTTAAAAATAACCTTTTTTTCTTCAAAATTACAAGTCGAGTCATGAATGAAGAGCAGTAAACTAGCATAGTAACTCACACTAGCTGTATGATTACAAAAACGGAATTGCTTGAAAAAGCCCTAAAACTCTGAATAAAAGACACTATAGCACCAATAGGTAACCCTAGTCAGTTTTAAATACAAGATTAAACAAAACCATCTAATGATGGGCCCACATCAAGCGCTATGAGATTGCCTTGCAAATGAATCCCATGATAAATGAACATCTCATTTCACTCATAAAATAGACATAGACACAAATGCCCGTTTTGAGCTAGCCTATACTACCTGAGTTATGTTTTCCACCTAGTTTTCCCAAGAGCTGGGGAGGTGGGCCGTTCGTGATGCAGCTGATGGTCAGTCATGTCGAGAAAGAAACAAGTGACAAAAGTAAAAGATTACAACTCTAAATAGACCCATTGATAAAACCATAGAACACACTATGGCGCGACAACCCATTGATAGAGATGAGGACTGGTATAGGAACCTCTCTTTTGCCAACTGCACTATTTGGGATGCAGTAATTAGCAAAATGGCCGGCAGCCGCGTTTTCCCCTACCGATGAATGTGTCCGTTAGGGTTAGGTGCACCCAGGCAAGACGGACTTTTCTTTTACGTCTAACCTCGACCGTTTCATAGTCTAGTTCTCTATCAAATGGACTACACAACGTCGATACCAAGAGTGATTGCGAGTTCTTTCGTAGAACAATATATGGGTTTTGTTGGGCCCCCAAAAAACTATACTGCTTGCTTGTAAATAAAGGTCCTTCACTCTAACTTAAAAATGCAATAGATACTTTTTGTTACATATTTAGAATACAGAAAGAAGCTTGCTAAGCGAAATATTAAATTGGTGCGGAAGTAGGTAACGCACAATAACTGTTTGCATTAAATATCTAACTTGTTTTTGAAAATAAATTATTGTCCCAAGTCAAAGTACCATCAATTACTTTCATCTTTTGCCATTCTTTACCATTTGGTAAAGTTATAGAGAGTACATGTTTGACTTTAAAAAATGTAATATTTTCACAGTTTTATATTTTGAAAGCGAAGAAGTAGCTTGCTATTAAATGTTGAGGGCTTGTGAAGGAAGGGCATATAGAAAATAATCGAACATAGAACAGTAAACCAGCTTAAAGACAGAAAGAAGGAGGATGAGTACTTCTTCATTGATATTGATGGTTGAACCTTTTCAGCACGGACTCTTATTCAGTTTAGTCGGCTTATACCAAGGTCTTACACGATCGTGCGCGTGTAAAATATGGTGCTTCATTCTTCACCAGGCTGACAGGGTTGCTTAAACCAGAAATGCTGAAAGCAGGGGTTGGAAAACAAACAGCAATTAATTTCTGCAGTTTTTCGCTCTCATGGCGACGAGTCCTGCTGTATTTGTCAGGTATACAAATATTGACGTACTTGCCAAATACAGGAATAGCCGTCCTTATTAATTGAATTCGGAACATGGTGTACTTGCCAAGCACGCAAATATTTGTCACTACTCTACATTATTTTCCATGCAACATAGTCAAGATCTCGCTACTTCGGAAGAAAAAAAAGACACATCTATGGTCGATTTCGACTTAATAACTATAAAATATATATATATATATTTTAATGTGTGTATATTTTCCGCACGAGGGCAGTTGTCTTTTTCTATTTGGCATAAAAAAAATTTAACTTCAATTTCTGTAAATTGTTACATCCTTTAGAGTTGGGTCCTTTTTCTTCTGAAGTAGCGATCTGTCCACAGCAGTTCTGAATAGAGAGTACCAATAACGTTTACAGTGAAGTTTCAAAACGAGATTTCTCCAATTTGAGTTCCGGCTGGACCGCCGAGTGGCCAGCAGTGACTTCTCCAGGCGTGCTCCGCCTCTCCTCGTTCCCCTCGGGCCTGTTTGTACTCCTGGTTTTGTTTCTTTGGGAATCCCGTATCCGTTCCTTCTCCTGTCGACGCATCGGTCTGTCCGGTTCTTCCTCTTTAAACCTGAAACCAACGTGAGGGTGAGACTCATTCAATGTCTATTAGTGAGATTCATCTACCTATTGAGATTGTGACCAATATACCGAAAATTTCTTCACAACTTTTCATAATATAATGATATATTATTATTATCTACATCTATTATTATCTACAATAACGGTAATCAACACTTTTTACGACAAATCAACCATTTTAAGATGGCGTCCAGTCAAAGTGAAAATAACTCGATAAGTAAAGTTTAAAGTCGGCATTGTGGTTCGACATTTGGAACACAAGAGTGTTTTGTGTGTTATGTTGTGGTCGGGAAAATAATGAAGTGTTTTTTATCCTACATAGCGTGGGTGGCGTAGAGGAAAAGCAGGGTCTGCTGAATCTCCCTACACCTTATCGGCCAAAGCCGAAAGGGATTTTTATAAACCGAGCTTGTCGTGACACATCAACAAAAGGATAAAAAGCACGGGGTAAAAAATGGGCAGCTGACGGTAAAATACTCAGGCTCGGTACGCACGAACGATTCACGCCGCAGTCGCGATTGGCCAATGTCCTTTCCATTGCAGGGATAGGGCTTGGAGAATGGTCGGTGCAAAACCACTGAGTCTGTTTCAGACGATTTCTATGATCTAGATCTAAGCATGTCTGCTTTATGCAATCCTGTCCGCCTGGCGGGGGGAGTTAGTCTGTTTATTAACTTGAGGCACCCTAAGGACTCCTTTACCTCAGGTAGAAGGGGAGTTGACTGACTTCTTCAGCCAACGCCCGTCCTTGGCTGGTAGGCCATTTGACGCCGTGCCGCGTAATAGAGCTGGGCCAATTCCTCCTGAGTCTCAGTTCGGTTTTCTACCTCGATGCCAGTGCAGCTGATTAGGTGATCGGCATTCTCCTCCCCTTGGAAGCAGAGGGGGCATTCGGGTGACTCGGCGATACCTATTCTGTGCAGGTGGCTCTGGAGGTAGCCATGTCCTGTGGCCATTCGGAACGCTGCCACAGCGATGTCCCGGCGCAGGTTGCTGGGGATAGTTCCTTTTAGGAGCGTTTGCCAGCTGCTCTTACTTTCCAGGTATCTCTGGTCGCGGGTATAACTCCTGATTATAGCGGATTCCGAACCACTTGGGGAACATGGTAAAGTCACACGATTAATTCGGAGGTGACCAGGACTCGCAACGCACGTAGACTGACTGGTATCAGTCTCAGCGCGTTGTCATGTCCCAACATGTTCCCCTGCCAACGCTGTGCACACTATTTTGCCGCAGTTTGAAACACCCTCTGCTCTCGTGGATTCAACTTTTGCGATGTGTGCCATACTTTTTATTTTAGTTTTGACACCTGTACTGTACTGAGACATGTGTCTGATTGCTTATTACCCCAGTTCAGTGTAAGAGAGGGCCTTATAACCCTAACTTCACTGTGATAACCGGTTTAGATATATTTTTTCCTATAAATAAATAAAATTAACCTGTCATACCCACCCCGGGGCTGTAGACCGTTATCAATAGGAATGGGCCTGCACAAGATAAGTACGCAATTTCGCTGGGTGATGTCACACTCCGAATACCACTAATAGGGACCTTCTATAGATTATTCAGAGTGGACTTATGAGAGGGGAATTATATATAAGCTTATAGGATGGTACCAAATACCTTATATTATATTAATACGCTTAACATTAATACCACATAATAACTTAGGGACAACTTAAGCACTTAAGGGACAAGGGACAACATCATGAATTGGGGGGGGGGCAACTTAGTTACATAAGGGCTACATGATAACGTACTTACTCATACATCCATAGGAGCTTACTCCTACTTGCACCGTGTATCAACTCACATGGTGAATCAGTTCTGTCTCACTAGACTCTATAGACTCTCTCTATAGTCTCTATTGACTCTATCTATAGTCTCTGATTCTTTGAACCCATGGTTCGTGATTTATACATTATGGCTACGGACATACGTGACGACCGATATAACATTTACAAAACAGAGGTTTGCCGTCTGTCCTCAGCCCTGAGCGTAGGCCAAGAAGAGCGTATGCTCTTGTGTTAGGCCTAGGGCGTAGCCTGCTCAAGCTAAGTACAGAGTTTTGACCCGGTCCAGGTTCCGCTAAGTTGCAATGTGGAAGACTTCGATATTTTTTACATTGGTACTTATCTCTGATAGTTGGCTTATGGTTAACGGGGGCCCCGTAAGGGATATTATAGCCCCAGCTGTTCCAGTTAATATATTTCTATGGTCATACCTTCCCACGTTATAGGCAACCACAGTGGCGTGGTCCAACTTGCCAGGCACTACTACTAGTTTCTCACAGGCGTCCTTCCGCTTCAACCGCTGCTCCGTCTTAGACAACTCCTTCACTACCCCGTCCACTTCTGTACAGTAAAGCTCCGTGTCCTCCAAAATTTTCCTCTTGGCGGCTGTCAATCTGAACAATAGCAAAACCTGATTAACAATAATATAATAATTGTACAGCATTATATCAGGTCGACAGCAATTAATTGGTGGTAGGGGGACCCCAAAGGATTAACCCGTGGTGGGGCCCCCTTCTAATTTAAAAACAGTTTAGAATGTTAGAATAATATGATGTTTAAAAAAAAATGAAAAAAACCAAAATGCAAAACGATATAGATAGCCTACAATATATGGTGCCACTTTGGGAAGGTTATAGCAAGGCCAAAGTTTGCGGGTTTGTTTTAAGAATGGATTTACTTTGTTTCTAAAATGACGCATTACTTGGTTACCTTTTATTTCTACCGGCAGACAATTGTAAATTGATATGGATTGGTATATATGCCTTCCAACTCACTAAAATAGAATGCAGAGCCATACACAGGAGGGAAATATAATAAAAATTACAGCTATTAAATAAATAATGACCTTTGCCCCATTACTAAGTCAACGGCTCGAACGACCGTAGCCCTGTTAACTGGTCTGTTCAGAGCCCACGTGGTCAAACTGCAGCACTGCAATGAGTCCGAGGAAACCAGAGAACACGTGGTTGGCCACTGTCCAGCACTGTGCAGGCGCGCTTGGACTGCTTTGGGGCTGCCTACATCGACCGGGTCGATGAGATAGACTTGCCATTGAAGGACATGGCTGTCTTTGTTTACAAGTTTGAACTGCTGTTTTTCAACAGCTGATTAATTGGCAATGGCCACAGTATGAAGTTATAGTAGGTAAGTTTTGCCATGGCAAGACGATTCCCCGCGATGTGTGAACCAGTAGAATCCGGGCTGATTCTACTGCTTCATTCGACTCCGGCCGTGAAAGTCTTTGCAGTTACCCCACGAAGTCTTGTAATAATAATAATAATATATATATATAATATATCAAGGCCGTAGGCAAGGGGGGGGGGGCTTATTGGGCTGCTGCCCCCCCCCCCCCGAAATTTTTGAAAAAAAAATTCTTTCCTCCGGGGGAAACCCCCGGGCCCCCCTGTAGCAACATAAATATGCATTCCTTTGTAAGCTTTGCTGCTGTAAAACCCCACTGTTTAGCACTTATAGGTGGATTTTTTCCCCCGGGGGAGACCCCCGATCCCCCCTCTTTGGGTTAAATGCAATATGATTTCTATGAGTAAGCATTCCTTTGTAAGCTTTGTAAAATCTATCCATTACTGCTGTTAAAATGCGTAAAACCACACTATTTTGCACTTATATTTTCAAATTTTCCTCCGGGGGTGGCCCCCGGGCCCCCCTGTTTGTAGCAATATGATTATGAATTCCTTTGTAAGCTTTGCTGCTGTAAAACCCCACTGTTTAGCACTTATAGGTGGATTTTTCCCCCGGGGGAAACCCCCGGACCCCCTCTTTGGGTTAGAATGCAATATCATTTCTATGCAATTTAAACCGTCGTTATGATAACATTACGATTTAGTCCGCATATCCGCAAAATATTATACGCCAATGTTCGCACCAAGCACCAAAGCTAATTCCGCCTATAAATTGACGTTTGGTGTGGCTATGCTATCATATATGTACTCAGTAACACCATTACTTCAAAAGAATACACTAGATACAATTGAATTCTCAAGAATTTTTTTTTACACTGGATAGGATCACAGTTGCCGCAGCCACCCCCGAAAAAAATCCTGGCTACGGGCTTGTAATACATAAATAATATATATAGTAATAATTCACCACTGAATTATTGTCATCAAGTACACATACCTTATCGAAAAATCTAAAAGCCTGGCACAGAGATCCCTAGCAGTAGAACAGACAGGTCCATCGCCGGAGACGTTGTGCCTTAAAAGGTCTTCGAGCCTTAGAAGAGTTAACTCGTGCCTCTGCACTGCTTGAACGACTGGAAGGTTCTGAGTGGCAATGTCGGGTTTATTACTAGGCATCACCTGGCACCAACAATGAAAATAATAGTTAAGAGTCCGTACCACTACTACTCTTCACGTCTTGACCCTCGAAGATGGTTCCTTGCTCCTGAATCCCAGTCCAGTTCTCTATCAACTGCATTACATCGGGCTCTTCTTCGCGTTACAGTCGTCTGGCTAGTTGGTAAACAACCAGGGACGGATCCAGCCCATTTTGGGGGGGGGGGGGTAGTTGTGGGTCAAAATAGGAAAAACATATGTAGGATCGATTAAATTAGAGCGAAATAAATTAATTTACAATAGCTACCCCCTAACCCCCTCCCCCCTCTGTTTCCGTCATTGGTAGCAACCCATGGGGCATCCATGCCTCCACTCCTCTCGATCCTGGCGTATGTAGGGACTCCTACATCCTCCATCACTTGCTGCAGATGTTCCTTTCTTGGGCGCCAAGGTCGGTTGATGCCTTCTATAATTCCTTCGGTGAGGACGATATCTCCCGGGCCAAATTCTGTAACTCAACATCTGAGCTTATGATACTTACGGCGAATTTTCCAACGACCGGGTCAAAGTTATCCGAGACTCCGTCGCTGGTGATGAAGACGATAGCGCCCGGGCCAACGTCGTCTGTAACTCAACATCTGAGCTTATGATACTTACGGCGAATTTTCCAACGACCGGGTCAAAGTTATCTGAGACTCCGTCGCTGGTGATAAAGACGATGTCGCCCAGGCCAACTTCTGTCATTGAACATGTTAGGTTGGACAGTTCGGGGTTTGTCCCGTCCACCGGGCCGAGCGCGCCCAAAGCATCTCGCATGTCCCGCATGCAGTGGATGTCATGGGAGCCTGCCATACAAACAAAAAAACCGGTTAAATTTCAGTGGATAATAATTTTAATACTTACATCACGTGTCCAGTAACACGCAATGAAATAGTCTAAAATTGGTCAACTGGACGGGCTTGTCATTTTCTTCAAGTAGATCGTCAACTGTGCAGTGGTTTGGCAGTTTTGGGCAGACGAACAGGAGCTGGGCTTATGGTGAGAACTCATCCCTTACATTGGGAAACAATTTTTTGCTGCACCATTGCACATGCGCTGTGGATGGCCATCGAGCTAGCATGAGAACGATTTCGATTTTAGTAATGTCAGCAATCGACACGCAGGAATGCTATAAAGAGGGCAGTCGACCTCAATGCCAGTGATATCGTACCTTTGGTAAACTATGGAAGATGCTTGCGGTGGGAAACAGTGAGAATCACTAGTAAACCAGCCCATACCGCGTGATCTGCCGAGGGCTGATGCAGTCGCAAAATTTAGACTCTCTACTGGGCACCACCACCGGATAGGGGTTGTAGACTCGGACACCTGTCCCCTTTGCAACTCTGGGAGAATGGACGGTCTACACCTTCAGGATTGCGCAGCCCACAGCAGGACAAAAACCTCGTGTGTCTTTACTGGGAGGCCGTCGGCATATTATGGCAGAGATGCCAAGAGCTGGCATTGGATAAAGTACCTTTGGTAATTTCCCGAACCCCCGTCTTTGGACTGAAGACGTAGGCGAGAGAGTCGCCGACGTTACAGACGCAGGCAATATGTTTCCCCGTGGACAGCAGAGGGAGTACTACAGCTACAGTCAGTGTCGTCAGCAGACCTTGCTCCTGGAGAATTAGAGAGTGAGCTACGTGGAAGGACCGAAGAAGAGCTACGAAAACGTCCTGCAATAAAATAAAGGAAATTTTACATAAGGAGATGGCAGTAGTATAATAAGTAAAATAAAAAATCATCTAGGACATGTAGAGTAGTGGTACGAACTTAGAATTTCACCCTAAAGGTTGTTGGTTCTAGTTCTAATAAATAAATATAATATTTCTGTTAAATTATGCAATACAAGTAATCAAGAAGTAATTGAGAAGAAAGTATAAAGTAAAATCGTCAAAATATCGTCAAAATCAGGTAGTTCTGTCATTGTCATTGTACTAGTGCCTCAGTGACAGTGTAGAAAGCTTTCTCTTAGAGATGGTTTTTAAGTAATTTAGGGAAGGTAGAAGCATTTCTCGCCACTCTCAGTTCAATCGGGAGTTTTATAAGGTAGGCGAAACCTTGTTTTTGCACTTGCTAAACTTCCTGACCATGCTTCAGAGGTCATGTAAACCCTTCTTAGTTGAGTTTAAGGCGGCAATTCCACCGACTTCGTTTTGCACTGGATCGTGACATTGACGTGATAGCAGACATTTTTAAACTGTCTTTAATGTCTGCTGCCACGTCCATGTCACGCTCACGGTGCAAAGCGAGGTCAGTGGAATTGCCGCCTAAGGGTATTTTTTATTCATTAATTATCTATCTACTCAGCTGCAGTGGCCCAGTGGCCTGGGGGGCATAAAACCGAACTTCAACGCTAGAGGGCAGGGCACAGCTCTAATAGTGAAATGGCCAACCAGCCAATTAAGTAAGTAAGACATTTCGTCCATCTACTTCGCCGCTACAGTTCGGGGTGAGCTTTGGGCTCTCACACGTCGTCTCTATACAGACTTTGCGGCCTCTCGTTTCTCCTCTGTCAAGCCGCCAACCTAGGCCATAGCTGATAAGGAACTGAAGAGGCTTGAAGCGTTTGAAATGTGGTATTACAGAAGGATGCTACAGATCAGCTGAAGGGACCACGTGACCAATGAAAGTGTGCTAGAGGCTATTGAAGAAGACAAACAGCTGATACCTCATATAAAAGGGAGATAAGCGACATGGTTAGGGCATTGATTAAGACACGAAAATCTGGTACACACCATCATTGAAGGGACAGTGGAAGGAATCAATAGAAGAGGGCTGCCGAAGAAGGAATTCATGGATCAACTGAAGGAGGACGCAGGAGCTGGAACGTACCAAGAGCTGAAGAGGAAGGGGCAGGGCCGAGAGAGCTGGAAGATGATATTCAGAGAGTTGCTGTCAACATTGTGACGAGGCTGAAGAAGTGAAGAAGCTACCAACGACATCTTTTGCAGGTCACTCTCCACTTCGCCTCTCCAACAGTTTCGTGTCTGCCATACTGCGTTCTATCCTCCATTGTCGTCGGTACACGGGGGTATGAAGCTCACTGTTGACCCATTCACTCTATATTCGACTTCGATGGCCATGTGGTAGAGTGCATTGTACAAGTCTCTACACGCCTAGACGTGTCGTATCTCAACACGGGGAATGACCTACAGAGGCGACTGAAAAGGTTAATCGGATACATTCATCAAATTGTTTGTATGCGATTAACTTTTTCGAAAAAACATGCTAAATCCACCGAATTATTATTTTTTCTACATCCAGGACTCTCAACTTTATTCTCCTCCTGGGCTCCAGTACTAACCTCCAGGCACGACTTTCACAGCAAAATAATAAATATAAATAAAAAGTGTATTTAATACTGCAAAATAAATGGAAACCCGACTTACCGTGGTATTTGTAGGTTTAGTGCTGTAAGGATTGAAGAGAGTATTATTAAGGTATTCCATACACCCGTGGACGGCACATCTGGCTGCGATGCACGCTTTTTCACCCCAATTTACCCCGTCTGCTAAAACTAAGATACCTGAGTTTTCCCGGCCGACCTGAAATTTAAAAAAAAAAATGCACCTAAATTTGACATTACGGAATTAATATTACATGCAGAAGGCAATACTTTTCGTTGCATGTTTGTTTCCAATTCTTAACCGTTAGCCGTTGTCCTGTAACAACCACTGACTTGATACCGCACTACTCCAGCCGAAAAGTATCAGTTATTCACTGAAGATTGCCGTAATAGTTTGAATATTGCATTTTCATGCCGAAAAGCTGAGGACATTCTTTTCCTCTCCGCTCTTGCCATCACGCCTATATACTGACCATATGCAGAATAACATCTTGATAGTGAAGACTCGCTACGGAGCCACCGAGGTGCAACCTCCGAAGTCTACGCTGGGCCACTGAAGATGTCGACCGCAGATTTTGACGAAACGTTTGGAAGTTCACTTTCATTTCGACCACGGCCAATCAGCCCGGATTCTACTGTTTCTTCATTCGACTCCGACCATGAAAGTCTTTGCAGTTACAAAATTCTTGATAGCTTCACATCTCTCGACAGACACCACGGTAACTGGGAGAACAACTTACCACAGCAAAGCAATCAGCAATAGGCGTCCCGGCATGTTGCTTGGTCAACGGATTCTTCTCGTACAACGTCGTGGCCAGTCCAAAGGCGCGGGTGTGCGGTCTATTCCAGTCCGATATCCCAGCAATATCGTCTTTCCCACCCAAAGGCCGGCTATTTGAAGCCGCTCCTATAACATCAAGACGCCTTTACATATGGCTGATGAGGCGGCTGGCTGAGTGGTTAAAGCATTGGACTGTGATTCTACAGCAGCCCTATTATGGCGATTTGGGATTAACATAATACCGGGGTTTATTTTATTGTATAATACCACATTAGTAAGGTGTTACGTGACTGTGTTGAAATATGCGCGGGAAATTCAAATTCAAGGCTGTGCCCAGGTTTTTGTTTGGGGGGGGGGGGTGTCCAATATTATTTTTAACGTATTTTATTAATGAAAGTTCATTCTATTCAGTGTTCAAATTCAAATAACTTTATTCCAGTTCTTCAAACAATACGGAATATTACATAAAATTATAAATTGTATCACTAAAATATAAAATTAAATTTAAATTTGTGTAAAGCTCTTTTATTTTGGAGGGGGTCCGACCCCTTGGACCACCCCCCTGGGTACGGCCATGATCAAATTAATAAATTATTGGAATACAAGAGAATGATTGAATTGTTTTTAATTGAAGGAAATTCTAATAAACTTTAAAATGTACCTGCTAGAATTTTGAAATTTAAGTAATGTGTCTACGTCAAGACATGTAGCGTAGTGGTACGGACTCTGACTTTCAGGTTGTTGGTTCGAGTCCCACATTGGCTACATTTTCTGGACATGCTTCGGAAGGCATGTAAAGCAGGCGGTCCCGGGCCTTCCTAGTTGTGTGTAAGAGAGGACTTTATAGCCCTAACTCCGCTAGGTTGGCCTAGTAATAGAAACAATAAAAAGTCCTTATTTATTTTTACATCTAAGGGAGAAAAAATAGAAAACTCACTAACAACATAGCCGAGGATTAATTTATCATTTTGAATTTCCCGCGCATTTTGCACTCATTTGTTTAAAACAATTGAATAAACCCCGGCATTATGTTAATACCAAATCGCCATATTAGGGCTGCTAGTCAATGATTCAAAACTGAGCTGACGCTTCCCTAGTATTTTTTGCTTTCCAATTTATACGTAGTATAAGGAAAGCTTTGTGACGGTCGAAATTTTCGATTCCGAGAATTCAACGGATTTATACGTTTTGAGGTCCCAGGAACCCAAAAAAGTGGTTTTTACGAAATGTCTGTCTGTCTGTCTGTCGCTCTGTCTGTCTGTTCATTGATTTCCGGGCAAACTACTCGATGGATTTCGATGAAATTTGGCATGTAGGTTTATAAAAATCATGCCTCGGGACAATTTTTTTTATTTTGGGCTAACTCAATTTGGGGGGGGGGGGGTTTATTCTCAAAAAACTCCCAAAAAACGTCTAAAAAAATTATTTCTCAAAAACGGCTCCAACGATTTCTTTTAAATTCACATATATTGTAGTCGTTATTAATGTTTATAAAATGCGGGGGGTCGCTTGCCCCTTGATAGTTTGCTTCGGGGGTAAAAAAATAAAAATAACTAAATTTTAATGAAAAATGACTAAAAAATAATTTTTCTGCGAAACCTTTCCATTGATGATTTATAACTTTAGACATGTTTTAGGTGTTAAATTGAGTAACGAAACCGGACAGTTTGCTTACTTAAAAAACTGTTGGGTTTTGTGCAAAAAAAATTTTTTTGATAAAATGAAAGCAAATTCAGGCTCAAATGCATTGCGTGCCCTGCCATTATTGCTGTGTGGTAATATGTTGGTCTGACCTATGTAGAATTTACGTCACCTTCAGTGACGTCAGGTGGACGACACTCCCCCCCCCCCCCCCCCGTGATATCAGAAATTTAACCATAGGAAAATTATTTACCATGAAATTAATCATTTTCTCTCTCTACTAATCGATAAATTGGAAAGCATGTTCGAGTAAACTCGGACCGGTTCTTTCAATGGTATTTCATTTCACATATAATAAAACTTTATTGAACTACTAGAAGTGAGAAGTTCCTAATAATATATAAGGACAATTTGAAGAAAAGAAATTAACAATTCAAGGTCGAAAAAACGGAATTGTTGCCTTATCATCACATTATTATTATTAGCGTGACACCATTTTCTCCTCGACTCATTAGAAGAAAGGTAACTCGATGCTAGAGTTTACTCATTTAAAAACAACTAAGAAAAATATAGCATGCATGAATGAAACTAGTTTATTATGAAGTCTACGCACAGTATGCATTTGTAAATTTCGTCAGCAACAAAATGACGATTTAAACAACTTCAATAAGGCGGCTATTCCACTTGTCAATATTCCGTCATTTATGCATCAATTTTTGTTTATTATGCTATGCTAAGTAAAACAAAAATTTCCATCAACGCCATGTGCATTCTGCAAATGGAGGCAAAACGAGGTCAATGGAAACCCCGCCTTATTAAAAATTTCGTTCATCAAAGTTGTAAAAGACTACTTCGTGCATCATATAATCGGGTATTTTTACTTTTCAGTTTTTTAGTTCTTCCAAAAATCCCAGAATACGCGAAATTTTAGTCCTGTCTGGTGTTTATGAAAGAACTAAGGTACCAAAAATTTAATATTTCCTATTATATGATGCATGAAGTAGTCTTCTACAACTTCCATGAGCCAAATCTTTAATGACTTGCTTTGTTAATTAAAGAAAAGAATAAAAAGTCAATAAATTCAACACATTTTGGGGTGCTCATTTTCTACGTAACATGTCCACTTATTGTCTTCGAAATAAGTTCAATTCATGAATTGTTTTTACGTCTCTTGGGAGTCTGTTATGGTGCGTTAGTCCTGCGTACTTGGCCTGTCTTTGTATGTATGTATGTCAATGAAATAGTCCAATTGACAATGGCTGATCTGAATAAATAAATAAATAAATCAGCAACGTTTCGTCAGTATTATCCCTGATTCATCAGTTGCAGGTCTGCCTCCGGCCGTGAAAGCCTATGTAATTATAGCAACCGCGTGGAACAGAAAAGCAACCCCAGATTTGAAAAGCAGTGTTATATTTTAATCCCACTAAACTAAACTACAAGCAACAATATTATGTACATTACTCGATTAAAAGGCAGATAGAGCTATCGTGAACTCACTAATCTCAGGGAAGAACTTACTGTAAAGTTAATTTTCAACGTTTTCCCATTTAGAGGGGAACTCAAGCTTTGCATTGTTAATAAACCAAACTTAGCAAACAAAATCGTTACTAAATTGTGACCACAAAATATCACGAAATATTATGGCCAATGTACCACGGCGGCCTTTCGGGTAGAATTGTCTTTTATTGACTTTGAATTACTGTAAAGTTAATTTTCACAGTTTTCCTATTTAGAGGAGAACCCAAGCTTTGCATTGTTAATAAACCAAGCTTAACAAACAAAATCGATACTAAATTTTGACCATAAAAGATCACGAAATATTATGGCCATTGTACCACGGCGTCTTTTCGGGTAGAATTGTCTTTAGTTGACTTTCAATTAATTGACTCTAATACGAAAAATAAAAAAATCGTCATGAGTGAACACATACTATACATTATCACCTAATTTATATATTAGAGTATAGGTAACGAAATCGACAACCATTTTAGTTTTATGGCAAATAATTGTCCTAATGTTAAATTTCGGCTGCCTCAACTGGATTGATATAATAATTGCATAGACTGGAATGGTCAGTACAATATAATACTACATCCTTATGGTTGTAGAATCATTTTAATAGATTATACAGCATATCAGCTTTTAGTACCCCTCAAAAGCCGAATTCCTCTTCAAATAACACCATAGTAATAGTCCAGTTGAAGAAACACTTTAATATCTTTTAGCCTAAAACTCTGGCAACTAATATTTATAGTTTGACTGGGCAAGATGTAATAATCCAGACAAAGGGCATTTGATATAAACGGGAGCATTTGACTCGAGTGCAGTTGAAGGGGGAGGGGGGCTAATTATTGTATTTATTTTTATAGATTATAGCAGCTTGTAATAATTTATAATTATATGACAGTATTATATGGTATATATATATATATCACTGATATTAAATTAACTTTGGTTGAAGAGGTAACCTCCTCGTTATAACCGAAATTAGAGGATATGGAAAAAAAACTTCTAATACCCCTATAAAGCTGAATTAGACCTTCTTCAAATAGGAACATAAGAGACTAACACTTCAATATATTTTATCAGTTTAGCTATAATCTCCGGCAGCTAATACCTGTAGCTTGAATGGGCAAGATGTAATAGTCCAGACAAAGGGCATTTGCTACAAACGGGAGCAATTGATTCGAGTGCAGTTGAAGGGGGAGGGGGGCTAATTATTGTATTTATTTTTATAGATTATAACAGCATGTAATAATTTATAATTATATGACAGTATTATATGGTATATATATATATATATCACTGATATTAAATTAACTTTGGTTGAAGAGGTAACCTCCTCGTTATAACCGAAATTAGAGGATATGGAAAAAAAACTTCTCATACCCCTATAAAGCTTAAATAGACCTTCTTCAAATAGGAACATAAGAGACAAACACTTCAATATCTTTTAGCAGTTTAGCTATTATCTCCGGCAGCTAATATCTGTAGCTTGAATGGGCAAGATGTAATAGTCCAGACAAAGGGCATTTGCTACAAACGGGAGCAATTGCCTCGAGTGCAGTTGAAGTGGGAGGGGGGCTATTTTTGTAATAACTCGCGCGTGCACATGTTAATATGATTACCGCAGCTTAATATGCACGATTCTCACAAATTTAGAATTAATAGCTGTGTGGGCCTAACACGCACTGGCTCTCTATGTAGTTCACATTGAACGAGATTGAGTAGCCGCGGGTTCTCATTGTTAGGCTTAATAGTGAAGATGATAAGATGTAACTGCAAAGGCTTTCACGGCCGGAGCCAAATGAAGAACCAGTAGAATCCGGGCTGATGGGCCGTGGTCGAAATGAAAGTAAACTTACAAACAATGCAGTAGTAGTAGTATGGTTTGACACAGTCCCAGGCCACGGTGTGGGCCCATAGGACTCCAGTGGACCCATAGGACTCCAGTGGACTTCCTGATTATAGTGGATTCCGAACCACTTGGGAAACACAGTCAAGTCACACGATTAGTTCGGAGGTGACCAGGACAAGTCCTACCATGTTTCCCTACCGGCACTGTGCACACGACCAATTTATCTGCAGCTTTGAACCTGCTCTGGTCCGCTAGATTCAACTTGGTATGGATACAAACAATGTAACTGCAAAGGCTTTCACGGCCGGAGTCAAATGAAGAACCAGTAGAATCCGGACTGATGGGCCGTGGTCGAATTGAAAGTGAACTTCCAAACGTTTCGTCAACATCTGCGGTCGACATCTTCAGGGGCGCTGCGTAGACTTCGAAGGTTGTACCTCGGTGGCTCCGTAGCGAGTGACTGGGTAGGGGGCTGCGCACTGACCTTTATACCCGGACGTTGTTGTTGTTGTTTTTGTGTTGAGAGCGAGGATTCGCTCGCTCCCAACACAACTTCAACTTCACTTTCAATCCGACCACAGCCCATCAGCCCGGATTCTACTGGTTCTTCATCAAACTTCCAAACGTTTCGTCAACATCTGCGGTCGACATCTTCAGTGGCGCTGGGTAGACTTCGAAGGTTGTACCTCGGTGACTCCGTAGCGAGCCACTGAAGATGTCGGCCGCAGATGTTGACGAAACGTTTCGCCCGGATTCTGCTGGTTCTTCAAGATGATAAGAGTTTGAGACAAAATAGCTAGTTGGAAAAATATTTGAAAGGGGGACAAACAAACATATTACCGATTAGCCAAAATTATATAGCGGTAACATGAATTATGAAGAAAAAAAACTGTTGGTGAGGGCGTCGCCCACATGGCAAATAAAGACAATTTTGCTTTCTTTCTTTCCGAAGGAAGATCTAAAACTGTGGCCAATCGGTGTTAGTGACGGTCACATATCAAAATGTAGAGGAGTATTTCTTCTAAGGGATGCGACATTTTTTGTAGCTCTTCATAGATAATTCCTGTAAAATTCAACTTTGTAATTTTCGAGGGTGTCAGATTTCCTCTTCTTAGTCATCTAGTTTATACGAGCATTTCAATGATGAAAGACATGCCAGAGTAATTTCGTATCTTAAAAGAGTGGAAATATCATGTGTTTTTTTCTAGGTTTAATAATTTCTGTAATTAAATCTGTCTTAAGACTTTTCTTTAAAAAAAAAGGTTAATCGCATACAAACAATTTAATGAATGTATCCGATTGACCTGTTCAGTTGCCTCAATGAGTAAATTAATGCTTGTGCTGAGTAACAACATGTCTCCGATCTTATAGCGCGTGGAAACTCGCACAAGTACAAGCACGCTAACACCGATTAACGACTAAAACGACAATTATTCTATAATCCAATGTAGGGCAACATTTCATTCCAATAAGTCTATATCACCCTCCGCTGTTTAGGCCCTTATTCGGCGTTCTTAAACAAGAAAGCAACAGAAAAAAGCACCTAGCCCTGCTCACATCTGTACAACTCCCAGGTAACTAGCTTCGGGACATTTTACTAGGCGATACAGTATCAAATTTTCAATTTTAAATTATAAACAGAGACAGACGTCCCTATTGCCGGCAGCAACAGTCTATCCCATAGATTTTAATAATAATACTAGATAGCGAACTCCCCTGCATATTTTGAAGCCAGCCGCCATTGCTATAAATGGATAGAAAACGTTGTTTACATTCATTTACACCTTGAGTTCTTATGAAATTTCCTAATATTTTCTGTGAAAATTACTTTCAAAAGTTCAATCTTTCAGTTTATTTTAGGTAGATTTTGATCAATAGTTACATAAAAGACAATATTAACTGAAATTAAATCAAGACATAATTTATTTCGTCGAGAAGTACCCATTTAAGAACAGGTACTTTGCGTTCTTTCCGTTCTTTCTATCCACTTATAGCAATGGCGGATGGCTTCACAACACTCCTTACAGAGAGCATGGGAGTTCGCTATCTAGTATTATTATTAAAATCTATGGTCTATCCTCAATACTTTGTTCGTTCTAACCGGCCATTTTGAAAGCTTGTATACATAGCCATCATAGGGTAGCTATGATCATCTTTTTGATACATCAACCCGGAGGATAATGTTTTTGTTGCCACGTTGCATCTTAACGAGTGCCTCTAAGCATGGAACTGCTTCAAGTATCCTCCGAACTTAAATTATCTGGCAGATGATGGTCACAATTTAACATAGACCGTTTCATATAATACTTTAGGCGCAAGAACATATACAGGATAGAAGTTCACAAGATGGTTGCACAGATATGGGCACAGCTAATGGAAGTCAGTCAGGCACCCTCCACAAATTGTAAACAATCAGCCGCCATATTGGACAAAACCAAAATAAACAAAAAACCATAGAGAGACAAGTGAAGACGGCTACAACCACACACCATGCCTTCATCACTTACCACCCGTAACTTTTAACCGCGCATTTTTAAACGGATTTGGCGCGCTTTTCGACTTCCTCAGCGGAAATGCAGTATTAGTTCCTTTCGACAAAGCAGCCACTTCCGGTTCCACCTCCTTCTTCCCTCTCTCTTGTTCCGCGTTAATAACATTTTCAACGGCTGGATTTTTAACGGGCGGATTCATGTTAGCATCACAACAAAAATCGCTTCTACCGAATTGTATCAGAGTTTTGTCAATAGCTTCTATCAATTCCTGCGTTCGCAAATGCTCATTTTCGACGTTTTGATTGGTTTTATCGAGTAAATTCTCGTGGCTTTGGTATGATTTCAACTCAGGTGTAGTCTTGGACTCGATTTCCACATTGTTTCTGTTTTCCTGTTCACTGTCTAGTGATTCAGACAGATCGCTGACCGATGTGCACACAGATTTTTTCCCTGCGGTAAAAAGCTGACCAGCAGCTCTTATATTTATTTCGGAGTTGTCAATGGGGTAGGTAAGGGATATAGACTGTGGGACTTGGAACCATCTGCCTGATATGGAGCTAAAAACGCAGTTCGTGGAAGCAGCTAAAATCAGAAAATAAGCCAAAGATCCCTGTTACCGGACGGTCACAACTAAGCACGAGGCAGAGGCGACAATTAAAGGGGGGGCGGCAAAAAATACAATGCGTTTTATATTACAAATGTTTCTTTCTTCAAAATCTTAGCACATAGCAGAGGTTCCCAACCTCTAAGTGGTACGCGGAAGGTTCCCAGGAGGTATGCTGTAAATCTCAGGAAAATTAAAAAAAAAAAACTAATATCGGAGCAGACTATCGGTTGAAGAAGACTTCAGGGTGGAAATGTCTTCATTGGAGCCAGACATTGACTCCCTGCTTCAAAAAAAGGCAAGAGCTGCGTTCTCACTAGTGACAGGTTCAGTTAGTACAGTATGTGTATTAAGTTTATTAAATGTTTATGACTCAGAAAGGTTGATTAAAAATTCTTCAAAAGGTTGGGAACCTCTGGCATACAGAATTATTCTGGCTGTTAGGATAGAGAAGGGTGAAATGTTTATAGTACACTCGTAGACAGGCTTGTAGTGCAGCGATTGCCGACGAATTAAAAGACCACGTTAGGGGTAAGCGAAAATCATTACAGGTACCACAATCCACGGTCCTAGAATCTGTCTGGAAAGGGACAGAACGACGATAGAACAAAACACACGGATAATGTTTTGGTTTAACACTTCAAAGTACAATATATAACACATAAAGTAGTATATCCATAATGCTGAAATACTACCTTGCTAAGCCAACGCGCAGTACCACCTGAACCAGTGGTTCCCAAACTGTCCACCGTGGTGCTCTAAGGCGGGGTTTCCACATACGTCAATGGTCAATGGTAAATGTGGTATTGACGTTTTAGCAGACATTAAAGACATACTAAAAATTACTGCTACCACGTCAAAACCATATTTACCATTGACCATTGACGTATGTGGAAACCCCGACTCCGCGATAACTCGCTAGGGCCACCTAGGCGTTATACGAATTTAGACTGGGTAAGACATAAATAAACAATTATTTAAAACTATTGCATAAAAGAATTTTTTGTTTGTTATAATTGAAACAATTTTATTTTTCCACCAAGGGTTATAATTTTTCTTTGATGCATATTTGAGAATTTGAATTTTGTTAGGTAGGTAGGATATGTTATTTGTAGGCCTAAATGTACAATACTGAATATGCATTAGCTATAAGTTCGGGCCACGCTGGACACTGTTTATTAAACCCCTGTAAAAAAGGGCACCACGTCCAAAAAATTTAGGAACCCCCGGACTTGGTCAAGAGACGACATCTCGCCCCTCACCCATATACCTAAATAACATTCTCACTTTATTTCACTAGTAGGTAATTTTTAGCCGACATAGGCAAGCAAAGGTAAACATCCAATACTCAGTGGTTTGTAAATGTAAAATTTGTATTAGGCTAATTGCCTAATTGTCAAATATTCAACAAATAATATTGTAATGGTGTAAATCAGTGGCTCCCAACCCGTGGTCCACGAGACACCCTGGCTACAGTTCCACGAGAATGCCTGCAGTGACTTAAGAGTTATTCCTATTAACAAGAACATTAAGCCGAGAATACACCAACTTGAAAGAACCTTCGTGCCAAATTTTCACATTAAATTTGTCGTACATTAAAATCATACTGTAAGCTAATTATAGTAGTATACTTGAAAGCCTTCTTAAAAAATAATAATAATGCTTGTAAGGGGTGGTCCGCAGTGACACATTGACGGCCTGAGTGGTCCACAGAACGTCACTTCTTGGGAACCACTGGTGTAAATGATACGAACCTTTTTTTTGTTTTGGAATCTCCCTTAAAATTGCGTCCCCTTTGGGACGAAATTTGGCCTCGGTCATGATCTAGGTAGTCCTTATGGGAAATCCGTATCTGCGTATGTATTAACATATCGTAAAGTATACAATGCAATAGAATGATTTTTCTCTTTTCTTTTGTAGTTTTTTTAATGAAAAAATGTAGGCTACATTTAATTTCATATTATTTTGTAAAAAAAAAAATAGGTTAGCTGGTAGAGTAGCCATTCGGGACTAAAGCTACCTAAGGCGGGGTTTCCACATACGTCAATGGTCAATGAGAAATATGAAATTGACGTGGTAGCTGACATTTTTAGTATGTCTTCAATGTCTGCTAAAACGTCATTTCATATTTCTCATTGACCATTGACATATGTGGAAACCCCGCCTAATATAAAGACGTTTTTAATGTAATTTCTTATCATTCAATAGGAAGTCTACAGATTTGATGTCTCGCAAAACAATCGCAGACTTACTGCAGGTTGGCTTAGCTTAGCTTAGAGTAACAGGTAGAACCCGAGACATATCAAAGTAAGCAGACCTAACCTTTAGAGCACAACAGTCACAGCACCGAGGCACAAAAAATGGCGGACATGATCAACTTACCCGCCACGTGTTTCTGCTGATTCTCGATAACATCAAGAATATCTATGTAATCGACATCGGGGTCGCTTGTACTAAGGTGCTTCTGTGTAGGATTGACGGAGGTCAGGCCGCCACTGGGCCCGGTTATGGCAGCGAATGTGGAATTGGCCCCGGCCACAATTTGTCCGATGGCCAGGGGCGGCAACTCTTGCGGGGTGCGGCCGTAAAGTATCGTCGGCTCATGGCGACGCACCTCCTGCCTGCAACGAGAAGAAAAGGAATGCATGAGATATCACGAATCAGTAGAATCCGGGATGGAAAAAAAAAAAATTGGAAGCCTTTGAGTTGTGGTGCTACAGAAGAATCATGAAAATCCCGTGGAGAGACCACATAACCAACGAAGAAGTGCTCCATAGAATAAACGAAAAAAGAGCTATTATGGCCACCATTTCAACAAGAAGAAGCAAATGGATGGGGCACATTCTGAGACACGAAGGGCTCCTCAAGAACATAACTGAGGGTATGGTTGAAGGCACCAACTCAAGAGGACGACAGAGGAAGGAGTACCTAGAGGATGTCATGAAGGAACTAGGGTGCGACACCTATAAAGAACTGAAAAGGACCGCACAAAACAGACAAAATTGGAGGAGAAGAATACAACATTCGCTGCAAACCAATCTTTAGATTGGAACTCAAGAAGAAGGCTGTGGTAGTACTGAAAGCGTAGTTTCAAATTTTTCATCAACATCTGGGTAACATCACGGGTAACTTCAGGTTGGGCCTAGTGGCGAGATATGGCGGGAACCCTGAAAGTTAGGAGAATGCCGAAAACACTCAAAGGCCACATATACAAGGAAGTGGTGAGACCGTGCATAACCGACGGAGCGGAGTGCTGGCCATTGCGGAAGGAAGAAGAGCAACTGCTGCATGTGGCTGAGATGCGAATGTTGCGTTACTGTCTGGGTCAGCCGGCCGCCATACCAAGTTGAATCCAGCGGATCAGAGCAGGTTCAACGCTGCAGATAACTTTTTTTTTTTTTTTTTTTTTTAATTACACCATAGCACTAGGCTTCCACCATCAGCTTTCTTGCAGCCCAATACAACACATAATCTGGTGAACCTCTGCTACTGACAAGAGCCTGGCACGTCTTAAGATGATTTCCGTCCATCTCTTCCCGGGTGTCGCATAAAGGGCAGAAAGGCTCCGCTGCTACACCTATACGGTGGCAGATATATGGAGGCAGATAACTTGGTCGTGTGCATAATGCCGATCGGGAAACATGGTAGGACTTGTCCTGGTCACCTCCGAACTAATCGTGTGACTTCACTGTGTTTCCCAAGTGGTTCGGAATCCACTATAATCAGGAGGTCCACTATCCTATGGGCTGGCATAGGACAGTCAAGTCAGGGTCGCTCTATGAGCCCAAAAATGAGGCCTAAGTCGTTATTAACCCGACGAACACTACTACTACTACTGTCTGGGTCACAAATTGACTCCGGATGACACCCAAGACCGGAACACCTGGAAGATGGAAATCCTTTGCGCCGACTCCCTGGGAGGGATAAGACGCCGTTAATGTAAGTAAGTATCTGCGGTATCTGTGGAATTGCATATACTTCTAAGATTGAATCACAGAGGCTCAGCACCAACACTGTTCCGTATTCTCTTAAGATGGCGGCACTCCTTAGGGCCTCAGGAAATTATTTTCATAATGCAGAGCCGCAGCCCACCATTTGGGTGCCTCTGCCCTACGGTAGACTTGAATAATCAAGTTAACTGTCTAAAAATAACAAATACGCTACTATATTACAAATCGTTTACTAAAGTTATGCGAAGCTTCATACAAACAAATACAATGAGTCATGGTTGCAACAAAGCCAAGATAGTAGGTAGTCTACAAGCACGTGTATTTGTGCTTTATCATCATTTTCAGCATATCAACCTGACGCAATTCGTTGCTGGCAAATATCGAGCTTTTGAGTATTTTTCATAGAATAATAACGACAATAATGTCCTGAAAGACTTTTTATAAAACTATGCCTACTTAAAGTTTTTATAATTTTCTAAATTTTCTGGCCATGTTTCGGAGGGCATGTAAAGCAGGCGGTCCCGGGCCTTCCTAGTTGAGTGTAAGAGAGGGCTTTACAGCCTTAACTCCGCTAGGTTGGCTTAGTAATAGAACAAAAAAAGTCCTTATTTATTTACTTTTATTTTATTAAAGTAGCCCATTGGTCCCTTGTTCAATGCCAACGACCCCATGAATTTCGGACAGTATTATGGCCATTGGCAAGCTGGTATACGTCCTCGATGTCAACCTACGCCGGCTACAAGCGATAATGGACAAGCTGAGACAAGCTTACCATTGAGGCAATGGAACGGGCCAAAGCATTGCTTAACCAAGTACAGATACGAGGTCTCATAGAAGAAAACCGGAGGGAAAACACACCTATGGGTGTACAAAACCAAATTTCATTGAGTAAATAGAAGAAATATTCCTTATTTCAATAACTATTGGTGAAGAGGATAGCGAGAAGGAGACTGCAATGGGTCGGTCACGTAAAGCAGGAAATGGCTACAGGAAGAAATAGAGAAAGCAAGAAGAAGAGGGTGAAGAGTAGGAAGGTTAGGGACGAACTCAGAAGAGTGGGACTGGTACCAGAGGATATGGTGAATAATTAGAAGTGGAGGGAAAGGAGGGAGTGGAGGAGGCTCACATCTCACCTGGAAGCTGGAGCTGATTATTGATGATGACGGAATGGCTGGAGGCAGAAATAGAGGGAACGCGAAGAAGAGAAAGACCAATGAAGAGATACAGAAACAAGATTCAGGACGATCTCAGAAGAGTGGGACTGGTACCAGAGAAAGTGTTGAATAATCAGAAGTGGAGAGACAGAGGGAGTGGGGGAGGCTCACATCTCACCCGGGAAATGGAGGTGATTATTGATGATGACGGAATGGCTGGAGGAAGAAATAGAGGGGGAAAAACTCGAAAAAAGGGAAGAGCCAGACACAGAGATATAGGAACCAGGTTAGGGACGAGCTCAGAAGATTGGGAATGGTACCAGAGGTGGTGTTGAATATCTTACTTACTTAGAAACTGCTGAACAGTCTGTGGTGGAGGGACAGGAGCATGGACGGATACAGGAGGTAACTGCCCCCCCCCCCCAAATTCAGTAAATATATTGTTAGTTAATTTATTACGCTCTTACTTAATCAATTAATCGATAATGCATATGTTTATTCTATCTTGACCCCCCCCCCCCAAGGGCTGGATCCGTCCCTGGGCAGGAGGGAGTGGAGGAAGCTCCGTAACTCCGGTCAATCGGTATTAGTAACGGGCACATGCTACACACAGTAACTTATCAGAATTTACATACTGTATGTACATGCACAAACATTTCTTCTATTTACTAAATCCTTAATGATAGGCCAACAATCGATATTACCTGTGAACTTCGCCTTTAAAAAAAAACTTATAGTAACTAATGACTAACGGCAGTTCCCACCATCCTTAGAAATGTCTCAGTAAGGAATACTTGACGGCACCGCCATGCATTTAAATATGGCGTCGTCAAGTATTCTTAACCATGATACCAGTGGCGGGCATATATACTATTTTTGGAAGAGCCATGACACGGTCGCGTATCTTGTACATCAATAACAATACAAACTGTTATTGCAGCAGGCCGAGGCCCGAGACAACGTTGAATTCCACCAACCAAACCGCTTACCGCTCATTATTTACCCAAACACCTGTTACAACTGCCAATAATTATGCATTACAATAACTCACATTAGTTAATATCGTTTTATATTTTCCCTTAAATACGCCACTGGCCAAAACATTTCCAAGGGTGTTACTCTTACGCTTAGAACGGAAAGTTGCAAAACATCCTTTTCTGACTTCTTATACACCAGCATTGCATCAAATTAGTGAATAAAAACTTCTTGGGCCCAACGATTTAACCAACAAAAGAAAACCCACTAGTAACAACGAAATTCATGATGACTGCGCATCATTTGATGGCCTCGACATCTACTTAGTAATAACTGCCTGCATAAAGACTTATTTCTATAAAACGTACTGAAAAATGACCTAGGTAGTAGTAGTAGTAGTGTTCGTCAGGTTAATAACGACTTAGGTCTCATATTTGGGCCCATAGAGCAACTTGACTGTCCTATGCCAGCCCATAGGACAGTGGACCTCCTGATTATAGTGGATTCCGAACCACTTGGGAAACACAGTGAAGTCACACGATTAGTTCGGAGGTGACCAGGACAAGTCCTACCATGTTTCACTACCGGCACTGTGCACACGACCAAGTTATCTGCAGCTTTGAACACCTGCTCTGGTCCGCTATATTCAACTTGGTATGGCGGCCGGCTATGACCTAGGTAAAACAGACTCATAGTGACAATTTGGTAATTACTACATAACTATTTCTCTGATACATTCATAAAATTGCATTCATGTAATAGACAATCAAACAAACTATCTGAAGTAATTGGTTTACCAAGAAGGGCTACATTAAAAAGTTTAATAAGATAGTCATGCGACATATTTTGGCTTTAAATAGCAAGTGCTTGATACTTGGATTACTTTTCTTGGTCTGTACACAAGAAATATTTATTTTGTACATATTGTCTTTTGTCTTACAAGCGAAACCACCAGAAGTTTTGACACCCAAAGATTCATTAATTAAGTTAGGTTAAGTAGTTCTACTTATATTAATAAGTCTATCATAGAAATTACGTTAACCCTTGGGAGCAACCTCTCTGTTGATGTGTAGAACATTAAGTCTAACTGCTATGCTTGCATGGGCACCTATCATATGGCAACAACCGCACTTATTGCACTTAATTAACTTCCTAGTTGAATAGACATAGGAAGAACTATAATTTTCTAATGTCGATGTAATTTTCTGTCGTTGGTATACAGTAAACTCACTTTTTTCAGTAAAAGCTTTTGTGGCAATAGTGAATTTATTCTTTTCCCAATGTTAGAAGAATGTTTCTCTGCAATGCTTATGAAAAAACAAGGCATGGTCGCCAGAAGCGGTGTGTTTCCCCATGAAGCTGCAAATTATAGTAGGCCTTAGGCACGTTGCAATGCCATAAATCACTTGCCATGAGGTAAGCACTTATAAAAAATATTCTTTATTAATTTGCCCTGTTTGTCATTGGCGCAAAAGGCAATCACATCAATTGGAATAATATGAATGAATAAGGAGTTAAGAATATAAGATAAAGCTTGAAGTAGCACCCACGCTAAAATAGAAACCTGCGTTACTAGTTCATCCTGTCCTCAATTGGGTTGGCAGGCTACTTCTCACCGCGTACCTACATTCAATGCAAGGTCATACCATTGGCATAAGGTCGTAGCTCTCTAGTTATAACCTAATAAGGTTACTTACCCATTCAAGTATCGCTGTATAAAAGAACCCCCTGAATTTACGGATAAATCGGGCTGATCATCGTGATTCCCCGACACCGACAAATGTCGAAAAAAGCTGGTTACCCTCTTCTTCATGGACGGCATACTCCGAATAGACACATTAAAGCACCAAATTACAACAAGCTTTCAATGGCTATAGATTTACATTTGACTGTTTAACAATCAGTTTTCCGATACTGATTTTCTTTTTTACATTAATTCTATATTAATTCGAAAAAGTCTTAACAAATCAACTCTTAACAAATGACAAAACGCAATTGTTGTCGTTCTGAAAGTTTGTAAATAAAACACAAGAGGGCCTCCAGGCATTCTTCTAAATTTGTAATAAAATTTAGTAAAAGACATATTTAATTCCTTAATATCCAATTAAAATTAAATAAATAAATATATTATAATTTATAACTTCTTAAAATTACTTTAAAATGCATGAAATGTATATATTTAGAAAAGTTTAAATTTTTTAAAGCAATTGTCTATGCCGACAACTTTCAAAAAAAAGAAAATGGCACCGGTTGTGAGTGAAAGAAAGATATAATTTTGTGTAATTCATTAATTTTATGAAGTTATTTGTTTTGTTGTGTATATGTTTTTATGTAATTTAGAGCGGGAACACTTTAAGTAAGACTTACCCTTGCTCTGTTGATGACTTCGGTTAAAAATGGAGAAATATGCGGTGGATCTTGACAAAGTCTTGGATGATTTTGAGTACAACGAAGGTAATTTACGCCTCTAATGTCATTAAGTTAGTCACTAGTCTCCTATTGTCTAATTTGTCAGGTCAATTTGCTGACATATAAAGAATATATTTATTTATTTTCATTGAATTCGATGTGTTTAAAACTTGTTGAACTGCTAGTGTACCTTGAAATTCAATTATTTAACCTACTTGTTCAATCATTAATTCTTTGCTTTCATGGCGGAGTCTACAAGTAATCAAGTACATTTATAGGTCATTGTAAACAATGATAGTTCAACGGCTATGTGAATAGGCCTCCTTATGCAACTGTCAATAAATAAAACAAATATAGGCGACTTGGCCGACTCTTACAGTTCTTGTGAGATAATTTAGGGACTTTAGACTCTCTCCATGGCACTAGGTACATCCCTTGAAAAGCCTTGGTCAGAGGACCGAACTGCAACATTTATAACATCCTGGTATAAACACCGACAGATTTTACTCAGCTATTTCCGATCTGCTATTTATTAGTTTTCCTCCCTGAACTCATAATAACTATTTTTTTTTAACCTACCCCCTCCAAATTTAGTAAATATATTGTAAGTTAATTTATTACGCTATTATATTGGGCATAAGCGCCTATTGTCAGACAATTAAGAAAGATATTGGTTCAGTTTACTTTACTTTACTGAAGTGAATTCTGTGAGCTTTTAGAAGTTTATAATTATCTGCCTGCTGCCTTCCCACTCCTTGTTTATGTGATAACTCTATCTTCACAGAGCAAGCCGTGCGCCCCAATCAATACAGCCGGTCGGAGTTACCAGCCAAAAAATACCAGCGACCACCTTTCCAAAGAATCAATATAGAAGACGCAGACTTTTCACCCTCCAAACAAACATCTAGTCCATTGATTTCTTACACAACACCGCGAGAGGAAACAGACAGTGCCGAATCTGTGGAGCGCAGTATAAAAGATGAACCACACGTTGATGTTGCGCTAGCAGAAGAAGCATTGTCAGTGCCTGACTTACTAGACAATGATACGCTGATGACAGTTAAGCTACCGGATGTTACGGAAACGGTGGCCATTGAGAACGGATCCATTGAGCCGGAGAGGATGACTTGTGATTTGATTGCGTATTATGCGGAACCGGTTTGTACAGGTCTTGTAGCTGAAGAATCTCATTCTGGAATGTAAGTAGGCTTCGTCCAAAAGAGATGTTGATAAATTTAATCTCATCGACAGGCTTACTTTGTAAGTGAGTGAATTGTATGATGACCACTTTTCCAATAACCAATAAACATGTCACTACTGACAACTTACGGTCCGAGAATCACCAGCACGTGGTCTGTCCGTTACAGTGCTTAGTGGTTGCCTTGGTCTTCTTTAAATCTCTTTCGCAGCAAAGTAAGTTTTTAGACTAACTCGAATCCACACTTGCTTCAGTCGAGCTAACGCCTGTCATATTTTCAATGGTAAATATGTCTGAGCTTAACCTTTGGCACTTGTAGTCGGTGTGGGTTGACATCGAGGAGTGAGTCAACCAGTTTGCCGATGGCTAGAAATTGTTTCGGAAACAATACCAAAAATGTCCGAAAACCGATGCGGTTGTTGGTTGGGCAAGGTTCAATGGGCCACACTACAATCTCTCCCCCCCCCCCTCTCTCTCTCTCTCTCTTTTTCTCTCTCTTTCCTTCTTTTATTTACCAATACATAAGGCGCTAAGTCCACCGACCTCGATATTGATATTCACGTGGTAGCAGACATTTTTAGACTGTCTTTAATGTCTGCTACCACGTCAATATCAGTATCACTATCACTCTCGAGGTCGGTGGACTTTGCGCCTTACGTAGTGTTCAGTAATACAAATAATATTGTCCGCATCCCCAAGCTAGTGTTTGGCTGGGATAAAGGACTTATATAGTGCTGCTAAAATAAGGCATTATCATGTTGTTTTTTATCATTATTATTTATTAATATTATTGATATTAGACTACTATCATTATTAGTAGTAGTAGTACAACTGTTACCACTTACATTGGTTCATCGACTCGTATCTGTACTTGGTTAAGTCATGCTTTCGCCTGTTTCGTTACGTCAATGGTAAGTTTGTCTCAGCTTGTCCACTATCGCTTGTAGCCGGTTTAGGTTGACATCGAGAACGTATACCAGTTCGCCAATGGCCACAATTGCATACGGAAACAGTACAAATACTGTCCGAAATCCATGGGGTCGTTGGCATTGGACAAGGGACCTATGGGCCACTATAAGTAGGCCTGGGTCCATAAAAAGTCCTTCACAATTACAATTACATTGGTTCATTGATGCTTCCAACCATTCCTTTATACCGGCTTTTGGCTCTCCCATTTGCTTACATTTTTATAAACCCTGTTGACTGATTATCACCTTTGCCCCAGGTTATCAGTGGTTCATTCGGAAGAATTCTTGATCCCTAATGTGATAGGTGTATGTATTTATAGTTAAGGAATTACGTCAGATAGTCAGAGATCTTTAATGGTTGGTTTCTTTCGCGGCACTTCTCATATTCAGCGATTGGATATGGTATTGTCTGCAATCACCAGGCCTGGGGCTATAACTCAGGCAAAGTTTCCTCCCGAAAATACTTCACTAACTGAATAATGTACCGATTGCTCCATTTAAAGCTAGCCAACTTATGTAAATTTTAGATTAGTTTTATTTTATTTTATTTAGATACAAAGTTGTTAAAGAAGTAGTATTTTTGTTCTAGTTCCACTGTAAGGATAGATGAAGTTCCATTACTGGCAGAATACCTGACCGACGAAACTCCTGAAGAGATGCCGAAAGATAAAATTACAGGCATTAATGAAGTATTTCAGGAAGTGTTGCCAAAAGAAGGAAGTAATTTTGCTGAGCTAGAAAGTTGTAAATTGGAAAGTAATTCAACTGATTGCGTGCCACATAATGTTAACTTAAGAAATGTATACCAAGCAGAAACTGAGCGAGATATAGTTATTACGGCATCAAAGAGTGCTGTAAAATGTCTAAACGAGATGGATGTGAATGGAAATGAAGAACCCCTAGTGGATGAAATGACTGAAGAACTTGGTAGAATGGATATTAATGAGACTTCTGATTATGTTGAAGAAATAGGACCGTCCGTGAATGAAAAAGAACGAACGAAGCCATCAGTTAGCCACTCTAACAAAGACCTCGAATACCAGACTGTAGAGTCGACTATTAACGATGATGAGACAGAGATGCTAAATAAAGAAGTAGTGAAATCATCTGTAAACGAAGCTATTAGGTCAATGAAGGTAACAAAAGAGGTCAATGATTTGCATGGGTTGTCTGAGATTGAAGCGAGTTGTGTAAAGGAATCGAATTTGAGTAGGAAATGGTCTGTGAATGAGACTATTACTGTTAAGGTTTCAAATGATAGTAGAAGATTTTCAATGACAGATGCTGTTTCCGGAAAAGAATCCCATGGAAACAAGACACGGTTAAACAATGAAACTGTTGTTAGTAATACTTTGAATGAAAAACTGTCAATTACGAGAAATATTACATCTAGCGAGTCTGAGAGCAATACAGTGCGTGTTAGTGGCGAAAATATCGATTACGAACCACCAAGTGACAGTGTTGACTTGTCTGTGAATGAAGTAAGTTCAGCAAGTGACGATGTAGTGCAAGAAATATCAAAATCTGAAGCTCTTTCTGAGCCTATACAGTTTGTTACTGAAGTGGATATACCGGATGAAGAGCTTGAAAAGTACTTGGAAGAGCTAGAAGAGGAGGAGGGTATGTCTGGGAAGGAAGTTGTTGAAGAGAGTTTGCCGGTTGTTGAGGATCGTCCGCAAAGGCCGAAGTCTTTACCCTTGGGGAGCGGTTGTATGGAAGGGGATGTGAGTGGGGGTACTCCTGGAAGCACGCCGTGTGCCGATGTGGAGGGGGAAGGTAGTGAGAAAGAGGAGACAGCTAGTGGTGCAGAGCAGGAGACGTCTTCTGGTAAAGAGGAGGAGGGATCATCGTCGCCTAATACTAATGGCAAGTTGGCTTTTTATCGACTTCGGTGGAAAGGTGGTTGCTTGTTCTTGTGCGAGTCTCTAGTACCCTACCACGATAGGTTGGCACCTGGATCACTTTGGTATTCGAAAACTTGCATAAGCGAAACACCGAGTTTATTCGATTTTTATGAGTTCCAAGTGCCATCCTATCGTAGGTGGGTATTAAAAATACAGCGCAATACAAGGCACTCTCTATCTATAATGATCTGCCCAGAAACTTGAAGGATGGTAAAAGCCTACGAGTATTTATAACCAAAGCTTCCCAGCACTTGAATCTCTTTTAAGAATATGTAATTTTCAACTCCCCCCCCCCCCTCCCATTCCAATAAGATTCCATTCATTCATTTACTTATTTCAATTCTTTTCAATATTAAACTAATCAGCATCAAGGACAATTTTATTGAGTGCACTGTGAACTTTTAGAAAATAAGCAACTAACCTAACCTAACGTAATCTTTAATTAATTTTAATTTTTTTTTTTAACTAACTTTATTTTTAAGCTTGACTAACATCCCTTTAACTAGCCACGCACGGCCTTGGCCTGTGGCAATACCTATGTATCACTATGTAATGTTTATGGGACTGAATAAATATAATAATAATAATAATAATTACATGCCAAGCGGTCGGAGACGACTCAACATGGGTACTAACCTACATGGGCGACTGACGATACATTGATTAAATTGTTTGTATGCGATTAACCTTTTATTGAGCTAGAGAGGTATACAAGAAGAAGAGGGGCAAATGGCTACTGCCGCTCCCCTAAAAAGGGGTACACACATTTTTATTAAATAGAAAAAAGAGTTCTGTAATTAGAGGGTTTAGAAAAAACTGGACTTGGCGGGATTCGAACCCACGATCTAGGCCCCACCGTATTAAGTGGAGCTTACCTCTTAAACCAAAGTTAGTTTCATGTCAGTGTTATACAGCGTATAATACTGCAATATATTGAATAAAGAGTTACTCTGAGATGTACTGCATTTGGCGTTGAGTAAAGGACATTTAGCTTGTAACATTTAATAATTTAATTACAATACAATTACGCTAACTACATTCTAATTGTTTTTTTTTTCGTTATTTCAGCATTATCTCCCAGCCCACCGGAATCGCCAACATGTCCGCTGACACTAGAAGAACGTCGTCTGGGCAAGATATCGCCTTTTTGGGTGCCCGATGCGGACGCCCTGAATTGCATGAACTGCGGTCTGAAATTCACAATGATCAAACGGCGGCACCATTGCCGCGGTTGCGGTCGAGTGCTGTGCGGCAAGTGTTGCGACATGCGCGCCTCTCTTGAGTATTTAGGTAACCAACTGCATCGCGTCTGTGAGCCGTGCTTTCGAACGCTAACTAAAGGTGAGAAATATAGCCAAAGGAATGGAACCAGTATGCCATATAGCATGGAAAAAGAAAGAACTTTATTGAGAAGCAAGAGACAATTCATAAGGCGGGGATTCCACCGACTGGCTAGGGCTAAATACAAAAACGGTGACGTTGTAGCAGACATTCAAGACTTAGACGGGGTTTCCACCGACCTTGCATTGCAGAATGCAAATGACATTGACGGAAATTAGAATTTTTCTTTTTATAGAAATCTATTAAAATGTTTGTACTTAACATATCCCATGACGCCATTTTTTAATTTTAGTTTTTTGTTTGTGATTTAACTGTATGATCATTGATCAATTTTAACTATGGAATAGAGGGAAAAAAAACATTTCCGTCAATGTCATTTGCATTATGCAATGCAAGATCGGAGGAAACCCCGCCTAAGTCTTGAATGTCTGCTACCACGTCACCGTTTTTGTATTTAGCCCTAGCCGGTCGGTGGAATCCCCGCCTAACCAATGGCAGTGATGCTCTCACACACTATAACCCTAATCAATACATGTAGAGTAGTGGTACGGACTCAGACTTTTACCCGAAAGGTTGTTGGTTCGAGTCCTACACTTCCTACATTTTCTACCCATGCTTCGGAGGGCATGTAAAGCAGGCGGTCCCGGGCTTTCCTAGTTGAGTGTATGAGAGGGCTTTAATAGCCCTAACTCCGCTAGGTTGGCTTAGTAATAGAACAAAAAAAGTCCTTTATTTATTATTATTATTTAATATTAAACTAAGAACTTAATTGAGCGAATTAACAGTAATGGACTTTTCTCATAAGAAATACATAAAAAAATTAGTTAATTGAAGAGACAATCGTAGGGAGAAAACCCTTACAAGTGTGAAAATACAAATCTCATGAAATAGCAATCGTAGAGTTGCACGAAATATCTATAAGGGCAAACACAAAAAAAGCTATGCATTTTGATTCATGATTTGTAAGATAAGATAATAGCCAATCACAGCCTGCCACGTTGGATTGTCCTACGTGAAAGTTCTCAATTGCCTACGTAGGTCAACAGAGTCGCGACAGAGCCCCGGCTGATGCTTTGCCATTAATTATGTTGCAGTGATGCTATACGAAGTGGAGAGTGAAAGCGAATATGACGTATCTCCGCGGCCGCGTGGACCTAACCCCAACAATCCGATGGAGTACTGTAGCACCGTGCCACCACCCTTGCAAGCCTCGCCCTCCACTTCTGAGGCACCGCCCTCGGTTCTGGTCCCCGTCCTCAAGCGTGGAGGTGAGTAGACTTTGAGTTCTGTATAGAAGATGACAACGAGTCCCTAGTCTGAAGGTCTAAGCCTGAGGACTGGTTTGAACCTCTGAAGGTCTAAGCCTGAGGACTGGTTTGAACCTCTCTCGGGTTAATTGTAAATGCCCAAAATTCGCCCATTTGGAAACGAAAGTTATACATGTTATACATGTCGATTACAATCTATTCTGTTTCTTTTTTAGGAAGTGCAAAAAATAGGGAGGCACACCAAAAGAAGGTCATGTTTAGCGATGGCATTCGGCCGGGTGGAGATCTCACTGCTCTGGACGAACCTCCTACACCCAGATCTCGGGGTGCAAGTGCTAAGCGTGTTGGCACCCCTCCAGGTACATATGTGTGAATTTTTTACTAGTTTCTCATGGCTCCGTAAAAACCGGTCTCAAAAAACCTTTACACCATTACATTTAAACTCATCAGACACCTGTGACAACGTGTGAGTGAGTATTCGGTGGAGGGCGCCAGGCCACTAGAACGACCAAGGATGTCCCTGTAAACAAAAGTGAGGGAGGACATCAGGACACTTGGTTTGTCGCCTGAAGATGCACATGACCGGAATACCTGCAAATTGAAGATCCATGCCGCGGACCCCGTGGGAGGGACAAGGCTAAAGTAAGTGAAGTAAGTAGACACACACGGACCGGTGCATATACACAATACGTCTTAACATACAACACGCCTTAACATAAAAAGAAACTTTTGCTTATTCCTTTCGCATGTACCATTTATTCCTGTTATCCTTTTGCAGGTTCATCCGGCCCACCTTCTTTCCGCAATCTTCCGCCGTCCCCGCCCGTCGACCCGACCAACCAAAGTTTTATCATTAACAACGGGATGCCGCCCGTTTGTGAAGTGGCGGAGGGTCGTACCACATACCACGAGCCGTGGCCCTTCGATCGGCTGATGGAGCGGCTGCAAGCCACAGACGAGCCTCCACTGCTGTTCGCGGTCAACCGTCACCTGAAAGTGTCGCTGAAGATCGTCCAGCTCGACTGTTGTATGCAGAAGCCGTGCTGGGTGTTTAGTACGCGGGGGATGGCGACTGTGGGCCAAGACGAGGTCATGGTGCTTCTACAGATGCTGGGCGAAGAGGATGAGCCGATTCCTGCCGACGTGTTCTTCCAGTTGCATTGTATTTATGAATCTGTGGAGAAAGGCAAGCTTTTAATCGTTAGACAGGGAGAGACAGCGTTGGTGGACTGTATATTATTTTAGGATATAGGGAGGTTTAGTAGGTTTAAGTCGTACCTGGAGGTTTCCCGAAGGGTTCGAAAACACTGTACGTGGTCACTGAACGCTGCGCTGCTGCGGAGACGCCTCTCGACGTTCTCGCTAGCGGTTCCTGGAATGATGGCTGTGCGGATGGGGAGACTGTTAGAGACTGATGTACGCAGAAGCCTTGCACACATTTTACAGGCAGAATGGTCAGCTCCCTCTCATATTTTTTTTTTAAAACAAAAGGTATATAATGAATGTATCCGATTGACCTCTTCAGTCGCCTCAATGAGTAAAGTAATACTTGTGCTGAGTTACGACACGTCTCCGATTGCATGGCATGTAGAGACTAGCACAAGTAAAAGCAAGCTACCACCTTGCCATCGAAGTCGAAATAAGCCTGCTAGTATAATAAAACTAAGTTATTTTATTTTCAGGGGATGTAATAAAAGAATTAGGCTACTGGAGCGTCAAACAATCAACATTCCTAGACTCCCGGCAGCATGGCGGGTTCCTATTTGTCCGGCCGACGTTCCAGTGCGTTCAGAACATAGACAAACCGGGCCCGCCGTACCTGGTGGCCGTCTTAATACATAGGCTGGAGTTACCGTGGGCTAGACTTTTTCCTCTGCGACTCATGTTGCGACTGGGGGCTGAATTTCGGTATTACCCGTGTAGTCTTGTGTCTGTGAGGAATCGAGAGCCTGTTTACTTCGAGATTGGACAGACTATTATTAATCTTCTAGCTGTAAGTACCCTATAATTCGAGTCCGTCTTGATACTTAGGCTGGAGTTACCGTGGGCTAGATTGTTTCCTCTGCGACTCATGTTGCGACTGGGGGCTGAATTTCGGTATTACCCGTGTAGTCTTGTGTCTGTGAGGAATTGAGAGCCTGCTTACTTCGAGATTGGACAGACTAATTTTAATCTTCCAGCTGTAAGTACCCTATAATTCGAGTCCGTCGCTGGAATTACCCTCCTGTGCTGCGCTCAGGGGCTGGATTTCGATATTACCCGTGTCTTTCTTCTCTGAGGAATCCAGAGTCTGTTTACTTCAAGATTGGACACACTAGTATTACTGACTTAAACTGTCACGGCTGTATGACACGATGCACAAAAATGAGAATGGCCATGCCATTGGCTTCGAAAATATCCGCTTGAGACACAACTTCTTCAAGTCTCGGGCAGACAAAAGGGGTTGTCGTCTTGCAGTTGCTCACATTCATTGATCGGGTCCTCTTCCAGGCTGGAAGTTCCAGCCCCCCACCTACACAGGTTCGCGCGGCATCGTGTGTCCCCCGTTCTTAGCCTATTGAGGCTCCGCCAGGTGGGGTAGAAATGAAATGAAATGAAAATCGTATATTTATATACATAAGTGTGCAATTAATAATAAAGTAGTTTTACAATTGTGAAGGGGGGGGGGATCCCAAAGGAATGGTTCCTTCAACTCATCGAGCTTTACATAAAAGAAAACCTAACGTTTAAGAAGAAAAATAATAATTAATTAAAAATAAATAAATAAATAAGAACTGATCAGAATAGCAAGCAATATTAGGAGTATTAAATAGTAGTTTACCATTCTTTATAAAATAAAAATTTATGAATTATTTTGTAATATGCATTCTTCTAGTATGTTGTAGTAGTAGTAGTAGTAGTAGTAGTAGTAGTAGTGTAGTTAAGCTCCAGGAGCAATTTCTTCCTTGATGTTTGGGTCAGGAGTTAGGTTCTTCCTTCTATGGATAAGGTAGACTAGTATTAATCTTCTAGCTCCTAGCTTCTAGTCCAATTCTTCATGGTCTTCCTTTCTTTGATGGGCAGAAGTTCTGACTAATCATGTTTTTCAGGATTTCCGGAACTATTCATATACACTACCGGAAGTGCAAGGCCTACGGATACACATGGAGGCGCAGCAAACGTCAGTGCTGCTGCCCAAGAACCGGTATGACCAGGTGGTGGCCGCGCTCAACAACTCTAATGAGCCCGTTCTGCCGTTCACCGGCACATTCAGTCCGGTCGCAGACTCTCACCTCGTGTGTATGCAGAGCAAGGGCGACGAAGTCACCTACCATACGCATGCTATTAATATTCATGATAAACCCAGAAAAGGTAAGACTTTTGAGGAACTAAGGGCCGGTAAGGCAGATTCTACGCAGCAGATCTCTTGGGAGATTTGTTAATGGCCAACGGCCTTACCATGTTCCATCCATTAGAACAGAACATGTTTCAAACTGCTGCAAACTTGGTAGTTTGCACAGCGTTGGCAGGGGAACATGGTGGCACATCATAACGCGCTGAGACTATACCAGTCAGTCTACGTGCGTGTCGAGGCCTGGTCACCTCCGATTTAATCGTGTGACTACCATGTTCCCCAAGTGGTTCGGAATCCACTATATCAGGAGGTCCACCCTGTCAGTCAACTCCCGTTTCCACGAAGTGAAAGAGTCTGCCCTTAGGGTGTCTCAAGTTAACAAACAGACTCACTCCCCCCTCCAAGCTGACAGGGTTGCTTAAAGCAGAAATGCTGAAAGCAGGCGTTAGAAACAACAACAACATTTGTCAATGGAGCTAATGGACTGATGTAGAATTCTCGGTTGTAGTGACTGGTACAAGTTTCGTGGTGTTCAACGCCTCGCTCAAGTCGACAGCCGGGGTGCAGGCCAAGTCGCACATGGTCGAAGACGGTGTGATGGTGCAGGTCAGCAGCGACACCATGACGCTACTGCGCGGCAAGCTAAGAGCCATGGAGAACTGGTCGGTCATGTGTGGCCCGAACAACGAAGAAGTCATACAGGTTGTCTGGTCAGAGGAGGATAAAGACTTTAATCGCGGGTAAGTAGTTTACTGGCCAGGAATAGTCCAGTTGGTAGAAATGAAATGAAATGAAAGGAAAAAATGAAAAACGTCTTTATATTAGGCGAGCTTTCGTCCCGAAAGGGCTACTCTACCAGCTAACCAACTTACAATTTATTTTATTTTTCACATTATTGCTTCCCAATTTATACGTAGTATAAGGAAAGCTTTGTGATGGTCGAACTTTTCAATTCCGAGATTTCAACGGATTTACACGTTTTGAGGTCCCAGGAACCCAAAAAAGTGTTTTTTACGGAATGTCTGTCGCTCTGTCTGTGCGTCGATTTCCGGGCAAACTACTCGGTCGATTTTGATGAAATTCGGCATGTAGGCTCACAAAAAACATACCTCGGGACCATTTTTTTTAATTTGGCTAACTCAATTTGGGGGGTGTTTTATTCTCGAAAAACTAAAAAAAAAACGTCTAAAAAAATTATTTCTCAAAAACGGCTCCAACGATTTCTTTTAAATTCACTTATATTGTAGTCGTTACTAATGTTGACAAAATGCGGGGGGTCGCTTGCCCCTTGATAGTTTGCTTCTGGGGGTAAAAAAAATAAAAATAACTAAATTTTAAAGCAAGATGACTAAAAAATAATTTTTCTGCGAAACCTTTCTATCCATGATTTCTACCTACAGACATGTTTTTGGGTGTTAAATTGAGTAACGAAACCGGACAGGTTGCTTTCCTAAAATTCTATTTGGTTTTGTGCAAAACAATTTTTTGAAAAAATGAAATTCACGCTGAAATGCATTGCGTGCTCTGCCAGTATTGCTGTGTGGTAATGTGTTGGTCTGACCTATCTAGAATTTACCTCACCTCCAGTGACGTCAGGTGGACAATAGAATAAAATAGAATATTTGGCGTCTCGCCATACGCAAAGTAAGGCTAATAACGGTCAAACACAAGGGGAAATATCAAAGAAATGGAAATGTGACTGGGGGTGAGTTTTTGTTATCCAACATAAAAAAAAAATTGCGGCAGATGAAAAACTATATACCATCCAGCAGACAGACCTGCCAACCGATTCCGGCGCAGTAAGTTTCTGTGGACTTGAGTTGCAATCTAAATAGCTTTATTATGACTGTGATTAGCTTATGAGAACCTCCAAGTTCAATATCAGTCACCACTTTTTGCAGCTTCATTGTTTACGCTGTGAACGGTTATATTACCCGCCTGAATAGCAACGATAATTAAATATAATAGATGGCGTCTGAACTTAGGCTAAGTATGGCAGATACCGGGTAAACGTAGGTGACATTTTTCAAATCGTCGTGGAGGACTTGAATCGAAATCTAAATAGCTTTATTATGACTGTGATTAGCTTATGGGAGCCTCTAAGTTCAATATCAGTCTCCACTTTTTGCAGCTTCACTGACAACGCGTGGCCGTTACGTCACTACTGCTGCCATTTCTATTATCTTGTAACTGTGACATTGTGTGTCAAATTTTTATTTTCAAATTAAATTTTATGTTTCGCCTTCACGAACCCTTACTAGGTTCCTACTTTTTAGCCACACGGCGAATTATTAGGGGAAATCTGCTTCTGCGGGTCCCAAGTCTTCTTAAGAGTCCCGTAGAAAATAGGTACCTACCCCAAAATCCTTTACTTTACAGGCTTTCTTTTTATTTTTATTTAACCAAACAAGTTATTGTAGATTTGGCTCATTAAAGTTGTAGAAGACTACTTTATGCATCATATAATGGTTTTTGTTTCAATTATTGGTACCGTCGCTTTTTCATAAAAATGATTATAATATTATATGGCTAGAATTTCACGTGTAATCGATGCCATGAGAAAACTACAAAACCAAAAATTATTATTAGCATATTATATGTTGCATGAAGTAGTCTTCTACAACATTAATGAACCAATATTTTAATAACTGGCATAGTTAATTAAATAAAAAATAAGAAGTATTAAATTTTCGGGCTGCCAATTTCACGTACACTTAACGATCCTAAGCAAGTGACGTCAGATCCAATTAAAGCAAGTTCCACCATATATTGGAGTATTACATGGTATGTAACACTGGTATTAAACTAACTTGGGTTAAGTTCCACCCTATTGATATGTATTTATTGTTTTGTTTTAACAGAGTGAGAAGTGTCATAGATGGGTTGCCAATGGATGGAGTACCGTCAATTAGAGTTCATAATGGAACCGACTACATGTGCTTTCCGAAATTTATACGTTGGACGCAGGTTTTTATTATTAAGGTACGGAGTTAGGTTCTTCTCAGGACTAGACCTGATGATGGAAGTAGCCCTCACTCCCGAAACGTCGCCCCCTTCCCCTGACAATGGGCTCCGCCCAAATGGTTCGATGACTATGCCTCTAATAACTATTAACACAGCAGGGAATGTAAGTCCAACTAACCCTTTGTTAAATTATATATTTTTGTCACTTGCACCCCATGGCCTCTAGGCGATTCAAATACAAAACTATCGAATATATATTTGTCATTGATATGTTTTGTTGCGTTGTTTCAGTGTGAAGACGGTGCGACGTCTACAAAAATTGGTGACCCTCTGGAACTGAACCGACTGGCTGAAGCCATATCCCGAGCGACATGTACGGCGCTCACGAAAGCGAAACTGCTGGACCATTTGGCTGGAGCAGGAGTCACGACGCTGGCACTGAGGGCAACCATCACACAGGAGCAGGTATGTCAGAGCCAAGGTCGGAACTCTAAATGTGAACATAGTGCGAAAATGATTCAGGCAGAGGCGGCTTGATGTGCTGTGAAGGAGTTGGCATGGCTCATCTTGAGACGCAAGATGAAAGAGGAAAGATCTTAACCAGAACGTTTCCTAAGGCGGGGATTCCACCGACCGGCTAGGGCTAAATACAAAAACGGTGACGTGGTAGCAGACATTCAAGACTTAGGCGGGGCTTCCACCGACTTCGCATTGCAGAATGCAAATGCCATTGACGGAAATGTTTGTTTTCCTCTATGCCATGGTTAATATTGATCAATGATCAAACAGTAAAATCACAAAAAAACTAAAATTAAAAAATGGCGTCATGGGATATGTTAAGTACAAACATTTTAATAGATTTCTAAAAAAGAAAAATTCTAATTTCCGTCAATGTCATTTGTGTTCTGCAATGCGAGGTCGGTGGAAACCCCGCCTAAGTCTTGAATGTCTGCTACCACGTCACCGTTTTTGTATTTAGCCCTAGCCGGTCGGTGGAATCCCCGCCTAAAACGACTATCCTGAAGTAATTCTGAAAAGCGGTCCCTGGATAGTTCGGGGGAGAAAAAAAAAAGTACGTCCATGTTTAACAGCGAATCGGACGCCCCACGGTTCATTTATTACAAAATCTAGTTTCTCAGGGAATGTTCATCGTTGGGTCATTAACAGTAAATCAGAGTGCCCCCACTGCGGGTTATTTGTAAACAATTTCACATGAAATATCGATCGCCGTCGAAAATACTCGTTCAATGAGGTTCTGTAGGGACAGTTTTGGTCACTAGGTTCGCTGACGACAAACCGATATCCATATTATTAAAAAATGGCAGCCGTTGGCATGCGAAAACTAAGCTCTTAGCATCTAATTAATTCTTTTAATATTTTTACTATGCCTGGACATTATTTCGCTGCATATAATTTAATATATACAGTGGCGGATGAAAACTTAAGGACACCAAATTTTTCCTTGTAATTTTCATATTTGCCCTGTATAATTAGATCTGAATGACATGGTATTTGGATAGTTGATTGCCCTCTAAGAGCTGTATAGATCGATACCATTTTGGTTCTTGATCAATTCACCTCTGCAGATATTAATGTTTTTCAAAAATGCAAGGGGAGAAAAACATAAGGACACGAGCATTTAAGGTTCATTTTCTACTGGATAGAGAGTTTTATTGTGAAAATAACACTATAATTCAACTAAAACATCAATACTATGTGCTATGGCCGTTGTTTTGCCGGATTGCCTTGCACCTAGTTTGCAAAGAGTCGAATAACTTGCGGCAAATTGAAATAGGTATCGAGTGCCATGTCTTCTTCACCTCCTCTCATAGAAGGTCCTTGTTTTTATGCAGCACCATTGGTAGTTGATTTTTTAAGTGGCTCCGAAGATTTTCAATGTGGTTCAGGTCGGGCGACTGAGCAGGCCACGGCATGGCAGACACATTGTTCTCCGCGAACCACTGGTTTATAATCTTTGGTGAATGCTTCGGGTCTTTCTCCTGTTGGAACACCCATTAAATTGGCATGTCGTCTTCCGAAAGAGGAGCATTACATTTTGCAAAATCTCCCGGTATATCTTTTTTGTGATGATTTCGTTTATACGGAATATCGGGCCTATCGTACGTCGTTGTAGGAGAAACAACCCCACACCATAATGTTACCGCCACCAAACTTTACGGTCTACTTTTTATACTTGGGATTAAATGTGGCATTCTGAGGTCTTGTCACACACTGTTTGTCATAGGAACCGAAGAAGTTCACCTTTGTTTCATCGCTGAACAAAATTTTTTTCCAATTTGCACGATTTAGGTTTTCTGAAGCACTCTTTAAACGGTCCTCAATGTTCTTTTTTGGCAACAGCAGAACGTTTCTCTGTAATTCTTGGGCATCTCTCAGCCCCTGTCGAACCATTCGAGTACAAATGGGTGGATTCATTTCTTTTTTAAGTTCGGCGGATGCGATGAATGGTGACATTTTGCTCTTATGGACCAGTAAATTGTCGAAATGCTGCGTTGTTTTTCGAGGGTTTCCCCTTTTTTCACAGGACGGGGAGCTTTGAGAGCCTGTTCGACCATTGTTCTTGACCTTCCAATCATCTCCGCTATTTTTCTTATAGAATGACCTCGCTTCCGAGGTTTATGGGTTACCTTCTTCTCCTCAGGTTTGCAATTTTTCCCTTTGGACATTTTTCTTCATTCAGCAACAACAGACTCCTACTTATTCAAATTAAAGATAAAGAACTAAAAATCTCTGTTTTTTGGTTCAAGATATCAACATAAATGCTCGCGTCCTTATGTTTTTCTCCCCTTGCATTTTCGAAAAAAATTCATATCTGCAAAGAGGGGAATTGATCAAAAGCTAAAATAGTATCGAGCTATACAGCTCATAGAGGGCAACCAACTATCCAACTACCATGCCATTCAGATCTCATTATACAGGGCAAATATGAAAATTACAAGAAACAATTTGGTGTCCTTAAGTTTTTCTCCGCCACTGTATATATTCTCCATGATTTATAGCAAAATATCACTTTAAAATAATACGTAAATAAAATAATTTTAAAATATTATTGAGGCTTATGGAAAAATCAACGCTTTGATATCTTAGCAACTGGTGCTGCCATCTACAAAATGACGTCACAAATGAATATACATTGTAGTACTTATGCTCTAATTGACATGATTCCTGTTGCTAACCTGTCTAGCAACACGAATCATGTCAATTAGAGCATAAGTAGAGGATTTGGCATTTACTGGACTTGTCGGGGCTTGTGGTCCAGCGGTTAAGACGACGCCCCGGTTAGGCGTAGATCGTGGGTTCGAATCCCGCAAAGCCCAGTTTTTTCCATATCCTCTAATTTCGGTCACAAATGAACCTCATTTGCAGAAATGCTCATCTACATTTAGTATGACATGTGGCCTTCACTAACACCAACTGGCCACACTTGAATTTCTTCCTCGGGACTACCACATCAATCTCAAAATCCAATTCACTAGTTGTGGCCAATCGGTGTTAGAAATATGTATCAAAATGTTTTTTTTTTACACTTTTACAGTTTGACGTCATCACACCAAACAAGCAGACTCCATTCTTAGCTTGTGTAGTGTAGGGTTTTCGTAACACAGCCCACTTAACATCTGTATGTCCGCGTAGAGCAAAGTTACATTGGCGCTCGCGCTCTAGGCGGCCATATTGATAATGACTTGCAACTCATCTAGGTTAATTGATTGTATATCGATGGGTCCAACTACAAGTAAAGAAAAATTTGTTCAATTGCTTTTCAGGTGTGCTATGAAGTCGGCGGTAATGAACAAAAACTAGAGCCAATATACATGAATCAACTTGACAATGAACTAATTCCGGTGCTGCATAAAGCTTCTGCTACCAACACCGACTCTTCAGCAATATTAGAACTCGTGTTTCATATCTTAGACCAGTGAACCAATTATCAGGTGTATTATTATATTACATGTACAGAAATATCACCGTACTCTCTTTCATAAAATATCTTTAACAGAGAGTTTAATGAATTGATTCCGAGTTTCATTTAAGAAGATGTGGAACGCGTCACCGCCTGAATTATCCGGTTATTTTTTGTTTAATTTACTACATAAGCTATGAAGATTTGGTACATGGAAGTTGTAGAGGACTACTTCATTCACAATTTCTAATTCTTATATGAACTGAACTTACTACTTACCCCTTGGCGGCCTGCTCTGCCCCATCGCGCCAGCCTGTGCGGTCCTGCGCTCTCCTTCGCGTCATCGACACCAAGGGTCGCCAGATCCACCTCGACGTCGTCCAGCCATCACATCCGTAACGTCCCACTCGTCTTCTCCCTTGGGGCACCTTCTGTAAGGTTGCTCTTGTTGCCCTATTGTATGGCATTCGTTTCACGTGTCCTAGCCCACCAGATGCGGATGCGGGCTACTATTGTAGGTTCTTAGCATATCGCTTTGGCTTTGCTGTTACATATCGCTTAGAGCTTATCATTACTACTGATACGCCACTCTCTCGTAATGAGGACTAAACTTTCACGCATTGTAAAGTTCATGGAGCACCAAAAAGTGAAAATAACCTATGATATTGTGTATGAAGTAGTCCTCTTCAATTTTTTTTAGCTAGCGAAGTAAATTATGGCGCCCATTCCACCGACCGGCTAGGGCTGTTTACAAAAACAGTGACGTGGTAGCAGACTTAGGCGGGGTTTCCACCGACCTCGCATTGCCGAATTGACGGATATGTTTATTTTCCTCTATGCCATAGTTAAAATTGATCAATGATCATACAGTAAAATCACAAACAAACAAACTAAAATTAAAAAATGGCGTCATGGGATATGTTAAGTATAAACATTTTAATAGATTTCTATAAAAAGAAAAATTCTAATTTCCGTCAATGTCATTTGCATTCTGCAATGCGAGGTCGGTGGAAAGGCCACCTAAGTCTTGGATGTCTGCTACCACGTCACCGTTTTTGTAAATAGCCCTAGCCGGTCGGTGGAATGGGCACCTAAATAGAAACTGACTGATTTTTGCGTGATCCAGGGTTCACCAATATCAACGTTCTATAACCTCATACGGCCGCTCCGCATTTTTCCCCCTCTAGTTGTCCCTTAAAGCAACGTCTTAACATACCCGATATTTGACGAGAGGAAGCAGCAGAATCCGAGATTGCTGCTGAGCCTCCGAGATACAATCTTAGAAGTCTGCGCAGTTCCACTGAACCTGACCGCAGATGTTGACGAAACGTTTGTAAGTACACTTTCAGAACGACCACGACCTATCATCCTAGATTCTACTGCTTCGCCACGTAACTTTGGCCGTGAAAGCCTTTATAATTATACCCAATATTTATTAGCTCTTTTTGAAAAACGACAAAAGTGAAGCTTGCTTCTTTCCGTCTGAAGGAGCAGATTTCCCCCTTCCTTTCTTGGCGGGCGACGTGTGTTTCGATGGCTGGGCCTTCTTGGCGGGTTCAGGCGGAGTTTTCTTGGTTGGGGGTGACGGTTTTACAGGTAAAGGGGGCGCAGTTTCATCAGGCTCACTGTCTGTTTCAAACACCACCTCTTTCTTGGTTTCTGAAACAACAACAGGTTCGTTAAGATGAGCCGGATAGTTACAGTAATGTATAGAAACCATCAGAACAGTCCGACAGATGACAAGAAACGATAATAATAATAGGCTTTATTGAAAAAAAAATGTAGATACAGCGAGATTAGGCCCTCTCTTACAACTAACTGTACAGGTACATATACGATAGTTTAAATTAAATACATGTATATATTAAACTATATTCATACCGAATATCAGTCATATGTACTTTCCATTAGGATAGGGTTAGAAATGAAGTGATGAGTTCTGACATCACAAAGCGAATGGACACCGCAGGCTGGAAGAAGATATTGAGGGAACTCGAAGAGGAAGAACAAGAAAGAGATAAAGGATTGAGGACGATATTCGAAGAGTGGGACTGATACCAGAGGAAGTATTGAATGACCGGAAGTGGAGACACTTATCACACCCGGATATCTAGAGCTGATTATTGACACCGCAGGCTGGAAGAAGATATTGAGGGAACTCGAAGAGGAAGAACAAGAAAGAGATAAAGGATGGAGGACGATATTCGAAGAGTGGACTGATACCAGAGGAAGTATTGAATGACCGGAAGTGGAGACACTTATCACACGCGGATATCTAGAGCTAATTATTGACACCGCAGGCTGGAAGAAGATATTGAGGGAACTCGAAGAGGAAGAACAAGAAAGAGATAAAGGATTGAGGACGATATTCGAAGAGTGGGACTGATACCAGAGGAAGTATTGCATGACCAGAAGTGGAGACACTTATCACACCCGGATATCTAGAGCTGATTATTCATGACAATGATGTAGAGAGCCTAGATACTTCGAGGCATAACTGCCAACGGCAGAGGCATAACTGCCAACGGCAAATGGCAAATATACATTGAAGAATTACATATGAATTATGCCAAAAATCATGCTATTAATGTATGTGCCATGCTAGGCCATGTCTTTAAAGGAACCGTACATGTTTTCCTATTTATCAATTAGTATAGATACCGTAATAGTTAATTATTAATTATGGGTAGGTAATGGGATAAAATTGTCCTAGGGTTAAATTTCGGTTGCCTCAATTTTCCTTATCCCAAAGCACTGAATTTATCTATGGGACGATTGCATGGTCTAGAATGGTCAGACCAATATAATACAACACATAAACAATGGCATGAGTTTGCAGTTTTTGTAGGGGTAAAACCCCCCAAAAATTGAATCGGCACAAAATAAATTTAAACAACTATCCTGTGATATGATTTTAGTGAACCTACATGCCAAATTTCATCAAAATCCACCGATTAATCTGCCCACAAATCGAACAACATTTCCTCTTACATTTCACCGAACCTCCAAGCTAATCTCAATCACAACCTTTTGGCCCTTCATTTTTTACGCTGCGGATGGTCATCTTACCCGCCTGGCGCCGGCGCATACATACCCATGAATCCGTCGTCAGTCATAACGTGTTTATCCACAATCTTGCGTTTCTTGGTTTTGTGTCCCGAACTCACAACAGGTTCCTCGTCGATAATTACCATTGGTTCAGTGTCAGGTTCAGGCTCGGGCGACGGAGATTTCTCTCTAGTGGCCTCTGCAAGTAAACACAAACAATGAATTTGAACGTCACGCAGTCAGGTATAGTCCACGCAAAATGAGAAAAGTATGGACTTGGAATGTTTTGGTACTGTGCGACACTACAAATTTCACTTGCACCATCTTGTGTTACCTTACTCCCAACCCATTTTCCCCATGCAGATGTAACGAAAACACTTAGGGCTGATTTGTTCGAATGTTGTATACAAAATTACAATTACAAAGCTTCTGTATTCTATATTAAATCCATATCCGCGTTGATATCCTTTTTACATCTAATGTAGAATACTGGTGCTTTGTAATTTTGTATACAACATTCGAAAAAAAATAATCCTAAGTGTCTGCATAGGGAAAATGGGTTGGGAGCATGGTAATCCGAGATGGTGCAAGTGAAATTTTTAGTGTCGCACAGTACCAAAACATTCCAAGTTTATACATTTCTCATTTTGCGTGGACTATACGAAAGAAGGTTTTATACACTGCTAGTTGTGCCAAGGGTCTTTCTGAGCCTCAATAAAATATGTTAGTGGCATTTTTTTCTGCATTAAATTGAGGACATTACCTATACATAGTCAAGATATGTAGCGTAGTGGTACGGACTCTGACTTTCACCCGAAAGGTTGTTGGTTCGAGTCCCACACTGGCTACATATTCTGGCCATGCTTCGGAGGGCATGTAAAGCAGGCATTCCCGGGCTTTCCTAGTTGGGTGTAAGAGAGGGCTTATAGCCCTAACTCCGCTAGGTTCGCTTAGTAATAGAAACAATAAAAAGTCCTTATTTATTTATTTTGTACATCCGAAAATAGGAAATCAAGAAAAAAACTGGACAATACGGAACTGGAACGCACGATCTTTGCTTTTCCGGGCCTGTCTAGCAATATGAACCTTATGTCATCACATAGAGGATCAAGTCAAACCAGGATAAGGTGGAGATTTGGTGTATATAATAATTATTGCTTTCCAATTTATACGTAGTATAAGGAAAGCTTTGTGAGGGTCAAAATTTTCGACTCCGAGATTTCAACGGATTTACACGCTTTGAGGTCCCAGGAACCCGAAAATGTGGTTTTTACTTAATGTTTGTCTGTCGCTCTGTCTGTTCATCGATTTCCGGGCAAGACACTCGGTGGATTTTGCTGAAATTTGGCATGTAGGTTCAAAAAAATCATACCTCGGAAAAAAAAATTATTTGGGGCTAACTCAATTTGGGGGGATTTTATTTTGAAAAAACTCCAAAAAAAACGTCTAATAAAATTATTTCTTAAAGACGGCTCCAGCGATTTCTTTTCAATTCACTTATATTATAGTCGTTATTAATGTTAATAAAATGCGGGGGATCGCTTGCCCCTTGATAGTTTGCTTCTGGGGGTAAAAAAATAAAAATAACTCAATTTTAATGAAAAATGACAAAAAAATAATTTCTCTGCGGAACCTTTCTATCCATGATTTCTACCTTCAGACATGTTTTAGGTGTTAAATTGAGTAACAAAACCGGACACGTTGCTTTCCTAAAAAATTATTTCGTTTTGTGCAAAAAATTATTTTAAAAAAAAAAAACAGAAAATTCACGCTGAAATGCATCGTGCCATTATTACTGTGTGGTAATGTCATGGTCTGCCATATCTAGAATAAGCAATGCCATCGATTAATTCAGTGCTTTGGGGTAGGGGACGTCCTAATCCGTTACCAGAGCTCCGGACCCCCCTTGCCCTAATGGTTGCAGCGTACACTAGATAGAATGGTGTTTTAATGATTTTTTAATATATTTAAGTTACCTCACTTCCAGCGACGTCAGATGGACACCCCCCCCCCCCCCCCCCCACCCCCAAGATATCCGAAATTTAACCATAGCAAAATTATTTACTACGAAATTACTCATTTTCTCTATCTACTAATAGAACAATTAAAAAGCATGTTCGAGTAAACTCGGACCGGTTCTTCTTATTTCCTATGAAATTGAACCTTTTTTTGCGCACCCAGAACCAAACTATCAAGTTACTAGCGACTTATTGGGGTTCCTTACATAAAAAAGACTACAATATGTGAATTTAAAAAAATTGTTGGAGCCCGTTTTTGAGAAAAATGTTTTTTGCCGTTTTTTTTTAGTTTGAGGGTTAAACCCCGCAAAATTGAGTTAGCCAAAAAAATTGTCCCAAGTTATGCCCAATTTCATCAAAATCTACGGAGTAGTTTGGCCATCAATCAACGAACACACCGACAGACATTTCGTAAAAATCACTTTTTTGTGTTTCTGGGTCCTCAAAACGTGTAATTTCACTGAAATCTCGAAATCGAAACTTTCAAAGGTTTCCTTATGCTACGTAAAAATAGGAAATCAATAATAATTTTTTATAAAAAGTTACCTTCATCACTTTCATCGGAATCCGAAAATACTTGTATCCGTTTCCTCTTCTTCTCCAGTGGCTTGTCGCTTTCTTTCGTCTTTCTCTTCTTTGCAGCAGGTTTCTTACCCACTTGTTTACCTTTGCTCTCTTCAACCACTTTCTTAGTCTTATCAACCACTTTCTTAGGCTCATCAGCAACCTCCCTTTTGCTCTCCTTTGCAACTTCCTTCTTAGTTTCAACTTTAGAAGTTGAGGCTGATGGCGTTCGGGCGGTCTCTGTCTCGGCTTTCGTCTTGGTCTCTAGAGCAGTCTGCAAGAAATACATTCTTTTGAAATCATGTACAATTAATGGACAAAATTATATTTGAACTGAATTAACGATGAATGAATGAATGAACGAAAATGAAGATGCATAAAGTCAGGAGAGGATATTCAGTCCTCCAGTCATGGGCGTAGCAGAGAGGTGCAGGGTTTGACTAGTTAACACTAGATAGAATTGAGGTTTCTTTGATGAAGATACACAATATAAAAGAAGTGCGGGGAATTAAAACTAGATATAATAAATAAGATGTTAATGTTCAAAATAAATTTCAAATCGTATCGTTTTAATCGAACTTTTGCACCCCCCCCCCCCCTTTAATCAAATCCTACCTACGTCACGCCTCCAGTCATTTTGGTTTTGCAAGATATTCCACCATCTATGGACTCTAGTTCGCCCTTTCCTTCATTTTTAGGCTGATCAGTTTAAGGTAGAGAAAACGTTAACTCACCTTAGCTTTTTGGTTTTGCGCTGAAAACATAGATGTAATAGAACCGGTTGCCTTTCTTGCTGGCTGCTTTTCTGTCTTCTTGCCCTTCTGGTTATCAGTGCCGCTATTCGTCCCCTTTGGAACAGTGACTGGCTCGATTTTACTTTTCAACGGACTTTTTGACTCTGATTTCTTCGGTGCATCTTCCTTCTTAATGGATGGTACTACCACAGGAGCCTTACTAACCGTAGGTTCACGATTTATAAGAGACTCAGAGCATTTGATTGGAGATATAGTACTGAAAGTATAATAATGTGTAAAACGTTTGAAATGATATATCGCGGATATTAGACATTTAAAGAAAGAAAATTACCTTTATTTGCCATATGGGCGACTCTTACAATTAATTTAACAAAGGGTTAGTTGGACTTACATTTTCTGTTGTGTTAATCATCATTAGAGGCATGGGCCTCATGGTCATCAAACGTTTCGGGAGTGGGTGCTCCCATCATCAGGTTTAGTCGTAATGACTATTAACACAACAGGCAATGTAAGCCCACCTGACAGAGGTGAGATAAATTTTAGATAGGTCAGACCAACACATTAATAAAAACACACAGTAATAATGGCAGGGCACGCAATGCATTTGGGGGTGGATTTTCTATCATTTTTTCAAGAAATTTTTTTTTTCACAAAACCAAATAGTTTTTCGGGAAAACAATCTGTCCGGTTTCGTTACTCAATTTAACACCTAAAACATGCCTGAAGGTAGAAATCATCGATAGAAAGGTTTTGCATAAAAATTATTTTTTAGTCATTTCTCATTAAAATTTAGTTATTTTTATTTTTTACCAAGCGACCCCCCGCATTTTGTCAACATTAATAACGACTATAATATATGTGAATTTAAAAGAAATCGTTGGAGCCGTTTTTGAGTAATAATGGTTTTAGACGTTTCTTTGGAGTTTTTTGAGAATAAAACCCCCCCAAAAATTAAGTTAGCCCCATATAAATAAAAATTGTCCCGAGGTATGATTTTTGTGAACCTACATGCCAAATTTCATCAAAATCGACCGAGTAGTTTGCCCGGAAATCGATGACCAGAGAGAGCGACAGACAGACAGACATTTCGTAAAAACCACTTTTTTGGTTCCTGGGACCTCAAAACGTGTAAATCCGTTGAAATCTCGGAATCGAATATTTCGACCAACACAAAGCTTTCCTTATACTGCGTATAAATTGGAAAGCAATAGTACAATATGTACATATTATATATAATATGCAATGTGATGTAACAAATTTAAAACGCTACAGGTGCACGTAGAACGAATGCAAGGCTACGGGGACACAGCAGCAACCCCACACGAGGCACTCAAGGGAATAAGAGGGCGACGTATACGGATATATCGCGGACGGCCGGATTGCGTCGAGGCAGATCTGGGGGGCGTCGATGACTGGCGAAGGGCAGTGAAAGACGAGGCGGACTGGCGTGAAGTAAGCAAGAAAGCTGTAAGTGTTGGCTGCAGCAACATCTCAGCTTACCTATCTGAAGGAAATGGTTCGGCGGCCAACAGGACCTGAATGTCTTCGACATACGGCATTTTCTGCAGGCTAAACACATGTTCAGCGACGGTCTCCTTCAGCGTAGCCTTCAGTTCAGATAAATCTTTTTCATTCACAACTGCTATTATATGACTTCCGTCTGTTTTAATGCCAGAAACCAGATATGTGCAGGAAATCAGGTCTTGCCATTCTCCTTTTGACTGCAGCTTAAAAGTGTACATTAATCTGAAGCAAAAATTATAATTAGGTTCTAGGTCCCAGCATTTAAAAGATTTCACAAAATTTGTTAATACTTGCGCAATATTAAGTTAATGTCTCATGAGACCGATCAGAGGCTTTTAGTTCTCTTATCAGCCAACGGTCTTACAATGTTGATTCCATGAGAGCAGAGCATGTTTCAAACTGCGGCAAACTCGGTAGTGTGCACAGCATTGGCAGGGGAACATGGTGGGGCATGATAACGCGCTGAGACTATACCAATCAGTCTACGTGCGTGTCGAGTCCTGGTCACCTCCGATTTAATCGTGTGACTTTACCAGGTTCCCCAAGTGGTTCGGAATCCACTATAATCAGGAGGTCCGTCAGTCAACTCCCCTTCTCCCCGAGGTGAAAGAGTCTGCCCTTAGGGTGCCTGAAGTTAACAAACAGACTCACTCGCCCTGCCAGGCTAACAGGGTTGCTTAAAGTAGAAATGCTGAAAGTATGCGTTGGAAACAAACAACGGTTCTCTTAACAGAATATAGGCTGGACTCGATCGCGCTTTCGCCTGTTACATTGTGACAATGGTAAGCTTGTCTCAGTTTGCCCATTACCAGATGCAGCCAGTGTAGGTTGATATCGAGGACGTGTACCAGTTACTACATATCATGGCCAAAAATTCACACGAAAATATCACCTACTATGTCTGTAAATCAAAATCCACGGGGTTGGTAGGACAATGTCCAATGGGTCACTTAATAGTTAAGTCTAAAGCCCTTTAAATAAATTAAAAATAGTTAGGCGATGTATCACTGGCAGATGTTAATTAGGTTATCATGGTAGCGTAAGTTACTAGTTACTTACTGCTTAGCTGTATTGACATGAATATGGAGTTGACGGCTTAAAAACTTGTAAGTTACCTAGAACAAATTCAATTGGATAGGGATGTATAAATACTATTTTAAAATCGACAAATCAAGCATTTTTTTTGGCTGACGGCTGGGCGCTGGGTTTCAGCAATTACAGTGGACTGGACAGCACATCCAACCGACTGAGTCAAGTCAATGTACTTACAATTTTTCCTTCCTCAAAAACCAACTCCTCCATCTCTTTTAAATATTTATTGACTAAACTTTCATTCATTTTTACCATTTTAACACAGTTAAAAAAAAAATTAATCCCGCTTTGGCTCGAATTTTTGGTAATATAAACAAACTAACAAAGTAAAGTAGCGGAGGTTGCGTCGTCTGCTTTCAGTCAGTTGCTTCCACGACTTTGCGCCATTATTTACAATACTGATTTTTTTGTTCTACGTTTGCGTATGATACGCAGCGTATTTAGTATACATCCGTGTACGTTTGCTACATATGTACTTCGTTACAGAATAGACATATTTATTATTTTTAAGATTTAACCAGAATCAGAAACCTGCTGTTAAAAATAACACGGCAATCATAATTCAAATTCATTACGGTAAAATTTTAGGCTACTTCAGCTATCTCACTATATAAAAGTAGCGTACACAAAATCGGATGAAAATGCATAGGTACCTACAACATGTTAAGTAGACTTGTGCGTTCCATTTGCAAGTCAACTTATATTTTAAACAAGGATTGCTTTATTTGCATGCCTCTTACATGTTCCACAAAAAAACCTCATAAGGCGGCAATTCCACCAGCGAATTTACTTCACTTATATCTGTATTTTATTAAATTGTTTTAAATATATGGACTAAAATCCGTCAGGACCTGTAGAGCAGTGGTACAGACTCCGACTTTCACCCAAAAGGTTGTTGATTCGAGTCCCACACTGGATACATTTTCTGGCCAAGCTTCTGAGGACATGTAAAGCAGGCGGTCCCGGGTCATCCTAGTTGAGTGTAAGAGAGGGCTTTATGGCCCTAACTCCGCTAGGTTGGCTTATTAATAGAACAACAAAAAGTCTGAATTGTTATTATTATTAAAATCTAAATAATCCATGATCATCTAAATATTGAATACCGTATTGATCTTTTGCCCTTCTATTGATGTTTGCTTCTTTATATTCCTACAATTTCTAACCTAGCCGCAATTGCAATTTCAAATGCTCTTGAATAAAAAGTGCCCCTCTTTATAAGTTAAAATTAATTAAATCCTATTCCCAGTGTAATAATATTGTCCTAATGGACTCTTTATGGAACTAGGCCCACTTATAGTGGCCCATTGTCCAATGCCAACGACCCCATGGATTTCGGACATTATTCCTTTCCAATTTATACATAGTAGGCCTATAAGGAAAGCTTTGCGAAGTTCACAATTTACGACTCCGAGATTTCAACGGATTTACACGTTTTGAGGTCCCAGCAGTCTGATCGAGGCGATTATAATACCGGGGTTAAATAAATACCCTAGGATTATAACTGTAAACAAAGAAATTTTGAATAGCACTTTCCATTATAAAATTATCTTGTTTACAGTTTTGATACCAGGGGATTAAATAAATACCGGTATTATAATCGCCTCGACCAGGCTGCTGGAACCCAAAAAAGTGGTTTTTACGAAATGTCTGTCTGTTCATCGATTTACGGTTAAACTAATCTGTGGATTTGGATGAAATTTAAAATTATTTTCTATGAAATTACTCATATTCTCTACCTACTAATTGATGAATTGGAAAGCACGTTCGAGTAAACTCTTTATATTGTTTCCTTATGAATTTTGGGCCAATCGCAACCTACACCGGCTACAAGCGGTAAAGGACAAGCTGAAACAAGCTTACCATTGACGCAATGGAACTGGCGGAAGTATGACTTAGGCGGTGTCTCCACATGCGTCAATCGTCAATGAGAAATATGGTTTTGACGTGGTAGCAGAATTTTTAGTATGTCTTTAATGTCTGCTAAACCTTCAATTTCACATTTCTCATTGACGATTGACGTATGTGGAAACACCGCCTTAATCAAGTACAGATACGAGTCATTCCCAGTGTTACGTGAATTTATACTGTATATTATATATTCCTTCACTACTACTCATTGCCATAGCTTTAACGAATCAATTCAACTCAAGTACCGGATCCAGAAGTAAAATTGGTAAATATGAAGAAACATGGCGACGGAATACACATAATTTATTTAAACTATCCAAAACGATACATATACACCCATCTTTAATTAAGTTATTAAATTTATTTTACTAAGAACCAATTCAAGTTAAATATTGCAAATGAAGGCATGAGTAAATTACGGACAGAGACGCATTGAATTATAACTAAGACATCAAAATTGCTACATTACAGCCCATAGAGTTAGCATTTCATCAACACAGTGCAATCAGGAATTGAAAGAAACGAAACCCTGGGTTTCTTTGTTTATTTATTGCAAGTATTTTTATAAACCGAGTTTCATTTCCTAAATTTCTTTGTCAGACACATTTAACATTGACACATAAAATATTGAATATACAATGTTTAAATATTATCGTAAAATCTAAAATGGTAATGTTGATAATATGCAAGCAAATTACACTTCATTTGTGTAATTTGTACTAAATGAAGTTTGCTTACTTGAACTAGTTTCCGGCCCACTAAGTATTTGTACGTAACAGTGACTTAATTAATTGTACTTAATGTGAGAAAAATCTGAAATACACACTAGATTTGAATGTGAGAATATACAATTTTTTTAGTAAGGAAATTATTAAGGGTCTTCACAGTGTTGGTGTTATCGAGTTAGATGTGCTATCCACGTTAACACACAATCGTGAGTGTACCTCGGGAGTGAGTTATCATGCTATATTTAACAGGGTAAACAACGTGGTAGTAGTAGACGTTCGTGGCACGGTTTTAAAGAACGTGGCAGAACTCTATTCTAGTGCCACATTTGTTTATATTTTTTGTTCATTTTGGCTATTATAACTTTAAGTATTTACGGTAATTGCTTGTGATAATAGATTATACAAATAAATTTAAATACTACAAAATTTTAAAAAATCAACAAAAACAAAGATGGCGGGGGTCAAACCTGAGCTATCGATCGCAGCGCAAGCTAAATAGCACACTTAACTAACTTGGAAGTGCGTTTAGGATAGCAGGCTGGTTAGCTTGGTTATCGGGTTATTGGTGTGTTAACTTAACTTGATATAACACACTTAACTAGGTATAACTCGATAACACGAACACTGTGAAGACCCCTATTGTGCAACTACGTTGAGTTATGACATAGCAACAGTAGATAAATCACGGTAAGTTGACTGAAGCATACTGTGCAAGTTTTAAGCGTATATGTCAACTCAGCGTAGTTTTACTATAGTAGGATATGCAATCTGCTTCAAAGAGCGTTATGAATTCGTTACTGAATGTAAAGAAAACCTGTCCTTATAATCGAAGGGCTTGGAAGTCACATAGGTACATAGTTCTTTATAATTATCACAATATTACCAGCTTCACAATTTTTACCGAATACCAAACATAAGTACCAATGTTAAAACTATGGGCATCGCCATATTGAAATATGCAACATATTTAACACTAAAATTCAGCTACAATTTTACCGTGCTAATAGTACCGAAGCCGAAAAGATTCAATTTGCTATATTTCCGCCAATATAAGAAGTAAGGGGCCAAATACAAGACATAAACCAAATACAGAGTAATCATTAAAACTGTAACCTTAAGTGCAACCCATGACACTACCGAAACCCTTCGTTCAGTTTAAGAAGTAGTTGAATTGTACTAGAACAGCCAAGGATTCATAAATGAAACCTTTTGCATACAGTACAAAATATAGTGCAACGTTTATTGGCTGTGTCCGACATGATTTGCTTCTAAATCCCCGCTATAGAAGTTCTGTTCATTGGTCACGCGGCTTAATAGAAGCTTACTTCCAAATAAGCCGTAGGCCCGGTACACACGGTCAATTCGACACACGCGAGTTGCCGCTATTCTTTTTTTTCATAGTAGGAATAGGGCTTGGAGATGGTTGGTGCAAATCCACAGTCAACATCAGAAGATTTCAATCAACAATTGTGTATAGGGCAAAACTATTAGGGTAACCATTATTTTATTTTATATAGATATAACTTACATGTATGCGACTTTACTGTAATGTAAGTGCTATCGATTTTTTGGACCCAAATCTGTTGATGGTACAAACATAATATATTTATTTATTATTATTAAAAAGGTGCACTTATGGGCGGTCGGCTTAAAAAATCGACAATCTTCTGGGTACGATAGAAAAAAACATCGGCAAGTCGCATATGTCCAATCATTCATGTGCACCGGATTTTATTATACGTCATAGTCAGTCAACGAAAGTTACACTATAAAAACAGGTTTTGAAAGGATTGATGTCAAATGAGAGCTCTCACAAGTGAAACATCAGAGCAGAATTTCCTAGAATACATCTTATGCCTTTAATTCAATAAACTAAAATGGCTGCCATAGAACCCGAGGGGTTCTTCATTCTCTATGTAGTTACAGTTTCTATGTCAAACTTTACCTAACGCTACAAATAAATTATTAAGTTCGAAATAGCTTCAAAGAATTTCCCGCCTTCGAAGCAAAAATTAAATATGTTATTCTCAGGTTTCAAACTCGACTCATCTTTGATAACAGATGCAAATTAGGCCACATTGGTCTTTTTTAGTGTCAATATTACCCATCATATGTATGTAAACTATTTCAGAGCATTTGCAGCTGAAGTAAGGCACCAGTTCAGAAAAAAAATGCCTCACATTGAAAAGGGCATTTTTTAAATTTTTTTTATTAATTAAAAGGGTATAGATATGCAAAAACCTGACAGAATTAGCTCCCTTTCTTGATCCAATTTACACCTTCCCTGTGTCTCTATAGCTTACAAAATGGTTAACAGAGAGTGAGAGTTCCCTATATATTTTGAAGGACTTTATGGTTCCTTGCCCAATGCCAACGACCCCATAGATTTTGGACATTATTTGTATTGTTTTCGTGTGCATTTTTTGCCATTGGTAAACTGGTATATGTTCTGGATGACAACCTACACCGGCTACAAGCGATAATGGACAAGCTGAGACAAGCTTACCATTGACGCAATGGAACAGGCGAAAGCATGACTTAACCAATTACAGATACGAGTCTGAGAGTTCCCTAAGTGAAATTGGATTCCTTTTAAAAATGACGTTACCCACTCAAAAAACAGTACTGTTATAAATAATGCCCAAAAGGAAACCTACGTCTTCGAAAGTGTAAGGCGGTTATTCCATCGAAGTCAATAATCACTATTGACGTCGGTGGAATAAGCGCCTTAACGATTTAACCTTACAAAACAGTAGGGCCTAATTCTTATCAATGATAGAATACAGAGAGAGAATTTAAGCTACCGTTTTATTATTAATGTTAATTTGAGGGAACTGGTAAAAAACAATAATAAACTATTAATTTGGTTGCTGACTTGGTCTTGTCATCACTTTTAAGAGTGTACAGCCCGTAGGAAATTGGCAGCCCAAAATTTAACACATTTTATTTTTTATTTAATTAACTAAGCTAGTTATTAAAGATTTGGCTCAATTAAGTTGTAGAAGACTACTTCATGCAATAAGATATTTTTAGTTTTCGAAATTCTAGTTTTTTTTTTTGTAAAATCGATTATACGTGAAAAGTTATTGTTTATAAAATATTTGTTTGTGAAAAAACTACAATTTCGAAAATTCAAAATATCTTATTATATGATGCATGAAGTAGTCTTCTACAACTTTAATGAGCCAAATCTTCAATAACATGCTTAGTTAATTAAATAAAAAATAAAAAGTATTAAATTTCGGGATGCCAATTTGCTACGGGCTGTACACGTTTAAGGCGGGGTTTCCACATACGTCAATGGTAAATATGGTTTTGACGTGGTAGCAGACATTTTTATATGTCTTTAATGTCTGCTAATACGTCAATACCACATTTACCATTGACCATTGACGTATGTGGAAACCCCGCGTTAGTAAAGACAAAAAATATTATACTTCCATACATTCACATAGAATAAAGATAATAGAATATTGAACACAGAATATGACCTCATAGAAAAGTTAAAGGAAATGAATATTTGCATAGGCGGGGTTTCCATTGACATCGCATTGCACAATGCACATAAGTTGACGTGGTAGCAGACATAATTAATATGTCTTTAATGTCTGCTACCACGTCAACGTCATGTACATTCTGCAATGCGAGGTCAATGGAAACCCCGCCATAGTTTAGTAGCAGTATAAGAATGGATTTTTATTTAAGTAATCCGACTTTACGGTCAAATTGAACGTTGTCGACAACCCTTTTCAGCATTATCGCTATATTTCCCTTTTAAGGCATCTGGACAATGGTACACGTCTTCGACGTCAACCCACACCGGCTATACAAGCGACACTGGACAAGTTGAGACATGCTTAGGCGGGTATTCCACTGGTCAATTTTACTTCAAATTTGATTTTGTCATTGACGGAAAATCATCAATGTTGCATTACTTATTTTTACACCCTTAACTTGTTTTTCAACAATTGATCATTTTTGTTTTCAATTTTTCCCAAATTTTCCCAAGTTTTCCCGCCGTATTTCTTTTAATTTTATAATCTACTAGAAATTTTATCATTTAAACTATGAAATAATTCGTTCGTTCTCAAGAAATTAATTTAAATTATTTAACATCATCTCTATACGACGCCATCGTTTAATTTTAGTTTGTTATTGTTTGCATTTTACTCTATGATCATTGATCAATTTTAACATGAGGAAATTAAAATGGAGAATGTCATAGAGTAAAACAAAAATCTCAAATCAAATTTGAGGTAACATTGACCAGTGGAATACCCGCCTTATCTTTTGAGACAACGCAACAGGCATATAAGCATGACTAAACTAAGTTCGGGCACGAGTCATTTGCATTGCTTAGCTTGCTAGGTTTCACATTGTGTGCATAGAAATAATCCCTTTTTCTTTGAGCCTATTTCCCACAGGAACATCTGTGATATTTAGCATTCCAAATTTAACTAAATTCGAGAAAAATAGCGGAGACACAGCAAGAATGAACCAAAGTAAACAGCTTCTCAATTGATATCTACAGTAACAGAAAACGATAAAATAAACACAAATGACAATTTGGGCTAGATAAATGATGTAATTACTAAGGCTTTCACGGCCGGAGTTACGTGATGAAGCAGCAGAATCCGGGATGATAGATCGTGGTCGATCTGAAAGCGTGATTCTAAACGTTTCGTCGACCGCAGAATATTGGAAGTACTCTTTCAGACCGACCACTGCCTATCATCCCTGATTTTACTGGTTCATCACGCTAGACGAATGTCTCTGGCATTGGAATACACAGACAAGGAACAATTGTCAATAGAGCTTATTGAACCAAAATACCATTAGTCCCAGACTAAGAAACAGTTAGAAACAGTTAAGGCTAGAACTCTAGTTAAGGCAGATTTCAAAATATTTTTTAGGCTTGGTCTGAGTATTTTTGACGAAATTAATTCCCCGTTCTGCAGCAAATCACACTTGAAAAGGGTCTGATGGAAAATTTGTTAAGCCTATCTTTGCATCTGTACTACTGTATTGTCTATTTCAAAGTTCCAATATCATTCCTTCGGCGCATTTCATAAAAAGAAACGAACACTCTTACTACAAAGTTGCCTCGAAAAATATTGTTTATTTTTTTTCATTCTTTTTATGAAATCCGGTGCTTGTCAAAGGTATTCACGATATGTATGTTACACAATCAGCCGAATTCATAAAAGAGACATACGCTTATGCTACCACATAATTGGAGCATATTTTTATTCATAAAAATTTTGAGCAGGAGCATTTGGTTCCGGCGAACACGAGTTAGTCAGACTGTATTAATAATTTTAAGCATTTCCTTTCACCACGAGCGTTAACTAAGTTTCTCCAGCTTTTCCTCATCATCCAGAAAAATCAAATGCTAAGTAAAAATAATTGGTTATGAATATGAGAAAGAGATCTTACTTTTACTTCTACCTTTGACTCTTGAAGAAAAGAAAATACTTCTTTTCATGAGTTCAGCTGAATAAATCAACGTGTGGCAAAATTTAGAGCACTTTGAGAGAATATACCGGTCGGTTTGAAACACAAACCTACTTTGAAATACAGTTAAGAACTTGAAATATCCGAACTTCTGTAATTCAAATTGTTTCAGACCAAAAAAGAAGCTTTTCCATTGGTGTTATGGCTGCAGTAGTACTACTCATTTATTTAATAAAAATACATATAGTACTGAAAGTAAGGCGGCTATTCCATCTGTCAATTTTACTTCAAATTTTGTCATTGACGGAAAATCATCAATGTTGCATTATTTATTTATTTTTACACCCCATTCTACTTGTTTTCAACAATTGATCATTATTGTTTTCAATTTTTTCCAAATATGATTCTAATCTATAAAAAATTTTATGATTTAAACTACGAAATAATTCGTTCGTTCTCAAGAAATTAATTAAATTATTTATCCTCTCTAGACGACGTCATTGTTTAATTTTAGTTTGCTATTGTTGGCAACGCGTGATTTTACTCTATGATCATTGATCAATTTTAACATGAGGAAATTAAAATGGAGAATGTAATGGAGTAAAACAAACATCTTAAATCAAATTTGAAGTAAAATTGACAGATGGAATAGCCACCTAAGCTACGTCCAACCGATGTTTTGTGTCAAGTACCAATTATTGTTTCGAATAATTGGAATTCTACCGTACTAAATAACACTCACTAATATCCCTATTCTAATACAAGTTTTCAGCCGAATTCATAAAAAGAAGCGTTAGCTAAATTTCACATAATTTAATTTAAATTTTAATAATGTTAGTTAATTGTTTTGCTATTGGCACATACGGTGTGCAGGTCCTAGGCTAGTGGGCACCCTAAGCCCCGGCTTAACTGGGATTATCGGGTAAATCCGGCACTGCCCATACCTTTTAATTCTAGCTATTACTAAATATTGATGATTGATTGGTTAACTATACTTAGTTAAAAACATTAGCATAAATGGAAAATTGCTGGGATAATTTTTTTTCTAGTGCAAGTTGTAAGTTTAATGTCCCTCCTGAAAATTCACCACTTTGGAGTTGGGTTTGCTAATTAGGGTAGCGATATGCTCTAATAAAAATTCATAAAAATATACAAGATTTCGCTGTAATTTATACATTTTCATCTGAAATAGAATATATTATTCATGGGATGAAGGATTCTCTAGATATTCGGTATATGGGTTCTTTAAGAAGAGAAAGTCCGTTATCAAGAATTTATTTTAATGTATCTAATTTATCTTTCTGAGGAATGCCATTTTTGGCTATGTCATCACTTCACAAAAAACACTATAGACTTTATTATTATTATTAATATTGTATTATTGATACTTCTTTTTGTGAATTTGGCGTATGATCTCCCAAAGCGCACCACCGACAAATGTTCCACAACTCTGTGCTTTTCTTCCCTACGATTCATTGAATAATATTCTGAACATACAGCTTTACAGTAGGCGGCTATTCCATCTGTCAATAATCCGTCATTTTTGCATCAAAAATTGATGAGATGTTTGTTTTAAGGAGACTATTATGTAGATACTTAACTTGTCTATTATAAATTAAGTTACAACTACCATATTATAACTTAATTTATAATAGAAAAGTATCTACATAATACTCTCCTTAAAACAAACATCCCATCAATTTTTGATGCACAAATGACGGGTTATTGGCAGATGGAATAGCCGCCGTAGCAGCAGCAGCTTCAGTCATTTTCATAAGATCAAAAACTCATTCACACACCTAATTAATACACTGGTAAACTCAATTTCATCTACTTAAAAGTGAATGTTTTTGAAGTTTGCAATGCGTTTTTTATATAAAAACCATTGGGATTGGATTCACTTGAAGCCAATCCAAATTATTTAATTCTCCTCTCTGATAGGCAGAGCCTTGCACAAGAGGTAACCTTTTGGTTCGCGACCAAAAAAAGGTTAGATTTTGGTTCGTTTTTTTTTTTTGCATCTTTGAGATACTTTTTTTCATACAAGTGCAAGGCTAAAGTGACCTGGGCGGATATACCATGGAGTTTTATCATTTTATAATTTTCAAGAATGCCAAATAGGGTTGCCTCAAAGGGAAATGTTATTTTTTTCCTAGAAAGGTTAATCGAATACAAACAATTTAATGAATGCATCCGATTAACTTCTTCAATCGCCTCACTAAGTAACCTAATAGGTACTTGTGTCGAGTTACGACACGTCTCTGATCGCAAGGTGTATAGAGACTCGCACAAGTACAAGCACGCTACCACCTTGCCACCGAAGTCGCTTTGGGATATAGTCCTGGCACAAAGGCGAAGCCGCCAGTAAACGTTCTTATCGCTCGTACGCAGCGGTAATAAAGGACCACTTATAATATAGTTGGCAAATAATTTTAATAACTTTAGCGGATTATACTTAAATACGTTTACAAAATAGCAATACATTTGAGCTACCTCAAAACAATTAAATATTTAACCACTATACAATACAACTTTTCAGAAATATTACACTCCTGTAAACGTACCAACAAATTAACAGCATAATCAGAACCACACCTAGATCAAACGTTTGCATTTTCATAACTTTAAAATGGTAAAATCTGAGCCAAAACTCATTATATTTACCCAATGCGGCAACCTCCCAATGAGCCCACAATTTTTTTTATTCCACAAATCAGGGAAACTACGATTATTAAGTAGTTCAGTGTGATCCAAACACAAAACAATAAAATACAGCAAATTGTCTTAAATTGAATCAGTGGCCATATTTCTGGATTTTCTCTCTAAGGCGGCTATTTCACTGGGCAATTTTACTTCAAATTTGATTTTGTTGTTGACGTTTGTTTTGTTTTAAGGAGACTATTATGTAGATTCTTAACTTATCTATTATAAATTAAGTTATAATATGGTAGCACATATCAAATGTGATTAAAAAGAGTCTGCTGCCAAATTATAACTTAATTTATAATAGATAAGTTAAGTATCTACATAATAGTCTCCTTAAAATAAAATAAACGTCAATGACAAAATCAAATTTGAAGTAAAATAATATAATATAATACAGTAAAATCCATCAAAGGTGTATGTGTGTGTGCCGTTAGAGAAAAACTGTTTTTTACCATTTTTCACTACATTACATTCACACGGGAAAGTAAAACCAAAAACGCAAAATTAAGTAAATACAGAACACGCACATGGTGCGCCAAGTCAATTTCAAATAAAATATCCGCTTTTAAGTGCCCAGGGTTACTTAAAAAATTACAAAACTCACGGTATATCCATAGACGAATTGCTAAGAAATATGACAAGCTAGGGTTAAGGAGGTTTAGTTAGCGGCGGGCTCTGATTGGTCCGCGGGGGTACTCGTTGTGTCGCTTCCGGTTGCAGGCTTCTCCGGTGCCTTCGGCGTTTCCTTCTCCGTCGAACTGCTCTCGGTTCCGGCAGCTGCTGGTGTTTCTTTCTCCTGATCAGGCTCCTCTGCCTTTTCATTTTCAGCATTGACCTGCAGGTAAATAAACAGTAGAGTAAATTTTTTATTTTTACTTTATGTAGAATTACTACCCAGATTCAAAAAGGTTGGACCACCTCAATTCACAATGCATTTTAATTTTTATCTCTGTTAATACAAATTGTAGGTCGCTGAGTTTACTCTGGAAATTACCCAGATACTCCCTTAATGACATTTGATCAATTCAATTTAGATCCGTTAGTTTTTCATCGATTCCTCGACACTTTCGAGAGAAGGTACATAATTAACCGAATCAAAAATCTTGTAACCACTTAGCGTTATTCTTTCCGTGAACATCCAGGCAAGCTTGGCAAAAATGCACATTGCTTACATGCAGTGGGTAGACATATTTTCAAAACATTAGACACGTTATTTTCCCCCATCTGCATTTTATCATTGAGGAATGGTAAGAGGATCTGCTATAGCGAAGAGCGTTCAGAAACTGCTAATTTTCCATCATCAAGCAAGAAAAAGTGAGAAAGAGATAAAGAGAATCCTCCAATTATCAAAGTCCACCATCCACAATATTTTTGGCACGCTGTGCAAACGCCAAGACCACTGCTCCGGGGGAAAGCGACGAGGTGGCCACGCAAGACGACAAGTCGCCAGGACAGGGAATTCGTAAAAATCATTAAAGCCAAACGCATAAATGCTCTAGAGCTCAAGGAAGCTTGGAACTAATCAACTTTGTCCAATAGCCCAGGTTCTGTGAGTACTGCAGTTAGACGAATTCATTCTGCCCGCTATGGTTTTTACACTCCCAAGGGGAAACCCCTATTGACACCTGTACAGATAAAGAGGAGCTTTGCTTGGGTAAGAGAGAGGGTGAATTGGACTGAACAGGACTGGAAAAAGATCATTTGTAGCGATGAGGCCCGATTTCAACTAACTTTGGATTCTGCTGGATCTAAGCGCGTAGTACGAATATCTGGCGAGACTATCAAGCCCCACTGTATCACGAAAACCGTGAACTTTGGGTGTATGAGTGCATCAGGAACAGGTGTATTTCATTTTGTTGAGGGTACCGTTATTGGGTAGACGTACATTAAGATTTTGGAGGACAGTTTGAAGCCTTCCTTTACAAAGATGGTGTCGAATGGGAATTTTATATTTCAGCAAGACCGCGCAACTTGCCATACCGGCCGAATCGCTAAGGCATGGTTTCAAAATAATGATAATGGCCTTCAAGCAGCCCTGGCCTTTCCCCAATCGAAAATATTTGGGGGAAAATGAAGAAGTTGAGAACCACTCTTGTACGGACAAAGGACGAACTGAGGACCATTTTATTAGAAATTTGGGAGTCGTTCACTGCAGATGATTGTGTCGCTCTTGTATCTTCCATGCCCCGTCGCATTAAGGCAGTTATTAATGCAAAAGACACTATAACAAAATATTGAAAACGTAGTGGTTCAGGTTTTTTCAATTGATGATTTCAGCATATGTTTGAGCAAAGCTGTCTTGTCAGATAGGTTTTAAACCTAATAAGGAGAATTTTTTCTCATTTGATTGAGGAATATTGAGGCTACTTTCTATATTAAAATAAATGATATATTAATCGAATTGACAGATAGAAACTGAAATGCATCCAACCTTTTTGAATCTGGGTTGTATATCAACGATACTAAAAATAGATTGGGCCTTAAGAGGATATGCTACGAAGAAAATTGGCAACCCAAAATTAAATACTTTTCATTTTGGGGAGATTCATCTACCTATTGAGACGGCAACCACTGTTCGACTGGCGGAAAATTTCTTGACAATTTTTCATTATACATGACCCCCTGAGCCTAAAACTACCTTCCGTTCAAATTCCCCGTCACGGCCACATTTTATGTATCAAAATGCGCCAACGGCCTTACCATGTTGATTCCATTAGAGCAGAGCATGTTTCAAACTGCGGCAACTTGGTAGTGTGCACAGGGGAACCTGGTGGGACATGATAACTCGCTTAGGCAGTATAAGTCAAGTCCTGGTCACCTCCGATTTAATCGTGTGACTTTACCATGTTCTCCAAGTGGTTCGAAATCCACTATTATCAGGAGGTCCACCCTGTCAGCCAACTCCCCTTTCCCCGAGGTGAAAGAGTCTGCCCTTAGGGTGCCTCAAGTTAACAAACAGACTCACTCCCCCCGCCAGGCTGACAGGGTTGCTTAAAAAGCAGAAATGCTGAAACCAGGCGTTAGAAACAACATGTATCAAAATGAAGAAAAGAAAGAAAATTGGCTTTATTTTCCATATGGGCGAATTTTGGGCATTTCAGCCCACTCTTACAATTAACCCATTAAGAGGAACATTTCTTCAACTTTATGGAATCTCATTTATGGCTCTACGATAGAAATTTGACTTTGAGGAAATGTGGCACAACCACCATGCACATAACAAGACAATAGACATACTTGGCCTAGGCCTTAGTGTGACGCTGTGAAGATGTCTCCACAGGACCGTTTCTTCTTGCCATTTGTTTGCTTGCAGCCGAAAGCAATTTAGGTCTTCTTAAAAAATAAAAAAACCTACAGGAAGCAAAAATAATAATAATAATACCTCGCCATTTTCAGGCTTCTTTTCAGACTTGTCCTTCTCATCGTCGACATCCATCTTTTCGGCCTTATCCGTTTCTGCCTTCTTCTTACTGCCCCCCTTCTTCTCTACAGCCTTGCTGGCCTTCTTCACTTCCTCTTCAGACTCCTCTCCCTCGTCCACCTCATTCTTGGTGTCATCTTCCTCCTCCTCCTCGTCCTCGTTTTCCTCCTTCTTGGGCGCTTTCCTACCCCGACCTCCTTTGCCTTTGGGCGTGGCTACGGGGACAGAGAACCACTATTAATGTAAGCTTTAAATATGAAAATTTTTAAATGCGGTAAGATTTAATTTTAAAGATTAAACTTCGGCACATAGTGAAACTATTTCAGTAGCATTATCCACACTCACTGTGTTATATTTCGTCATAGTAAAAATAAAATAAACCAAACAACTTTGTCAAGTAATACTAAAATTACTTATTGTAAGCGGGTTTTCAGAAGTGGATAACTCGCCAGAAAAAATGCGTAGAAAAATCTGGCGACTATGTAGAAAAATAGTTCACAGTACAAGCTTAATTTATTGCAATAAAAATTGCCTTACGCCAGAAAAGAACCGGTCCGAGTTTACTCATCGATAGAAAGGTTCCGCAGCAAAATTATTTTTTAGTCATTTTTCATGAAAATTGACTTATTTTTATTTTTTTACCTCCAGAAGCAAACTATCAAGGGGCAAGCGACTCACCGTATTTTGTTGACATTAATATCGACTACAATATATGTGAATTTAAAAGAAACCGTTGTGGCAGTTATGGAGAAATAATTTTTTAAGCGCTTTTCTTAGTTTTTTGAGAATAAAACCCCCCAAAATGGAATTAACCCAAATTTTAAAAAAAATGGTCCCGAGGTATAATTTTTGTAAACCTACATGCCAAATTTCAGCAAAATCAACAGAGTAGTTTGCCCGGAAATCCATGAACAGACAAACAGACAGAGCGACAGACACACATTTCCTAAAATCCACTTTTTTGGGTTCCTGGTACCTCAAAACGTGTTGAAATCTCGAAGTCGAAAATTTTGACCGTCACAAAGCTTTCCATATAATACTACGTATAAATTTGAAAGCAAAAATGTGGGAACCATAATTTTTTACTTGTCCCTCGTAACTACGTATCATTCATTGCCTAATGCATACCTTTCTCTTTCTTCTCGGGTTTGGCCTTCTTTTCACGTTTAGGTGGCGAGGGTGCAACAGCAGGGGTTGGTTTGTTGGCAGACCGCGTCCGCCGTCGCCCACTGTCGTCAGCAGCAACCTTAACTCCCATACTCTGCAAAACCAACACAATTATGGCGATTTGGGATTAACGTAACAATTGTTTTAAACAAATGAGTGTAAAATGAGCGGGAAGTTCAAATTGATAAATTAATCCTCATTTTTTCTCCCTTAGATGTAGACACATTAATTAAAATTCGTATTATATTCCATAATTCTACCATTACATTTTAATGTTTATTAGTATTCCCGTTCAATTAAAAAACAATGCAACCAACCATTCTCTTGTACAGGTATTTCAATAATTTAAATTTCCCATGCATATTTCAACACCGTCACGTGACACCTTACTATGTGGTATTAAAATATAAACCCCCGCTTTGTTAATCCAAAATAACAATAATAGGGCTGCTGCTAAGGGGCTATTTACTTGAGTTTTAGTATTGTTCTAGGTTTTGTTTTGTTAATGACATTGTTGCCGAAACCGGTCTGGTTTTAGAAACCCTTTGGCTTATTGTAACCCGGTTCGTCTCCAGACGTTTCACATTGGGTACTTCTGGTTACTCCTTCCCTCAGCTCAGGTGGGTGTGTCAGCACCTGTTTGCCTATAGTTCACGTAGCCAATCAACAACCGCCTCACAAGCATGCCAACTCTTATCATACCAGCCAAGTATTTTTGAATTCTGACAAGTTTCTTGGCAGTCTCTATCATGTACAAAGTCATTGAGACCAACGGAAATACCAGCAGCAGGCTGAGCAGTGTTAGAATTGATCACTTTCTGTGGCAAACTGCTGCAAGTTAGAGATTCTAACAAGAAGCCACATGACAAGCCATGCAGATGGCCGAATGCAGGGTTCACCTATCTAAATTTGAACTAAAATTACATCTAGGAATCCCACTTGATTCGCATTCCCAATAAGACTTCATCCGTTCTCCAATGCCCTTTAAGACTTAATTCTGGGCACTACAACCCTTGAAGGGTCTTGCCCTGCTCTACCACAGCACCAACCTGCGCGCTTCATAGCCAGGTATCGACGCCAAGGGTCGCCAGATCCACCGCAAGTCGTCTTCTCGGGGCACCTTATGTAAGGCCGCTTTTGTGGTCCATTGTCTGTCATTCGTTCAACGTGTCCTAGCCACCTGATACTGGTTCTATTGATTTCGGCTACTACCGTAGGTTATTAGTAGCTTATCTTTCTTACGGACTGCGTCCTGTGCGGGAGTACCCCTATGGCCGCCAGCCACCTCAAGGACTGCGCGATGCTTGATGATGAAAGAAACGATCGACTTACCGGAGATGAACACACGGCACATCTATACTGGTCAGCGCGGCGCCTGATGGCAGAAATGCCAAGGGTGGGCGTTGGCTAGTAAGTAAGTATCTTTCTTACGGATCCGCCCCGCAATATAAACGCCCTTTGATAGGGAAATAAAACATACCTTCAAAATTTCTTGGCTTTCTTTGACTTGTCGCTCGACCAAGGACAGCCTACCGCCTCTTTTCCTCGATTTGCCTTTGTCATTTTCCTGTAAATTTTATATAATATATAACATAACTTGTACATACCTACCGACTTAAATGTAGTTTTTTCTATGGACTTCTTTTACATTAAACAAAAAGTTGGGTCAAAACTTTTTTCCCTAACTTCCATATATGGATTCCTAAACACAAGAGGTTTATTATAAGGTATGTCAGCTATGCTTTTCCTGCCAGTGAGACGACACCTTTACAAAGCACCGATGTGATATTAGATTACATTCGATAGCGAGTAAAACTTAAAACTCATTGCAACTGGAGTACTGGACAGGTATAGCATTATCATTCAGGGTCATGACTGCAGAAGTATCCCAAACCTACATTGGATAGCTGTTAACTGCGCATTAAATGATAATAATTCACAACAGGTTACCAAGACTAAAACCTGCTTATAAAAACCCCAGTCTAACATAGCACACAAAGATAAATCGAAGGCTATAAATGTAATAAACACTTAGTCACAAAATTTTAATAATAAAATCTTTAGATAATAACCCGATGTGAAGGGATTGGCGCGAAAGAAATTGATAAATAAACATGGCGGGAGTAACTCGCGGTGTGGATTGGCTTGCTGTGAAGGTCATTACTTCAAATCATCTATTTACCGATTTCAAATTAAACAAAAGAATTTACACGATATGCAGCGGAAATACATTAAAATTAATGACCAATTTATCTTGCGTCAAAATTTAATAACAATAAATCCCTACACACAGACAAATCAGACTTAATTACGTCTGAAATAAGGTATGATTTAAATCTATCGCAGGTAACGTGCCCTCGGCCCTTCATAGCATTTACACAACAAAATCACACTTACCGTGTGGGTAGCCTCTGTAGAGTTATTAGTTTGTGATTCAGAAGTTTTGTCTGACATTTTTAATTATATTTTAAAAGTTATTATCCAGTTATTTTACAAAATAATTGATTAAATCTGCAGCCGTGATGCTTCCTTTTCTAGAAGCCAAACAGCAATGCCAATGGCGGCCGCGTGGGTCATGTGACCTATGTCGTCATTATCCCGCGCTTTTTATAAGTTTGAAACTGAGTTACTTTTTAATAAGAGTACAAATTAGATGTATTTTGAGGGCAGAGTTAAGATTGGGGACATGTTACACCATAAAATTAAATCATTAATTTATTCTTCAATTATAAATAATTATAATGTTCCCTTAAACACACGCAGGCAAGGCTCAAGGCTTATTAATTCATTCAAAACCAGCAATAATTAATTTTTTTAATCTGTGAGGCATAACTCATTGTACAGTAAGCAATGGTTCCTATAATTATGTAAACTACTGTAAGATCGGTGCAGGCACTCAGTAGGCTATACCTCAATGCACCTGTCTACACATACCGTACGTATACAGTAGGCCTACAAATCAGTTTTGCTGATCAAGGTATGATGACCATTATGAAGACATAAAATTGTTTCACCATAGGTGCCTACTGAGAATTTAAAGTGAACTTAACTTCATTTTCTTATTCTTAGCCCCACTTACAAAGTAATAACCAGTGAGGTGTTACAAATAGTGATTTTATTAGAGCTAACATACATACTGTACATATCCCCAACTCAATGTGAAGCTCATCTTAAGAACATGGGTTTAATGTAGTTACACAACCACCAGGCGCGGATCTACGGGGGGGGGGGGGGGGCTCCCATTAGGGTCCTCAAAATGCGTAAAACCCCACCATTTCAGTCCTATTTTCACACATTTTCTCCCGGGGGAGACCCCCCCCCCCCCATATGCTCGATTGTATTAATTACCTATTGTATAGGACCCTTATTGCTCTGAAAATGCGTAAAACCACAATATTTCAGCCCTATTTTACTTAGGAGCGAATCGCAGTACCCTCACTATAGGTACCTAGCTGATGCGTTTTTTGCACAGTCGATTTCCAGGGGGAAAAATCGATCGTAGAGCCGTTAAATCAGCAGATTATCAGAAATCCTCTACATTTCGATATACCCCTATAACCTGTGGCTTTCTCTTAACACCAATTGGTAATAGTTCTTGAAGTACTTCCTCGAGACTACCATACCAACGGTTTTTTTTTATACAAGTCAAACTCAATCATTGTGGCCAATCTGTGTTAGAAAGAGGTACATATCGCATATCAAAAATACTAAAAAAGGTTTCTTCTGTTTGTCCTGATGTTTTTCACAGCTCTAAGTACGAGCATTTCATGAGATATTGGATTTTTTTCACCTTTAAGGCTTTTCTCCCCCTATTGTCTCGGAGGGGTGAGTGACATACTGTGCATGTGAAAACATAAACCAACGAAAGGCACCACAGAGAAAATGAATTATAAAACCAGATACCAATATTTATATTACATTTTCTTTGAAAAAATGTTAAACTATCGATGAAGCAAAAACAACGCAACGGCCTATAGTTTACATAAATTTTACGGGGTCCGGTATCGTCGATTTCAAATAAAAGCTGTTGCATCACAACAAATAATCCGCTAATAACACAAGCATCTAGACTATGCGCGTATCGATTTGCAAATAATATGAAAATTTAAGCAATCAACACTATCCAGAAAATATGAACCTGAGAATCAAGGCTCTTCCAGAAGTCACTCGTCTCATATCATAACCGGGACTTTAATATATGAAATCGTTTCCCTCGTAACTTTGTAATATTGGGAATACATTGTAAATTAAAATAATCTGTCCTGTAAGACGAAATGGGTACCTACCTAGGTATTATTTATTACGTTATTTTAATTTAAAATATGAGAATTTAATGATTTAAAAAATTAGTAAAATAAATTAGGATTAGATACCGTATTGGAGTTAATGCATATTTAATTTTGAGTTTTATACGACTGGTTTTTGAAAACAGAACTCCAGCAGGATCGACTAGTGATCTAACCATACACATAATCACGTTATAGATTGCGGAATATTTGGTATGACACATCAAAATAATTAACCTACACTAAAAATAACAGACACCCCATTCTCCATTTTTAGAACAAAGTCTAATTTCACACGGAACATTGATAGCAGAGCCATCGAAGACGTGTCATACATTAGAAGAAATGTTCCTCTATATGCCTTGTAAACAGTGAGTGGAAGGAAGCTCACATTCGCATAGTAGGTACAAGTTAGAAATGCAGAAATTGCTTCGGTGCCGGAATCGTTCTATAACAGTGCATTTGAAATGTGGTTATACAGACGAATGCTGCACATAACATGGAGAGGTCGTGTCCCTAATGCCGAGGTCCTGAGGAGAATGGATACAAAAGCCGAGTTGCTGCGGACGGGTAAGAAACGGAAGCTAACATACTTCGGTCATGTGATGAGGAATGAAAAATATCTACTCCTACATGTTATAATCCAAGGGGAGATAGAAGAGGGTTCCCGGCAAAAGAGGTGCATATCCTGGTAGAAAAACTTGCTGCAGTTGTTCAGAGTAGCATTACCCTAGGTGAAAATTGCCAAGATGATCACCAATCTTTGATAGAAGAGACATATAAAGGTGAAGTTCTTTTTTTTTTTTTGCTTAAAAAAGATTATTCGCATGCAAGCAATTCAATGAATGCATCCGAATAACCTCTTCAGCCGTCTCTGTAGGTAATACCAGTATTGAGTTACGACAGGTTTCCGATCGCATGGTGTGTAGAGACTCGCAAAAGTCCGAACAAGCTACCACTATGTAATCGAAGGTCTTAAAGTTACTCTACATGTTGATGTATGTTTATATATAATAGCACGCGACAATGACTTACATTTATTTATGGTCATTGATGTGGAAGACGCTGAAAATACTGAAAGTCCCTCCACTTCGATAACCGAGGGAGTTAGTGGCGGCGAAGCACTTTTTTATCATAATGTAGAGGTACATTTCTACTAATTTACGACAACTCACTCATGGCTCTACAACCAATATTTCCCGTGAGATTTGATTTTTGTGCAAAAAGCGGATGGATGAGTGCCCGATTCGCTATTAAAGAACAAAATTACACTGGATGTAACAGAAGAGTATGGCATCTCTTAAATTGACAGGCATATTGGGTACATCTACTTGCTTCATTTTGCCGAGAAAGGAATGAATGTAATATTAAAACTAGCTGGTCTATCTAGCAATATTATGGAGGTTGAGCAATGATTGTTGAGCTCTTATCACTTAAAGTAGGCTATGATACTACACGGGTACCTACTGTACAAAATATGGAAAATTTTAGAAATGATAAGCCTAGCCCATAATAGACTTCTTGTAGTCCCAGTAGCGCATTACTACAAACACTAGAGATGTCAAAGGTACGCAATACTGGACGGCACCGCCTAGTTCCAATGCATGGCGTTGCCGTAAAGTTTTCCTAACAATCGTGGAACCCACACTAAAGATGGAGAAGTCCTATGAATTTATATATTAGTATGATCGACTAGACTTCGTAAATGTCTTAGGCCCACCGGTGAACGAAAATTTAATATAAATCAAGTGGGGTAATAGAGTTTGAAAAATATCGTAAATTTACAAGATAAGACAAGATACTACAGATAATTAATACATTCCTTCATTGTTAAAAAATACATTCCTTCATCGGCAAATGAAAAATTAAATTGGCTAACGTACATAATATGTTGGTGTCGTTTATCAGCATTATATTCATATATGGGTACGTCATAAAGTCACTGAAGGACCGTTACTACCAAAGAATGGTAGGGTAATTATACAGCCTAATTTTTAATAGGCTAGGACGCCGGGGATTAATGCGAATAGGCACAGCTACAATATAGTAACAGATAGTAAAATAATGCATTAGTAAGTATAACAGAAGTCTTAGGGCAATGTAAGAAAATGAGCTCCCGTGATTGTTGTTATATAGACGGAAACTAAAAAATAGACAAATGGGAAGCAGACCTATCATCCAACAAAAAGGAACATACCTACTACTACGTTAAGATTGGGATATGTAATTTAAGTCGGAGAAGGTATGAGGTAAAGTATTGGACGTCATTAAAAAGTTCTAAAGGGAACACCTTATTGTCTAGGCTGACTAAAACAGGATTAATTAATGCATTGTGAAATTGTTCAAGAAGGTTCGGGAAAATACTAAAATCAATCAAAGTGCTTCCTTGCCGCTTAATTCAAATAATAAATCTAATAAATCTCGTAGCAAGTGGCAAGATTTATTTCAAGTTATGCAAGAATAAAGCATTTTGAATGGTTGTAGCGATTTCTTAAACCTTCCTAAATCTTTTGCAATGCATTTATTTTGTTTTAGTCGACCTAGATGATATTTTTTATGACGTCCTATGCTTTACCACCATGAGTTCGGCTTAGCCCAGTCTTTAGGCGGGGTTTCTACATACGTCAATGGTCAATGAGAAATATGAAATTGACGTTTTAGCAGACATTAAAGACATACTAAAAATGTCTGCTACCACGTCAAAACCATATTTCTCATTGACCATTGACGTATGTGGAAACCCCGCCTTAGAAAAAAAAAAACAATCTAGAGAAATAGAGGAAGAGAGACCAGAAAACAGGAGCTCTGGAAATATAAGAAATCAAAGTCAAGATAGGACCCAGTGGCATATTTTTTCCCCAGAGAATTCAATTTAGAATATCACCAATTTGAAGGCATTAAGAAAATTTAGAAAAGTGCAGGCGCTCTTAGGAGCCGATTCCGCCGGTCGGCTAGGGCTAAATACAAAAACGGTGACGTGGTAGCAGACATTCAAGACTTAGGCGGGGTTTCCACCGACCTCACATTGCAGAATGCAAATGACATTGACGGAAATTAGAATTTTTCTTTTTATAGAAATCTATTAAAATGTTTGTACTTAACATATCCCATGACGCCATTTTTTAATTTTAGTTTGTTTGTTTGTGATTTTACTGTGATCATTGATCAATTTTAACTATGGCATAGAGTAAAACAAACATTTCCGTCAATGTCATTTGCATTCTGCAATGCAAGGTCGGTGGAAACCCCGCCTAAGTCTTGAATGTCTCCTACCACGTCACCGTTTTTGTATTTAGCCCTAGCCGGTCGGTGGAATCCCCGCCTTAGTTAAAATTAACCTATAGTCCACTTGGCAGTTAATAGGGAAATTTGCATGGTGACGCCCAATACGATAAGCGTCACTTAGCTCCGCCCAGTCACATCTGCCAAGTACCTAATGGGTAACTTTGCACCCATTGCCCTTAGGACAAGGGAAAGGATAGAATAGGCATATAGAACAGAGTGGGACTGGCACCGAGGAATAATCAGAAGTGGAGAGACAGGAAGGAGTGGACGAGGCTCACGTAAGCTGAAAAACTGGAGCTGATCATTAATGATCATGATGAACACAATAATGTACAATAGCAGCATATATAGGGTGCTTCAGCGACTTTTCCCATTTTTGAAAACACAATCTGTGCAATTTATAATTATTATAGACTAATATATTAATTTTAAAAACAACAATGAATCATCATTTCTATAGAAAGTAATTTTTTTAATAGCAGCATAAAAGATACCTAGTTTACAAATTACAATGAGGCATGCCTGCACTGACTCAATTTAGAATAAAAATTATAAACGCGACAGCACACAAACACTAATCATAAAAAGACCACACGATAAATAAATATATTTATAAAACAGTGTGCTTTTTAACATTGGGGGTAAAAATTTGAATGATCACCGATTCATAATAAATGTTGGCACAATTCAAAATATTTTTATTCAATCAACTAACGCTCTCAATCACACAGAGTTGTCACAGGCAGCAAGTGTTTAGAGTCCATTCCTCTAGTTTACGACCACGGGACGAGCCCTTGTTGCACGCTCTAGACAACCACGTTATAAGTTGGACCTCTCACTACTTGGAGAGGTTTACAACCGCACGGTCATCTTCTTACAATCCCAAAGAAAACCGCGCGGTTGTAGGTTGTAGGCTCAACTAATAATGTGGTTGTTTACAGTGCACAACAAGGGCGCATCCTGTGACCATAAAATAAATAAACGTACTATTTAAGTGTTTTGTTTATTGAACTTTGTGCACCAGGGCTTCAAGGTTAATTGACCACAAACACAATCATAGCGTTGGATCATAGTGATACGATGCACTTCCCTCTATAAGATAAGTATGGGGATGCACCCCTTCAATCACAGCGAGGCGGAGGCCCGCCATATTTGAAACATCTCCATTAGCTTGTGACCGATATTTCTTAAAATAGACGTAAAAAAATAATTAAAAAAAAAAAAAAAACATACAGTAACAAACTGTACATATTTTTATCAACAAATCGGAGTCCCCCCTCCTCCCGAACGAACGGCGTTGGTGTCTCGGGGGAGGGAGGGGGCTCCGATTGGGCCATAATTATGTAAATTCAATTAATTTTTAATTACTTAATAATGCGATTATGTATAAATAACTGAAAACAACAAAGGGTTATTCTCGTGATAAAAAAGAAATGTGTCGGAAATAGTATAACCCCTTTTCGTTGTAGGGTTCAATACCCAAATGAACCTAAATAGGTCTAGATAGGTACCAAAGTAAAAAGGAATAAAATGCTTTCATGCCCCGTTTTCGCAATTTACGGAGAAAACTTAGCTTATGGAACGGGCATCTTTGTTATTGGGTAAAAACAACAAAAATATTTATGAGGAAAAGTCGTAATGCTGTCATTATTGTATAAAATTCATTAATATTCGTGCACAAATGTTGTAAAATTGAAGGAAACAAAAATAAAAAAAACATCTTGCTGAACTGTAGCAGTCCTAGACTTAGGGGAGATCCCAATATCGAGTGAAAAGTATTGGTATGGAATACTGCACGGTACCGCCATGCTTTGGTAAATGGTGCTGCCAGTCTTCCTTAACATATACTTATATTAGACTTTTCAATCGATGGCGGGGCCTTTGGGTCATAGGAAATGTTCAGGCAAATGTTTCCATCGGTAAATATTGAGCTTATGCCCTTATCATAGTGGAAACAACATTTGGAAACATTTGCACGAGTTCGTGGTAGTGACTCTAACACGGAAATTTTCCCCAATTGAAATGAAACAATGTTTCGTTGCTACGAAAATGTGAAATTTATAAATTAGACTATACAGTACCTATTGGTAATAAAAATAGTACATGTGGAATAATTCAATATTTTCAGTGAGTTGAATATTGCAATCTATAGGCTAAATTTCGTTAAGACGTCATCGGTTTTAAGGTTCATTCATAAACAGGTACAATTTTTAGAATGTACGCCATTTGTAAAGCGTGCCTGCTTGAATTTTAATTTCATTCAAAAACATGCTCACATCTGTTTATAAGGGCACCTTAATAATCAAAATACTTCAATGGAGAGGATAGTTAAAAAAGCAAATACGATAGAAAGTTGCAATCGGTAATATTACGCTATTAGGTATATTATATAGTATAGCACGTTTTACTATCCATCGCCATTGCTTTCAATAAATATCTCCATTCCATGCAAGGTAAACCCTCGTAATATTCACTTTATAGGCTACACCAAAATACGGTTAAACATTTCCATCCTATAAACCATTAGAAACATACAATAAGGGGGGAATATAACCGTGCCAAAAATCCAACGACTAATAATAGTAGTAATAAAACTCCTAAACACGTCACTGAGAGCTTTCGCATTACTAATTATTAATAATACATAGAAAAAACTGAGTTTTCCCTCACATCGTAGTCACAGAATGTCCGTTTCGTAGACCTTGGTGGTCGCGGCAGCCGACGGGGTGGTAGTATTCGAAGAAGTAGGTACGGGTAGGGAGAGGGGTGCCAACGGTGCCTGGTTTTGGGGAGCCAGGTGTGTTAGGGAGCCAGACATCGGAGCCGCGGCGGAGAGACTCTGTCCCAAGCCCATTTTCGCTAGAAGGTTGCTCTCGGAGCCGGTTTTTTTCAGTACCATTTGATCATGTGCTGGTATCGTAAGCGCTGCTGAGCCCCGCTGTAGTTGCTGGAGCCTCGCGTACTGCTCTTGAAGGGCCTTTTGCTTGCGTAGTAATTCCTGGTGCCTCTGAAAATAAAGTAAGTTATTAATTATTAATAAAACCCATGTTTGCGAGCAGCTTGCACTCGGAGACATGAGACATGTATGCAAATTGTAACAGTCAAGAAGTGACAGCGTGACATAGCCAAGTTGGGGTACGCGTCTTCCTACAAGCGGAACCTACCTGTTCAAGGAGTTCCTTCCGAGACTCCTTGTCCTTACTGCCTTTCGCGCCTTCCTGCGAGTTGACACTCTCACAACTCGACGAGTTTGAGGCAGAAGCCAGTGGAGGACCCAGCACACCAGGAGCAGCCGGCTCAGAGGCACGCCTAGGCTCCCGAAGAGAACTCCGCCCAGTCGTCCCACGTCGAAGCGTACCCGTTTGAACACCCATTTGCGGTTGATTGCGCGGCGATGATGGGGCAGCCGCTGATGTGGGAGAAGCCAGAGGCGAGCGCGAGCTGGTTCGCGGGGGAGGAGGTGGCGGGACGCGTCGGGGTGCAGCTGTGGGCTTGGCAGGTACTGGCGGCGAGCTCTCGTCGCTACTGCTAGGGTAGGAGTGCAGGCGACGAAGAGAGCCTCCTTGCGTGGAGGGGTTCGAGTCGACAGAGCCCTTTCTGCCGGGCGGCCGCGCAAAGGTCTGAAGCTCATCTAGCAAAGCGTCGAGTGCGTTCTCCGGACGCTGAGCGGTGACGTCGTCTCGCCCGGGGGTCGCCACGACGCCGCCCGCTGGTATCCCGACACCGGACTGCAAGAACATACCACAAAGATTAGCACTGCACGTCATGTTTTCGTGCCCTCAGTTTACTCTTACTCAGCTTCCACTATAAACCTGTACGTAAGTAGGTGCCACGAGCGGATAATGTCAAGCACATGGAGCATTTATTTAAATCTTCCTTGGTCTTTTAAGGAGGCAATACACCCCTGATCTATAGGTAGCATTAGCCTTAGCCTACAGGCTAAATTTTTAAACATCTAAAGAAATGTTAATGTTCATCACAAAATCTGCTCGTGGTCTTCCTAAAATAACGAAACAGCGGCGCCATTTGGGTTTCCCAGATTGGGGAAAAACACGACAATGACCCTGACTGTCAGAGAAATCTTCATAACCTTGTTTAAAAATTTGCCTAATTGACATTAAGCCCCCCCCCCCCCCCCCAAGAAAAATCTTGAAATGACGCCCCTGTAACAGACAATTGCAGGCCCCTTCAACGCTAGCCTGCCACATTAAAGGTGGCATTCGAAGCCAGGGCTTTGTGTAATAAAACTCCACTAAGGTGACTTTGCAATTAACATACCATGTTTCTACTGCCAATCATAGCTAAACTTGGCCACTATGTTGCCATTCAGCAACCAAAGGAAAAAGGCGTCATGTCGCAAGAGTTAAACTATACTTTATCAGGGAGGAACTACTTCACACATATTTCTTCAATGAGCATACTACCGCCCAGAGTTTTCCATAGGAGAGATAGGATATTCGAGCCCACCAAAACTATTTTTTTAATCCTGACCTCCTGCCTTACGCGTTTTCAATTGCTGGACATAAGAGACTAAAAGCGCCTTCTTCTACCGGAGCCTTCAAATATTTGTGCAAAAGGTGGGCCATAACACCTATCATGGCAAAAACTTTTTTGTAAATGCTACTTAACCCCTTCTTCCGCAATCATTCTTGTCCATTCATGGCTGTCACCTGTCTTAACATGGTAATTGCAAGCCTAGTGGACACATTATCGTACTGACTTCGAACGCTACCTCCCCTTCCCGCCGCCGGGGTCGCGGTTATGTCCCAATGTGTTCAAAGCTTACAGGGACTAAACAGAATATACTGACCCCCCAATGACTAAGCTTTATCCCTTAGCAGCAGTAATAACAAAGGACGGCTCCGACATTAAGCTTTGGGATAGCGTAAAACAGGCAGCTTGAAAAGTCTCGATAACGGAAACTGTATGGTGGTGGCGCACTCCTAACCGATATTTTTTTAGAGCTATGGTGGCACCAGGCCTTAGTCCGAGTCGATGCTTTCCAAGCTATGGTCAACGCTTTAAAAAAATTAATTCTTATCTAAACAGGCCCGTAACCAGGATTTCATTTCGGGGAGTGCTACGATCCCATAGTAAGTAGTAAAATGTCGCACGCCTGAAAAGTTCAGTTATATGTAGGGTAAAGTAAAAAATTGGGGGGGGGGGGGTGTGCAGCCCCCAGTTACGTGCAGCCTCTGGTTACAGGCCTGTGCCTGAGAATGCGCTTTATGCGCCTACGATATACATATATCGAAATTATTTGTTAGGCTATTAATTGAATTTTGGAGCGCCACGCCAGCCAGACCTCGCAAAAATCAAAAATGTCTAATGTGTACATGGCAAGCAAATAAATAAATAAATAGCAGAGGTGCAGCAGAATGGTAAGCATTTAAAAGTGGCATTAAAAATGCTTCCTTGGACGATTGGGAGGTTCATAAAGGAGACTCTGTAATTAAAAAATAAAAATAAACATCCTATTTGAGACAGTAAATGCGAAAATTAATGGTCTCCATATGTTATTTTGTTTTTATTCTAGACGAAAATGGGCTACATCGTTAGAGGAATTTAAAAGGGGAGCAAAATGAATAAATCGGTAACCCCACTACGCGTTTTTGGTACAAAGTCGATTTTCACAGCAAATATCGGTAGTACGCGTAGAACCGCTAAAAATAGCCGTTAAATTAACAGAAATCTCCTCTAAGACATGTGGCCTTCACAAACACCAATTGGCCAAAGTTCGTGAACTCCTTCTTAGGGACTACCACACCAGTGGCTTTATGTACAAATCAAATCCAATAATTGTGCCAATCTGTCTTCGAAAAAGGGACACACCATTTATAAAATGCTCACAAAAGTGTCTTAACAGTATGTCCTGACATTTTGGATAGTTCTATTTGATGTTTACACTTTCCCTTCCAATTGCCTCTTAGAGGAAAAAAAATAGCTTAATTCTGCGGCACCCTTGTCACTACACTACAACTACTTACTTTACAATGTGTTATAGGTAAGGGTTTTATCGCCGATCGTCCCCCCGCGGGCTGCTGGACGCGGGGGACCTCAAAAGGGGCAACTTACGGCCGGAAGAAGGCCGGCCCACCTGCAAACAGCATGCGATATAAGCAAGACCACAGACAAAACAATAATAAAACGTGACGCCAGCGGGCGGCTATGGTATATCGGCGCTAGCTAATGTCAAAACAAAAACATGCCAACAACGACAAATTGTTATGGTTAAAACTTCTGTGTCACTTAGGGTGCCGAAGCAAGCCGACATGCAATGTGTTGAATAGAAAAAACAACATGGCGGCTTATTCCTTATTCTATTTTTCATAGCTTTACCTAGGATGGTGGAAGCCACCCTAATAAACAAATCGACGAACAGTCAGACCGTTCTGGGTTCTAGGGAAATCAAAAATGGTAAATCCGTTGAAATAAATTTCCAACAAAGCTATCCTTAATAAAAAGATTTTAAAAATAGTTTGTTGACAAGGAATGTCCGTGTATTTTTGACGAAACTCATTAATATCTTGTTCCACAGCCCTGAAGATATGAAATTGTTACTATCAAATTTTCAAAAAAAAATTGAAGCTTTCACAAAAAACAGTCTAGAACTTGCAGTCAGAACCTGGTTAAGCCCCGGTCAGGGAAAAAAATTACGCTCTATACGGTAAGCCACAGGGACAAATGTATATGCATGTATACAATTTTTTTATCGACACTGAAGTAACCATACAACATTAATTACAATACTGCAAACAAATCTATGAGGAAACAAAAACAAAGACAAACAAGGAAACAAATTACGGTGTATATCCCTGAACAAACGAAATAAAAAAAATATTAGTAAATCAGTGAATATTATAAAAACAAAAGTTTACACCATAATGATATAGTGGGTACAAAATTAAAATTTAAATCGGTATTCACAAGAGGCAAAAATGCTTTTGTTCACTATGCATGCCCTCCAAAACATTGCCTGAAAATATAGTAAGTGTGGGACCCAAACCAAAATCCTTTCAGGAAGTTTAGATGTTCATACGTATATTAATAAATATAAAAATATTAAGAATAATAGATATACTGTATATATATATATAATATACACATATTTATACATATATAATATATATAAATAGTCAACTCCCCTAATTTCTAATTTAATTGTGCACCCACGCTAAAATAACAAACAATGAAAATATATAACCCAGTTAAAATAAAACAATCGTGCGTGCATACATGGAGGTTGCTATATGTGCTGAGGAGGTGCTGAAACAGACTGGGACGACATCTGACGGGGATCCCGGACACTGGAGGTCGACCACTCTAAAATGCATAGCAACGCAGGCTGTAACACCATGAACTACACTAAAAACAAGCTGTACTACTAAATTAAAATAAAATAACATCTCTACCAAGTCAGCCAACCTAAAATTAATTATATCCGGAGGAAGCTGACAGCTGATATTGGCCACCCCTGGATCACCTCAAAATTTATTTGTTTCTAGCGGACCCTTCAACAATATGTGAATCGATAGGGTACATGACACCTTTTTCCATGATAAAATCGGGGGACGGAGGTTGAGCTTGGTACTTAACGCCCTCTTCTACCAGACCCTTCAATCGATTGTTGAAGTTACAAATACATTGTAGTATTATATGGTATATATTGTATAACACTGACATTAAATTAACTTTGGTTAAAGAGGTAACCTCCTCGATATATCCTCTAATTTCGAAGTTACACATACTATTTTTGGTTTTAGTTTTGGGTAGCGTTTTTCCCGTCAAATCAATATCAAATTCATGGACAAACCCCTTATAATATGGTGTATGAAATACTGCTCAAGACCTCTTCCACTTATATAGGCCTAGACCAAATCACTATGACTAAGTAGTAAATTATAAAAAAAATATATGCTAAAATCAGGCTCAACGGTGATCCAGGGGAGGGTAATAATATTTATCGTCAGCTTCCTCTTAAAGGAATATGTGTTTTGGTTCATTGGCTGCAACCTACATACGTGAGCTGGGCATACTAATGTGATGCTAGAAACTAAAAAATAAATCATCTATAATGAACTACTATAAAATAGCATACTAAATTCAAATCAATTCCTAGCATACAGCAAAACATCAAGGTGTGGCTTTGGCGTTTCAAGTAGCCCACAAGAAAATCAAAATTAGCCAAATTAGTTGAATTAGCCAATACAATATTAGGCCCACCGATTCTGCAGATGCCTATTATTGAGGCCAAAAGGAAGTTTTTTTTAATATATAGATAATCAAAACCTCTGGTAGTCATTGAAGCACACATTTCAAGAATATAAATATAAACAATCTTGCTCAGCATCGATTCAAACATAATTTATAAGAAAACCACGACTCGAATATTAAAAAAGTAGCGATTAAAATTCACGGTGGTAAAATTCACTGCCTTTAAAATGAACTGGCTGCAGTGTTTAATTGTTACTCATGGCATGGTTTTCTAATAAATTTACCTTCGGTGCAAAGTAAGCTTGCTGAAGTGTACGTTAGAGTACATTTATACTAAGTGATTTTTCGAGTGTCAAAAATATAAGATAAACCTGCTGTTTGTTTATTTACATAGAGTGAAGTGCCTTTTTACGACATTTCTAAAAAGACTCTTAAAAAGGAAACACTGTTTTATTATGTTCACTGTGTATAAATGGGCTCTATAAGTTTACCTTAAATCCGTTATAAATAGCGAAACAAAATGAACTAATTAATTTTATAAATTTCGCTTTTAGAACGGGTTCAAAGGCAACCATTCTACGATAAATGATTGATAAAAATTTATAAACTAGCCTAAAATATAACACCTATAATTTCCTAAACAAAATACTTACCTACACCAAGAACAATAACAACGCATAGCAAACGGTAACTTTCATCAACACAGTCCCAACAATAAAGAAAAAAAAATCTCATGGCAAAATGATAAAATACAGTTTAAGAACATATTTACAGCCAGGAGAACATTCATTTTAAGGTATGCTGCATGGGTGTAGGGCAAAACCATGTGGGTGGTTGTACAATACTTTCTTGACTTTCAAAAAAGTATATACTACGTAGTTTTAAAGGATTCTGATGTTCAGGTATTATCTAATTTAGTAATATTTACAGTTAAGATATACTCTCACTCACACTCTGAAGCTCAGGGAAAAACGTTATGACATGGGCATGTCCAAAGACCAGGCGAGACTTATCTACTGAAAAGGGTTCGGGAGATTGTTATCCCCGGAAGTAGGAGAAGAGGAAAACCGAAGATGACGCTGTGGATAAAGATCCAGGTATGGACCAACTCAGACAACTCAAACCAGGACAAACCATACGCCCCACACGGGAGAAGCCGCGAAAAGGTAAGTAAAGTACAAGTAAAAGATACGATATAAGACTGAGAGTAGGTTATGGAGTTCCTATCCTGTTTTATATCTTAACCGTGCTTGACCTTTATATACAAAGTTACGGCATTATATACATACTGAATAAATCTATGGCTGGCTGAGTAGACAGCAATATTATTCCCATTATTCAGAGTTCTAGCGTTAACCAGGTAAAGCATGATCATCAAAATCATATTGTCGTCAGATAGACAAGTAGGTTGTCCTTCATCCTAATCGTAGAATAGTTCTAATAACTGAAATAGCGTAGATGGAATAACTAAAAATTAACAAAATCTCAAACAGCTCCGTTTTTCCCATTGCCTAAAAAACATTTCAATATTTACCTCCTACAGGTTTTGAATTATAATGTAATGGCAAGACGAATCTTATGATCCGAAGCTTACCGATATTATATTGTACATTCTGACTGTCTGTATAGACAGCCTACAATGCTTTGGAAATAGATTTCTCAACGCGAAAATTACCCAAGAAAATTTATCGCCATGCAGCACCTTAGCGAAAATAAATACAATTATCTTGCAATTTCGGTATAGTACATCCAAAATGACATTAAATGGTGAGAGGCTAATGGACTTCTCTGACTGAATTAAAATGCAAATTTTCATTGCAGACTAAATGTATATTGCGCATTTATAAAATATCCTTTAATTATCATTCCAGTTCGCTGGAATAGGGGAGCATTCGAATTCGACAAAGTACGAAATAACAGCAATCAATCGGAGACAAGGATAAATCCTAAACCGGCTGTGGTATTCCTATTTCTCCAAAAAATCATTAAATGGGCCTATGTTTATGCCAAATAGGCCTATTATGTTTTCCTAAATAAAATAAAAAAGAGTTAGTAATCACAGTCCCAACGACCACACAAATTATTTAATATTAAGTGCCATAACTCATAAAGATAAATATTAAATTAAATGGGAGCACTATACCGAAATTGTAGAAAAATAGTGCACGATGCAAAGGGGAATGGTGGATATCGTATTAATGTGGTATAAAGGATACCCACTCCGCCTTTCTGTAAGTAAGGTTACATATTTAAACAATTTTCACCAGAAGTAGTCGCTCGATACACCCTAAAATTGAGTGAATGGCTTCCAAGAACATTTTAGAATAATAATACTCACAATATAGTCACTATTAAATAGTTGTATAAAAGCTAATAGCAATTGAAAAGAAGTTATTTTACCGCCTCACCATCATAGAAGACTTACAAGTGTGAGAATTTTCTACACGGGAAGTATTGAGGATTTTGCTTCATCTAAACTCGATTAAAAGCTTGAATTAATTTCGAATGTCTCCGTGCCGCTATAGCGTTAAATGATTACTCAAGACATATTCACCTTATAATTCTGGATCGTTTTCTCATGTCCTGCTTTCTTTCATGTTGCAAAAATGACTACATAACAAGCCTGTCAGCCAATAATACTAATATGTCCAGAAAATGTCTATAACAATAGATAAAGAAAGAAAAGAAAGAAAATTGTCTATATTTTCCATATGTGTTAAGGATACACGTATATATTCATTGAGTCTTATAAATTTCGACAGAGAAAGCCTCTAGTTATGATGGCAAGACTTCAATAGCTTACAAAAAAATAAAAAGAAGCAGATAGAAGCAGAAAGATACAAAAGACAACACATGGAACCAAAGCTGGCAACCAAAGCTACTAATTAATTTGATTAACTGGAATTAAATAAAAGATAAAACTCTATTATGATTTCTTCTCAATTAGAAATATCCAGAGTGACTCCATTGGCCAATTTTCTGAGTACGTGATATTACTGTAAGTCTTCTTCAACTATAATAATATGCTATTTTGGCTAGCTAGAGACGTAGAGTACTTAAACCCAGATGTTGAGCAATGGGTCAATATAAAGTTTAACCAAATATTGGGATTTGTATATTGTAAAATAATAAATTTGAAGAAAATACCATTGTGTCATTCGAAAATGTAAAATTTTTCATGTTTGCTGCATAGCCAGAAGAAAGACGACGATATGTCACTCTCACATTTGCATATATAAGATCGTACGTTACTTCAAGCAGACCGCAGATGAAAAATTGGGTAGTTTGCAACATAATTGCGGTAAGTGGTATCGAAACAAATATAAATCCTCGATTAAGAATAGAAAGGAAATAAATTAAGATATGAATGGGGTTACATAAAACATATTAAGTATTTGAAACAATCTATTTAAGAAGAATATAGGAGCATCTAGCAGTTCCATCGACAACCACTCAAATGTATGTCTTCCACGATCAACAGTTGATGGTTTTAGGGTTTAAATCATTTTAAAAAATCGGGGTTAGAAAAACTAAGTAACTTATTGCAAGTTGTTGACAAAGTTAGTAAAACTTCACAGTAGATCCGATGTAAAAGCTACATTGTCAAATATTTCCAGAGAGTATAGGTACCTATCGAATATATGAAATAAAATCTAATAAAAGGCACATACCGTAGACTGCACTGGCTTAACAACAATGCAGATTGCATTGCACATGCAGCAAAAATGAAATACAAATGATCAAACCGCAAATTTAAATTTCATATAAGCAAAAAAGAACATCATTTAAGTGGAAGTCTGTCCAACAAACGTGGGGCTAAAAATTATAATAAATATGGTAAATTACCATTAAATAGTATTTTAGTATATGTATTTAAAGAAATTTAATAAGCACAACTTCACTACCGTGCTAAATCGACTGTGTTGATGAAGCTAATTTTGATTAGAAGCAATTTATACGACCTACAACCCTGGAGAAAAATAAGGTTTCATACAAAACTTGTTTCAGTGCAGCGAGTGCGTCGGAAATCTTTTGCTTTTCCTGAAGAATGAAGGCTTTCGAGGTCATTGTATATTATTAATTAGCGTTTTAGCTAGCTTGTAAGATGTAAAATTACCAAAATAATTCCTGACAACACATCCTTAAGGAAAAGGGAGGTAAGTTAGGACCCTAAGGAAAATGTCTTGTCACTCAAATCAGTGCCAACTATAAGTAATCGCAGAATGACATAGCTCTAGTTTTTAAAATGAGCCCACGTCGATACAAGTAGTTCACATGAAACATCAAAATTTTTGTTAGCTAATTACACCTATTCGTTAAATTTTTTTTACTAGGCTATATTCTTAATAAAAAGAGTTAATCTTTAACTAGGGAGTGATATCCAACTGCTGCTATCAAAGTAAAGCCTCACTGAATCGCTCCAGGAAAAGCCCAAATTATTTAATTTTTCGAGACAAAAAAGAGTTGATACACATAAGCTGCAAAGAAACAGTGTGCTATAAAAGTGAATTATTATAACAGCTGGTTCGTTAAACCTGTTACATTATTATATAAAGGCGACTGATAATCACGAAAAAAAAACTGAATACTGACAGATGAGTGAGAGGAAAAATGAGAAAAAATGATGAGCCAAATGCTCACATTTCCAAGTTGCACCTTACTTAAAGAAGCCGGAGTCATTTTGATGCGCATACTAACAAAGAAATTACTCTACGCTGAATACCAGCGTTGGCACCTGATAAACCTTCTCCACTGGAGAAAAATGCGAAATCACGCCTTCGAATTATTGTGTAGCAATATAATTCTACTAAGGATTTTCAATGTAACCGATACAGTATTGGCTAATTCCGCAAGCAGATATGCCCAAGAAAATAATAATTGACAAATCGCTTAGTTGACCGAGAACTAAAAGGTAACCAAAACTCGTAAATTAATAACAAAAGGATTACTATTGCGCTAGATTTATCTAAAAACCCTTGCCAACATGGTATGATATTACGTTATTGTTAATATGCGCAACATTTGTAATGATAACAAAGTTACGGTATATGAAACAACCAAACGACTGTACATAGAGGTTATTAACTCACTCTGGTTTTGACTAGTCCTTTCTTATTATATTAATGTAGGTTAATTAATGTTTTTTATGCAACAAATAGACGTGTGCATTGAAATCTAGATATTGTAGTTATGTAGTATTTTCCCCGGAAATAGAGTGTGTACATTTCATTATTTTTTGGATAGCCTTTACTGCAAAACCCCCTTTCTGTTTCTTGACAATAAGTCAATTTTTAATTAAGAACTGATTAAAACCACCAATACATTGGCAAAGTGACTCAAAATCTGTAAAGTTTGAAATATAAGGAAGTAAAGTAGACACACCCAAAAACAAGAAATTTTCTTCTTTATTCAGCATTGGCCAATAAGCTATCAAGCCATAAATACCTAATCAAAACCTGCTTTCGTCCACGAAGTTTAAGGAAGCATGGTTTCAAAAGCTAAGCTAATAATTTTCGCCTTAGAGGACAAGCTGCGCAGAACATTAGCACCTCAAAATTTTTTGTTTTTATTGACTTTTTATTTTTTAATTAGTTAATAAAGCAAGTTATTAAAGATTTGGCTCATGTAAGTTGTAGACTACTTCATGCGTCATATAATAGGAAATATTAAATTTTTGGTACATTTGTTCTTTCATAAAAACAAGTGGGGACTAACATTTCGCGTAATCTGGGATTTTTGGAAAAACTACAAAATCGAAAAGTAAAAATACCCAATTATATGATGCACGAAGTAGTCTTCTACAACATAAGAGAGCCAAATTTTTAATAACTTGCTGACTTAATGAAATGAAAAATAAAAAGGAGTTTATTTTGGGGTGCCAATTTTCTACGTAGCATATCCCCTTACTAAAACCTCAAATTTTCTTTTAGCCAGGTTTTGAGTCGCTTTGGAGTGTTTCGTTAAGGTGAAATTGGATAACGTGAATGTGATAATAGGAAATGAGTCAGAACATGGAAATAAAACGTTCTGGCGACAGATAAAGAAAGAAAATGGTGTGAATGAGACAAATACTCATGGATTGCTTGACGGAAGTTGGCACTCCACCTCCACGCGTACTAAACAATGCCGTATGAGAGAAACATTGCGTTACTTACGCATAAAAACATACACAAGCACACCACAGTGCCGGCGAATCGCTTTTGAAAACGCAGTGTGGTAATAAAGCAAAAAAGCGAAATCTTATGGTGAGAATTTGAAAGAAACGCTAGTTTGTATTTTAATCTGATTCTGAATATATAATAAACAATACTTTGGGTACATTTATTGCCTGACCATCTTTCATTATTGTTAAGTTCGCTTTTGTTTACAATTGTGCAGTTGGCAGCAGCGAGAGATGTCTTATGTAATCGTCTTAGGCGGAAAGTAGACGAAGTGCATTTTGACTGCCTACGAATAAAAAGCAAATCGCCAGCCCTGGTGTGTAATTTATGGGAGGAATCACAAAGGCGTTACAAAAGGGAAAAAAATCTACGGCAAATCTAATTATTATGTTTTATAGCCAAGGTTTAATATCTCGCAATAACCATTGGCAAAAAGCCACGAGTTAACTGACGGTTATGTATTGTATACGTAGATGATCTGATTCGGTGAATTTGGCCCAGAATCTACAGCTTGGAAACTGGCAATTTTTCACTTATTAACATTTCTCCTTGGGCGCTATTTATTACAGCGATTTCACTATTTATAAAGTAATTTAATGGCACAAATAGATAATACGTACAAGAGCAGAACCGAGTAAATTGGTTTAAAGAATTCTATCTTGATAGTAAACTGGGTTAGGCTTGGCTACCGAAAATCTGTTGGGTGCGGCCAGCCGAAACACGCGAATAATGACATTGATGTAATGTTAACTTGTGTATACTATCGTATATTATAGTACTATATTAAGTAGTTCACGACTATCACTTTTAAAAAAATGAGCCATTATTAAAAATTGCCAGTTTCAAAGCCACCAAATGGAAAATTGCATGTAATATGACGTTGTTATGTCACCAAGAAGAAGTATAAGCTCCTAAGGATTGTATAGGTATGATGCCTGCCTTTTCTCTAAGTAAGGATCAAATTGGAAATGATATGGTGGCATGGGGTGGGGCGGTGTTCAGGGGTGAAGGGCGGCTTGTAAAAACATTCGACCTACCTTGGCTTGCCCACCTGGGGGCGTTGCAGGAGAAACGTCCGAAGGAGGGGGTGATAATCGCGCGTCTCCAGTAGATGGCAGTCTTTGCTCTTGTACCGAGGCCAATCTAGAAAAGAGACAAATGCTGCTGTGAATATATCTACGTAGTACATGTCAAGCTCCTGTTATTCTTTGGGGTAAGTTTCATATTCCATTTGAATAGCGCGTTTAGGTTAAGTTAGGATTAAGTGTAATATGGTACCTCAGACTTCTTCATCTTCAGCCAACACCCGCCCTTGGCTGGTAGGCCTTTTGGCGCCGTGCCGCATAGTAGAGCTAAGTCATTCCCTCTTGTGTCTTAGTTCGGTTTTCTACCTCAATGCCAAATGATCGGCATTTCCTTCCCCTTGGAAGCAGAAGGGGCATTCGGATGAATCAAAAAGTTTTGATTTGTTTTCAAAAATGCTTAAATTAATTTGGACAGCGAATCGACCTAATTAAACAGAGGTTAGTAGATTTTGAGATGTTGATCTTGTTTTATGTTTTAAAGAAGGCAAACCTCTTAAGGGTAACGAGTGTTCCAGTGAGCTTTTTGCATCGTCGAAGAGCGCTTTCGAGGCGTTCCGGTTCTTCTTTCAGAAATTTTTCTTCCCGAACGACCCGATCCTTCTCTGATGTCAGTTGAGTCCTAATCCCATCTTGAAGTCCGGGAAACCGTACCTGTAAAATTAAAACGATTAGCCGAACGTGACCCCCAAGTGCATGTCAGGTTCGTTCAAAAGTAAGGAACCCAATGAATTTGGTTAGATCACAAAATTGAGAGTTTGACGATTTTACTTTATACTTTCTTGTCGATTACTTGTTGATTACTTGATTGTATTTAATAATTTAACAGAAATATATATTTATTATTTACCTTGAGGTCAGCCACAGTTTTACTAGACTTGGACAGGACTAGAGCCATATCTTCCACATCCGACATATTGACACGAGTTTTCCTATTGATTACATTCCCTCGAAGTTCCTCTACCGTACTTTCTAGCTCCCTAAAAAAAGAAAGCCCTTAAATTAATGATTATCAGATGCCATAAATTCCGTTTATAAGTAACTCAACACTTGTAGAGCTAGAACTACACTAGAAACTGCAATTGAGTAACCAAACTATGCCTCGTACTTCAAGGGGCCATTTCCTATTAAAACCACTTCCGACCAACGGGCCTTATCTAGTCACTGCCCTTTGCGGCAGCGCATTCGCAATGAAGAAAGATTCTTACGTTAGGTCTTTCTCCAATCGTAACATTTCCTGTTTATAGAGCTCCTCTTCTCTACTAAGTCGAAGTCGTTCCTTATCGCCGTCTATTGACCAACTTGAATCACCACCAGACAACAGCATAGCCCTGAGGAACACAAACAGAACGGTATTATTAGTAATACTAGCAATAATTCATACGAAGAAACAGTTAATTAGAGACTACTCAAATCCACAGCAGAATTTAGTAAATTATCTGTTTAAGGATTTGGCGCAGTGGTATGCATACCACCCAGGAAAAGCGGAGACTAAGGTTCGAGTCCGAATCCCGTTTCCCTTCGTTGTTCCATGTCTTCCTTTCTTTGATATCTGTTGAAGTTTTGACCAACCAGAAATTTCTACTAAGTGCAAGTCCTATAAAACAGATGTTGCTGTTTTGTTGTTTCACCAGGACCGGTAGTAATTCAGGAGACGCCAAGAGTCATGTTGATTCCTCAGTGAAATCCATATTGAAAAGAACCTATAAAACCTTTTAGGTACCATACTTAAAAAATTTGGAGTAAATGCTTCAGGAGCGGAAGGTTTGGCTGCGGACTTTAAAGGCGTCTCTTTTCAGAAACGTATTGGTTACGAATACCTCTTTTTTTCTGAGCAAACACTTCTTCTTCTTTAAATTCCGCTGTTTGATCTAATATCGATAAAGGTGTAGGGAATAGCCTCTCTGACTTCCTTTTCTATATACTCCACTGTTTACCTAATATTGATAAAGGTGTATTGCCTCTTTGTCAGCATGTGCCTGAGCCTCGGACCGGTTCCTTTTCTATATGCTCCACTGTTTACCTAATATTGACAAAGGTGTAGGTAATAGCCTCTTTGACAGCATGTGCCTGAGCCTCGGACCGATTCCTTTTCTATATGCTCCACTATTTACCTAATATTGATAAAGGTGTAGGTAATAGCCTCTCTGACAGCATGTGCCTGAGCCTCGGACCGGCTCCTTTTCTAAATACGCCACTGTTTACCTAATATTGATAAAGGTGTAGGTAATAGCCTCTCTGACAGCATGCGCCTGAGCCTGTGACATCCGCCGCAGGTTGCGCATCTCCTGACGCAGATCTTTCGCCTTCTTCTGCAGTCCGCGCAACTGATTGTACATCTCGGGTGTGAGTTGGAGGTCGTGGTAGACAGTCCGACTCTCGCTCATTCGGTTGTCGTACTGCCCTGGGGATAAGGACACTGGCTTTGGCGGTGGCGGCGGTTTATGTCTGTCTCTCTCTGAAATTAAATTAAAATTGAGCAGTGGGTGGTAAGACTACATCAGGCAGAACTATATCACCAGACCAGATTACCCCTCTCAGTACGGCCCTATACGATCGTACGCGTAAACTCAGGTAGCCACTTCACACGGGTGACAGCCGTTTCGGGCGTCGCTCCGCCATCTTGCAAGCCTGACTGTTGTCGCGGTGGTGGGAAAGACGGAAACTAACTGCAAATGCGTAGATGTGACACTCACACTATCGATGCGAGCCGTACTGAGCCAGAGATATATAGGTTATCATAGGTTCTGGACTCCCTCGAAAAGCAAGCATCATATTTTACACGCGCACGATCGTGTAGGACCGTTCTATGAGCCTACTAAACTCAATAAAAGTCAGTGCTGAAAGGGATATAGGGGTTTAGTGCCGACCACCTTAAATGACGATTGTCATTCATAGCTTGTGGAAACACAGAGATTCTTGTTAGAATCTTCGACTTGTCGTCACTTGTGAACAATCTGAATACTGCGCATCCTGCTTCTGCTATATTTAATTGTCTCAATGACAGTGACAGTGATAGACACTCCCAAAAACCTATCAGAATGGACAAACACTAGGAGTTTGTAAGCGCGTGAGGCTGATGTAGAGTGGCTACGCTACGGACTACAGCGAAGCAACAACAGGACTTAGTCTTAGGGGCTGCCACAGCTAACTTACCTGAGCTAAGGACAGGTGTAACCATAGGGGCGCAAAGCGGATTGCAATAAACTGCTGCAGTAAGGGCGACCAAAAAATACAAGTTTAGCGGGGAAAATAAAATACCACGAAGTAGAAATATACGAGCATATACGAAATAAGAAATATTGGAAATCTGAAAGTCGATTATGAAGATTAGAAGAATTAATTGAAAACAGTGTTATTACCCCGACACCCCCAGCACCAAATGAATTTGCAAAAGTTTCAGCTACCTAATTTTAGTAAGAATATGCACGCTAATATGGTAAAAATCAGTGAACACAAGATAAAACACAATCATTATAAACATAAACATAATTCTTAGTAACTTTGTAAAACTTGCTGTCACTCATTGTTAAAAATATCTTTGTATAGTTTCACGTTATAAAATAAAAATAAAAAGTACACAACCGGTTTTGGCTCACGCCATCGTCAAGTGCGATTGAAAACAGATAAAACAAAATGGTATGCAAGCTAAAACAAAACAAAACGCATTGTCAGGATAACACACAGCATCGCATAAAGTAAACAATTCAAATTGAACAATTAAACATTAACCAATGGAAGCGCCACCAAGGGGGAACTACTTAAAAAGGTTATGTCATTAAGTAACGTTTTGTTTTTAACCATAGCCACCCTAATCTCAATGGTTTCTAAATTATCAAGAAGTTTCCCCTAGTTGGCTACATGTAAGATCATAAAATTATCGAAATCACAGGCATGGCTATGGGTGCTTATATGTTGGGCAAAGGCGGACTGAGTGTCGGGTTTTCCTACCCTCGTCTATGCTCCGCTATTCTTTCTTTAAAACCTCTCCCAGTTTGCCCAATATATAAGCTACCACAATCATCACAGTCTAGTTGATAAACCTCCCTTTTCCTCCCTTTCTCCAATTTAGGCTTACATTAATTAATAAGTTGCTTACTCAACGAGTCCACAGAACAAAATGACACATTCTTGTCGAACCTATCTCCAATCCATGAGGCCCACTCCAAACTCATCCTACCCAGATATGGTAACTTAACGTACCCTTTATCTGGTTCAGAAGTCTGGCCCGCTCCATAGACTAAAGAGAGGGTCAACTTATTCCTGTGTTTCCTTAAAATATTCTTAACTAGACTCACAGGATAACCATTATTATTAGCAATTTCCATAATTGTTTAAAGTTCTTTGTTAAAATGAACAACCGTCAATGGTACGTGTAAGAGTCTATGGATCATGGCGTGTATGGCGTGTATTGTGTTGTGGTGGGTGAAACGAATCCTCTGATATGATACTGTCTGTATATATTTAAATTGTTTACTTTATGCGATGCTGTGTTATCCTGACAATGCGTTTTGTTTTGTTTTAGCTTACATGCCATTTTGTTTTATCTGTTTTCAATCGCACTTAACGATGGTGTGAGCCGAAACCGGTTGTGTACTTTTTAATTTAATTTTATGGCGTAAAACTATACAAAGATATTTTTAGCAATGAGGGAATACAAGATTACGCGGATAATTAGGGTCCAAACCTTAGCAAAAAAAAAAACAAATTTTGAAGTTTTTTAATTGTTAGCGGGATAACGAGTCACTCGACATCATCAATTTCCAACTAAAAATTAAAATATGCTTTCATGCTAGTTTCATGCTTTTTGAAGTTCTGACCCAAATTAAGCTCATGATCCTACTCACCAGCGTGCTATGCGGTGCTATCGAAAATGTCGTAACTTGGGTAACGTACCTTGCGATGAAGTTCGTGGAAGCGTGGATGACTTAATTGCTGACTTAGCAGGCTTGGTGTCCGCTGTAGCATGCACAAAACAGACCATATGTAAGTATACCAACCAAAACCACCGCAATACCGTAAGTATTAATTGCGCAACACATAGCCAGTGCTTATATGTGAGGGCATCCGAAAGGAGCCGGAATTGATGGGGTGTAACGAGAGCTTTGCCTTCAAAGCTGCCTTATGGCGGGTATTCCACCGACCTCTCATTGCAGAATGCAAATGACATTGACGAAAATTTGAATTTTTCTTTTTATAGAAATCTATTGAAATGTTTGTACTTAACATATTCCATGACGCAATTTTTTAATTTTAGTTTATTTGTGATTTTAATCTATGATCATTGATCAATTTTAACGATGGCACAGAGTAAAACAAACATTTCCGTCAATGTCATTTGCATTGTGCAATGAGAGGTCGGTGGAATACCCACATAAGTCTTAAATGTCTGCTACCACGTAAATGTCTTTGCATTCTGCAATGAGAGGTCGGTGGAAACCCCGCCTATGGTCTCAGGTGAGAAGACACAAACATCCCTATCAGTACCTCCTCGTGGTGAAGACGGAAGTGCGTAATGGCAACTGAACAGAGAGGGGACCGAGTTTGAGCCGGGAAAACACAGTCTTGTCTGTGTAGAGCACTCTTTTGTCCTGGGGTTAGGAAACTGGGCCTGAAGGCAGAGAAACTCAATGAAGAGTCAACGACATAAGGATCCAGAAGGCAACAATATGTTGAAAAAATTTAATACGCAATAAAGTTATCATGCTCAACCTTCCGCTTTTCGAGCGATTTTTGAGCAGTGGCACTGATAGTATAATAAATAATAGTAATAATAATAATAGTATAGATATAAGTATAATTTTAATTAATAACTAAATGTAATGAACCATTATAGAGCACCCACTTAGCCCCCGGGCAAATTGATGGGATCTCTATGTAAAATATGTGCTGGAGGACGTTTTTATGAACCTAGGTCTACTTATGTGGCCCATGGACCCCTTGACCAATGCCAACTACCCTATGGACTTCAGACATTATTTATATTGTTTCCGTAAGAAGTTCTGGCCATTGGCAAACTGGTATACGTCCTCGATGTCAACCTACACCGGCTACAAGCGATAATGGACAAGCTGAGTCAAGCTTGCCATTGGTGCTGGTTTGGGGGACTCAGAAGTCACGGAAGTAAGGGATATTATGGAGATGACCCTTGAATTAGGGGTATCTTCGGTCCTGCAATGCCTAACAATTGAGCTGGACAATGTAGTCACGATTTAGGAGTAACTACGTTTGTGCTGTACCTCTGCCTGATATTGGCTTAGCCAAGTGGCCGTAGGAAAATAAATTAAAAATAAATAAATAAACTAGTATTGTAGTTGAGGGAGTACGAAAGCTAATAGGGAGAGAGGCTTTAGGCGGCTACTCCACCGACGTCGTTTTTCATTGTGCATGTGCATGACGTGGTCGCAGACATCATTAATAAGTCTCTGCCATATTTTAATGAGACTATAATGTAGATACTTAACTTATCTATTATAAATTAAGTTATAATATAGTAGACACTTATTAATGATGTCTGCTACCACGTCATGCACATGCACAATGAAAAACGACGTCAATGGAATAGCCACCTTATTGCTAAGCCCCTCGCAAATCGAGGGGTGGACTCGCCTTTGATAACACACCTGCACCCACACCAAACTGTGTTAGACGGGTTTAAAAAAATGCGTCTTCAAGCCCTTAATGATTAGTCCCAAGCAATATGTAGAGAGACTATAAGATTCACCAATCCAGTTAATTGACCATCACCTTTCCACCATAGAACGTATAATTCGCCGAATCCCATTTCATATAGCTATAGTAAAAAACTGACCGGTACCAAAGGTTGTGTACTCGTTAAACAAAGTTCAATGATGAAGCATTAAGGTACAAAAATATCTAAGCAGAGCCGAAGATCTTCAGCGAAATTGTTAAGGGAGCTCCTAAGCTCTAATAAATCAATGCCCATCGGTTTTTACTACCTTAAAAAGGGCCTGCCGAAGCCTACCTTTGCAACCTTGAACCCCCCTCCCCCCAACAAGTGCCAATATTGCCCGTTACACAGAATCATATTTAACTGTGAAGTTAAGAGATAATCGGAGGGGAAAAGCCGCACAGGTGTGCAAAATCAAGCATCACATGAAATATAGATCGTGGACAAGTTAAAAAGATCACACCTCATAGAAGAAATGCGCATCAGCGTATTGATATATGATATGTCCTTGCTTCTAACAATGACTGGCCACAACTTGGCTTGTAATAACGTCCTGGGAGGTAGGAGCTAAAAAAACATTGGCCAATCGGAGTTGATGACGGTCTTATACTATGCATCACAATGCGTTGGATAATTGCGAGTGTAATGCTTGCAAATATTTATTCCAGTTTAAAAAAAAAACATAATTTTATATAGCATGTCCTATAAGATAGGATACGTAAAAAATGAGCACCCCAAAATTAGTTCTTTTTATTTTTTTATTTAATTAACAAAGCAAGTCATTAAAGATTTTGCTCATGGAAGTTGTAGCAGACTACTTCATGCATCATATTGTATAATAGGAAATATTAAATTTTTGGTATAGTCCACGCAAAATGAGAAAAGTATGGACATGGAATGTTTTGATCCAGTGCAACACTGTAAAAATATTCTTTGCACAATTTTTGTTATGCCTTGCATCCAATGCAACAAGGTAACACATAATGGTGCAAGGAATATTTTTATAGTGTTGCAAAGGATCAAAACATTCCATGTCCTTACTTTTCTCATTTTGCGTGGACTTAGTTCTTTCATAAATACCAGACAGGACTAAAATTTATTTAGCGTATTCTGGGAATTTTGGAAGAACTACAAAACCGAAAAGTAAAAATACCCGATTATGTGGTGCACGAAGTAGTCCTCTACAACTTAGATGGGCCAAATATTTAATAACTTGCTGAGTTAATTAAATAAAACATGAAAAGTATTTAATTTTGAGGTGCCAATTTTCTACGTAGCATATCCTCTTAAAAAGTAAAAATTTGAAGACAAAAAAGAGAACATTTGAATTCTAACGTGACGAGATTCTTAAATTTCTTAGACTGCGTTGATAACATCATGCTCATACAATCCTATTTCTTCGCGGCTTCCTATACAGGTAAATTTCAACGAAGCTCTTAATACATTCGAAGAATTTGTTGAGTGTAATAAAGCATTGCACGCCTTACATGCACGCTCCGCCACAGATCACAATGTAGAGAAGTTTGATTTAGATGTAGAGAGTTTCATTTTTTATTGTTTTAGAATGGATATTTTCTATGAAATTTGATTTTCTTAAAAAAGAAACATTGCGGGTTTCTGATTTGCTCTTAAGAATTGCAAATGCCAAAGACTTTGCTATTAAAAATTTGACTCTCTATAAGCCTAACTAGGCAAGTTAAGGCAAAAGTTATTTAATTAATTAATAATTAGTTTCATACCTGCATGCAGGGGAGAATGCTGCTTGGGGGAACTCATATCTGGCGGTTCATCCGAGAACGATACAGATTTCTCAAAAGACACCGACTTATCTGGAAAATATTAAAAAGTTAAATATTATAATACGAAATTCGAACACATCGATCTTGCAATAACAAAAAAAAACACGATACATTTTGCACAAGTTATAAGAGAAAAAAAATGACATAAATCAGTATTTTCATCTTAGCCAACTTAAAATTGGGTTTCATCATGATATAATGTTGTAAATTATTAAACTATGTTATTATTATTATCATGGCCGTGCCCAGGGGGGTGGTCCAAGGGGGGTCCGGACCCCCCCCCCCCCGAAATAATTTTTTTTTAAATGTAAACCTGTAAACCTGAATTGTTTGAAGAATTCATTCATTAATTCATTAATAAATTACGTTTAAAAAAGGTTTAACCCCCTCCCCCCGAAATCAAAACCTGGGCACGGCCTTGATTATTATTATATTGCCATCTATCAATAAAATGATTTTTTTTTAAATTACCTAAAAAATCACTGTTTTCCGTAAATTATAATTTTAGAAGGGTATTTTGGGTCCGTTAACCTCTTAATGACTCTTTCAGTGCAGAGTGTGCATATATTATTAGAAATAAAGAATATGTGATATTATTGTGTGATGAGAAAAATTGAAATTAATCATTAATAAAGAATTGATAATTAATTAAACATCAACAAACCATGGAAATCTAATAACGACCATAAGAAGACTAAGAAATAGATATTATATTCCTCGTAGGATATGTAAAATAACATATTTTTGACCATCAACTTACTCTATTAATTACCATATACAGTATATACTGTATTACGTCGTATTATTGTTAGTAAATTAAATATACAACAGTTATGTACAAATGACAGCATTTGTCTAAGAAGACCGTTCTTGTAAAAAAAACTAACACCTAACACAGAAACCGGTAAGAATGTGAGTATAAATTAAAGTATTATCAATTTCGATTTTAAAATAGTCCACATTACACGGATCAAAAATCCACCTGATTCTCCATTTCGATGTCTCCGAAAAAAATCCAAATTCCCCTTGTTATCTTCAATTAATAATATGAACCCAGATTATTGGCATTGATTTACATTCGCTACTTCGGAAGAAAAAGGACACAGATCTATCAATTTACAGAAATATAAGTTTTTTTTTATAATGAATTACCTGACAGTACCGTCAAATACAACTGCCCTCGCGCGGAAAATATACACACTGCATTAACGACATTTTTCTTAAAGCAAAATATAGGCCTATATATATTTGTGAAATATTTTAGCGTTATTGAGTCGAAATCAACAATTATTTTTGAGTTGTGTCTTTTTTCTTCTGAAGTAGCGATGATAAAGTTATACCGTTTCAATATAAGGATATCCAAGTGCATTTTCTTCCACGTAATATAGACTAATAATTTATTATGAAATTTTTCACACGAATAATCAATTAATTTTTATAAATTCATGTTTTTGTATATGACCATTATTAATATCTAAAGCATAAAAAGCACGATAGAAGCGTACAATGTCAGGTGAATGAAAAAGGAAAGGTGGCAATTCTAGGTCTATATCCAGATTCCCACATACGTTCGATCCACTCCAGCAAGCCAATCTAAAAATTGTGAGTATAATTGGGAATATAAAATAGCGTGTCAATGACGAAAAATTGCAAATATAGATAATAGGGAAACCTTCAGTGAGGCCGACCCAGTGGCGTAGCCAAGGGGGGGGGGGGTTAGCTGGGTCTGGACCTATCGTAAGTGGGCAAACTTTACGTATTGATGTTGCATGACAACTGGACCCCCCAAGAAAAGAGTTCTGGCTACGCCGCTGCCACCAACCCACAATGACATTAGCAAGAAACGAAAATTAGATATTGGTTATCCCTGGATCACTCTGAAATCAGTAAGTAGTCCATTTCATTTTTTTAGATTTGTTTTTTAGGACTTTTTTCAAACTTCAAAAACCATTTTGTACTTATTATTTCTGGAATCTCGTATATGGGAATCTAAATACGTGTAAGACATGGAAAATCGTCAGGATCAAGATGCAGAGAAGGAAAGAAGAAGATTTCTTTCTAAACATTTTCATTGCAGGTTAATCGGACAGTTTTTTGTACAAAATCAAATTTCACAGAAAACAAACAAATAATGACTTTTGTTCTATTACTAAGCCAACCTAGCGGAGTTATAGGACTATAAAGCCCTATCTTACACTCAACTAGAAAGGCCGGGGACCACCTGCTTTACATGCCCTCCGAAGCATGGCCAGAAAACGTAGCAAGTGTGGGACTCAAACCATCAACCTTTCGTGTGAAAGTCAGAGTCCGCACTACTCGACATGCCCTGACTTCAATGAGATGACGTAATTTAGAAGCAATGTTCCTCTGCATAGGAAATGGCCACCACTAATACAATACAAAGACAATCAAACGATTACATGATGAAGCAGTAAGTTGCTGCGGTGCCTCCGAGATACAATCTTAGAAGTCTACGCAGTGCCACTGAAGATGCCGACCGCAGAAGATGACGAAACTTGTGGAAGTACGCTTTCATATCGACCACGGCCTATCATCCCGAATTCTACTGCTTCATCATGCTACTAATACCGTTTGGTCAAAATATTGGATTTTCCGTATTTGAACAATTTTTACCAAACGGTGTTAGTTATCGCCATGAACTGCTAATCAAAATGTAAAGAAACATTTCTTTTAATTTACATAATTTCATTCATGACTGCAATATATATTCCTGTGAAATTTGATTTTGAAAAAAAACAAACTCATAGTAGGTTTCCGATTTGTTGTTATGTGTAAGCTGGCTGTTGCCATTGGCCACCCGTGGATTACCCCAAAATAGGTGGGTTTATATTTTTTATTTAATTTAATACTTAAGTTATAAATATTTGGACTCGTCAATTGGTACTTCATACAATACATTTTTAGTGCTAAAAGGCATTTTTTAGTTTTGATGCAGGTTTTCCGTGAAACTGATTGACGACAGAAATTTATTTATTATTCACTTATTTATTAAGTTCGTGGAAAAGTAATATTGTAATAAGAAAATTAAAAAATTCCTTATGGTGTGAAATAGTCCTCTACCAATTGACGAGGCCAAATCTTCAAAACTTTAGTATTAAATTAAATAAAAAATATAAACCAACCTATTTCGGTGTGATCCAGGGGTGGTAAATGTCAACGATCTGATCTTCTTGAGAGGAAGTTGGCTGCACACATTGGCCACCCCTGAATCACCCTAAAATAGGTTGGTTTATATTTATTATTTAAGTTAATACTTCAAGTTACATAGATTAGGTCTACTCAATTGATAGAGGACTACGACGATTTATTTAGTTTTGGCCTAGGGGGTTTTCCGTGAAACTAATAACCGACAGAGATTTGCCGAATTGTCGAATTCATCGAAAAATCATACCAACAAAAATGAAAAACATAAGGTGTATGAAATAGTCCTCTAGCAATTGAGTAGACCAAATCTTTATAAATTTAAGTGTTAATTTAAGTAAAAAAATATAAACCAATCTGATTCAGGCTGATCCAGGGGTGGCCAATGTGTACGGCCAGCATCCTCTTAATGCATAACATTTGGCAAAAAAAATGAGCTGAAAGAATTTTGAATTGAGAAAGACACCGAATCATGCATGTTAGAGAGCGAGAGAGAGAGAGAAACCTGGGCTACCTTTGCCTAATTTAGGTGGTTTGACATCACTCCGGACGTAGGCCTCATCTGTGAAAATGAAGGGAACACACGTTAGGCATGAGATGGACCGCATGCATCAGCTCCGCTCATAGAGAGGCTTTTTAAGCAGTAGTGGGACCCACCCTTAATATGAAGTGACGTATCAAACTAAATTTCAAAATGAGCATGTATAAACGGAGCTTTACAAATGCAATGATACTCTAATTTACATGTAGCCTATAACTACGAAATTAAAATTTTAAAATCGAGCAATTTTCGGACGGCCTGAAAAATGAACAGTCGTACTATCCTATAGTCCTCTAAATAAATAAATAATTACTTTTTCCTAGTTTTGTTCTATTACTAAGCCAACCTAGCGGAGTTAGGGCTAAAAACCCCCTCTTATACTCAAACTAGGAAAGCCCGGGACCGCCTGCTTTCCATGCCCACCAAAGCATGGTCAGAAAATGTAGCTAGAGTGGGACTCGAACCAACAACCTTTTGGGAGAAAGTCAAAGTCCGTACCACTACTCTACATGTCCTGACTTTTCCTGTTATTCGAGTGCGAATATAATATTTTCGCCCATAAACCAACCATCACCCATTCAACAAACTTAATTTCAAAAACATTCCTTTGCGTGCCTACCAAAATGACCATGTAGATATTTAAAAAAAACAAAACTTATTGACCTATATGAGACATTCCAGCAGGTCATCAAAGATTCCATCAAAGATTTAAAAAAAATATTTGAGCTTTACCATATTCTAGTGCCGTAGAACAAGAAAGGAGAAAAGAAAGAAATTTGTCTTTATTTTCCATTTGGGCCTTTATAAATACCCCATTACGACACTGTAAAACGCTTGAAGGATTTTGGTGAAACTTTTTCCTTTTTTAAGAGGCCATGCTACGTAGAAAATTAGCACCCCAAAATTGGTTGTTATTATTGACGTTTTATTTTTAATAACTTACTGAGTTATTGAAATAAAAAATTAAAAGTATTTAATTTTGGGGTGCCAATTTTCTACGGAGCGTATCCTCTTAACGACTCTCAATTTTGAATCTACAGCTTTATAGACAACTGTCGACGCCATGGGTTAAGCATAGGCGTTCATTTTTGACACTTTTGTTTATGATTAGCTACATTGGAATTTCTTCGAACACAACCTGGGTTTGATCCAATCTTTGATAAAATATCTGATCATTAATGAGATTATCTTCACGCGCCATTACAAGGCATATCGATAAAAGTAACAAACCTGGCAAAGAGGCCGAACTTGAGCTCGAATGTTTATCAAATTCGTCAGCTAAAAAAATAACATACCAGTTTAAGCATTTTACATCTACATTTTTTCCAAGCAAAAATGGCCAATCCAAGAACATTTCTTTCTATTGCATAAATGTGATGATTCAAGGATATTTTGCTCAATCAGTGGAATTCATAAAAATAAGTCAATTCTATTACTTCAAAAATTTTGAGTAAATGCCTTTATTATGGCGATTTGGGATTAACGTAACACCGGGGCTTTTAAACAAATTTAAACAAATGAGTGGATTATGCGCGGGAAATTCAAATTAATAAATTAATCCTCAGCTCTATTTTTGGTGAATTTTTAATTTTTTGGTCCTAATATTGTTTCCGTATGATTTTTTGGCCATCGGCAAACTGGTGTACGTTCTCGATGTCAACCTACACCGGCTACAAGCGATAATGGACAAGCTGAGACAAGCTTACCATTGACACAATGAAACCGGCGAAGGTATGACTTAACCAAGTCCAGATACGAGTCCACGTGACACCTTACTAATGCGGTATTAAAAATAAAAAACGGTGTTATATTAATCCCAAATTGCGGTAATAGGGCTGTTGCTGCAGCCTGATCGGGGCGTTTATAATACCGGTATTTATTTAATCCACTGGTAAGCAAGATAATTTTATAATGGAAAGTGCTATTCAAAATTTGTTTGTTTACAGTTATAATCCTAGGGTATTTATTTAACCCCGGTATTATAAACGCCTCGATCAGACTGCAGCTGCCTGATCGAGGCGATTATAATACCGGGGTTAAATAAATACCCTGGGATTATAACTGTAAACAAACAAATTTTGAATAGCACTTTCCATTATAAAATTATATTGTTTACATATTTTTACCAGGGGATTAAATAAATACCGGTATTATAATCGGCTCGATCAGGCTGCTGGAGCAGAAGAAATTGGTTTGTGGAGTAAAATTAGGCAATGAAATAAAGGGTGGGGGTCATACAAATTTTTAAAGTAAAGTTTAACTTCTTTTTATGAATTACACTCTTCTTCTACTTTATTTACCTAGTTAGGGTGTCAAGGGATTCTCAATTCATACATAATACAATATAATCTCCGCCGTTCACATGAGTTTTCCTCGGGGATGGGTCCAACATAGTGCCAAGCCTTCGTGCTCGAACTTGCTATGATATGCATGAGGGACCTCCTGATTATAGTGGATTCCGAACCAAATAGCTTCAACCTCTCATGTGAATAATTATTCCTGATAAGACAGTGGGAATTCCTGTATTTATAAGAAAGTTCAGATCACTATGCAATGCACCATCAAAAACCATCCAGGCTTATAAACGCGACATTGTACACGGGCTGGAGGGTGACTTGTGTAATTTGAACTAAGGTGCAAAGTCCACCGACCTCGATAGTGATACTGATATTGACGTGTAAGCAGACAATTTTAGACTGTCTTTAATGTCTGCTACCTGTCAATATCACTATCACTATCGAGGTCGGTGGACTTTGCGCCTAACCGCATACTAAATAATGACTCTATGCTAGGTATCGACTGTCGTATTGGCGCAAAGTCCACCTACCTCGTATTTGATAGTGATCATGATATTGAAATGGTAGCAGACATTAAAGACTGTCAATATCATGATTACTATCAAATACGAGGTAGGTGGACTTTGCGCCAATACGACAGTCGATACCTAGCATAGAGTCATGATTCAGTATGCGGTTAGGCGCAAAGTCCACCGACCTCGATAGTGATAGTGATATTGACAGGTAGCAGACATTAAAGACTGTCAATATCATGATCACTATCAAATACGAGGTCGGTGGAATTTACGCCATTGTATTTCATTCTTTTTTGACGATATATTAGAGGAAAACATTCTCTAATAACGGACTTGAACCGGCTTCAGTAAGTTTTGCTCTGCTCAGTCCGTTTCTATACGCGATACAGCTCACACGTCTTTCTGTTTTATACTAAATGGCTTAATTAGTAATACCGTACCTTTCTTATTTCTAATAATTAACCATCATCTCCTTCTTCTAAAAGTTTGCGTGTTGCCGTCCTGCTACGAGCCTCACGCCTGGCGCCAGGTTATCTACAATACTTTCAGTACCGTAAGCCTACAATATAAGGTAAAGTGCAACCTCCATCTTATTCTGTTTATAGAAGTATCAAGCCCTTCTTTTCCAGTCCTTTAATTATTTGCATGCAATTAAAAACTATTTTTTAATGATGCCAAAGAAGTATAACTTCTCACGCGCGTACATTAGTACACACACCCACATTTTTTACTTTAAAAAAAAATAAATGGTAACACCGTGACCTTTCCAGAGCAAAATATAATAAATTCGACAGGCGGTGAATCTACCAGGCACGAAAGACCAAAAACGCCCAGGTTCGAACATTTGGGGTGTGGGAGGTCAGGTGCTAATAACTGGCTGTCACCGTACCTTATATCTCCAATAATAGATGTCCAGGCGTCTTACTTTACCCCCGAAAATCTTGCATTAGACCTTGCCATTTAAAGGAGTAATGCACGTAAATTTGCATTCAATACCGTTACTTCCAGGTCACCAGGTGTTGGTCATATTAGGCTGTATTATGCACATGAATAATTATTTTACTTGGCCCAGAGTTCGACATATAGGAGAGGTGAAACATTCCAGCGCGCCAAAAATATTTTTTTTTTATCCGGGGGTCACCAGCGTGCCTATTATGGCGATTAATTGGGGATTAAAAATGAAAACAATATAATTATATAATGCAGGGGTTGTCAAACTGTGGTCGATGGACCACCGGTGGTCCACAGACATATATCAGGTGGTCCACGGACCAAAGTAAGAAATAAGAAAACAAAACAGCTGAGATATTGGAAATTTGAAGTAAAATACAGTCTTGGCATTGAACTATAAAATCCAACCGATACCCGTCCTAAACATTTAATTAAATATTAGCACGTAGCGTATTTGAATGCACTAACTACTGTCTACAGGTGGTCCACGGAAAATCGTAAAATTATCTAGTGGTCCATGGACAAAAAAAGGTTGGGAACCCCTGAATAATGGAAAGTAATATTCAAAATTGGTTTGTTCCGATTTTTAACCCCCAAGAATAAGGTATACGACTAATCGCCATAGTAGGCGACTGGTACGTTTTTTTCAATGGCTGGCTATAGCAGAGAAATTCAAAAATATATTTTTGACGGGAAGCCTCCCATTTAGAACTCTAGTTTGGTAGTCGTACCTGCACTTTAACCATCCTAAAATCAAAGTCGCGAGTGCTTGCAGCTAAGACTAAATCGGACGCCCCCCTTGACCTTCCGTGGGCAGTAGAAGAAGTATAGGAAATGCTCCTCTGCATTCTAAGAGACACATTTCAAGTGATTCGGAATCCACTACAATCAGGAGGTCCACCATATCAGTCAACTCCCCTTCTCACTGAGGTGAAGGAGCATGCCCTAAGGGTGCCTCAAGTAAAGAAACAGACTCACTCCCCCTCCAGAACAAAGCATGTTCAAAACTGCCGCAAAATCGGTAGTATGCACAGCGTTGGCAGGGAAACATGGTGGGAAATGATATGCGCTGAGATTACCAGTCGGTCTAAGTGCGTGTCGAGTCCTGGTCACCTCCGAATTAATCATGTGACTTTACTATGTTCCCCAAGTGATTCGGAATCCACTACAATCAGGAGGTCCACCCTGTCAGTCAACTCCCCTTCTCCCTGAGGTAAAGGAGTCCGCCCTTAAGTTGCCTCAAGTTATGAAACAGGCTCACTCCCCCCACCAGGCTGCTTTGAGCAACCCTGTGGTTGCTTAAAGCAGAAATGCTGAAAGGACTCGTTGGAAAACAAAACAATTTTAAAGAACTATTGGAGCGGGAAAACCTTAGAGGAGTAAACATGATCGGGGGGTAACTTACTACTAGCACGACAGCAAAAGTGTGAAATGGGTGTGTTCCGACAGGAAATGACATTCTTGAACCATCAAAAACGGCAGCGCCTAATTATTGACAATGAAAGTGACTTACATGTTAATAGGCGATATATAAGTTAATTACAACTTACCTCTATGGGGCCACTCCCACCACGTGCCAGTAAACTTGCGGAAAGTGGAATCGGATAGATACTTCAGCATTCTATCATTGTTAAAGAATGTGATAAAACATTAAGGAGAAGACTAGAGTATTCGTCAGATTCCACATTTAGGAATAAGCAGTTATATAGGTTGCGTTTGTTGGTACCCATAAATGGTACCAACAAACTATCAACTTTCAAGGTGCAACAGCCAAGCACAACCCAGAACGTTACAAGTGCAGGATGTACCTTATAAGCCGAAACTTCAGGCACAATCGGAGCCACACCCCTCCCGTGGGACACCAACACCACTCGTTCTTTTTTTACAAACTCAAATTTCCCAGTAAATACTAAATTGTAGAGCTAGAAATAAGGTATTAGGCATTAGAAGATATATGTCTCGACATTTTGATACATGATGTGGGGGTTGTCACCAGCACTGATTGGCCGCAATCGTTAGAATTGATATGCACAAAAATGGCGTCCGGACGCCTTACCAACTGTTAATTTTATAAAAATCAATTCCCACGATTGCGGCCAATCAGTGCTGGTGACAACCCCCACATCATGTATCAAAATGTCGAGACATATTTATTCTAATGCCTGAAATCATTTTTTCAGCTCTACAATACATATTGACTGTGATATTCGAATTCGCAGAAAAAACGAGTGGCGTTGTCGACTCGCGAGAGGGGGGGGGGTCCAATTGGGACTGAAGTAACCGCTGGCTTAGCCCCCCAAGAAAACCTGTTTACTGCGTCTAAATTTTAAAAAATATTCCATTTGTTAATTCCTCTAGATGACAGCAAAACCGTTATTGGTTATGGCTGTATGTCGCAACTTGAAAAGTGACATGTAGCAATGTTTTTACAGGAGAAAATTTCAACCTCAATAGTATTCGAACCCCAGGCGTCAAGATAAATGCCCAGAGATATTGAGCAAGAGCGTATATACGTACCTATTCCTCTATAACCAGGCACAGCCAGGTATTCACGGCCACCAGATGGCGGGGTAGGCGTCTGTGTGAGCGCCTTTTGAACCAGCCCCGTAAGGTTTGCTAGCTGCCTTTCCATGTGTTCCACTCGAAGCCTGAAAGAAACGTAACGTCCGACTTAGACCCGGTCCATTAACGCTTGGACATTTTTCGTAAGCAACACTGGACAGCTCCACTATGCATAGGAACATGAGGGTGCCTTCCCGAGTTATTTACCAAGCCATTGCCAAGAATGGACAGATGGCAACTCCATGTTCCAATGCATAGGGACACTGTCCAGTATTCCCTGCAAAACCTTTCCAAGCGTTGTGGGACCTTAGTGCCCTATCGATTATTGTGATCTATAGAAGGAAAGAAGATTTTAGGCCTTTAAATAAATAAATAAATAAATAAGGACTTTTTATTGTTTCCATTACTAAGCCAACCTAGCGGAGTTAGGGCTAAAAGCCCTCTCTTACACTCAACTAGGAAAGACCGGGACCGCCTGCTTTACATGCCCTCCGAAGCATGGCCAGAAAATGTAGCCAGTGTGGGACTCGAACCGACAACCTTTCGGGTGAAAGTCATAAAATACAAATACAATATGATATTACTATCGGTACTTGTGTGATCTGATCAGGCAAAGCCGAATTTACACATGCAGGGATCATAGAGCAACGAAAATTATATTATATTAGCCAAAAGCCTGAAATAGCCAATTAGGCTATCAGACGATCCATCACAAAGGTTTCCAACCTTTTTCGTACTACCTGCAGTTCTATACTCGTATAGGCGAGTTCTATAAAGGAGCGGAACACCAGTAATATTAATCAATTAATAAATAAAGACTTTTTTCTCAAAATCAAAATGAATAGCTTTTTTTAGGTTTGCTCTTATAGATATTTCATGCAACTCTACGATTGCTAATTCATGAGATTTGCATTTTCACACTTGTAAGGGTTTTCTCCCTACGATTGTCTCTTCAATTAACTATTTTTTTATGTATTTCTTATGAGAAAAGTCCATTACTGTTAATTCACTCAATTAAGTTCTTAGTTACATATTATTAATAAAATAAATAAGGACTTTTTTGTTCTATTACTAAGCCAACCTAGCGGAGTTAGGGCTATAAAGCCCTCTCTTACACTTAACTAGGAAGGCACGGGGCCGCCTGCTTTACATGCCCTCCGAAGCATGGCCAGAAAACGTAGGAATTGTAGGACTCGAACCAACAACCTTTCGGGTGAAAGTCAGAGTCCGTACCACTACTCTATATGTCCTGACAAATATGTATGTTTTTTTTTATTCTTGGGGACACCAGCTCTTTCTCCTATGCCCCATCAAAGTAGAGGGGTTAAAAAAAAGTTAATCGCATACAAACAATTTAATGAATGTAGCCGAATTACCCCGTACCCATATTGAGTTACGACACGTCTCCGATCGCATGGCGTGTAGAGACTTGCACAAGTAGAAGTAAGCCACCAACTTGCTATTGAAGGTGGCCTCAGCATTGAATTTTTTTAGAGAGCTCGAATGTACCATCTCTCCTACACAGAACTCTAGTATTACCATAGAGAGAGCAATATTTTCGCGAACCATCATTTTTCCAAATTCTCTACGCCTATTTATATACAAAATTAAACATGCACTGGATTACATAAAAATAGCAGCGGATGAAACAGCACACTGTAGCTTATATAGTAAACAATATTAATTTACATTATATAATATAACAGAAATAAGTTTAAAAAAAAATGTAATATACAGAAGATTATTAAATAGATAAAATTAATGTACTGGTGACTTCGTTGTTTATAATTTGAGTTAACAAAAAACCAAATAAACATTTTATAAAAAGATTGAAAAGGAACATGCTGTGAAAATGGCCGTGTGATGAGGAATTAAAAGAATCGCTTTCTGCATGTAATAATCCAAGGGAAGATAAGACTGAGAGTTCCCGGTAGAAGAAGAACATCCTGTTTGAAAAACCTGAGGCAGTGGTTTGGCAAAAGCACAACTTCCCTTTTCACAACAACAGGTCCAAATGTGCCATGATGATCGCCAATATTCAATAGAAGAAGCATTAAAGAAGTAGAAGAATGATTGAATGAGGATGATTTCTAAAATGACCATGCACCCTATATTGAGCTTAGACGATTTGTCAGTCTGCTTATTTCCATTTAGCAGATTATACTGAAAAGTTATGAAAAACAACGTAGAAGTAGAAAAAAAAAAGATAAACTAATCACGCTCTACTTAATGCAATATCGTATACAGTATGCATACAGTACATATACAGTGCATGCAATCAACGAGTAATAAAAAATAGAGTGCTGTATGCGGCAGGTCAGCGTGACACATAAAAGCTCTTATTTACGGCTGAAATGAAAAACCCATTAACCGCCATTTGCAGACAGCAGTGGCTAGCTACCATATGCAACCAATAGCACTCTATTTCATATACCTTTTTTTTTTTTTTTTTTTTTTTTTTTTTTTTTTTTTTTTTTTTTTTTTTAAATAAAAGGTTAATCACATACAAACAATTTAATGAATGTATCCGATTGACCTCTTCAGTCGCCCCAATGAGTAAATTAATACTTGTGCTGAGTTACGACACGTCTCCGATCGCATGGCGCGCAGAGACTCGCACAAGTACAAGCACGCTACCACCTTGCCAACGATTTCTCAAAATACTGTCATATTTAAAATAATAATAGAAAATAAAATAAAATGTATAAATTTATATGCCTTCGTAAAAAAAACTACCAGTTTTAGGGAGATTCATCAACCTATTCAGATGGCGACCAATGTTTGACTTTCGGAAAATTTCTTCACAACTTTTCATATCATAACCCCCTGAGCCTAAAACCACCATCCGTTCAAAATGTTATATTTATATATGTACCGTATGTATGTACATATTTTAGGAAACACTCTAACTTCCGAAATATTATCCGATTTTAATGAAACTTGGCACTAAAATTGATCATACAAATAATGTCTTGATCGAGTTCGTTAACCAGCTAGATCCACTATTTAGTTACAAGATGGCGGACGATTGAAACCTTGTATAATTCATATCACAGTTGATATTGGTCGCAGAGGAATGAATTAAAATCTGACTGAAAGTCCGTATAATTATCTACGATAATGGTAATCAACACTTTTTACGACAAATCGACAATTTCAAGATGACGTCCAGTCAAAGTAAAAATAATTTAATAAGTAAAAGTTCATAGTCGTCATTGTTTGGAACACAAGAGTGTTTTGTGTGTTGATGTTGTGGTCGGGAAAATAATGAAGTACTATTTTTTATTTTATTACATACATATATTACATACATATAGCGTACGTAGCGTAGAGGAAAAGCAGGGTCTGTGGAATCTCCCTACACCTGATCGGCCAGAGCCGAAAGGGATTTTTTAGGTTAATCGTATAGAAAAACTTTAATTTAATGAATGTATCCGATTTACCCGTTCTGTCGCCTCTGTAGGTTATAGCATCGCTACCGGGGGCCGGATCCGTTGAATCCTAAGATATGTAGGTAAGTACCCGGTTTGAATTACAACACGGCTCCGGTCGCATAGTGTGTGGAAACTCGCACAAGTACAAGCACGCTACCACCTTGTCACTAAAGCCTATGTAATTTGTAAGAGTTCCAAACGAAAAAAAAACCGTGGCACGACTAGCCAATGTGGGTCTCTTCTGTTTAAGTGGCATTCTTTAACCCCGGTTTTCATCAGGGAAGAAGGTGTTAAACCATTTCATATACAGTAAGAAGGGTACAAGAAGGCACTAATGCGCACATAGAATAAGTATTATGCGAAAGAGTGGTCAACAACACTCTCTTTCACGATCACCAAATCCGGGTGTTTCAAAATGCGACTTAAGAGTGTACAGCCCGTAGGAAATTGGCAACCCGAAATTTATTACATTTTATTTTTTATTTAATTAACTAAGCATGTTATTAAAGATTTGGCTCATCAAAGTTGTAGAAGACTACTTCATGCATCATATAATAAGGTATTTATAGTTTTCGAAATTGTAGTTTTTTAATAAAATCGCTTTTACGTGAAAAGTTATTGTTTATAAAATATCTGCATGTTTATGAAAAAACTACAATTTCGAAAATTAAAAATATCTTATAATATGATGCATGAAGTAGTCTTCTACAACTTTGATCAGCCAAATCTTTAATAACATGCTTAGTTAATTAAATAAAAAATAAAAAGGAATACATTTCGGGTTGCCAATTTACTACGGGCTGTACACTCTTAACGATTATGCAAATTAATTTATATATAAAAGACGAAGGCATACAGCATTTCTAAATCTCAAATGTTTAAGAAATCGTTAATATACTAAAGTACCATGCAAAAATTATTCACAAAAATGTAATAAAAATGTGATTACATAGAATACCGTGAAGCATCATACTGTGGGGCAGCGGCAGGGAAGGCAGAGTTTCGCGTAGCACCCCTGGCTCCATAAAGGTGATACGCCTCGTCCACAGCCTCCGTATCGCTACGAGAAAAACAACCTTACGTACTTAAAACCACAGAGTGAAAGGTGCAAGAAATTGCAGATTAATAGGAAAGCACCAATGCGCAAGAATATAGAGACACCTGCACCTTACGAAGAATCAAATAATTAAAAAATAAAAAACTTCAAATCTTACAATTGCTTTACCGCGTTGAAGTGAGTCTATACTACTTTTTTTTTTTAAATTGTCCAGACCAAGAAAATCTACCTAAATGTCACTAAGCCAGTGAAGATTTTGTTCTGGCCTTAGAACAATGACATACTGTTTATACATAGGATATAGCATTAGCATTGCCAGTGCGAAATAGTTGTGATATGACAATATTATGGAATAAAAAATTTGCAGTAGATTAAAATGCTGTGCGTCTATGTGAGTACCAAAGACTATGGAAAAAATTAAGATAGGCCTATTACTCTACTATTGATACAACTGTGTATAATACAACGGCTGGCAGAGGTGTAAAGTTGTAGAATGATGGCGGGGGAAAAACTAAGTAGACCTTATGACGTCATCAGGCAGGGTAAGGAAAAATACCAGATACATCAATAGTCAATAGTAAATGTGGTATTGACGTTTTAGCACACATAAAGACAATCTAAAAATGTCTGTTACCACGTCAAAACCACATTTACTCTTGACTATTGGCGTATGTGGAAACCCCACCTAAGGACAGCTACTGAGACGATTTTTTTTTATGCATTTAATTTATAAGGGTCCCCCTCCCCCGCTGTCCCTTGTACCATATATGCAATGCCATCTATAGGAAATTTTAGTTTAGGTAACTTCTTCATTACTAATCTGCTATACCTGTACGTACCTTGCTTCCTCATCTATAACAGGGGTGATTGAGCCAGTCCTGGAGCCGTATTGCGCGTAGTAGGGATCCTCATAGGGGGCGCCACCCTGCGAGTAAGGCGCGCCATAGCCGCGCGACCCTCGCTCAGGCGAAGACATATAGCCACTTTCTGCATGAAGGCGATCTGAGAAATGCAAAAAAAAACTTTAAAGACAAACGTTTAGTACAGTATTAATAAATAAATAAATAAGGACTTTCTGTTCTATTACTAAGCCAACCTAGCGGAGTTGGGGCTATAAAGCCCTCTCTTACATTCAAATAGGAAGACCCGGGACCGCCTGCATTACATGCCCTCCGAAGCATGGCCATAAAATGTAGGAAGTGTAGAACTCGAACCAACAACCTTTCGGGTGAAATTCACCACCTACCACTACTCTACATGTCTTGTCATGTCATTAATAAAGGTCAAGGCGTCCGCTGAGGCAGTGGCTTGGAGAGAGCACGACTTCCAATTTCAGAGCAGCAGTACTAAGTCGACAAATTGCCATGATGATCGCCAATCTTCGATAGAAGAGGCATTAAAAAAAGAAGAAGGCGTGTGCTATCTAAACTTCTAAACTCTAAACTTTTCGAGGATGTTGTGGTCAGAAACATGCCCCGCAGCCGCCTTTTCCCCCTGCCAGTGGCGGTAAGGTACCTTTTGTACAAGAGTAGGGAAATATCGGACTGAGAAACCAGGCCGATATTTAGTTTCAAATTCCTGAACAAAACATGGAACTTCATTATAACGAAGGGGAGCGTCACTCTTAAACCAGTTATCGGACCATATAAAGGGAAAACACTCGGGGACTAGGGAGTTCAGACGAATTTGTTCGCTTGATGAGTGTAGAGATGCAGAGTAATTAAATTTTTGTTGTAATGATTTGTTATTGTGTTAGTAGTAGATATCAGTGTTATATTTGTGTGTTCTAATCATGGGAAGGTCACTTTTTAACCAATTGTCGGACCATATAAAAAGAAAGCACTCGGAGCCTAGGGTGTTCAGGCGAATGTGTTCGCTTGATGAGTGTAGAGATGCAGAGTAATTAAATTTTTGTTGTAATGATTTGGTATTGTGTTAATTGTAGATATCAGTGTTATATTTGTGTGTTCTGATCATGGGAGGGTCACTTTTTAACCAATTGTCGGACCATATAAGGAGAAAGCACTCGGAGCCTAGGGTGATCAGGCAAATGTGTTCGCTTGATGAGTGTAGAGATGCAGAGTAATTAAATTTTTGTTGTAATGATTTGTTATTGTGTTAATAGTAGACATCAGTGTTATATTTGTGTGTTTTCATCATGGGAAGGTCACTTTTTAACCAATTGTCGGACCATATAAAGAGAAAGCACTCGGAGACTAGGGAGTTCAGGCGAATTTGTTCGCTTGATGAGTGTAGAGATGCAGAGTAATTAAATATTTGTTGTAATGGTTTGTTATTGTGTTAATAGTAGATATCAGTATTATAACTGTGTGTTCTAATCATGGGAAGGTCACTTTTTAACCAATTGTCAGACCATATAAAGAGAAAGCACTCGGAGACTAGGGAGTTCAGGCGAATTTGTTCGCTTGATGAGTGTAGAGATGCAGAGTAATTAAATATTTGTTGTAATGGTTTGTTATTGTGTTAATAGTAGATATCAGTGTTATAATTGTGTGTTCTAATCATGGGAAGGCCACTCTTTAACCAATTGTCGGACCATATAAAGAGAAAGCACTCGAACGCTAGGGAGTTCAGGTGCATATTACATGCCTGCCTGTTGGATGGTGTGCTTTCTTCGCTTGATGCGCGTATGGGGAGTATTTAATTACGTAGGCTAATTTAATTTTGTTCTAATGTTCTGTTATTACGTGAACAGTATTAGTAGATTATAAGAAATGTTATAGTTGTATGTCGTAATGATGGGAATGTCACTCTTTAACCAGTTGTCGGACCATGGAAAGAGAAAACACTCGGAGGCTAGGGAGTTCAAGCGGATATTACATGTTAACCTGGTGGAGGGTGTGTTTTGTTCGCTTAAGGAGTGTCTAAGGAATATTTAATTGTGTAGGCTAATTAAATTAAAGTTTTGTTATTGTGTTAATAGTTGAGATTAGTGTTATATTAAATTGTCTGTTGTATAGTTCTTTCACACAACAATACAATTTATTCTCATTCCAATTCGGGGTTGAGTCTCAATAGAAAATGTTTCCTTTCATACCGAGTCTCGAACCTCGCACTCCCGTGTCACAGTCCTGTTCTCTATCAACTGGGCTATACGGGAGCCAAACGGGCAATTATGAGTGGACGACCCCTAACAAAGGACACCGCGCCGTATTGAACGCTGGGCTGGGCTGAATAAGGGAGCGTATATATTAGGTGTTGTCTGGCATAACAAGACCAACTAACTAAGGGAAAGACTTGTAGACTGCGTGTTACACAAGGGGCCAAGGAAGGCGCCGACAACTTCTTCATTTACAACCATAAACTAATAATTCGTCATACCATTTCTAATATTGGTTTCCTGTTTTTAGAATGTTTTTTGAATAATTTTTTTTCTCTAAGACGACTTGACCGATATTTTTTAAATTCGCATAACGATACCCTAATTAGCAAACTCAAGAAAAATCGAAAATGAGTTGTTGGTATCCTCGTGTTCGGGAAAAAATTCATTGGAGTTTCTTAATTTACCACAAGGCAGTGAATACGAATATTAATACGATTATTATTTTATTTTAATTAAAAAACGAACGTCTTACAGACTTACGAACCATTACAGACAGGCATAGGCATTAGAACCAATGAAAGCATATGGGTTATTGGATTATTAAGACATCATACAACATATTAGTTTCTTATGAACAGAAATATTGTCAATCGAAAATTATGTTATTTATATGGTACAGGGTGCGGCAGCATAATTTCCTTTTTTGTAATGCGCGCCATTCGGTTGTTTGATGTCGTAGCGAAGTGCTAGTGGTCTGTTTCGAAAGGCGGGACTTTAAAGTTTTTTTTCGAAGCACAGTTCGGGCGCCATCATGCGTTGGAACTTCAGGATCGTGCTTTTGCCGCTGAGGCCTAATTTTCGAGCGGATATTTTGTGAGTGCAAACCAGCGCGCCTTTCGGGATCGCTTTAATTTAGGCACTGTTCCGGACCGGAAATCAATTGTTACGTGGGTCACTAAGTTCAGAGAAACTGCAAGTGCGATAAAACGAAGAACTGGTGTCCCTCGGCTTTCTGGACACGATGCGTTTTTCCCAAGCGTTCTAGGTGCGTTTTACCAAGGTCAAAACGCACAGTTTTAACGCAGGGAATGGCACAATACACGATGCGTTTTTTCCGAAGTTAAATCGTTAGTCCGCCATTTTTGTTTATTGTTATTTTTGTTTACAAATACAATACAAAACTAATTTTTTAACATGCCTAGACCAAAAGGAAGAAGAAAAAAGACTATATTTGCTGCAATGCTCCTAATTCTACAGATGGAGCTCGAAGAAGAGCAACGGCATGATAGGCAATAAGTTAAATCATGATTTTTACTAAATCGGTACGATTACTCCCATGTTAGACTTATTAAGGAGCTACAGTTATTGCCAAGTAATTTTTCATAATTTTGTTAAAATAATTGGAATATTTCGTGTGCCAGAGGCACGGAAATGACTCAAACGCAACGAAAAATTGAGACAAAATATCTTGTAGTTGCTCCGCCAATTTGTCTCTTTCGATAGTAAACAAATCGGGGAAGCAGACATTTTTAGTAGCAAAAATAGCAAAATAGACAGGGATTTGTGTTCGTCATGTTGCCCGCCTGACCGACGAGAAAACGCATGCGTCAAGAAATCGGTTCATTTCGAATTCCAAATAGCGCGTCCAAGCGTTTTTGCCGGTCCGTTTTCTCACTGGTGCCGTGTATATGCACGTTAAAACGCAACGTTTTTCCTAAACGCATGGGAAAAACGCATCGTGTCCAGAGAGCCTAAGATCACCTGAGAACATGTTGCGATCACCTCGGCGTTTTGCGGGCTAACTTGCATCTGCCCTTGGACTTTTCGATCGTTCTGTGAAGTGAATCCTCCATTAAGACCAACACATAAGAGGGCGATTGTGAAAGAACTGTCAGAATGTGACTTTGAGAGAACAGGTGTTCCCAGAACGCCTCATCGCAATCAGGGGTGATTTGCAGTGACAGACTGAGCTCCCGCATTGTCACCTTGTGATTTTTTCTATGGGGTTTTTTGAAACCCCGTGTTTATGTGAACCGTCTAAGGACCCCACAAGATTTAAAGAACAGTATCCAGGAAGAAATTGTCAACATATCGGCTGCTATAGACAAAACTTTAAAGTACCGCGAAAGAGACCACTAGCACTCTGCTGCGACATGAAACAACCGAATGGCGCGCATTACAAAAAAGGAAATTATGCTGCCGCACTCTGTACTTTTTTTTTTCCAAAAAATGAATACGTACAAAAACGAATGATCATAGACGTTATTTTCTTTCGGCGTCCGGTTACATTATTTTAAATTAAATTATGCAATTAATATAAATAAATGATAATATATTTTAATTATATTTTACAATATACCCTATACAATGGTATGGGCTGATCACACTGCCTCTGTTCTGGTGGATTCAGCTTGGTATGGCCGTTGCACAATAGTATTATATACACGTATTATTAGCTTAGAACTTCAATTAGTATGACTTTCACCTCTAATTTAAATTGTTTTTTCAACTAAGTGCATATAGAGTTAATAATTTTTCTGCACTTCAATTATTGAAAATTGTATTCCTTTTGTGTGACTGCAAAACACAAATACGAAAAAGCATTGTTAAAGACAATCTGCCATACAATAACATACAATGCATATTTTATAATGGGACATCGAAGACACCGACCTGGGCGAAAATGATAAGGGTACACGGGGCGGCCCCCTAGAAGAAAAAAAAACAGCGTTTTCAAATTCAGTTCAAGTTCAGACTGCTTTAAAATAGCGTGTGGCTAATTAACTATTCATAGCAAAGTTTGCGTTTCGAAAATCTATCATTAGTTTACATAGTTATTCGTATATAATAATTATATAGTAATACGTATTAATAGTTTTATTAAAATACTATTAGTTAGCTCTTCACTGTTGATGGCCCAGTGCTAAAACCGGTCGCTCTAAAATAATACATTTCAGTTATACTTGAAAAATTGTTTTTGTTTATTGCTTTCCAATTTATACGTAGTATAAGGAAAGCTTTGACATGGTCGAAATTCCGAGATTTCAACGGATTTACCCGTTTTGAGGTCCCAGGAACCCAAAAAAGTTGTTTTTACAAAATGTCTGTCTGTCGCTCTGTTCATCGATTTACTACTCGGTCAATTTTGATGAAATTTAGCATGTAGGTTCACAAAAATCATACCTCGGGACCGTTTTATTTTTATTTTGGGCAAACTCAATTTGGTGGTTTTATTGTCTAGAAACTCCCAAAAAAAAAGTTTAAAAAAATTATTTCTCAAAAACGGCTCCATCGATTTCTTTTAAATTCACATATATTGTAGCCGTTATTACTTACTTACTTAACGTGTCCAGGTGGCACACGTTTTATTGATTGGTCCAGTATATAGCAGCCTGGACGGCCTTGTCGTTGGCTTCAGCCAGGTCAGCAGCTGTGCAAGGGGATGGTAGTAGTCTACATACTACCATGTGAGCCGCGTCTTGGATCTCTCCACATTCGCACGCCGTGCCGTCTTCAGCGATAAAACCCCATTTCGCCGCTGTTGTTTTGCAGAGTGGGGCGCCAGTTCTCAAACGGTTCAGGGTGCGCCAGATTGGGTATAGTAAGTTGTGGCCCGCCATCAGTTCTTCCTTTGGATCGGGGACTTGGGGGTAAGATCGCTTCCAGGCATCGAGTTGGAAGGATTGGGCTGAGGTTGTGATAGGCTCGACTGTTTGGAGGAAATTCTTCCTGGATGTGAGGCGTCTCGGAGCCGGCGTGTTTGGGATCAGAGATTTGTTTAGTTCGTTCTACGGCGGCGGCAGTGGAGCGTCTGATTTTAGGTGGGGCGATACCCGTAACAGGGTACATTTTTTGCAGTGGGGTATATTTGAGACATCCTGTGATGGTGCGCACAGTTTCGTTCAGTGAAGAATCGACTTGTCCGGCATGAGCTGAGTTGAACCACACAGGAGCTGCGTATTCTCCAGCTGAGAAACAGAGGCCCATTGCTGATGTTCTTAGTGTGCTGGGTTGTGCACCCCATGTGGAGCCCGTCAGCTTCTTTAAAATGCAGTTGCGAGACGAGACCTTCATTTTGGTAGCTTCACAGTGTTTTTTGTAGATCAAGGTTATTAATATTAATGAAATGCGGGGGGTCGCTTGCCCCTTGATAGTTTGCTTCTAGGGGTAAAAAAAAAATAACTAAATTTAAATGAAAAATGACTAAAAAATAATTTTTCTGTGAAACCTTTCTATCGATGATTACTAAATTCAGGCATTTTATAGGTGTTTAATTGAGTAACGAAAGCAGACAGGTTGCTTTCCCAAAAAATATTCGGTTTGTGCAAAAATGTTTTGTTTTTGTTTTTTAATGATAGAAAATTCACGCTCAAATGCATTGAGTGCCCTGTCATTATTACTGTGTGGTAATGTGTTGGTCTGACCGATCTAGAATTTACATCACCTCCAGTGTCATCAGGTGGACAACCCCCCCCCCCCCAGACATAAAAAAAAATTAATTACCATGAAATTACCAATTTTCTCTACCTACTAATTGATAAATTAGAAAGCATGTTCCAGTAAACTCGGACCTGTTCTTTTATTTTTTACTACTTCATAAAGATATAATTACCAACACTTTTACTGCCGGAATTACAAGATGAAGCAACAGAACACGGGGTGATAGGCCGTGGTCGATCTGAAAGCGTGCTCCCAAATGATTCGTAAGTTGCTACTAAGCCCCCGAGATACTATATTAAAAGAGTACGTAGTGCCACTGCAGATGTCGACGACAGCTATTGACGAAACAATTGAAGAGCCTAGAGGCCAAGGGGGGAAAATGACGAAAATAAATATTCGAGATAATTGAGTAGTTTGTAGCTCAAATGAAAATGTAATAATAATAATAATAATAATAATAAATGTATTTCGTTTCTTCAATATTACATATACAGTGATATAATGAAGTAGGGGTGGCCCAAAGGATTTCTCCCGTGCTGGGGCCCCCTTAATACTAATAACTAAGCTAAAACTAATCTAGACTAAAACTTTATCGATAATAATTAATTTTATGTAGATACCCCCTTTCCATTAATTCTAGCCTTGCCAAAATAACAGGTACTGATGTTCCTGTTGGTTTCTAGGGAAAAGAGCGGCTAGACTAACAGCATGGTGCCCTTAACTCCAAAACGCAAAAAAATGTCACTTGCACCCCTTCGCTTCTAAGCCCTTCCATTGTAAGTACGCTTTCAAATGGACCTCCGCCTATCATCCCGGATTCTGCTGCTTCATCATAGATCATAAAGAGTTCGGGAAGAGGACATACTACCTGCAGTACATAAAATAATTATTACTTACCAGCAGGGACTACGCCCTTCGCAGGAGGTACAGCAGGCGAGTAGGCCCTCAAGAGAGAGCTACTTCTTGGTAGGGAAGCAGTAGTACCGCCCCCTTGCGAAGGGGGGAAGGAATGGGTCATATAGTATGGCCCGGAGCCAGACTTCGAGTTCTGAAACAAGAAGAAAAGACACTATTAACAATAATCAGGGAATGCAGAGCAGTGGTACAGACTCCGACTTTCACCCGAAAGGTTGTTGGTTCGAGTCCCACACTTGCTACATTTTCTGGCCATACTTCATGTAAAGCAGGCGGTACCGGGCCTCCCAAGTTGAGTGTAAGAGAGGGCTTTATAGCCCTAAATCCGCTAGGTTGGCTTACTAATTGAACAAAAAAAAGCCAAAATTTATTTATTTTTTTAGGTATCCGATTATCCTAAATACAATTATCTGAATCGTTAAAAAAAAAAACGGTTACGCGACTTAACTGCCCTAATAACGGTGGAGATAGTCGACAGCTCCAAGTATCAACATTACAAAGAACCGGTCCGAGTTTACTCGAACATGCTTCCCAATTTATCAAAATTAGTAGATAGAGAAAATGAGTAATTTCATGGTAAAATTTTGTTCCTACGGTTGAATTTCCGATATCTCGCGGGGGGGGGGGGGGGGGTGCCCATCTAACGTCATTGGAGGTGAGGTAAATTCTAGATAGGCCAGACCAACACATTACCACACAGCAATAATGGCAGAGTACGCAATTCATTTGAACGTGAATTTTCTATAATTTTTTCAAAAAAACACTAAACATTTTTTTGGGGAAGTAACCTGTCCCGTTTCGTTACCCAATTTAATACCAAAAACATGCCAGAAGGTAAAAATAATAGATTGAAAAGTTTCGCAGAAAAATAATTTTTTAGTCATTTTTCATTAAAATTTAGTTATTTTTATTTTTTTACCCCCAGAAGTAAACTATTAAGGGGAAAGCGACCCCCCGCATTTTGTCAACATTAATAACAACTACAATATATGTGAATTTAAAAGAAATCGTTCGAGCCGTTTTTGGGAAATAATTTTTTTAGACGATTTTTTGGAGTTTTCTGAGAATAAAACCCCCCCAAATTGAGTTGGCCAAAAATAAAAAATAAATTGTCTCGAGGCATGATTTTTGTGAACCAACATGCAAAATTTTATCAAAATAGGCCGAGTAGTTTGCCCGGAAATAGATGGACAGACAGACATACAGACAGACATTTCGTAAAAACCACTTTTTTGGGTTCCTGGGTGCTCAAAACGAGTAAATCCGTTGAAATCTCGGAATCGAAAATTTCGACCATCACAAAGCTTTCCTCATACTACGTATAAATTGGAAAGCAAAAATGACTGATTAGCGGTTGATCCAGGGGTTGCCAGGATTAACGGTCTGCCTTTTCTTATGCCATCGGCTTTACAAAGTTGAATCCACCAGAGCAGAGCCTGTTCCAAACTGCGGCAAACTTGGTAGTGTGCACAGCGTTGGCAGGGGAACATGGTTGGACATGCTAACGCGCTGAGACTATACCAGCCAGTGTACGTGCGTGTCGAGTCCTGGTCACCTCCGATATAATCCTGTGACATTACCATTTCTCCCAAGTGGCTCGGAATCCACTATAATCTGGAGGTCCTCCCTGTCAGTCAACTCCCCCTTCTCCCCGAGGTGAAAGAGTCTGTCCTCAGGGTGCCTCAAGTTAACAAACAGACTCACTCCCCCCGCCAGGCTGACAGGGTTGCTTAAAGCAGAAATGCTGAAATCTTATGCCGTAAAGCAGTGCCTTCTTCTTCAAGTGCATTCGTTAGGCCAAAAACCTCAAACTGTGCCATATATTGGGTAATTGCTGTCGTGACCTAGGTATCAAATTTTCGTGTTGCCAATGACTTAATACCGTTGATAATAAACCTGGCGTCGTGAGTCTTACAGCGGCTAAATGTCATGGAGGGCGGTTCAAAAACCTGTTTGCGGTACCTACCATACCTAAACTAGACGGCCTGTGTAGGCGTTGACGCTTAAAAATAACGAAATAATTGAGAGATTTCATATGCAGGACCCAATTACTACCGATTATAATTGAATCAACCTAATGAACCTGTCAAAAATCAATCATGCAAGATGGCTTATGCAGTCTAACTTCAAGGTTATAAAATTGGCTCCTAGGTTATTTATAGGCACGGGTTTAATTTAGGCTGGTGGGATAATGTACCTACCTTTTTTTTATATAAAAGGTTAAGAGGACATGCTACGTAGAAAATTAGCACCCCAAAATTTGTTGTATCTATTGAATTTTTTTTTAAATTAATTAACAAAGCAAGTTTTTAAAGATTCGGCTCATGTAAATTGGTGCATAAGCGAAAAATATGTCAAGAAAATAGAAGCATTCGAAATGTGGTGTTATCGCCGCATTTTGAGAATACCTTGGCAAGACCATGTAATTAATGAGGAAGTCCTAACCCAAATAAATGAAAAAAAGACCCTTATTGGATCCATATCCACTAGGAGGGCACGCTGGCTCGGACACCTGCTTCGGCATGATAACATAGTCAGCTGCGTCATTGAGGGGACCATGGAAGGCGTAAATCGACGGGGAAGGCCACGAGACGAATATCTCCAACAAGTTAAACATGATTTGGGGATAACGTCCTATGTGGAGCTGAAGAGGACATGTCAAAATCGCGGAGATTGGAGACATCGCTGCAATATGTTGCTGCCAACCAGCCATCATCCGGCTGTAACTTGAAGAAGAAGAAATTGTAGAAGACTACTTCATGCACCATATAATAGGAAATAATAAATTTGAGGTATCTTAGTTCTTTCATAACAACCAGAGGGGACCAAAATTTCCCGTAATCTGGGATTTTTTGAAAAAATACAAAACCGAGTAAAGTAAAGTAAAAATACCCGATTATACAATGCAGGAAGTAGTCTTCTACAACTTAAATGAGCCAAATTTTTGGTGAGTTCATGAAATAAAAAATGAAAAAATATTTAATTTTGGGGTGCCAATTTTCTACGAAGCATATCCTCTTAATCGCGTACAAACAATTTAATGAATGTATCCGATTAACCTCTTCAATCGCCTCCTTAATTAACCTAATAGGTACTTGTGCCGAGTTACGACACGTCTCCGACCGCAAGGTGTGTAGAGACTCGCACAATTATAAGCACGCTACCACCTTGCCACCGAAGGAAGTCGCTTAACTTTAACTTTTTTCTCTACTTTTACCGTTTTTGTGCTCGACAACGCAGGCCCGGCGGAAAAATTATCTTTTAATGAAAAATTCTGAAGGGCAAACCGGAGTCGCCGATACTCCATTTTCTGTTCAAACTTCAATTTCTCATGAAGTATGGAACGCAGAATAATGAAAAAATGCTGAATGGCAAGAAGATATTTTTCTCCTAATTTTGGTGTATAGTGTGTGGCCTTAACTAACTCCAATTCGCCACAGTTGATGAACTCCTTCAGCTTGAACTCCTGAGTGACCGTTATTTTTTGCGTATCAAGTTCACTAACTATAGCCGATCGGTATTGATGATTGCAACACACTATATATCAAAATTAGGAGAAAAAATTCTTCTTTCCATCCAGCATTTTTTCCTTGTTATGCGTTCCATTATTCCTGAGAAATTAAAGTTTGCACAGAAATGGAATATCGGCGACTCCGGTTTGCCCTTAAAGACTAATCGGAGCCCCGTCTTTCCCACCATCCGTTTTTTATACAAAGTCAAATTTCACAGTAAATATTTATTGTAGAGCTAAAAAAAATATTATAGAGAATGAAAACAAAAGAAAAACCTCAGTAGAGAACGATGTACCAGTAGGTAAGTTGCAGCAAATGGTGCCACTTTGCGGCATTTTGCCATCTGGAGGCAGATATTACATATCATTGAAAAGTTGAATGTTCTACTGCTCAAAAAGAAGATTCGCCAACGCCCTGTACCTGTATACCTAGGTATAGCTGAGCAATACAATGCAATGCAATGGATGATAGCGAATGGCCCTAGGTTGAGTAATGAGTTCTATAGAAGAAAATAGCATTATGCTACTTTGCCGTATTATAATCCGATTTTTACACTTTATCTAGTAAATTCTGGCTCAAGGCTACATTGGGATTCTCTACCAGTTTTCGACCGATTGAACTAATTTACCATGGCGAAAAGATATGGAATTTCACTGGTAAATCACGCTGACATTGTTATTATCAGTGTATTCTGGGAGAGCTGATTTGGAAATAACTATTGGCTTGAAACACGGAAAAAGACCAAGGGGAAGATGGGTGGACCAGTTCCAGGAGGACCTCCTTCGAGTTGGCGTTGAGGCAGCAGTTTGAACAGCGGATGCTGAGGATCGACAAAGATGGAGGGAAGTTGTCAGAGCGGACAAAAGTCCCCCTGGGCTGATCGCGCCTCAAGTCAAGTATTGGCTTGTGACAATAAATTTAGATGTGTAGTGTTTACAGTATGTGGACCCTTATATTGCAGTGGTCACGAAAATTAAGTCATTTTATACTGTAAAGAACCGGTCCGAGTTTACTCGAACATGCTTTCCAATTTATCAAGTAGTAGTAGCTAGAGAAAATGAGTAATTTCATGGTAAATACTTTTCCTATAGTTAAATTTCCGATATCTCGGGGGGGGGGGGGGGGTTGCCAACCTGACGTCACTGGAAGTGAGATAAATTCTAGATAGGTCAGACCAACACATTAATTACCACACAGCAATAATGGCAGGACACGCAATGCATTTGAGCGCGAATTTTCTATGTTTTATTTTTTAAATAATTGTTTGTGCAAAACCAAATATTTTTTTGGGAAAGCAACCTAACCAGTTTAGTTACTCAATTTAACACCTAAACCATGCCTGAAGGTAGAAATCATCTATAGAAAGGTTTCGCAGAGCAATTATTTTTTAGTAATTTTTCATTACAATTTAGTTATTTTTATTTTTTTACCCCCAGAAGCAAACTATCAAGGGGCAAGCGACCCCCCGCAATTTTTCAACATTAATACCAACTACAATATATGAGAATTTAAAAGAAATCGTTGGAGCCGTTTTTGAGAAATAATTTTTTTAGACGTTTTTTTGGAGGTTTTTGAGAATAAAACCCCCCCAAATTGAATTGGCCCAAAATAAAAAAAATGGTCCCGAGGTATGATTTTTGTTAACCTATATGCTCAATTTCATCAAAATCGACCGAGTAGTTTGTCCGGAAATCGATGCACAGACGGACAGACAGGTAGACATTTCGTAAAAACCACTTTTTTGGGTTCCTGGGACCTTAAAACGTGTGAATCCGTTGAAATCTCGGAATCGAAAATTTCGACCATCACAAAGCTTTCCTTATACTACGTATAACTTGGAAAGCAATAAGTACAGAAGTGGAGAAACTTCAAACATATCCTTCTTCTTCTTCTTCTGGCTCTACGGTCCTTTAAGGGCAAACCGGAGTCGCCGATATTCCATTTCTGTGCAAACTTCAATTTCTCATGAAATATGGAACGCAGAACAATGAAAAAATGCTGAATCGCAAGAAGAATTTGTTTTCCTAATTTTGATATGTAGTATGTTGGAATCATCAATACCGATCGGCTTAATTATTTTGATACGCAAAAAATAACGGTCAGTCAGGAGTTCAAGCTGAAGAAGTTCATCAACTGTGGCGAATTGAGGCTAGTTAAGGCTACATACTATACATCAAAATTAGGAGAAAAAATTCTTCTTGCGATTCTGCATTTTTTCATTGTTCAGTGTTCCATATTTTATGAGAAATTGAAGTTTGAACAGAAAATGGAATATCGGCGACTCCGGTTGGCCCTTAATCAGTTTTGGCCTGCTCGACATCACTCTTGTCATGCCATGCAACACAAAACCCGGCGGTATGAATTTAAGCCGTCATATATCGGTGTGCGCATACATAACAAACTGCCTAATTTTATAAAGTCAGCCAAGAACTTAGCAGAGTTCAGAAGGAGTTCGAAGTGTTTCCTTATTCAAAAGACATTGTACAACATCCAAGAGTTTTTTGAATAGGGAAGCACTTTGAACTTTTTTTTTGGATTCTGTTAAGTTCTTGACTGCATTGTGCATTGTGTTAACATTTATTGTTTATGTATTGAAAATTGGTGCAATATAGACTTATCTTATCTTCCAGTCATCTCAGTTTTTTACAACGCTCCACTATATATGGACTCCCAACTAGCAAAGGTCAGTTTCCATCTCTTCAAACATATCTCTGTATCGCAAAATTTAGTCATTATAAAAAATCGCCGTGATACGACCACCCATAGAGCAGTGGTTTCCAACCTAAGGGTCGCGTTGGGTCAGGACCGACGTTTTCTTCAAGTATCTACAGGACTCCTGATGCGAAACGGGGGTGGATTTTAGATTGAGTCGGCTGAGTAGCCCTGTGAAAGGTTGACCCCTCAGTTAATCCCTCACTACCTGGGTGCTACCGTGAACCACAGCCGGCCACCATATCAAGTTGAATCCAGCGGACCAGAGCAGGTTCAAAGCTGCAGATAACCTGGTTGTGTGCACAGTGCCGGTAGGGAAACATGGTAGGACTTGTCCTGGTCACCTCCGAACTAATCGTGTGACTTCACTGTGTTTCCCAAGTGGTTCGGGATCCACAATAATCAGGAGGTCCACTGTCCCATGGGCTGGCGTAGGACAATTTATTCGGGGTCACTCTATGGGCCCAAATATAAGGCCTAAGTCGTTATTAACCCGACGAACACTTTTACTACTACTACTACCCTGAATCACAGCCGGCCGCCATACCAAGTTGAATCCAGCGGACCAGAGCAGGTTCAAAGCTGCAGATAAATTGGTCGTGTGCACAGTGCCGGTAGGGAAACATGGTAGGACTTGTCCTGGTCACCTCCGAACTAGTCGTGTGTCACTGTGTTTCCCAAGTGGTTCGGAATCCACTATAATCAGGAGGTCCACTGGAGTCCTATGGGCCCACACCGTGGCCTGGGACTGTGTCAAACCATACTACTACTACTACTACCCTGAATCACACACGTATTGCCGCCATGGCAGTGATGAAAAAGCACAGGTGCTTGGTTTGAAAGTTTCCCACTTCCGCAGAAACAAAAAACAAAAAAAAGGTCGCGACCTCGAAAAGGCTGAGAACCCGTGCCATAAAGGGTCTAGTCCAGAGGACTAATAGAAGAGACATTTCAAGAAGAAAGGCGGATAATATTTTCCTTCTCGCCGAGTATCGAACATCGACCTTCCGTGTAAGAGTCGAGTTCTCTATCAACTGACCTAATCCAGAGGCCAGGTATAATATAACAATGGCGAAAACCAGAGGCGCTAAGCCATGATTTATCGGAGCAACATTTTGATGGCGCAACCAGACAATTACTACGGGAAATACTTCAGGTTTTTGTTTCTAATACGGCGAGTTTTTTATAGGGGGGCCAAATTTCACGAACATGTCTCAGAACCATCTGTTGTCCTCCCATCAATCCCATGTCGCACTTTTTAGCCCTGATTTCACAATAAAGTCGTCATGGACACTATAATTTGTTCCAGACTGGCTTCATGATTGAGATATTTTCCAAGTTTCCAAGCATTACTAGGTCCGGGCTCTGCGCTCTAGGGACAAGGCCGCAGGGCAAAGGCATCTCATAGCGGCACCATACACAAGGCTCAATCAATCAATTTTTTTTGGCGCTTTAGATAATTCTTATCTGCCGTATATGATTTTTAGCCCAGATTTTTTTTACAATAAAGTCGTCATGGACACTATAATTTGTTCCAGACTGGCTTCATGATTGAGATATTTTCCAAGTTTCCAAGCATTACTAGGTCCGGGCGCAGCGCTCTAGGGACAAGGCCGCAGGGCAAAGGCATCTCATAGCGGCACCATACACAAGGCTCAACCAATCAATTTTTTTTGGCGCTTTAGATAATTCTTATCTGCCGTATATGATTTTTAGCCTAGATTTTTTTCACAATAAAGTCGTCATGGACACTATAATTTGTTCCAGACTGGCTTCATGATTGAGATATTTTCCAAGTTTCCAAGCATTACTAGGTCCGGGCACTGCGCTCTAGGGACAAGGCCGCAGGGCAAAGGCATCTCATAGCGGCACCATACACAAGGCTCAATCAATCAATTTTTTTTGGCGCTTTAGATAATTCTTATCTGCCGTATATGATTTTTAGCCCAGATTTTTTTTACAATAAAGTCGTCATGGACACTATAATTTGTTCCAGACTGGCTTCATGATTGAGATATTTTCTAAGTTTCCAAGTATTTCTAGATCCGGGCGCTGCACCCTATTGAGAAACAACGCTGCAGGGCAAAGGAACCTAATAGCGGCACCCTTCACCAGCTTGATAAGCGACGTGCAAGGTTCGATCAATCAATTTTTTTTTGGCACTTTCGATAATTGTATATGATTTTTTGATCGTCGTCAATAAATGTTTGAACTGCTCGTAAAAGACTAGACATAAAACCGCACAATTCGTCCAGAAAACCGGTGATTTCCAGTGTGTGTTTCATTTGACCACTATAACATTTTTAATACGAATATAAAAAATAAACAAAAAATTATAATTTTCCAGTAATTTCCATTTGAACAACAATAAAGTCGTCATGGACACAATAATTTGTTTCCAGACCGGGACTGGTTTCATTATTGAGACATTTTCTAAGTTTCCAAGCATTACTAGAACCAGGCGCTGCACCCTATTGAAAGACAAAACTGCAGGGCAAAGGAATCTAATAGCGGCACCCTTCACCAGCTTGATTAGCGAAGTGCAAGGCTCAATCAATTTTTTTTTTTTGACCCTCTAAATAATTTTTCTCTGCCGGCCGCATACGATTTTTCCCTGTTCGTCAATAAATGTTTGAACTGCTCGTAAAATACCACTGACATCAACCCGCGACACTCGCCCAGAAAACCAGTGTAAAGTTGACCATTGTTGTTGGTTCGAGTCCTACACTTCCTACATTTTCTGGCCATACTTCAGAGGGCATGTAAAGCAGGCGGTCCTGGGCTTTCTTAGTTGAGTGTAACAGAGGGCTTTATAGCCCTAACTCCGCTAGGTTGGCTTAGTAATAGAACAAAAAAAGTCCTTATTTAGTTATTTGTAATATCGTAACATCCTTAATACGGCCCTGACTGAAACTTATTTTCCATTTGAATCGATTCTCTGTCGGTTCACGTGTTTTCGCATGGCATAGAGAAAACCAAGCCGTGCAATGTCGTCAAGGATATGTGTGCAAAATTTGAATTTAATATGTTCTGTTCTTCTGTAAATGCCTCTTCTAACGAAGATTGGCGATTATCATAGCTGAAATAAGGCACTAGCTTGGCCACAAGAAATTCGGAATGACAACATCTCATGAGGAGACGTTTCACATGACCTTTTAAGGCGTAAGAGCTAATGCCCAATGTATACCCAGTCATAGTGAGTACAAAGAAGCCCAAGAATTGTAGGCCTGTGTAAAACCTAACCTAGCCTAACCAACAGCAAATCTACAAAAGTTAATAAACTCGCCTTAAAAGGCGTGCAGTAGGTAGGTAGGTACGGCCAGACTCCGCCCTAGTATATATAACTAACGACCTTAACACCACAAAATTTATGCAAATCAGGCGGTCCAGATAGTATTTCATAGGCTACTGACACATTTGATGTATCGCGCCGCCTGATTGGACATCGAACAATACGTCTTACATCACACGGCTACTGGAGAATCCGCTGAAATCCCAACTAGAAAATGGCACCATTTACAGTTCTATATAGGAGAGACGGCGCATTACTTTCCCGCCAAAAATATGGTTGTATATAGCATAATATGTCTTATCGATGCATTCTAACTTCAGCAGTGGCGGATTTACCAGTAGGCAACTGAGGCAAATGCCTATATCCGCGAGCGCGTACTTTAAATTTTTTTGTTGGGGTTGCCCACCTGACGTCACTGGAGGTGAGGTAAATTCTAGTTAGGTCAGACCAACACATTACCACACAGCAATACTGGCAGGGCACGCAATGCACTTGAGCGTGAATTTTCTATCATTTTTTCAAATAAACATTTTTTTGCACAAAACCAAATACTTTTCTGGGAAAGCAATCTGTCCGGTTTCGTTACTCAATTTAACACCTTCAACATACCTGAAGTTAGAAATCATCGATAGAAAGTTTTCGCAGAAAAATTATTTTTTAGTCATTTTTCATTAAAATTTAGTTATTTTTATTTTTTTACCCCCAGAAGCAACCTATCAAGGGGCAAGCGACCCCCCGCATTTCGTTAACATTAATAACGACTACAATATAAGTGAATTTAAAAGAAATCGTTGGAGCCGTTTTTGAGAAATAATTTTTTTAGACGTTTTTTTAATTAAGTTAGCCCCAAATAAAAAAAATAGTTCCGAGGTATGATTTTTGTGAACCTACATGCCGAATTTAATCAAAATCGACCGAGTAGTTTGCCCAGAAATCGACGCACAGACAGACAGACAGACAGACATTTCGTAAAAACCACTTTTTTGGGTTCCTGGGACCTTAAAACGTGTAAATCCGTTGAAATCTCGGAATCGAAAATTTCGACCGTCACAAAGCTTTCCTTATACTACGTATAAATTGGAAAGCTATAATATATAAATAAATATATATATATTTCTGTTAAGCATCATCGATTATATTACTAATATTTTATCACTACTGCCAACACGTTTGATTGGCCACTTGATTCGTCACACAGTCCTGCGCTTTCAGCTCTCAGCCTCAGCTCTTGGTGCGTTCCAGCTGTTGCACCCTCCTTGATCCATGAATTCCTTCTTCGGCCGCCCCCTTCTATTGGTTCCTTCCACTGTGCCCTCAATGAGCCTGTGTACCATGGTACCTGACAGTTAGACACCATCTCTTCTGTTATATTCTCGTTGCTACCAACACATTTGATTGGACACTTGATTGACCACCTAACAATGCACATTACGTCACGCAGCTACTGGAGAATCGGCTCCATTATATTATCCGTTGGAATCCCACCCAGTAAATGGCACTATTAATGATAGGCTAACCAGTTTAGGTTAGACTCGCATAGGTCTAGGTCTTTACTGACAGTGTATTTATAATCAGGGTTCCTTTCATTCCTTAAATGTCTTCGCCAATGGTCTTTAAGTACAATAATAATAATAATAGCAATTGCCTGCATGCGCCATTAATTTGATCAGAATTTTGGTAAATTGGATGAGTAAATACGGTATGATGAAGCAGTAGAATCCGGGATGTTAGGCCGTTCTGTAAGCGTACTTCCAAACGTTTCCGCAACATCTGCGGTCGACATCTTCAGTGAATTTGCGTCGACTTCTAATCTTGTATCTCGGAGGCTCAGCGGGTAGGCCCATCCTGGTTCCAATTAAAATCATGATTAAATGTCTCTACTATCGAAAATCATCATAGCAATTTGGACCTTGGTGACTGCTGCTCTCAAAAGGGAAGCAGTGCTCTTGCCAAACCAGTGCCGCAGGTTTTTCAACCAGGATGTTCTTGGATTGTTACATGCAGAAGGCGATATTGTTCGTTCCTCATCACATAGCCGAAGTATGTTAGTTTCCGTTTGTTAACCGTCCGCAGCAACTCTGCCTCCGTATCCATTCTCCTCAGGACCTCGGCATTAGGGACACCAAAGCTGGCCGCCATACCAAGTTGAATCCAGCGGACCAGAGCAGGTTCAAAGATAACTTGGTCGTGTGCACAGTGCCGGTAGGGAAACATGGTAGGACTTGTCCTGGTCACCTCCGAACTAATCGTCTGACTTCACTGTGTTTCCCAAGTGGTTCGGAATCCACTATAATCAGGAGGTCCACTGTCCCGTGGCCTGGGACTGTGTCCAACCATTCTACTACTAGGGACATCAAAATTTATTAATAACTTTATATATATAAAAATATATAAAAAAGCCAACGGCCTTACCATGTTGAGTCCATTAGAGCAGAGCATGTTTCAAACTGCGGCAAACTTGGTAGTGTGCGCAGCGTTGGCAGGGGAACATGATGGGACATGATATCGCGCTTAGGCAGTCTACGTGAGTGTCGAGTCCTGGCCACCTCCGATTTAATCTTTACCATGTTCCCCAAGTTGTTCGGAATCCACTATAATCAGGAGGTCCACCCTTTCAGTCAACTCCCCGTTCCCCGAGGTGAAAGAGTCTGCCCTTAGGGTGCCTCAAGTTAACAAACAGACTCACTCCCCCCGCCAGGCTGACAGGGTTGCTTAAAGCAATAAATGCTGAAAGCAGGCGTTAGAAACAACATATATATAAAGTTATTAATAATGTTTCACTTCCACGAAGTCGCTGAAGAAACTCTCTCATGGATACATCAAAATTTCCTAGATTATGGGTTTATTGTAAGAGTGGGCCGAAAGGCTTAAAATTGGCCCATATGGAAAATTAAGACAATTTTCCTTCTTTCCTTTTCTTTGCACATCATTCGTCTGAATATCCACATTTGAAATGCACTGATTCTGTTCTCTATAGCTTGTGTCAACGTCCACCCCTCCATAGCATATAGAACGCTTGGGAACACAACATTTCACCATTCTCAACCGAACGTCCAACCTCGGACTACAGTGAAGGAAAAACAGGAAAAAGTGAAACCTGAGAAGGACCTGGAAGTCACATGTCTCAGGACATTGCATAGAGTAGAGCTAACGAGACTTACCCGAAAGGTTATTGGTTCAAATACCACGCTAGTTGCATTTCCTGGCCATGCTTCGGAGGGCATGTTAAGGAGGAAGTCGTACATAGTTCAGCGTAAGAGTTAGCCCTAACATGGCTTAGTAATGGACCAAGTCAATATTTACTTATTTATCAAAATTCTGCTACCACCAGCTCCACCTTCTTCGACCAATTTAGAGCTCGTCTTGCAGCCATGGCGGGATTTGTTATTATTTGGAAGACGTGGTCTGATTGGTCTAAGAAGACATCCTTGGCAAATGTCCCCAATTTAAAACTCCAGAACTGCCCTTTCACCTCCTGATCCTACCTTTCTTTCCAGGCCTGAATCCTTCGGAAGTAGCATACAATGTTATGATACGATTCGCCTTGCTTTAATTTAAATAAATACCTGTTTTATCACCAGAGCGTAGCACTTGTCTGATATGCGTACAACTTATTTTGTACCTACCGGGGCACCACTTTCCTATGTTACACACATAAATATGTTGTGTAACGGAGGAGGTCACGTGAATCTGAACTAGGCCTACGAGTAGATTATTTAATTTCGAGCATACAGTATCCCTAACTGGGAACAAAGTTACTAATAACAATGCTTTTGAAATATTCTTCTTCTTTAACGCCTCTTCTATCGAAGATTGACGATCATCATGACAATTGATGAGACGATGATTATACTAGGGATTTGTAATGCAGTGGTTTCCCGTTGCCTTCTGCATCCTTATGCCGTCTTCATTGAGTTCCTCCGCCTTCGGGGCCCAACCCCAAGACAAAAGAGTGCCCTAGTAGTGGTTACTTATTTTAAGGGCGGCAACTATTCGTCCCGTCTCAAGAGTCATCCTCGGACTACTGTGGCAACCCTTCACTACCACACCCTCGGATTATGCCGCTGCTTGGCTGAGGACTGTTTATTTCATTACATTTAGTAAAATCCACGTTTTTGGTTCCTGGAACCTCAAAACATATAAATCCGCTAAAATCTACAAAATCGAAAATTTCGACCATCACAAAGTATTCCATATACTGACGTATAACTAGGAAAGCAAAAATATTTCTGGCCTAAGTTCGTCAAGTACATCGTAACACTGCGCCAAACTGGTCCCCAGCAACCAGCCAATGGGGGGTCTAAACTCTAAACCACTAAATATCTTCAAATGTCAGCCAATTTCGTAACTTATTGGTCCATCAAGAATTGATACAGATGCTCGATAGCCTTTTATTCTTCGTTTACGAGCACCTACTCTGACCAGCTTTAATTAGCGGTGGGGTCTTCATAGATTTCCTCCTTGGTTTGCCACTTCCTCACTCTATTAATCTTTGGCGCCAGCAGGTGTATTATATTACAATAAGGAAATTTCTCAGGAAATATCACTGAGGTCGCCATCGGCAAAACTTACGTCTTGTTGGAATCTTAGCCTTGCAGAAACTTGTCAATGTGCACAATTTGAGCACTGTGCATCCTGCCACTATGTTCAATGAGCACGTACATGATAGACTGCCAAAAAAACCAGTCAGAATCAGTGCCGGATTAACCCATGGGCACTTGGGGCACAGGCCCCCGCCCCCCCCCCGAAATACTTAAAATTCCGGCCCCCCCCCCAGAATGAGACATTTTAAGATTAAAATATAAAAAAAAATATAAATTAAAAGTTTTGAAATTGCCGGGAAGTAGTATTATTATTATTTTTTCCTGCAATGCTGGTAGGTAGATTTATGAATTTTAGAGGAGGTTGCAACTTGCACCAGAGGCTGACGAAGCGACCTGCTATCGCCCCCCTCCCCCCTTTGGAAGGCAGTTATATTCTTTGCCTCTAAAATCTAGGTGTTACAGCACTCAAAATGTGCAAATTTCAGCCCTATTTTTTCCAATCTTTTCTCCCGGGGGAGACCCCCGGGCCTCCCTTGGCCATAATTATATTGATTCTTTGTAATACGTAGGTAGGCATTCTTGCTCTCGAAGTGTGGAAAACCCCGATATTTCAGCCCTCTGTCTCCTGAGCAGCTTTTATGAAAATGCGTGCAGAGGCACCAAATTATACCACACCTTTGAAAACCAATCGTTACGCCACTGACAAGTGCCTCCCCCTTTTATGAGGTCTGGGACCGCCTCTGTCTGGGGCCCCCTCGTCCGCCTCTGGTTTGCACCCACGCCCCCCCCCCCTATCTTGTGCCCCCGGCCCCCCCAGGGGTTAATCCGGCACTGGTCAGAATGTGTAAACACCAGCAGGTTTGTTGGAAGTTTTAAAAACTCTGGGGCGGTTGTTGAGTGCCTACGCTAAGGGGACGAATTTTACAGGGTCAATCTTCTTCTTCTAATGCCTCTTCTATCGAAGCTTGATGATCATCATGGCAATTGTAGTCATGATAACTATACTAGGTAATTGTAATGCAGTGGTTTACCTTCTGCATCCTATTGTCGTTGACTCTTCATTAGGTTCCTCCGCCTTCAGGGCTAGTTTCCCAAATCTAGGGCAAAAGAGTGCCCTGCACAGAAAACACTGTGTTTTCCGTTTATCCCGGCTCAAACTCGGTCCCCTATCTGTACAGTCGCCATCATGGTTTCCATCTTCGCCACGAGGAGGAACAGATTAGGGATTTTCGCCTTTGAAAACATAAGGTATTACTCAGAAACTCAACTACTTTGAAAACCCCGTTGATAGCGAAGCAAAAACAGGACTTAGTCCAGGGGCTGGCACAGCTACCTTATCCAAGGAAAAGTGTAATCAGAGGCACTCAGTGAGAATCCTGAGGTTTCAAAAAGGAGGCGAACCGAGCCAAAGTCTGCTGTAAGGGCTACAAAATCGAACCGGTTTTGACCTAGAAAAATAGAATAATTACAATATCGTGCGCACAGGAATGGGAGCGCTTAAAAGAATTGAATGCCGCCTTGGGGATAAACCAGATAAAAATTTCACCAGATCAGAAAATAGCAGAAAATTATATAACGTGTAAAAGATAAAAGATAAGAGAGACATTATCTATGATAATATCGGAAAATCAATTGTGTTTATCATCGGAATCGGAAAATTTCCCATTAAACGTAAAAGCTTGCTCATTTTCCTGTCTGATGTTCGTGATTGACTCCGGGGATTTCCAATTTCTGTGTGTCTGGTAATGTGACTGACTTTCTTGGAAGTTTTCTCCAGAGTCAAGGGTCATTCTGAACAAATCGCACACCCCCCCCCCCTCCCCCCTACTACACGTTTTATGTGCAAAGATGAATATCACAGGAAGTGACAATTGTAGAGCTATCAAAAAATCGAAAACCTTTAGAAAAACTACTCCTCTGCATTTTGATAAATGATATGCGCCCATTACTAATACCAATTGGTCTCAGTTTTAAAACTCTATCCTCCAGATCGTTTTTTGCAGAAATCGGGGTTACAGTTGTCTTCAAAATAACTGAGTTTTTTGTAATGCCTTATGGTCTCAGAGGCGAAGACGGGAAAATCGGAAAATCCCTAATCTGCAGCTCGTCATGGTGAAGATGGTAGCGGGTAATGGCGACTGAATACATAGGGAACCGAAATAGAGCCGGGATAAGCGAAAAACACTGTCTTTTCTGTGCAGGGCACTCATTATAGGGGTCTTCACAGTGTTAGTGTTATCGAGTTATACCTAGTTAAGTGTGTTATATCAAGCTAAGTTAACACAAATGAAACCCGATAACCAAGCTTAACAGCGTGCTATCCTAAACGCACTTCCTAGTTGGTCAACTGTGTTATTTATTAGCTAGCGCTGCGATAGATAGCTCAGGTTCGACCGCCGCCATCTTTGCTTTTGTCGATTGATTTGAAACACGCGTTTAAAATTTTGTAGTATTTAAATGTATTTCTATTATCTATTATGTCACAAGCAATTACCGTAAATACTGAAAATTATAATAAAAATGAACACCCAAAAAATATAAACAAATGTGGCACTAGAATAGAGTTCTGCCACTTTCTTTAAAGCCGTGCCACGAGCGTCTGACAACTACCACGTTGTTTACTCTGCTAAATATTTTCGATATGGCATGATCCCAGGTCCACTCACGAATGCGTGTTAACATGGATAGCATATCTAACTCGATATCACCAACACTGTGAAGACCCCTTATAATGGTTCCTATTTGCGTGATGTAGATGTAAAAGCCAAAGTTCGCATCATTGTAACAAATCTCTGCCATTGCTACCTGAAAGGCGTGGCTTCCTGTTTGAATTATCAGGCACCACTTCATGTGACCTGTCTAGAAAACTGGAAAGTCGCCATAAGCTGGCACATCTCTATACAGAAAAGGACCTGAACCATTAATTTAACTTTATTATCCAGTCCGAGGATGATCCACAAGTGGGACAACCTGTTCTGTCATTTAAATAAATACAAATTTGTCGCCAAAATACCGGGTCAGGGATTTCTCCCGGGAAAATATAAACACTGAGATACTACAAGAGCTGCAGCCAAGGCCGTAGCCAGCCAGAAAGTAAAAAAAGCACTACAATGTCTCTATCTGACTAACTAATAACGAAACGAATCTCCTTATCAGGTTTCAGTTTTGGATCGGATTTTCACTTAAGTAAAAAAAAACACTGCAATGTCTCTATCTGACGAATCTTCTTCTTCTTCTGGCTCTACAGCTCTCGATGGCCTGCTCGACAACACTCCTCCAGTCATCTCGGTTTTGTACAACGCTCCACCATCTACGGACTCCCAACTCGCGAAGGTCAGTTTCCAACTCATCCTTCCAGCGTTTTCGAGGACGTCCGGCCAGTCATCTCCCTGCCATGCTTTCTTTGTACATCTTTCTTGGCATGAGGTCGTCTGACACTCTTACGATATCTGACAAATAGCGAAACCAATCTCCTTATCAGGTAGGTGCCAGTCTCGGATCAGATCTTCACTTAAGTAAAAAAAAAGCACTCCAATGTCTCTATCTGACAAATAGCGAAACCAATCTCCTTATCGGGTAGGTGTCAGTTTCGGATAGATACTTCATTAAGGTAATTGTAATGGTACCTCAGGTACATGGGTTGACTAGCATTAGTACCAGTACAGACTGCAGTAGCCCCACCACAACGCGTTGCATTGTGGAGCCTGCCCACTCGAGTTCTTCACAGTTGATACCTAGTGGCCTAGTGCGCGTGATGCCTATCTGTACTTGTGGATAAACTAATTTTGCCGGTAAGTCAAGCGTCATAGTATAGTATTTTTGCACATTTATTTTTTGGTTGATGCTGAATACCTCACGTATCTAGGATTTTCATTAGAGAGGGTGTGGGAGAGGGGGGTCTCTACTTCAGAACTTTATACTCTTAAGTACTTTTGTCATCATAACAAATAAATACAAATAAATAAATCTATTTATAATACAGGTTTGATAAATACTAATTATTGAACCAGTGGGCCGATAATGGCGATTGGTATTAACTTACTCCTGGGGTTAAAACTATAAACAAAGAAATTTTGGATAGCACTTTCAATTATAAATTATCTTTACATTTTTAATACCAGGGTATTATATTAACCCCGGTATTATAATCGCAATGATCGGGTCGCTGGTGGTATCCACGAACTTGGTAATGGTAGTGGTAATGCATACGTCTGTTACACAGTGTCAATGGTAAGCTTGTCTCAACTTGTCCATTATCGCTTGCCCCCGGTGTGGGTTGACATCGAGCATGAGTACCAGTTTGAAAATTGATACTTTTGCAATTGATAAGAGATATAATATCAATAATTTCGCGCCAATTTCGGCCAGCCTTCAATTAAAACGCTGGATCCGCCACTGACCAAACACGGCCGGTTTTGAGTTTCGACCTAAGAAGGAAAGCTTGATGTCCAGTGCCTACATGTTTTCCTTTTTAACAAGTTGCCCAAATTTTCATAGGCCAAGAGGGTACCGACCGTTGGCCAATCCTGCATCACCTCTAAACCAGCCACTTTTCTATTTTTGTATTACTGGCCTATGCTAGTTTAAAATAATGTAGTTTATTAAGAGAGTATGTCCCGTAGGAAAATGGTACTTGGCAGCCCAAAATTTAAAAACAAATAATTACTTTTTTCTTCTATTACTAAACCAACCTAGCGGAGTTAGGGCTATAAAACCCTCTCTTACACTCAACTAGAAACACCCGGGGCCGCCTGCTTTATATGCCCTTCAAAGTATGGCCACAAAATGTAGCAAGTGTGGGACTCGAACCAACATCCTTTCGGGTGAAAGTCGGAGTCTGCACCACTACTCTACATGTCCTGATTTAATACTTCTTATTTTAATTGAATTAGCTAAGCTGGTTATTCAAGATTTGGCTCAAGTTGTAGTTGCAATTTTTGAATTTGTAGTTTTTTCATGGTAAGTACTTTACGTGAAATTTTAGCTTAAATAATTATTATGAAAAAGTTACGGTACCATAAATTATAAAATACCCTATTATATGATGCATGAAGCAGTCTTCTACAACTTGAGCCAAATCTTTAATAACTTCCTTAGTTAATTTAGTAAAAAATAAGAAGTATTAAAGATTGACAATGATGACAAAAATATTTCCTGTAAAAATCTTTAAAAAAAACCGAAGTGGACGTACTCCGCTTAGCTATTAATAACAAAACACTTCACCCTACGTAAACACAGGGCGAAAAAAGCAAACTTAGTGTTTTGCTGCTTTAAAACTCCGCGGGCACAAACGGGGCCTAACGTACATAAATTATCCTCAAGGAACATTATTGTATTACGCACGTACAGCAATTGAATTAGTCCACTAAATAGTTATTTCCAGGAACTTCCAGAATAAAAACAACAATTTTCCTCGTGCAGCAAATTTTCCTCAAAGGTCCAATGAGCCATGGGTGATTCCACGTACCACAAACAATCCAGTTCGTGTGCTTGTATTTTCCGGGCAGGCTACAACATTCCTGGTTATATACGGCTCTTGACGTTAATTGGGGAAATATCATATACTTGTACCTACTTGGGTTTCCCCATATCGAGTGTTGATCTGTACTTCAGTGGACAAAGGACATATCAAGCAACATATCGATACATCGGAAAATGACTTAACACCAAAAGCGGAACGCTGGAGGGGCAAAAAACTGTTTTAAAAATCCAACGCTCAAGCTACTTTATCTATCATTTATTATCTATTTAAGTAGCTGAGCTTCTGAGTAATGCTTTCAGAGGCGAAAATCCTTAATCTGTACTTCGTCGTGTTGAGGATGGCAGCGCGTAATGGCGACTGAACAGATAGGGGACCGAGTTTGAGCCGGGATAAGCGAAAAACCGTATTCTGTGCAAAGCACTCTTATCTCTTGGGGTCGGGAAACTGGCGCCGAAAGCGGAGGAACGCAACGAAGAGTCAACGACAAAGGGATGCAGAACGCAACGGGACACCACTACATTACAATTCCCTTGTATAGTCATGATGTTGTTTCTAACGCCTGCTTTCAGCATTTCTGCTTTTTAAGCAACCCTGTCAGCCTGGCGGGGGGAGTGAGTCTGTTTGTTAACTTGAGGCACCCTAAGGGCAGACTCTTTCACCTCGGGGAAAGGGGAGTTGACTGACAGGGTGGACCTCCTGATTATAGTGGATTCCGAACCACTTGGGGAACATGGTAAAGTCACACGATTAAATCGGAGGTGACCAGGACTCGACTACTGCCAAAGCGCGTTATCATGTCCCACCAGGTTCCCCTACCAACGCTGTGCACACTACCATGTTGCCATGTTGTATAGTCATCATACCATTTGATTCTTGATTTTACACTACGACAGGCCCCCTGTATATCACTATAGGGTACGACTGGTTTATAAATAAAACTTTATTGCTAATCAGTGCTAATACCTTTTCCGCGCCTTATCCCCTACGGGTCGACGAGACGGCATTGGCGCCTCCACAGCCCTCTATCTAGGGCGTCCTGGCTTGTATGACATGGATCTTTCTCAGCATCTTCAGTCTTCCTCTTCTCCTGCTTCCTGGTACCACAATCTCCTTAACCCTTTTCAGTAGATGAGCCTCGCCTCGCCTTTGGACATGCCCATGCCATAACAGGCGTCTTTTATTGGCGCCCCCACAGCCCTCTATCTTGGGCGTCCTGGCTTGTATGACATGGATCTTTCTCAGCATCTTCAGTCTTCCTCTTCTCCTGCTTCCTGGTACCACAATCTCCTTAACCCTTTTCAGTAGATGAGCCTCGCCTCGCCTTTGGACATGCCCATGACATAACAGGCGTCTTTCACTGGCGCTTCCACAGCCCTCTATCTAGCGCGTTTTGGCTCATATGAGTTGGTGGTTGGTTTATGTCTGCTTGGATCTTTCTCGGCAGCGTCATCATCGGCCTTCCTCTTCTCCTTCTTCCTGGGACCACAATCTTCTGAACCCTAATTAGTAGATGAGTCCCGCCTCGCATTTGGACATGCCCGTGCGATAACAGGCGTCTTTCTCTGAACATTAGAGTGACTTCGGCAGTTTTCAACTCAGCTCTGATCTGTTTCTTCAAATCGGCTAATCAGTGCGAATCTTTCTCGTTTTCACGAGTCATTACGGAACATAGTCATTTGACACGCAGGAAGTCTAATTCCTTAAACTAGACTAAATTTAATGGCGTGTACGAGTACCTACCATTACAAAACAAGTAGCCAAAACTGCACACAGATAATGAATTTCTCATTATGGTCCTAACCCTCTTTAGTTAATTAGGCTGCAAACGTTTTACCGAATTTAAGTACTTCCGATACAAGTTACTCGATACAAGTCACTCTGTCAATTAAGCCTTAAGGTTACATTGGAACAACCAATGAATAACGCAACAGATCAGCTGGAGGGACTTTAATCCGTCCTTAATACCAGCGTATGGAGTGTTTTAATATACGGATGTGAAACGTGGACTGTAGCATGTAAGGAACTGAAGAGGCTTGAAGCGTTTGAAATGTGGTGTTACAGACGGTTGCTACGGGTCAGCCGGAGAGACCACGTGACGAATGAAAGAATGCTAGAGGCTATTTAAGAAGAGAGACAGCTGCTACCTCATACAAAAAGTAGATAAGCAAAATGGGTTTTATAACACCAAAATCTAGTACACCCCATCATTGAGGGCACTGTGGAAGGAACTAATAGAAGAGGCCGAAGAAGGAATTCATGGATCAACTGAAGGAGATCATAGTCTAAAATATTGGGAACAATACCATAACCTACCGCCGTAGCAATAATGTATAAACATAATACCAATTAAAATGGTCACCCGAAACACGCCAGTCAACTCCAGAAGAAACTCCTAAAAAATTATTGTAATTCAGCAAAAACATACTTTCGCCTGAGTATAATAACTGTGAGGACTTAATAATAATGTAATCCTGTCCAGTAATTGTTAATTATATTAATCCAATCTCCGCCCAGGTGTCGCTTCTTCCTCGGGGAACTGCTTCTAGAGATTTCTACCAAAGAGATTGGTTAATATGCTGCTTGCGAGGGAGGGCCCAAATCATCATCTTCACCATCTATAATTAGCTCCATTTGGAACCGTACCCGAAATCGGAGAAGCCATACTTACGCCTGAGTGCCATGTTATCTGGCGCCCCAGACTTGATCATTTAGGGTGCGCTGTTGCTAATGACGGTTGGGCTCCAGTAGTCCAACCTGCTGACATAGCGAGATTCGCAGAAGCAATAGAACTCGACTAGTACGACTGGGGACCTATGGGCCCAAATTGTGACCTGGGTCCAGACTCTAAAAACATGCATGCATGCGTGAGTGCCATGTTATCTGGCGCCCCAGACCTGGCATCTAGGGTGCGCTGTTGCTAATGACGGTTGGGCTCCAGTAGTCCAACCTGCTGTCACAGCGGGATTCGCAGAAGCAATAGAACTCGACTAGTGCCACTGGGGACCTATGGGCCCAAATTGTGACCTGGGTCCAGACTCTAAGAACATGCATACATAGTAGCACGCCTGACACATTGCGTCAATGGTGAGCTTGCCTCAGCTTGTCCACTATCAGTTGTAGCCACTGTAGGCTGACATCGAAGACATTCAATGAACAAAATTCACCCGGAAACAGTATCAACAATGTAAGAAAATCCATGTGGTCGTTTGCATTGGGGATCGGGGAAGTACCAATGGGCCTAGATCTGTCGCCAATCTTAGATAGAAGAGGCATCTTAAGAAGACCTCTGCTAGGCTAAATTTTTCCCTAATATTGACCTTCCGTTACGTGGTTTGATTCCCTTCCTACTACCGTTTCGGCGCCATCCGGGCACCAAAACGTTTCAGTACCAAACAAAACACCGTTCCTGTTAAAGCTGATATGTAAAGTGTAAACAATGCTTACAGTCTATGAACAAACCAAAAAAATACCAAACCAAACACCGCACCACCGTTCCTGCTAAAGTTGATAAGTAAAGTGTAAACAATGCTTACAGTCTCACAACAAACCAAAAAATCACCATGATTATGTCAAACCTAACAGTAATGACTCAAAGAAAAGTCGAATCCCCCATTGGCGCATCTCAAACGCATTTCGAATACCGATTACACGTAGTAGAAAGCAATAGGCAAACTGTAAAGCGTTGATTAGAAGGTGTCACGACCGCGCCGCTAGCCCGAGGAGACGCGCCAGTTTCGGGCATCTCTGTAATTTGACAACATTTCAATCACCCTAACCACATTCTCAATTCGAATGCTTTAATTTACAGGATATAAGCTGAAATCTACTGCTCAATTACGGTGTTTAGCGTTTGACAAGTGTTATGTGATAATTGGAAAGGTTCTTATTAGACAGATTTCTTCAGAAATAGTTCTTATGGCAATAGTAACATTAGTTCGAATTTAATTAGTAAAAAGTTAGTGAGTTAGGAAATTATAACCTTTCTTATACACTCAGCCAGTGTGGGCCATGACCACCTGCGTAATTTACCCGGCAAAATAAGAAAAAAAACTCAAGTGTAGGATTTGAACCAACAATATTCCGAATCATAACCTCTACATCACTTGTGCTGACCGTGATTATGCTGATTATGCACCCGCAGCTTGTAAAGAGTAAATCGGAAACCCCAGGGATTAATTTTTTTTTTTAAAGGCGACTTTCTCATGAAATGTCGATCAAAAACCATTTTTTTTTAGAGACAAAGAGTAGAAAAAGTAAACAAATGCTCCTATACAAATAGGACACCCCAATTACGCATTATTTATACAACGTCGACTTTATCATGAAAGAGCGATCATATAGCAAAAAATTAGAAGTAGGAGTAATATTCCTCTAGAGCCGGCCGCCATAACAAGTTGAATCCAGCGGACCAGAGCAGGTTCCAAGCTGCAGATAACTTGGTCGTGTGCACAGTGCCGGTAGGGAAACATAGTAGGACTTGTCCTGGTCACCTCCGAAGTAATCGTGTGACTTCACTGCGTTTCCCAAGTCGTTCGGAATCCACTATAATCAGGAGGTCCACTGTCCTATGGGCTGGCATAGGACAGTCAAGTAGGGGTCGCTCTATGGGTCCAAATATGAGGCCTAAGTCGTTATTAACCCGAAGAACACTACTACTACTACTCATATTCCTCTACATTTTGATAGATAAATAAATAAAGAATTTTTTTGTTCTATTACTAAGCCAACCTAGCGGAGTTAGGGCTATAAAGCCCTGTCTTACACTCAACTAGGAATGCCCGGGACCGCCTGCTTTACATGCCCTCCGAAGCATGGCCAGAAAATGTAGGAAGTGTAGGACTCGAACCAACAACCTTTCAGGTGAAAGTCAGAGTCCGTACCACTACTCTACATGTCCTGACATAGATAGTATGCAGCCATCGCTTACACCGTTTGGCCACAGTTTTTGGGACGCATAAAAAAAAATTCAAGGAAAAGCTCGGTCCTCGCCTTCAAAACTCGTAGCCAAACGGTGTTAGTATGTGTGTATCTTAATGTAAACGAGCATTTCTTCTTCTCTAATTTTCGGCCCTACGATCAATATTTCATAAAAATAAATAAATAAAATAAATAAATATTGACTTTTTTTGGTTCTATTACTAGGCCAACCTAGCGAAGTTAGGGCTATAAAACCCTCTCTTACACTCAACTAGAAACACCCAGGGCCGCCCTCCAAAGCATGGCCAGAAAATGTAGCAAGTGTGGGACTCGAACCAACAACATTTCGGGTGCATTCGGAGTCAGTACCACTACTCTACGCATCCTGACGACTTTGTAAAAAAAAAAAAAAACACCGTAGTGGGGTTGTCCAATTTCCTATAATCCCTATTTCTAATGCTTATTTTTTTTAATTATGAGAGGGGTTGGACCATCATCGTTCCCCTTAATAAATCATCAGGCGACACTGTACACGTTAATTCACTTAAATTCACTTTCTCCCTATATGTCGATACTTCCCGGATAAGGAAGTCTACGGTATATTGGGAAAAATGTAACATACAGTATGGTTACCTATCTATTTTCAATTAAACTAACGTTGATATGTACAGTGTGGTGTAAGAGAAGGCCATAGGCCCTAATCGCTGTATCTACGAGTACATTTTTTCTTCAATGAAGACTTTACTACAATATTAATGGCATAATTTGATTTATTACGTTTAGGGCGGATTGCTTCTTCAAACCACGCATTTATATGCCACAGTAGTCATTCCGAAATGTTTCCTGCTGCTAACTTTTTGATGAAGGGGGGGGGGGTGTATATTAGCTTACATGGGTAACCGAAATTAGCGGAACAAGAAAAATATGGATGCTCTCATTTCGGCTACAACGCAAGTAAGCTTTGTCACTCTTATATGCCGTATACAGTGCCAGATTAACCCCTGTAGAGGCCGTGGGCACAAGATTTGTGGGGGCCGTGGGTACATAAATCGGTTTACCAACATTCCAGCAATAATTTAATTTCCCGCCAATTTCAAAACTTTGTTGGGAAATGGTTATCTCGTTCGTGGGGTCGGAATTTTAGGAATTTTTGCGGGGGTCGTGGGTTTGTGCCCCAAGTGCCCATGGTTTATAACCACATAGGCTGATGCTACAATCAATTGAACAACTTACATAGGTACATAACATCAAGACCCCCTTCCCCACCGAAGTGTTGTTGTTGTTCTTTCCAAAGCCTGCTTTCAGCATTTCTCGCCACCCACGTAGACTGACTGGTATAGTCTCAGCGCGTTAGCATGTCCCACCATGTTCCTCTGCCAACACCGTGCACACTACCAAGTTTGCCGCAGTTTGAAACATGATCTGCTCTCATGGAATCAAACCTTCCCTACCGAAGTGCAATTCAGCATCTGTGACAGTATCGGAGATTTACTCAGTGTATATATATCATTGCACTATAAAACCATAAAACCACACAAACTATGTAGCCTTAACCCCGTAACGTCATAAATTAATAATAATACCACGTCCTATAGCAGCTCTTTTTATTAATAAATTCACCGTCATTAGAGCACTGTGCATGTACTAGAATGATTGCATCGTACTTTTATGTCCAATTTATTATGAAAGGTATGTCCATTGCTCATCGTTGGCATCCATAATATACCAGGTATTTGCTTCTTCAAACGCATAATTAATTTATATAAGTAACTACAGTACATACTGCACTTCAATATAGGCACACTCGTGATTTACATCTTAGGCGGGGTTTCCACATACGTCAATCGTCAATGAGAAATATGAAATTGAAGGACATTTCAATTTTACTCTATGCCATTGTTAAAATTGATCAATGATCATAGAGTAAAAATCACGCGCTGCAATCAATAACAAACTAAAATGGCGTCACGGAATATGTTAAGTACAAAAATTTTAATAGATTGTTTATAAAACAGTTTTCAACAGATCGGTGAAGGTCGATCTTACTTCGGATCTCCTACTATTATTGGCTTTTATTAAAAATAATAAGTGTACGAAGAAAACAAATACAAACAAAATTTCAAAAAACAAATGCAAACAAATTTCAAAAATTTGGCGCATACGTTTCAATAGACGAAAAGTGTCAATAGTTGAAAAAACATGTGGAAACACCGCCATCAATGAAAAATTGAAATGTCCTTCAATTTCATATTTCTCATTGACGATTGACGTATATGGAAACACCGCCTTACACCGGAGCAATTGCAATTACCCAATGAAATATACTACAATAGAAAACGTCTGAAATTTACATCTTACGTTTAGCATATGAATCGCTGATTAAACGAATCCTTTTGTCACAGATGTAGCACACACGAAATTTAGGCCTCGTGAGTAAAGGAGGCTCATATCTTGACTCGTCCCCATACTTGCCTCTTGATAGTTTGGTTTGGGGGCAAATAAATAATGAAATTAACAGAAATATATATTTAAATTTAAATATTGAAGACCCAATTATCATGAAATATGAGTAAAAAATAATTTTTCTGCAGAACCTTTCTATCGATGCTTTCATACTTCAGGTACGTTTTAAGTGTTAAATAGAGTAACAAAACCGAACATGTTGCTTTCCCAAAAAAGATATTGTTGTGAACCAAAAATTATTTTTTGGAGAAAAAATAAGATGCACCAATACAATAGCGTAGCTTATCCTGCCACTCTTGAGGTATTGTCTCGTATTATATTAGTCGGCTCCTTCTTGACAATGCAATCGTCCCATCCATCAATTCAGTGCTATGGAATAGGGAAAGTCGAGGCAATTTAACCCTGGACAATTATTTACCATGAAACTATTCTCATTATATATTTCGTTACCGATAAATAGGAGAGCATATGTAAGGGATCATTCGTACCAGTTCCTCAGTCTTCTTCTTGAGTTGCAATCTATGGACTGGTTTGCAGCGAATGTTGTAGTCTTCTTCTCCACTCTTGTCTGTCTTTTGCGGTCCATTTCAGTCCTTAGTAAGTGTCGCACCCTAGACCCTTCATGACATCATCTAAGTAGTACTCCTTCCTCTGTCGTCCTCTTGAGTTGGTGCCTTCAATCATACCCTCAATAATGTTCTTGAGGAGCCCTTCGTGTCTCAGAATATGCCCCATCCATTTGCCTCTTCTTGTTGAAATGGTGGCCATAATAGTTCTTTTTCCGTTTATTCTATGGAGCACTTTTTCGTTGGTTATGTGGTTTATCCAAAATTCTTCTGTAGCACCACAACTCAAAGGCTTCCAGTTTTTTTTTCAGGTTCGTAAATGCACCATGATTCACTTCTTCAGGAATAGACCATACAATAGAAATGTCAATACCATGGGTGGTCATGGGTACCCAAAATCTATGTCAACTGGATAAAAGTGGTAACACTATCTCTCGCAGATTAGGACCGGTCTCTAACCAATATAATGGCCAAGGTTGCCCAGCCCAGCTCCCATCAAGTCACACTAAATTCGCTAATCCTAATCAATTACTTCCATGCAATTAGCCTAATCTCAACTCTTACTTTTGGCACCAACTGTTATTCATAAGATGCAATAACAAATATCTCCCATTTTGTAAGCCGTGCCCAGAAATGCATTAATATTATTGGCCTATGTTTAAAGAACCGGTCCGAATGAACCCGCACATGCTTTTCTATTTATCAATTAATAGGTAGATAATATTTATTTATTTTATTTTTTAATATGGGTAATTCCATAATAAATAATTTTCCTATGGTTAAATTTTTGATATCTCGACATCCTCTATCCCAAAGCACTGAATTGTTCAATGGCATTACATATTCTAGAACGGGCAGACCAATACATTACAACACAGTAATAATGGTAAGCAATCAATTGGAGTTTGAATTTTTCATAATTTCTTCAAAAAAATTATTTTTTGCACAAAAACCGAATCTTTGTTTGGGAAAGCAACCAGTTCAGTTTTGTTACTCTATTTAACACCTAAAACATACCTGAAGGTATAAAAATTATTTTTTAGCCATTTCTCATGAAAATTGAGTATTTTTTTATTTTTGTACCCCCAGAATCAAACTATCGAGGAGCAAGCAATCCACCGCGTTTTTTTAACATTAATAACGACAGCAATATATGTGAATTTAAAAGAAATCATTGGAGCCGTTCTTGAGAACTATTTTTTAACACTTTTTTTTGAGTTTTTTTTTAGGATTAAACCCCCCAAATTGAGTTAGCCCAAAATAAAAATAAAATGAAAGGAAAAAAGAGAAGAAAAAGAGATATGTTCAAGCATATGCAACCATTGGACATGTTGCTGACCACAACATCCTAGACCCTTATTGGGCTGCCGTGCCACGGTACGTTCTTTTCCTTTTTATATGCAACCATCTAATCAGTATTGACGTAATCCTGCTCGTGGGTAATTTTCCCGAAATTTCGCGCCTATTCCATTTAAAGTTTTGTCTACAGCAACAACAGAGACCTTGCGGCTAACACTAGAACTGTCGTAGTCAGAATGGCGTAGAGGTAACGACTCGGACTATCATCCAGAAGGTGACTGGTTCGAGTCCCACCCGAATGCCAAAATTTTCTAGTGGTACAATTATTTATCTTCTGACTACCATGCTTCGGAGGGCATGTAAAGCCGGCGGTCCCGGCAGTCTTCCCTGACTGTCGATAGGTTAAACAGGAGGCTGTTGATGCAACCTGAAAACTCCTGTACCACGGGTAGTACCACCCCGACACGAATTTACTTTTTACTAGAACTGTCATAGCGAGGTCCCGACCCGACCCATAACAGAGCCAGAGACTTTTATTTCACGTCAGGTGCTGTCCGTCAAGTAATTAGCCACAGTTTGGGCAACAGGCCGCGGGCTTCGCGTCAGAGTTTGTGTTTCAGAAGTAGGCCTGCTCGCCTGTTACGTGGTTGTAGGTGCTGTCAGAGCCTGCTTGTTCCGCATCTTTACGTCTGCCCGGTCTACGTGTCTTCTACTCATCAGAAAAATGAAACCAGGAACAAACTCCACTGGGCAATCAAATGGAAATTCTGACTAATTTATCCCGACATAACTTGTTTCGATTAATTGATTTGGCAGTTTTTTTTTTCTTTAATTTTGGGACATACGGTATTTCGTATGCGCACTTATGTGGCCAATGGTGAGCCTTCTGAGTTCTTTTAAGTGTGGGACTCGAACGAACAACCTTTCGGGTGAAAGTCGGAGTCAGTCTGTACCACTACTCTACATGTCCTGGCCATGGACATAGCAATTTAGGGTACCTTCACAGAATTCCAAATGGAAAGCAATACATAGTGCATTGTGAGACTACTCATTTTCTGTAACAAACACGATATTTATCGTATTTCAGGTGGTCTGCGTACATATCAAAGAACCGGTCCGAGTTTACTCGAACATGCTTTCCAATTTATCAAGTAGTAGCTAGAGAAAATGAGTAATTTCATGGTAAATAATTTTCCTATAGTTACATTTCGGGCACCTCGGGGGGGGGGGGGGGGGGTTGTCCACGGGAAAGCAACCTGTCCGGCTTCGTTACTCAATTTAACACCTAAAACATGCCTGAAGGTAGAAATCATCGATGGAAAGGTTTCACAGAAAAATTATTTTTTAGTCATTTTTCATTAAAATTTAGTTATTTTTATTTTTTTTACGCCCAAAGCAAACTATCAAGGGGCAAGCGACCCCCCGCATTTTGTCAACATTAATAACGACTACAATATATGTGAATTTAAAAGAAATCGTGGGAGCCATTTTGGATAAATAATTTTTTTAGACGTTTTTTTGGAGTTTTTTGAAAATAAAACCCCCCCAAACTGAGATAGCCCAAAATAAAAAAAATGGTCCCGAGTTATGATTTTTGTGAACCTACATGCCGAATTTCATCAAAATCGACCGAGTAGTTTGCCCGGAAATCGACGCACAGACAGACAGAGCGACAGAGCGTCAGACAGACATTTCGTAAAAACCACTTTTTTGGGTTCCTGGGACCTTAAAACGTGTAAATCCGTTGAAATCTCGGAATCGAAAATTTCGAACATCACAAAGCTTCCCTTATACGACGTATAAATTGGAAAGCAATAACACAAAGTCACCGGCGTGACGATCATGTATGTAACGGGGAGAGAGTAAACAGCTACATAGTAATGAGAAGAAGGTATAGGTGTAATTGAATATATTAGGCCCCCAGGGGGATTTGAACTTATGATACCCGAGCAAGATAAAACGATATGGCACGTAGTATGGTAGGCACACATGCGTGTATATTATGGGAGCCAGATAGCAGAAGCCAAAGAAGTTCACCTTTCGCTACAAGTTTGACAATTGAATCTACAAATGTGTAGGCTTTCTCCCTTCATTTCTAATATTGCAAGATAGGACCAACAAGACTACAAGTCGACCTAATGTTTTTTTTTTTTAATCCCTGAAATACTCCAAAATAAAATAGTCTGTAAACCCATTACTTTTACGCATTGAAAAGTTGAGAATTAAATAAATGTAGTCCGGTAACATGAACATGTCTTCTTCTGTCAATTATAAGCTTTACTACTAAAACCTCACTGTTTTGGGCCTATTTTTCTAAAATCACCCCCCCCCCCTCACTGGGGAAATGCAATATTGTTTCTATACAATCTAAACCATCGCAATGATAACATTACGATTTAGTCCGCATTAAGGCACTATATACCCGGGTATTGTCATCCGCCATGTTGTATCCCATATTTCCTATATGGTAAGTATTGAAAGAAAAGTAAAAAATTGAAAAAAATTGAAAAAAACTAATACACGTTTTAGTAATTTTTTATTATACACTTGCCTACTTGGAAGCACGTTTTTTTTAAATAAAAATAAATAAACAACGATAAATTTCAAAAAATAAATAGGTAAACACCCAATGCTTGGCTTATACACAAGACTTATAATGGATACAACATGGCGGATGACAATACCTGTCTAATATAGAGCCCTAGTCCGCATATCCGCAAAATATCATCTACTGTACATACAACAAAGCTAAATCCGCCAATAAATTGACGTTTGATGTGCCTATACTATCATAGTATACGAGTAACACCATATCCTCTAAAGAATACAATAGATACAAATGAGTTCGCAAGAAAAGAAATGTACACTAGATAGGATCACAGTCGCCATAGCCACCCCCAAAAAAAAATCCTGGCAACGGCCTTGGAAAGAACAATACAATTCGTATCATATATTGTACGTATTTCATAGTACGAAAAATCGCTATTCACCGCATTATGAATACCCCTACGATGCCAATTCTATAATTGGCAAACATGTACCAAGATATGATACCGCCGTAATACTCTTGTCGGCAACTAACATTGGCCACTCCGCATCAGGAAATGTCTTCGGCTAATTAATCGGTGAAATCTTTCATGAAAAGGTTATACCACACACAATTTTACGGTTTTACGTACTTTTATCGACTTGGACTTGGTAAATAAAGATGCTCGATATGCATGACAACCCGTCTGAAGAACCACTATACTATGGGTTCCCAAACTGTAGTCCATGGACCACCGTGGTCCATGGACATATATCAGGTGGTCCACGGGCCAAAGTAAGAAATAAGAAAATAAAACAGCTGAGTTATTGGAAATTTGAAATAAAATACAGTAAGTCTTGGCACTGAACTACAAAATCCACCCGATACCAGTTCTAAACATTTAATCAAATATTAGCACGTAATCTTAGGCGTAAGCTACTTAACCTTGGTCCTAGAATTGAATGATTTTCCTATCACAGGCATGGGGGTCCACGGAAAATCATAAAATAATCTAGTGGTCCACGGGCACTCTTGCGACGATTACCAACATCAAAAAATAAAAATTTCTGAAATTTGCTTTTCATTTATTATAAACAATTGAATTAATACCATCTCGTGACATGGTATTATATTAACCCCTGTATCAAAATAGCCATGATCAGGCTGCAGGTAAACAATATTAACTACCACAGATTCCCTAACTAGATGAAGCCACCCATGTTTAACCTATGCTTCAGTCTATGATTCACCCGTCCAGAAGAGGCAATTTACTGCATTAATATAAGAAGATGAATTGATGAATCACACGTTAATCAGGTAACACACCTCAATTAATTGACAGGCTAGCGTGAACTGCTATCAGTCCAGGTGCCAAATTATCCCTATCACTTCAGACAACGTTTGTTGATAGGTTTGCGCAATACTTACCGCCGAAAAGATCAATCTTCATATAACACCCGATTCCCCTTCGGATATAATTTCCCATTGTGTAACACCGTCATGTCAATAATGCGTTTATAAACGAAAATTAAATTGGAACCCTTTCAACCCGTGAATGGTGATAAGTTTTTGTACGTTTTAATTTTTTTCCCTAGCTGTAGAGTTTAGTATAATTTTCCAACCCATTAGCGAGCTTACTATGTCGTTTAGTATTAAGCTTACACCAGGGGTTCCCAAACTGTGGTCCATGGACCTCTGGTGGTCCACAGACACATATCAAGTGGTCCACAGGCCACAAGTAAGGAATAAGAAAATAAAACTACTGAGTTATTGAAATTTGAAATAAAATACAGTAAGTCTTGGCACAAACTATAAAATCCGACCGATACCAGTCCTGAACATTCAATCAAATATTAGCACATAATTTTGGGCACAAACTACTTCGCTTTGGTCGTAGTATTTAACGAGTTTCCTGTCATAGCCATGGTGGTCCACTCAGGTCCACGGAAAATGTAAAATAATCTAGTAGTCCACGGACAAAAAAGGTTGGTAACCGCTGCCTTAGACCATATAATACTCGAGACACGGCATTCTAGATGCACTGCATGAGAAAGTTGGGGCACCAACATAAATGACGTCAACCGCTGGCAAAAAATTTGTTTTTTCCTCAACAGCAGAGACTTTGTTGCTCGGTAACCTAGTGACTACTTTATTTATGAAAAAATAACGGACTTCCTGATCGTGAAATGTTTCTATTTGAATATTAAATAAGCTTCACAAAAGTTAAAAAAATGTTCTCTCACTCCAATTAATTAATTAACTAATTAAAACTTGAAAAAAATAGGTTCGCGTCTCTAAAAGCAGCTGCTTTATGCACTTTTGCCAGAGTGTGACGTCATTTTATGTTGGTCCCTCGGAAATTCTAACATTGCATTTCTAGAGTATTATATTCTTAACCTATTCCTGGGGTTAAAAATGTAAACGAAACCATTTTTAATAGCAGTTTCCGGGCCCCCGCGAACATTCGAAGCTTGTTTCGTTTGCTTCCATTTTTAATGTTATTAATTAATTAAATCGGGTGCATCTAAACATGACATGATTATGTTTGGCGTATTCCTGGGGTTTGTCTATGGTGACAATGTGGAGGCTTTTAAGGAGTTCCCGCTTTGCCTCTTTGGGGAGCTTTTTGTGGAGTTAATTCGGAACAGTATGTGCGTTCCATTGCCTATTGGCGTTCAGAACCGATGCCTCATAACAGATTCGCTGCGAATTGATAGCCAAAATTTTCTGGAGAGACACTGTGGACTGTGGTCCCATGTAGACCGTAACTATAACGCGTTTCAACGGTATTTCGAGACAATTCTGACCCATTCTAACCCTCCAGACTTTTTAAAACTGCTATGGGACTTAAATGTCCCGTAAGGGCTGTGAAAGGGATAGATGGTCATAAAGAAAACGCTGTGACGCGGTAACCCATAAAGGTTTAAGTCACGTCTTACCTTTCCTTATCACTAATTCTAAAACTGACCGGTGCAAAGTTATCGCCTACCATTTTGGCTCTTTCATCATTGCTTAGCCACTTGCTCCGTTGATTCTTTTCAATAGTGGTCCTGTCCATATTGGGCACTTTTTACGATTTCCCCCCTGACAGTCAATTTGTCAAATTGTTCTCACCTATTCGTATCACGTAAAATCGTCCACTTAACAAACTTGGAGCAAAGGCTTCACAATAAGGTTTTGTTAATTGTTTTAATGAGTACTTAATAAAGATGGTTCTATACTTAGCTACGGAACAAATGGCACTGAATAGGTTATGAATACCTTTTTTCTATACCTGTTACTGTTGAAAAATATGGAGAACACAATGAGTGCATTCAAAATATGGGGTATACAGATCGTTGTCCCTAACGCTGCGATCCTTGGGCGAATGGATATAGAAGCCGAGTTGCTGCAGACGGAGAAGAAAACGAAAAGAACGAAAAGTATCACCTTCTGAAAGTAATAATCAAAGGGAAGATAGAAGGACAGAGGGCTCCCGACAGAAGAATATCCTCGTTGGAAAACCTGATGAGGCAGTGGTTTAGCAAGAGCACGACGTCCATTTTCAGAGCAGCAGCCTCCAAGGTCCAAATTGCCACGATGAACTTCGATAGAAGAGACATTTAATCATGAATTCCAGCGATGATTTTAATTGGAACCAGGACGGGCCTACCTGCCAAATGGAGGTGTGTTCCCAGGCTGACGTTTGAGACACGCTCAATTTCAGCATAAAGATTCACGATACATCACGAACGTGGTACCCGTTTTTTACAATAGGTTTTCTCCGAAATCTGGAAAATTCGTGTGTTGCGACTCATTCAAGGAAGTCAGGCCAATATTGGCACAAGTTCTGACAGTTTTAGTGGTTAGTCGTGACTTACTGTATTATTGAATGACGAAAATGTCTGGGCGTGGCTGTACGGGGGGGCTTTCAGCATTATTTAACTGTTTAATGGGTGAAACACGAAACTGGCTCATTACTAGAGTTCAGAGATCTTGCCAGTGTCCATTATGGGGGAGAATATCAGCTAATTGCAGACAAATGTTGACATTTCTAAGGGGATTTTCATATTATCTGCACGCATGCCCTTATGCAACTACAAAAATAATTTACATCAAATGGAGCGTGGGTTAACCGTCAAAAATTCGAAATTTGTTTTATCACTTAAATATTATCTGAATGATATTAAATTAGACTTACAACAGACTTACTAAATTGGGGGGGGGGGCAGCTACCTAATCCTAATGCGCCCTTGATTATGACACATCTCTATAATTGGGAGAGTCTAGGTATGTAAAGAAAACCTTAATAAAGAATAAATAAATAAATATATAAAAAATAAATAAAAATATAATAATATAAATAATATATATAATAATATATATATAATATATATAAATAATATATAATAATAATATAAAAATAAAATAAATAAAAATAAAATAAGAATAAAAGTATTCTTCCGCCCATGAAGGAGTGTAAAGTGTTACAAATTTAACAAGTTATAATTTCACATGCACAGCATGGTTGCCATTTTCCTATAGAACCCTACCATTACCTATAGGCGTTTACAGCCGCAATATCACAGCTATAGCCACGCTAATTCTATTGATAACACGTAGTAATTTCGAGTCATTTCAATTTGGGGCCATGAAGACATTTGGCAACCTGTTGGCACCAATTTCAACACATTTTTTCATTCATTGGAATAGATTATAAGACGGATATGTGTTAAATAGCTTTTAATTAGCAAGGTAATAAAACATGTAAACATACTATTGTACGCATATGATTTAAATAATTTACTAGAGCCGCCCGCGTGCGGTATGTTTGCCTACATTTTATGCCAAGCCATTAAAATAAATGTTTCTACGCTGCGAATAATTAATCGTATGCAAGCCTACCTAATGGATTTTTCTTTCATTAATGTACAATTAAAAATTGTTTGTTTTTCCAATGCATTTCTGCTTTTAAGCAACATTGTCAGCTTGGCTGGTGGAGTGAGTATAAAAGAACCGGTCCGAGTTCACTCGAACATGCTTTCCAATTTATCAAAATTATTAGATAGAGAAAATTAGTAATTTTATGGCAAATATTTTTCCTATGGTTAAATTTCCGATATCTCGGGGGGGGGGGGGGCGGTTGTCCACCTGACGTCACTGGAAGTGAGGTAAATTCTCGATAGGTCAAACAAACACATTAATTACCACACAGCAATAATGGCAGGGCATGCAATGCATTTGAGCGCGAATTTTCTATCATTTTTTTCAAAAAATAATTTTTTGGGCAAAACCAAATATTTTTTTGGGAAAGCAACCTATCCGGTTTCGTTACTCAATTTAACACCTAAAACATGCTTGAAGGTAGAAATCATCGATAGAAAGGTTTCGCATTTTTTAGTCATTTTTTCATTAAAATTTAGTTATTTTTATTTTTTTACCCCCAGAAGCAAACTATCAAGGGGCAAGCGACCCCCGCATTTTGTCAACATTAATAACGACTACAATCTACGAGAATTTAAAAGAAATCGTTGGAGCCGTTTTTGAGAAATAATTTTTTTAGACGTTTTTTTGGAGTTTTTTGAAAATAAAACCCCCCCAAATTGAGTTAGCCCAAAAAAAAAATGGTCCCGAGGTATGATTTTTGTGAACCTACATGCCAAATTTCACTCAAATCCACTGAGTAGTTTGCCCGGAAATCGACGAACAGACAGACCGATAGACCGACAGACCGACCGACAGACAGACATTTTGTAAAAACCACTTTTTTGGGTTCCTGGGACCTCAAAACGTGTAAATCCGTTGAAATCTCGGAATCGAAAATTTCGACCATCACAAAGCTTTCCTTATACTACGTATAAATTGGAAAGCAATAATTTCTGAGATCCTGTTGGTATTGGACAAGGGACCATAGAGCCTAGGTTCATAAAATGTCCTCCAGGAAATTATTATGTACGTCTTATGCAGACGTTGTTCCATACTTACAAATATTTGAGCGGATGTACGAATGTCTTACCTGTAACAAAATATTTAGTTCATTTAGTTAAGAAACGAATGGAGGAGAAAAACATTATAAGTGTTCAACATTATATTCATGGGAAATATGTACAGTAGTAAATATGTGGAGTATCGGACAAAAGTGGTAGGACGTTGGGCAAGCTGTTTTAGACAGTCCCTGGGCAACCTCGATGTCCAGTGAGCTCCCGATAGCAGTCTTTTGCCAGGTTGGATTTGGCTGTATACCCTTAAGCCAATAAAAATAAATAAATAAATAAAAAATGTATAGTAGACATTTATTTAGAGGAATTATTCGTGAGAAAAAGTTGTACCACTTTGTTATCCAGCATTTACATATCACCAATTGGACACAGTTTTGTTGGAACACCTTCCATGCATAAAAAAATGACAGTGTTAGTGTCTGAAGAAAGAAGTTCAATAACAGTGGCCAATCAAGGTAGGGGGCTAACTGCCCCCCCCCCCCAAAAAAAAATTTGGTAAATCTATTGTAAATTAAGTTATTACGCTCTAATTTAATCGATCCTATACATGTTTTTCCTATTTTGACCCTCAGCTACCCCCCCCCCCCAAAATGGGCTGGATCCGTCCCTGTGGCCAATGGGGTTACCAATAACATCCAAATGCACAGATCTACTTTTTCTAACATTGCATTGTTATCATTTAGTTAGAAGTACAATGTACCTATTTAACTTTGTGGAAAACCTCAAAGGCAGGGAAATTATAGAATTTGGTGCAGTGGTCGGCATACCGCCCCGGCAAGGGGGAGAATCGGTTTCGAATCGATTTGCCGTGTTTTTTTCCCTATCTTTTTTCTCTAAGACTACGAGTATTGGAAAGAAAGATAGTAAGGAGAATCTAAGGACTCCTACGCGAAGAGGGAAAGTGGCGAAGAAGAACCAACGCCGAAATACTCAACGGAGAAGACATAGTCCGGTTGATAAAATCGCAACGCCTAAAATGGCTGGGACACGTCGTAAGAATGTCAGACGACCGCCGACCAATATATACAAAGCAAGCATGACAGAACGTCCTAGAAAACGCTAGAAGGATGAGTTGGAAACTGACCTTCGCGAGTTGGGAGTCCATAGATGGTGGAGCGCCGTACAAAACCGAGTTGACTGTAGAAGTGTTATGGAACAAGCCAAAGCTCATCAAGGGCTGTACAGCCAGAATAAGAAGTTTGTTTCTCATATTTATATTAATAATAATAATAATAATAATAATAATAATAATAATAATAATAATCCGTGTATTTATATAAAAAAAAACATTACAAACTTTACTAAACCGGTGCCAAAAAGACGCGTTGGGATCACCACATTCGCACAAATATTCTTTCAAAAATTTTGCTAAAAGCTTACATCAGGTGGTGGCAAAGGAACGTACAGTAGAACGCACACCAGAAAGTCCCATTTTGGATTTTTTTTTTTTTGTTGAAAATTAATTGGCGCTTTCGGTTTTTTCACAGGTTCGTTTAAAAGTCTGTTAGTTGGCTACATCAGTCAAAACCTACTCAGTCACTTCATGAACAAAAGAAAACTATTTAGGTATACCATTTCCGACAAATTAACTTCATTAGCCGGCACACATTTTCGCTATTTGATTCCGGTTTTAAATTTACATGTCATTCAATTAGGCTTGTAAGGTAGGAAGATTGGGCAATTTTAGAATGACAATTATTTCGTTATTACGCCTGTCTGGGTCCCAATAACTTGGATCAAACAGTGGTCGCCATCTTGCCTATACTTGTATATCAGAAATGCCCTCCTTAAATAATTTTAATTGGGCGACATAATTGCTTGACACCCCCTAGCCAGACTAGCCTTTCACAAAAAGCGAAAAATATTAGAATTTTCAATAATAACATAGAAATATTTTGTTTTTGTTTTCCAACGCATGCTTTCAGCATTTCTGCTTTAAGCAACCCTGTCAGCCTGGCGGAGGGAAGTGAGTCTGTTAATTAACTTGAGGCACCCTAAAGGCATTTGGCGAATATTTCTGTTAAGGTGCCCATTCCATTGACCGGCTAGGGCTATTTCCAAAAACGGTGACGTGGTAGCAGACATTCAAGACTTAGGTGGCGTCTCCACCGACCTCGCATTGCAGAATTGACGGAAATGTTTATTTTCCTCTATGCCATAGTTAAAATTGATCAATGATCATACAGTAAAATCACAAACAAACAAACTAAAATTAAAAAATGGCTTCATGGGATATGTTAATTACAAACATTTTAATAGATTTCTATAAAAAGAAAAACAAACATTTCCGTCAATGTCATTTGCAATCTGCAATGCGAGGTCGGTGGAAACGCTACCTAAGTCTTGAATGTCTGCTACCACGTCACCGTTGTTGGAAATAGCCCTAGCCGGTCAATGGAATGGGCGCCTAAAGTGATATTGCTACAAACGCGGTGTAACCGGTGTACTCCTTCACCTCGGGGAGAAGGGGAGTTGACTGACAGGGTGGACCTCCTGATTATCGTGGATTCCGAACCACTTGGGGAACTTAGTATCACCCAATTGGAGGTAACCAGGACTCGACACGCACATCGACTGACTGGGATAGTCTCAGCACGTTACCATGTCCCATCCCCTGACATAAAAATAAATATAAGAAAAAGTATGCATAAAATACTCGTTTGTAGGATACTGCTTGAAAGCTCCGGGACGTGATGCCTTTAAGAAAAAGAAATTTCTGGACTTTCATAGAAGAACTCTAAAGTCCCATTCAACCACTATTAACTTCTGTCTAATTAGAAATAATTATTCATGAGAGAGGATAAAGCCAAGTGGTTCGGAATCCATTATAATCAGGAGGTCCCCTCCCCACAATGCTTGCAAAAAGTCAAATTTCTCATAAAATATAGATTTCAGAACCATAACTGAGATTTCATAAAGGCGGCTATGGCGGTGTTTCCACATACGTCAATCGTCAATGAGAAATGTGAAATTGAAGGTTTAGCAGACATTAAAGACATACTAAAAATTCTGCTACCACGTCAAAACCATATTTCTCATTGACGATTGACGTATGTGGAAACACTGCCTATTCCACTTGTCAATAATCCGCCATTTGTGCTTCAATAATTGATGAGATTTTGTTTCACTCTATATAAAAACAAAAATTTAATCAATTATTGATGCACAAATGACGGAATATTGACAAGTGGAATAGCCACCAAAGTAGATATTTTTTTCTTCTCACAAACAAGAGCTTATTGCGAATTAGATGGTCATCTCTAATTTCCGCAAACCAGTTAAGCCTCAAGATACCGCAGGTGTCATGTCCGCTAACGATTTTGTGATCAGATTACGCCGTAGGTACCGGGTGGCGTGTACTTAGTACCTTCTGCGGGCGTTACATCATTGTTCGTTCCAAATGAGGAGCTGATACCGTTCTGTTTCCTGTATTCGCACAACTGGATGCCCTGTCTTCTCTAGTGGCATTTACGATATTTGTTCCGTACGCACTAATTATATCATTGGATGCATATATCAGATGGATACATCAACTGGATGCCCTGTCTTCTCTAGTGGCATTTACGATATTTGTTCCGTACGCACTAATTATATCATTGGATGCATATATCAGATGGATACATCAACTGGATGCCCTGTCTTCTCTAGTGGCATTTACGATATTTGTTCCGTACGCACTAATTATATCATTGATAACCTCACATAATCTATGCACAGAACAAAATCGGGTTTTTGTGTATTTATTATGCCAATTTTAATATTTTATGCCAATTTTATACATTATATACCATTATGTACATATTTATGAAATGAAATCGACTTTATTGACATATCAAAAGGCGAACATGAAGCAGCAACATGGTTTCTGTATCGAGTCACCTTAGGTGATAAGAGGGAATAAAAACAACAAAATGAAGTTATCCATGAAATGAAAAAATTACCACTAGATAATATCTTTTAAAATCTATATGCCGAATTTCATCAACGTGCTTACTATTGCCAAGATGATCGCAAATCTTCAAGAGGCATTTGAAGAAGAAAAGACACAAAAAATTACCAACCTTTCTCTATAAAAATTCTCTTTATAGTTCAATACGTTCTCAGGCTCCTGGAGCAGGTTATGCGATAAAAACATAAGACAATATTTAAAGAGCAGGCGAAAGATGTCGCACATAGTAACATGTGTGTGGGTAGCGCGATGAAATTTATTACAGGTCCGAGCCCTGGACAGTTACCGACCATAAATCATTTACAAGTGCTCGTGTAGGTGCTAGGGGGTCAGTTTACTGCAAATAACTTTGCCCTAAGTGAAAGTGTGAAAGTTTTACTATGCAAACAAATAGCAAGTACACTGTAACCTACTTTGAAGACGACCAGGGTTCGAATCCCCCCTAATGCAATGGATTTTAAACAATTACAGTTATTGGCCATAAATCGTTCACACATGTTCGTGTAGGTGCTAAGGGGTCACTTTACTGCAAATAACATTGCCCTAGTGTGAATGTTTCGCTATGCAAACATTTAGCAAGTACACCGTAACCTACTTTTAAGACGAACAGGGTTCGAATCCCCCCTAATGCAATAGATTTTAAACAATTACAGTTATTGGCCATAAATCGTTCACACATGTTCGTGTAGGTGCTAAGGGGTCACTTTACTGCAAATAACATTGCCCTAGTGTGAATGTTTCGCTATGCAAACATTTAGCAAGTACACCGTAACCTACTTTGAAGACGACCAGGGTTCGAATCCCCCCTAATGCAATGGATTTTAAACAATTACAGTTATTGACCATAAATCGTTCAGACGTGTTCGTGTAGGTGCTAAGGGGTCACTTTACTGCAAATAACATTGCCCTAGTGTGAATGTTTCGCTATGCAAACATTTAGCAAGTACACCGTAACCTACTTTGAAGACGACCAGGGTTCGAATCCCCCCTAATGCAATAGATTTTAAACAATTACAGTTATTGGCCATAAATCGTTCACACATGTTCGTGTAGGTGCTAAGGGGTCACTTTACTGCAAATAACATTGCCCTAGTGTGAATGTTTCGCTATGCAAACATTTAGCAAGTACACCGTAACCTACTTTGAAGACGACCAGGGTTCGAATCCCCCCTAATGCAATGGATTTTAAACAATTACAGTTATTGACCATAAATCGTTCAGACGTATTCGTGTAGGTGCTAAGGGGTCACTTTACTGCAAATAACTTTGCCCTAGTGTGAAAGTTTTACTATGCAAACAAATAGCAAATACACTGTAACCTACTTTGAAGACGACCAGGGTTCGAATCCCCCCTAATGCAATGGATTTTAAACAATTACAGTTATTGACCATAAATCGTTCAGACGTGTTCGTGTAGGTGCTAAGGGGTCACTTTACTGCAAATAACATTGCCCTATTCGCCCCGTCACATAGTCATCCTCAAGCTACTGCGTCTTTTTTTAGACAAGCCTGCATCACCAGGCTGTCCACCACACCCTCCGATTCTGCCGCTGCTTGGTCGGGGACTGCTTATTCGTTATATTTACAACTAGCCAGCACCATTTCTGGTGGCCTTTTCAATATTCCCCACCTGCGACCCCGCTAGTAGCCTGTAGCTCAGTCTTAATCAACGTCCGTGCCTTATGGTAACGATACCCAAAATTTTACGCACACAACCACTTTACCATCCCTAATCGATTTTATATTAAATCAGAATTACGAGTATATTTATTAGCAATAATAAACCAATAATAACCCAGTAATAAAGTCTTAATAAGGAATAATTTATGTGGACAACATCGCCACTTACAAGTCATCAACCAAAAATACACAAATCTGTCCACATAATACAACCAGAGGCAATCAGATATGCCAACTACCAATTAAGCTAATATTTTTCCCCTGAAAAGCCCTTAACTATTATGATTAACTTGGGTAAACCGTCATATATCGGCACATCAATCAAATGGCCGAAAAAATGTTACACCTACGTGTCCAAATATTGTGTAAATTTTAATGTAAAAATTGGTCCAATTTATGTCGGCGCGTTACAGCTGGCCTCTAGGGCGGCAGACCATCTTGTCGCAACGGTCCTAAAATTCAATGACATGTAGTAACTAGAACGTGTAGTAATTATTGCAGTAGCTAGAGCTGAGGTCGCGAGAATAATTCAGGGGGGTCCCGAAAACTTGAATGAAAGTAAGGAACGTGACAATGTCCATGCTCTGTACGGACACAGAGGTAGCTGCCCCCCCCCCCTCCCCAATTTAGTATATCTATTGTAAGTTAATTTATTACGCTCTAATGGAATCGATACTACACGTGTATATGTGGCTAGTTGTAAGAGTGGGCCGAAAGGCCCTAAATTCGCCCATACGAAAATAAAGACAATTTTCTTTCTTTCTTTTATGTATGCTATATTTTGACCCACAACTCCCCCCCCCCCCTCCCCAAATGGGCTGTATCTCCGTCCATGTGCTAGAGTTCAATATAATTCAATTTAAGAGGGATGGGATAGCCTAGCCGGTCAAAACCTCTTACGTTTTTTCAATGGCTGCTCACATGGGATGAGGATTAAAAATATATATACAGTACAGGTACATATGTATATATTTTTGGCTGGAAGCATATAGGACTCTAGGCCATGCCTTCACAACAACTTACCTCCATGAGCGCAACTTCTCCAGCAAGAAGAAGAGGTGAAGGAGAGAATAGGTATACATCATACATTAAAAAATGCTCAGCATTTTTTGACCTGATATTATTGACAACTCTAGGATTTATACCTCATGAGAAATTTGATTTTTGCACTTATAATGTTTTTCTCCCCTGATCTTAATGTAATATAAACATTAATTTTTATTTCATTTTCAAATTACACTGATGTTTGCCACAGATACCCTTATGTTAATACTCTACGCTACGTATTTTAGTCGCAAAAACTACTTGTAAATAAAGCTAGACAACATGCAACTCTGCTGGAACGTAGTCCAGACATTCAACGTCTATGCTCTTATCTACTACTTTATATTATAATGGTTTGGCAAAGCAGTTTGTTTTCTCATGGCATTACAAAAATTAGGTAACTACTAATACATGTTTATATTTATCGGAAATTGTCATCTAGACGAGAGGTATGTATAGCTGGGTCCATGTGACGAACTTGTTTCATCAATTTGAGTTTAATAATGAATTAATGAATAAATTAAGAAACAGCCGGAGCCCCGAGGGCAAAAGCCTTGTGGATGTACTAAGAAAAAAAGACTTTTTTGCCATCATCAAAGAACTTGCTCAATAATTCGGAAATAACATTTCTTAAATCACGATTAAATGAATAAATCGGTATACCTAAGAAAAAAATTAAGTAAGTACTAAATTGTAAGTATGTAAAAGAACTTATTGTGATGTGATCCAAAGGCCTGGTTTCCCCACATGCACATGTATTGCATATACATATACGTGGTGTGGAATATGTTTTTTGACATTTTGTATTCTTACTGGTTTAATATAATTTACTTTACTTTCATTTTCACAGGAAATATAATAAATAAATAAATATTGACTTTTTGTTCTATTACAAAGCCAACTTAGCGGAGTTATAGGGCAATAAATCCTTCTCTTACACTCAACTAGGAAAGCCCAGGACCATCTGTTTTACATGCCCTCCGAAGCATAGTCAGAAAATGTAGCGAAGAATGGGGACTCGAACTAACAATCTTTTGTATTTACACATTACACACTCGGAGTTTAACCAATTCATATCATATTCAAACTGCTTCATTCCTTCCCCCTTCCCCCCATTATACGCCGGGCGTGTAAAACTTAAATTACAGCCTATATTCGGGCTGGTCCCACAACCTGTTGCTAGTATTAATTCGACGCCTTGAGGAAACACCTTTAGTCATGTAATATTTTCTCAGGCGAAAATTTAAATTTGTTTTCTCAGCATTACCATAACACGGTATTTACCTAAACGTGTAAGCACACGCGCTGAATTTTTTTATTATCTTCGCGTGTTCCACTTTTTTTACTTTCCTTCTTTTTTTTCCTTGTTAAAATCGGTAAGTATGAGTGTAAGCGAGTGTGAATGACTATATTATTGTTTATTACCCCACTACTATGTTAAGCAATTAATTATAAAGAGGGCATGCGCTGCGAAAATTGTTGTTTTTTTTTAATTAACGACGATTTTATTATTATTAGTTATTGCCTTATTACTTTAGCTTGTAGACTAGACAACTGAGTTAAGTATGCTGGTTAGGTTTTTCCAAGTTGCCATCACATCGAATAGTAGTAGTAACTGCGTCACCAATAAATAAGTTAGGTCCAAAGTAGGCCCCGAGATATCATTTTTATTAACCTATTAAATGAATAAATAAATATCGATTTTCTTCCTCTATTACTAAACCAACTACAACCAACTAAAGCCGAAAACTCAGCTGGGAAAGCCCGGGACTGCCTGTTTTGCATGCCCTCCGACGCATGGCCAGAAAATTTAGCAAGTGTGGGACTCGAACCAACAACCTTTCGGGTGAAAGTCTGTACCACTACTCATTTCCGAGTTGCCATCAAATTGAATAGGATCCACCAATAAATAAGTTAGGTCCAGGTCAGTTATTGCACAATCATTCTCTATTAACGTTTAAATTTTTTTTAAATTTATTTATTTATTTATTACTTGTACTAATTTTCACTTGTGCTAATTTTTCACTTGTACTTTTAAAGGGGGGCCCAGCACGGGACTTTTCCTTTGGGCCCCTCCTCCATTTCTTTTTTAATATTGTAAATGTTGTTTTGATTTGATTTAATAATAAATTTGATTTGATTTGATTTGAAAGCAGGCACCGAGATATGATTATTTTTTTAACGTATTACAGACACCGAATTCAATGGATGGCGGGACCGGGCCTGAAGTAAATGATTATCCTACAGTAAAGAGGGAAAACTTTAAAAAAATTAATTAGAATTATAAAGATAACTACTATAAATAAACAAAATTGTCTTCCTCTATATTTCCTAAATAAATAAAAAATAGGTTCCCATTTAAACTGAGTTTTCCTCCTTTACCGCAAGGATATTTAACACCCCAATAAATTCTAATATAAAAGGAAGACATAATAATAAATTTTTTGAACGCCAGACACCATTTTTGTCACACGAGCCATTTTGGTGCGACCAGTCGACCTCCCATAAGTGACCTACTTGAGACATCAATCCAGCCTAAATCAGGCCATCATCCGACCATAAAAACACCTGCGGCTAAGCACTAAATAATGGACATTCCGCTTTTAATTATGTAAATACTCGATGGTTTATGGCTTTATTCATGGTTAATGTATGCCAGTAATGGTGTCCGGACAGTGTGAATTTCTGTGAGAGCCTCGCAGGTTAGGTTATCTAATGTGTCTGAATGATAAACGATTGGGCCTCAAGACGGTGAATTTGATGAAGTTTCGGTTCAGGTTGGGGCAGCTCCTTCCATAGATCGGCAAAGGCAGCCGCCCACTGTTTTCGACTAATGCTAACAAAGTTCTAATAAATATTGTTGTAAGTCCTTCTGGCATTGGTGTCACCGATTTGGAAGCCATTGACATTCCAAATATATCACCCGGGGGAGACCCTCAGACCCCCCTCCTCTATTACATATTTTCGGAAGACCTCCTGGCACTAGTGACACTGATCTGGAAGCCCTTGACATTTCATATTTTTCACCCGGGGGAGACCCCCGGACCGCCCTCCCCAAACGGTGCAACGGTATCAAATATGTCTGAAAGATCCAAGATTGGACCTCAAAGACGATGAAATTGATTAAGTTTAGGCTCAGGTTGCGGCAGCTCATTCTGTTTTCGACTAATAGCAACAAAGTCCTCCTGTGTCACCGATTTGGTAGCCACCGACACTTCAAATTTTTCAACAGGGGAAAACCCCCGAACACTTTGTTTTAAAGAATATGACATAATCATATAAAGTGTAAATAGCCCTTACAAAACCATGATTAGTTTAACAAGTAAGAAGGTTACAGGCACAACATTAATATGCACCCCTTAATAGCAGAGGCGCGCTTCTGTCAGGGGTGGCTGGCCAACCGTGTCGGATGGGTCCATTCAAAAACGTCTGCTATGTCAATGATTATGACGAGTTTTGCAATACCGTGGGATAAAGGTCTGTACACTACTGCATTATACAATGCACTAGGTACCTACCGTGACTGATTCCGCACTTGGCTCTGTGCCTGCATCTCACAGCTCAAGGTAACTGTCTCATCTACCTTCTTATCCTTCTGCGGTGGTAAGCCTGATGGTGCAGGCTTGCCTAGAAAAAGTAGCCATACTGATCTGCAGGCTACAAGCGGCGTCGCAGGTGGCGGATAGTGATAAGGCCAGCAGCGAGCCAGCGAATATAACGCATAAGCAGTCCCTGACTAAGCAGCAGCATAATCGAAGGGTGTGGAGGCAAGTCTGGTGGTGCAGGGCTTGTCTAGAAAAAGTCTCAGTAGGTCTCTGCCTGATGGTGCAGGCTTGCCTAGAAAAAGTAGCCATGCTGATCTGCAGGCTACAATCAGAGTCGCAGGTGGTGGCTAGCTGCGAATATAACGAATAAGCAGTCCCCGACCAAGCAGCGGAATAATCGGAGGTAGCCCGAGGATGACGATGTGACGGGGCGAATAGTTGCCGCCGCAAAATAAACAACCCTTACTAGGGCACTCTTTTGTCCTGGGGTTGGGTCCCGAAGGCGGAGGAACTCAATGAAGAGTCAACGGCATAAGGATGCAGAAGGTAACGGGAAACCACTGCATTACAATTCCCTGTACAGTCAGCATGACTAAGTACATTCGATACTCTACATACATAACTTCCTTTTGCGGATTTCGTTGTCTACGTGTCTTCTATCGATATGATGATCTCTAATCTTCGATAGAAGAGGCATTCAAAGAAGAAGATCCTTTTTTATCCCCTCCTCATCAACTCTTTCATCGTCACCTTCTTCATGGTCACTTTCTTCTCCTTTGTCATCATTGTCTGCATCTCCTTCTTGCACTTCTATATTCCTCTTAATTTTCCCATTTATTGTCTCTTTCTTCTCCTACTTCATCCCCTTCTGCGTCGTCCCCACCAACATCTCCTTAACCACCTTCTTCGTTGTCAATGATTACAGCGCGTTTTCTAATACTGTGTGACCCAATGCACTATACATCTACTGTGACTGATTCCACACTTGACTATGTGGGCTACGTCTCACCTCACCTTCTTTATTTCCTCTTCATATTCTCCTTCATCGTCACCTTCTTCATGGCCCCTTTCTTCCCATTCTTTATCACATTCATCTGCATAATCCACGCTTGCTTCACAAGTTTTTTTTTTTAAAATTGGGGTACAGGTGTTACCTGTGTGCACTTAAGCCTATTGGGCCTATTGTGCCCCTTACAAAAAGTATCTACATCACTTCCTCGAGGCCTATCTTCCTTATGAGAGCCAGGATCTTGAGGGGATTTAGAAGCGGTAGGTCTTTTACATTTAACTCCAAGCTTCCCAAGCAACATATACTGCCTGAACACCCAACGGCCGCGCTATGCGGAGCGCAAAGCAGAAGACCTGCGCACAATAAAGTACCAGGTATAATAGGTTCCATGACGGATGGATCGGTTAGGTGTGTGGGTTGCTCTTAACTCACCTTGACTATTTACCTTGTTCCTTTGTCACTGCTCTACATTCAGGGTGATTTTAATGCCACTGCCAGTCTGTTTTAAATCGGAGGACAATGGGAAGAACTCTTCTGCCTTACTACTGTCTGTTCCTCTTCCAACCATTAGAAGGGCAACAACAGCTCAACTGCAAAACGTACTTTTAATACTTGCCTGTCACAGCTTAACCCTTAACTCTTCTCCCTTACTAGTGTTTTTTCCTCTTTCAACCATTAGGGCAACAACAGCTCAACTGCAAAACGTACTTTTAATACTAGCTAGTCACAGCTTAACCCTTATCTCTTCTGCCTTACTACTGTCTTATCCTCTTCCAACCATTAGGGCAACAACAGCTCAACTGCTAAACTTACTTTTAATACTTGCTTGTCACAGATTAACCCTTAACTCTTCTGCCTTACTACTGTTTTTTCCTCTTTCAACCATTAGGGCAACAACAGCTCAACTGCTAAACTTACTTTTAATACTAGCTAGTCACAGCTTAACCCTTATCTCTTCTGCCTTACTACTGTCTTCTCCTCTTCCAACCATTAGGGCAACAACAGCTCAACTGCTAAACTTACTTTTAATACTAGCTAGTCACAGCTTAACCCTTATCTCTTCTGACTTACTACTGTCTTTTCCTCTGCCAACCATTAGGGCAACAGCAGCTCAACTGCTAAATTTACTTTTAATACTACAGAGAGTCGTCGGTGGCTCGGTAACGTTTTCGAAGAAATTTACGGATAATCCGTGTCCCAATGCATTGCATACCATACAGTACAATATTATTGTATATTCACCAGTCCATTACGGACCGTGCAATTGCCCCATCAATCAATCCAGTGCTTTGAGATAGGGAAAATCGAGGCAGCCCAAATTTAACCCGAGGGTAATTATTTACCACAGAAGAGTGCTTATTTGATAAATAGGAAGTACGGGTTCACTTGCACCAGTTCATTTATTCATATCCTTTCATTCCTTTGCTTAGGCGCATATTCCACCGACCGGCTAGGGCTAAATACAAATACGGTGACGTGGTAGCAGACATTCAAGACTTAGGCGGAGTTTCCACCGACCTCGCATTGCAGAATGCAAATGACTGAAATGTTTGTTTTCCTCTATGCCATAGTTAAAATTGATCAATGATCATACAGTAAAATCACAAACAAACTAAAATTAAAAAATGGCGTCATGGGAAATGTTAAGTACAAGCGTTTTAATAGATTTCTATAAAAAGAAAAATTCTAATTTCCGTCACTGTCATTTGCATTCTGCAATGCGAGGTCGGTGGAAACCCCGCCTAAGTCTTGAATGTCTGCTACCACGTCACTGTATTTGTATTTAGCCCTAGCCGGTCGGTGGAATATGCGCCTAATTTTATAAATCCAAAAACGTCGAATTCCTTCAATATCTATCGTTCCCCAAAAACTGCTGTGGCTGAATAGCCCAGGCCATTACATTTAATTAATTGCGTTGAGGCCTCGTTTTGTAATAGGTACAACAATCGGGATATATTAAGGTCGGGTTCTAATAAGAGGAATGTCAGGGTAACATTACCCGGCTGCGGGGTTTCTTTGATCTTTTGTCCAAAACACCTGTTAACTACCATAATAACATGTCTGTCTGTGTAAGAGAAACATGATCTTGCTTCAGATGGGAGTCCTTCAAGGTATTGTGAGTTGTCTGACCTGCGTTTAAACGGTTTTAGAACCTATATTTAGATGAGTGATGAAAACGGAGTACACATTAGTTGAGAGACTCATATAAGGTAAAGACATTTAATATGCTACCTCCTGATCTAATAAACATAGGAAGCCAGGCTGAATTTAGGCGCTAATTCCACCAAAGTCAATAGTCAATAGTAAATGTGGTATTGACGGAAATTTCAATTTTTCTTTGATACACTACATTCCACTTGTTTTTCAACTATTGATCACTTTTCTTCTATTGACACGTATGCGCCAAATTTTTGAAATTTTTTTTGTATTTGTTTTCTTCGTACACTTATTATTTTTAATAAAAGCTAATAATAGTTGGAGATCCGAAGTATGATCGACCTTCACCTTTAATGGATGAAATTTTTTTTATAAACAATAAAATATAAAATGTTTGTACTTAACATATCCCATGACGCTATTTTAGTTTGTTATTGTTTGCAACGCGTGATTTTATTATATGATCATTGATCAATTTTAACTATGGCATAGAGTAAAATTGAAATGTCCGACAATACCACATTTACTATTGACTATTGACGTAGGTGGAATAAGCGCCTTAGCAAGAAACGCAAGTCATATTTATTTGAACACCCCGATATTGTTACCGTGTAGTCTATATTTAATTTAATCTCAAATTACCTACATATTCATTTATTGTACAAAGCGCACTATTGTTTATTGGTATGATTTTGGCTGTTTCTACTTCGTAACTATTGGCTGCACCTCACTTGCACGTGCTAAAAAAGCACACCTAGTGAGGGATCCCAAACATCTTCGTTGCTTAACATACATATGTATTGTACTATATGGGAATTAAATGATTATTATTATTATTAAAGACTAAACACTGGAACTTCTACTCAAAAAGTAATGGCGGGGGTGGACATTTGCCAAGTAAGGTAACTACAATATAATTAGAAAACTGGGTTTTAGATAGATAGATAATTCGTATATTTTTACATCGTTTTGCAAGAGCATTATGTCAAAAACTGTGCCCCCACAAGCCGGAGCATGTGAGGGTGACACATCAGTATATACAATAAATTTTAGGTTTTAGGGAGATTCACCTATTATTATTATTATCATTAAAAATTTAAACAGATGGGTGAGTTAAAAGCGGGCATAAAAAGATGGCTGGTCAATGGGAGTTAATAATAATAATAAAAACTGACATTAAAATAACAAGTTAAATTAAAATAAAATAAAAATAAAATAAACATTATAAATAAATAACAATAATAATTGATTAAGCCTTGCTTAGCAGCACTGTATGAGTCTTTTGTCCCAAATAAGCGCTAGCTTGGGGATGCGGGATGGTATTATTATGTATTGTATTTTTGTAATATATGCTCCTTGTCCAGGGAATACTGAACAAGGAAAAGAAAGAAAGAAAAGATTATTATCTAAGATCGCTCGATAAGCGGAAGCTTGAGCGTGATAATTATACTTATAACAAATGTTTTTCAATATATGCACCTTGTCCGGGGGTTACTGGTCAAGGAAAAAAAGTGACAGTGAAAAGTGATTGACACGGCGACCAAAGCTTGACTTCCGGAAAATTTCTTTTCAACTTTTCATGGCCCCCTAAAAACCATCCCTCATCCAAAATTTTGTATATTTTCTGCATTTTTTTCTTACTCATATTCATTGCCTTTTTTTCCTTTACTATTATTAATTTTTTTAAATTTGTACAGCCATTTTTTATGTATCCTATTATTTAAACTGCTATAAGTTAATAGGGGGCACATGCACGGGTTAATCCAATTAATATAATATGCTGATTATGATATACTATTGTAAATTATTATATAATATTATTATATACTGTGTGTATGCATGTATGGACGTAAATTAAATTTAGGAAGCACTGTAACGTCAGTATTATCCGATTTTGATGATACTTGATACAAAAATGAATCATACAAATGTCTTGATCGAGTTTCAAGATCTATTTCAAGATGGCGGTCGATCAAAACCATAAATAATTGATGCCTTATTTAATACTGGTCGCAGGAATGAAATAAAATGTGACTAAAAGCCCACCCCCTGAATCTGCCACTCTGCCCTAATAACATGAACGTCAATAAATGTCCATACCAGAACCACTGCGCAACATATCCCAGCCTAATCAAGGGCCTTCAAACCTACTCACAGAAGTGTATGTAAAAATAAACACGAACAAACAAACAAGTTTTCATCAAAGAAAAAAAAAGATGAGAAGCAGTCTCGCCTTAAGGCGGCATCATAACAGCGCACTATTAAAGAACGAGACTTAAATAATAAGACATGACCTCCGCGTAGGAGGTCAATTAATATTTGATTTATCTTATGATGTGGGCCAATCATTTTATTGCATTGTTTTTATAGCTTCTCCATTATTGATGGTTGAAATTCAGTCTGGTAATGACGCGTGACCTTTCGCATGCTTTTTTATTATATTCAATTAATACGGGCCCTACTGGTTTGAATGTAGCCTGAGGATAAATACATTCCAGGCATTTTTTGTTTGTTTTGCATTGTTGCTCAACTTTTACATTGATAGAATTATCAGGCGGGCTCTGATTGGTTGATTCGAGGCTCAATTTCTTATTTTTCGAATGCCACGAAGATTGGCGACCATCATGGCAATCGTAAACACGTAGATACTGTACTTCAGACTCCTGAAGGAAGTCAAGTATGTAGAGTTTCGAATGTACTCAGTCATAATGACTGCAATTGTCCAATCGATCAATTCGGTGCTTTAAGATAAGGAAAATCTATAGGCAGGCGATATTCGGAGGTGACCAAGACTCAACTGTCTTTTGACTGACTAGCAGTCTCAGTGCATTATAGTAATAGTAATAGTAATATATTTATTCCCCAATTTTTACAGTTTAGTTTTTTTTTTTTTTTAAACATTTTATTTTCCTTTAGCCACAAGCTCAAGCCCAGCCATGTTCCCCTGCCAACGCTGAGCACACTCCCAAGTTCGCTGCAGTTTTGAACAGGCTCGGTTCTGGTGGATTCAAAACAGGAATCAGGATAAGCCTATTTAGTATATTAGTATGGATTAAATTACCTGAGTATAACGTAATAAATTGACTTACAACAGACTTACTACAGGTATATACTATAGTACATTGCAATATTATTTGGTAAAATACAGTATAACATTGACATTAAATGAACTTTGATTGAAGAGGTAACCCACTCATTGTAACCGAAATTAGGGAAAAAACTGGACTTGGCGGGATTTGAACCCACGATCAATTTATTATTATTATATTTTGTAAAGATATATATATATATATATTTTTTTTTAAGGGAGCTACCCCCCGCCCTCCTCTGTCCGTCCGTATACTAGATAAGAGATAAACTTGTAACGTCCCGGCTCTCGGACTAATTTCCACCATAGCGCTCGATCTGCCGCATCCTGCCTCAGCAGGAACAATCAGTATAAAAAAAAATGTAGCAAGGTGACTCGAACCAACGACCTTGTGGGGTGAAAGTCAAGCTACCAGTCATTGTACTGCATGTTATTACCCCAGTCCCCAGCCCATCAGTTGACCATCTTATTACACCCACCAATGTACACACACATACAGTAATCCCTACGATTACAATAAATAATTGCAATAATGACGCGGCAGAATCTACCGCATTACAATTGCCGAATTGACTAACGGACCACCTACTAACTACACAGTTACGTATTAAGAAATTATTGGGGCAATACACGGGGAAATCTGCTAAAACACAATGCGAGGACACTGGGGGAGACTAGAGGACTAGCTGCAAGGATTGTTTGTAGGAGAATAGATGCGAACCTATAACGGGGGGACCTTGGAAGACCTCGATAAGGCGTCACAATCATTGACATTGAAGGAGATCTTAAAGAAGAAGAGGAGAAAGTTGAGGATGGCGCAGATGAAGGTGACAAAGAAGGAGAAGATGAATGAGAAGATGAAGAAATGAAATGAAGAAGGATAAGAAGGTAGATTGGGCATTTTCTTCGACACCAGAACATCGTAAGGCGTCAAACGACGTGGGCGCCCGAGAAAAGAGTATCTGCAGCAAGTGATGGAGGATTTAGGGGCCAATACACACGTGGAGTTGAAGAGGGCGTGCCAGGATCAAGTAGAGTGGAGGCATCGATGCCACATGTTGCTGCCAGCCAGCCAGCTGTAACTTGAAGAAGAAGAAGAAGGCAGTTACTGTTACTAAAAGAGCGAATTTCCAAGCAAGTGGTTAGCAAGTTATATGCTGGGTCTTGAGAAAGGCCGAAGACTGCATAGCCGAGATGAGGATGCTGCGACGGTCCCTGAGCTTCACACTAGCTGATAGACGCCGAAACGACGAAGCAAGAGCTGAAATGAAGACAGCTAGCATAGTCGAAAAAGCCCGCGAACGACGACTGTCTGTGAGATGTGGCCCATAGAGCCAAGTGCAGGAGGCCTTACGAAATAAGCCAAGTGTGAGTGACTGGATCCCAAATACTACAAAGTTTCGCCCAAGGCTTCCAAAGGACCAGAGAGGGCGGATAGTAACAGTGTGAATGCATGTACAAATCACAAGTGTGCCTAATTTGAAGTGCAATATCATACTGGCCCTTGGTCAATACATACTGTAGTTACTTATATAAATTAATTATGCGTTTGAAGGAACAAATACCTGGTATATTATGGATGCTAACGATGAGCAATGGACATACCTTTAATAATAAATTGGACAATTGACATTGTATCAGGTGTTAGCTCGACTTAACCAAGTGCGGGAACGAGTCTAAGGTATATTTTCTGATACTGTTTATGTATAAATAAATAAAAGTTCACTTTTTGTTCTGTTAGTATTACTAGGCCAACCTAGGGTGAAAGTCAGAGTCTGTACCACTATATTTACATATACAATATTTTCGTAGTAATAAATAAGGAACCCGCGGTGATTTCATCGGTGGGAGAATGCGTAACGAATGGGCCCACATGATTGAATTTAATGGGGAATTCCGGGCTGTGAACAAGTTCAATTTAATTTTATTACATGCTATTTAGAAATTAGCAGCTGCAACTGCGCTAAATATTCGGGCTCAAATAGGTACCAACCTGTTAAATACGCTGCTTATCAGTGTACAGATCTAAAATGTTTAATAGTTGCGGATAGTGGTTTTATAATCAGATAAGTACTATAATTAAAGCAAGGTCCCACACCGGACGCCACCCACAAATTTTTTTTTGTACACTAAAATATTTCACAGGAAAGAAGAAAACTGTCTTTAATTTTTATATGGGCGGATTATGACTTTTATAGTATTGCTAAGGCGGCTATTCCACTGGTCGATTTTACTTCAAATTTGATTAGAGATTTTTTGTTTGTTTAGTTTTAAGGAGACTATTATGTAGATACTTAACTTATCTATTATAAATTAAGTTATAATATGGTAGCAGACTCTTTATAATCACATTTGACGGGAAAATCGACCAGTGGAATAGCCGCCTTAGTCAATCCTTGTGAGAGTTTCCTTGGTGACTTCGTGGAACTTGGAGAACATCATGAGTAGAGGAAGAAGAACGCAATGATCCACAGTAAAATACTTTAATAGTCAACCTAGTGGAGTTAGGGCTATAAAGCCCTCTCTTTCACTCAACTAGGAAGGCCCGGGACAGCCTGCTTTACTTGCCCTCCGAAGCAAGGCCCGTAAATGCCGCAAGCGTGGGACTCAAAGCAACAACATTTCGGGTGAATGTCAGAGTCTGTGACACTACTCTTCATGTTCTGACAATTGACTTAATACCTTTATCAATTACGTTAAATCCTGTAGAAGAAATATTCCTCCAAATTGTATATAACTGACCACAGTTATGAAACAGCACCAAAAAACTAACCATATGCAATGTATCTAATTAAATTATGTTTGTTTTTGTTCCAGGTACAGGAAATAAGATTTCCAATATTCGAGAGGTGAGCTATTAATTTTTATTTTATAAAAAATTATTTATTAGCGTCCTTTTTTAATATTAATGTTGCTGCTGGGCTTTATATGGGCGTAAGCCTAATTCTAGTGTTGAACCATGCCCTGCCAACGACCCCATCTTTTTTCAGACATTATTTGTTTTGATTCCACATGCATTTTCAACCATTGGCAAACTGGTTCACTTTTCGATGTCAACCCTAACAAATGCCAATAGACAAGCTCAGATATGCTTACCATTGACATTGTAACATGTGTTAAGGCGCCCATTCCACATACGTCAATCGTCAATGAAAAATTGAAAAATGACGTTTTAGCAGACATTAAAGACATACTAAAAATTCTGCTACCACGTCAATTTACGTCATTTTGACGTCATTTTTCAATTTTTCATTGACGATTGACGTATGTGGAATAGGCGCCTTACAGGACTTAAGCATGGGAACGAGTGAAATTAGAACATTACGCTAACCTACAATTAGTGGTTTTCTGTCTAAGGAGAAACTTGTAATACTTTTCATCTTTGTTTACAAAATATGTTGACATCTCTTTTTTAATTTAATATTGAACTGACTAGATTTAATAAGGCTACAACCGAGCGACAATTAATTATTCTTTGCCCTGTAACTGTGACGCAACAGGGAGTACATTACTATTGGCAACACACCTATGGCCAGCCCCGGACATGCCAAAAAAAACGTAACAAAGCATCATAAATCACCAAAGATCACACAGAACGATTAAAAACACATTATTCATCACATACCCAAAAACAACTAGGTATAATTTAAAAGGTACCCATACAAACATTGCGTGGGTGGCACAACCCATAGCTGCGGGTCCCGCGAAACCTTGCGCACCTGTTGTAACACATGTATATACTTATAGTTGGACGTGTGATTAAGCCCGTATACGAGGGAGTGGCCAAAGTTTCGGGGATCGTGCCAAATAAAGCAATTTGGCGGTCTGACCCTCGTAATGCGCGCATAGACATGTGAAGACGCCCTCAGGCCTACCGCGGACAGTTGAAAGGTCACTTGTATTTACGAAATTACCGAGAACCGATAAAAGGCATCAGTACTAGACCATACCTAGGATTTTGTTAGAGAGGGGGGAGAGTGAGGGGGGGAGTGAGGGGGGAGAGTGAGGGGTGAGAGTGAGGGGGGAGTGAGGGGGGGGGAGAGTGAAGAAACTCTTCCCCCGACTTGCGACAAAAACAGGACGCCAGCCAAAAATAATAATTTAAATATTCCCATTTGCAATGTGGCCAATATGTACGACCAGCTTCCTCATAAACTCATTACGGATCAGGAAAGGTGCTCAAGAGAGAAAAATGATCAAAACTGAGCGACTTGCCAATACAGACTTTTGCATAAGTAATACATTGAAAATTGTCAATTTAAGGAGAACTACCTTATTATCCAGTAGCGTAGCTTGCATTTTAGTATAGTTTTCCAAAGCTTAAAAGCCTATGCTAAATCAATTTCTTTTTACATTTTCCAGATCCCAATCTCACTGATAATCCTGGGTGCGTCCCAGCAACACTGACACACACCCATAAAAAAATAATAATTTAAATATTCCCATTTCCAATGTGGCAAATATGTACGACTAGCTTTCTCATAAGCTCATTACTGTTCAGGAAAGGTGCTCAAGAGAGAAAAATGATAAAATTCAAAACTGAGCAACTTGCCAATACAGACTTCGGCATAAGTAATACATTGAAAATTGTCAATTTAAGGAAAACTACCTACTGTATTATCCAGTAGCTTGCCTTTTAGTATAGTTTTCCAAAGCTTAAAAGCCAATGCTAAATCAATTTCTTTTTACATTTTCCAGATCCCAATCTCAAAGATAATCCTGGGTGCGTCCCAGCAACACTGACACACACTCACAAAAAATTATAATTTAAATATTCCCATTTCCAATGTGGCAAATATGTACGATTAGCTTTCTCATAAGCTCATTACTGTTCAGGAAAGGTGCTCAAGAGAGAAAAATGATAAAATTCAAAACTGAGCAACTTGCAGACACAGACTTTTCCATAAGTAATACACTGAAAATTGTCAATTAAAGGAAAATTACCTATTATCCAGTAGCTTGCCTTTTAGTATAGTTTTCCAAAGTTTAAAAGCCTATGCTAAATCAATTTCTTTTTACATTTTCCAGATCCCAATCTTTTCTCACAGACTTTTCCATAAGTAATACATTGAAAATTGTGAATTTAAGGAAAGCTACATAGGCCTATAATACAATATCTTGCCTTTTCGGATAGTTTGCCAAAGATTAAGAGCATATGATCTATTGGGTTAATTGTAAGAGTGGGCCGAAAGGCCCGAAATTCGCCCATATGGAAAGTAGAGACAATTGTCTATCTTCTTCTATTTGAACCTAATTACTTGGCGCTATGTACGTCCTGAATAATAATAATTTAATAAATAATATAATTTTTTTTACATTTTCTAGATCCCAATCTCACAATTAATTCTGGATACGTCCCTGCAACACTCACACACCCATAAAAAAAAAATAATAATTTAAATATTCCCATTTGCACCTGATTACCTAAACATGGGTGTGCGAAGCCGTTTCTACTTAAAATAATTGCTATGGCTCTCCAACTAATAAATGAGAAGTTGCATATTACTCGTACAATATAATGGATGAGACACATATACAGCTTGCTATGTATATCCATTTGCAATTTTCACTTTCAAACTCTGCACTACTTTGCATGCAACTTGATCCATATTTCTTCCTTGTCATATAGTAATTTATTATGTAGAATATGTAAATTGTTGTTCCCACAGATGTTAATATAATTAGAAAACTGGCACATCAAGCAACTTGCATTTTATTGCTAAACGAACCAGTAGTTACAGTTATGAATGAGATTCATTGTCACTGAGGCACTAGCACAATGACAATGATAGAACCACCTGATTTTGACGATGTTTTGACGATTTTACTTTATTACTTTCCAATTAATACGTAGTATAAGGAAAGCTTTGCGATGGTCCAAATTTTCAATTTCGAGATTTCAACGGATTTGCACGTTTTGAGGTCCCAGGAACTCAAAAAAATGATTTTTACGAAATGTCGTTCTGTCGCTCTGTCTGTCTATCCGTTCATCGATTTCCGGGCAAACTACTCAGTCGATTTTGATGGAATTTTGCATGTAGGTTCACAAAAATCATACCTGGGGACCGTTTTTTTATTTATTTTGGGCTAACTCAATTTGGGGGGGTTTTATTCTAAAAAACTAAACAAAAAAAAATTATTTCTCGAAAACGGCTCCAACGATTTCTTTTAAATTCACATATGTTGTAGTCGTTGTTAATGTTGATATAATGCGAGGGGTCGCATGTTCTTGATAGTTTGCTTCTGGGGGCAAAAAAATAAAAATAACTAAATTTTTTGAAAAATGACTAAAAAAATCATTTTTCTGTGAAACCTTTCGATCGATGTTTCCACCTTCAGGCATGTTTTAGGTGTTAAATTGAGTAACGAAACCGGACAAGTTGCTTTCCCAAAAACCATTTGGTTTTGTGCAAAAAAAAATGTTTTTGAAAAAATGATGACCTGACCTCACCTCCAGAGTGACGTCAGGTGGACAAACCCCCCCCCCCCCCCCCGAGATGACCGAAATTTAAATAAGCTCTCTGAACTACCACTACTAAAATTTAAATGTTACTGCTTTAAAAAAAAATTTCTGTAAAGTAAATATCCGAAATATTATCGTAACTGATTCAGTAATGAACCGCTTTGAAAAGCAAACACCTCTCTTTTTACATAATTAGAGCCTTTGAAGGCAAAGCATGACATATTGACAGTTCCCTTCGGAATTCGCTGATGTGATTTTCATAATTCTCTCTCTAGCTTGATTATTACAGAATGCGGATGAGACGGGATTTTTGAAACAGGTTTTTTCAGTATAAACCAACAATTTTAAGCCGCAACCTTTCCAGCAGCCCCCCCCCCCCCCGAGGCCGAGCCTTAGGCACATGGACGGATACAGGGGGGTAGCTGCCCCCAACAACATTTGGTAAATCTATTGTAAATTAATTTATTACGCTCTGATTTAATCGATCCTACATATGTTTTTCCTATTTTCACCACAACTAAAACTACCCCCCCCCCCTGGATCCGCAGCGGAATTTAGGAATCGCATTACTTTTTAATTTTTTGTAGCAGTCAATGCGATGATTCCATTGATATCACCAACTCAAAAAAATTTTTTTGTGACAAATCGGCTTTTGTATTCAAGCTCGTGACATAAAAAGTAAATTTCAGCGAAGGGATGGATGTCACGGACTAGGTTTGAGGTAAATTATAAAATGGTCCCATTATCTAGGGTGAATCGTTTCGCAACGGTCAAGCCAATACGGCTGTCGATGAGCTACCCTAAAAATAACAATTAACACTGCTCCAGATTCAGAATCCTTAAGTATCCCTTACCCAAACCAACAAGGCCCTCAACATCTCAAGAAGACAAAAGAGCGCGCGGGGCACAGGCGATGAAGAGGCTAATTTTGTGCTAACAAGTCGGCAGTTGCTCCGCAATATAACAATCCTCACGAGCGGGTTTCGATTGTCACGAAGTAATCGATATCTCGATGTCTCGATCTTGGCGTAATATCTTTCACCATTCGCCCAATTACACGCAGCGAGCCCCCCTCCCCCCATTTATGGTCGATTATCATCTGTTATTAGTATTGTTGTTGGTAAATGGTTGACGGATTGTTGTTTTTTTTTGGGCGAAACGCCGGAGAACTATAATGGTATCGTTAACTTTTAAATGTGTTCCCTATAACCCGAGCAGGGACAGCTCATTTGGGGGGGGGGGGGGCAGTTGTGGGTCAAACATATGTAGTATCGAGTAAATTGGAGCGTAATAAATTAACTTACAACAGAGTTATTAAATTTGTGGAGGGGGGGGGGGGGAGTTAGCTAACCCTCCACCCCCCTCCCCCCATTTATGGTCGATTATCATCTGTTATTAGTATTTTTGTTGGTAAATGGATGGCGGATTGTTGTTTTTTGGGCGAAATGCCGGAGGACTGCAATGGCATCGTTAACTTTTAAATGTGTTCCCTATAACCCGAGTAGAGACAGCCCATTTGGGGGGGGGGGGCAGTTGCGGGTCAAACATATGTAGTATCGAGTAAATTGGAGCGTAATAAATTAACTTACAACAGAGTTATTAAATTTGTGGAGGGAGGAGCTAGCTAACCCTCCTGCCCCCTCCTCCTGTCTCCGTCCATGAACCCGAGTTAAGAACAAAAAGAGTAGAGTTAGAACTTAGATTATAAATTCATCTTCTTCAAGTTACAGCAACATGTGGCATCGATGCCTCCACTCCCCTCGATCCTGGCACGCCCTCTTCAGCTCCACATATGTACTGGCCCCCACATCCTTCATCACCTGCTGCAGATAATACTTTCTTGGGCGCCCAGGTCGGTTGACGCCTTCTACGGTTCCTTCTGTGATGTAACTGACAAATCTTAAAATTTACCCCCCCCCCTCAGTTCTTCTTTTCGTGCTCTTAATAAACTCAGGACTAAAAAGCCCCTCACTCAAAAATTGCTGAAGAATAAAATTTTGCGCCCCGAACACTTTCTCTGCATACGTTCTTGAACCACAAAAAATTTCAACCAGGTGAAATAATGTTGTTGTCTTTAAGTTACAAAATTTAATTTCTAAATCAGATCTTCTAAACTATTTATTTCCCCGAAAATTGTCTACGTTAGAGTTAAACATGGATAACTTTACGCTGTTTTTTTTTTAGAAAATATACAGTAAACGAGACTTACGCAATCCTAAGGTGTCTGCGTGTATTTGCTATGGCCGGGAGTAGTTAGACAATTGAGACCTCAATCAAGCTATTTACTGTAAGTACATAGCCACAGTAAACGAACAAAGCATAGCCAGAAGCCCAACTAATTTCACACTATTTAAAGAACCCCTTCATCACAGATTTATATGTTTAGGATACCTGGCTAAGAGACAACCTGGGGGGAGAAACCTTATAAGTGTACAAAAGTGCTATAAATTAGGTCTGACTTACTTGACTTATGGTGGCTGGGTGGGTCCGGGGGGACCTTTCGCCGCGTACACACAAGCTCGCCATCTCTTTCGGTCATGCGCCGTCTCTCTCCAGCTCTGACGATCAATGCCCGCTTTATCTAGGTCGACCATGGCCTGGTCGAACCATCTTCTTCGTGGTCTTCCTCTTCCTCTCTGACCGTCAGGCAAAGCGTCTAGTACTCTTAGAGGTGCTCTGGAACGTTCCATCCTCGCTACATGGCCAAGCCATTGGAGTCTTCGAGCTCGGAGTTCGGATAGCACATCCGCTGATTTGTATAGCGCATATAGTTCTGCGTTGTGCCTGATGCGCCATCCTCTCTCGTCCATTACACCTCCAAATATTCTGCGGAGCATCTTTCGTTCGAAGACCATTAGTAGGTTTTCATCCCTTTTCTTTAGTGCCCAAGCTTCAGCTCCATACAAGAGGACTGGGCGGACTAGGGTCTTGTACAGTAAATTAGGTCACCAGCATTAAAGGAAATGTTCATCTAAATTGATCAATGATCTAAATTTCTTATATTATGTAGTGTGTGTGACAGTAAAACTGCTTTTGGCCACAGCGGTGGAACTTGATTTATACAAAAAATTATAGTACAAGAACTTGTTCCAAAACTGCGGCCAATCAGTTAGTGACGGCCACACAGTAAGAAATGTAGGGGATCAAATTAAATCATTCTTAACTTCAGGGAAAAACACCTGTTATGTCATGGGTGATACTCACGCACAGAAAAGGGTTGGGGTAAGGCGCCCATTCCACCGACCGGCTAGGGCTATTTAAAAAAACGGTGACGTGGTAGCAGACATTCAAGACTTAGGCGGGGTTTCCACCGACCTCACATTGCAGAATTGACGGAAACGTTTATTTTCCTCTATGCCATAGTTAAAATTGATCAATGATCATACAGTAAAATCACAAACAAACAAACTAAAATTAAAAAATGGCGTCATGGGATATGTTAAGTACAAACATTTTAAAAGATTTCTATAAAAAGAAACATTCTAATTTCCGTCAATGTCATTTGCATTCTGCAATGCGAGGTCGATGGAAACGCCACCTAAGTCTTGAATGTCTGCTACCACGTCACCGTTTTCGTAAATAGCTACCGGCCGGTGGAATGGGCGCCTTACTGCTGAGATCCCAGGAAGCAGAGCAGGAAGACTAAAATATTTTTTCCCCGCATAAATAAAACTTGCTTAAAACATTGAAATAAAAATAAATGGGTTCTGATTTTTCTCATAAGCAATTATAGATGTCAGCAATGCGTAGTCTTCTGGAGCAGGGGTTCCTAACCTTTTTTGTCAGTGGACCACTAGATTATTTTATGATTTTCCGTGGACCATTATAGCTCTGGCAGGAAAATCATTAAATTCTAGGACTAAAATGAAGTAGTTTGAGCCCAAAATTACGTGCTAATATTCGATTGAATGTTTAGAACTGGTACCGGTCAGATTTTATAGTTCGTGCCAAGACTTACTGTATTTTAGTTCAAATATCCAATTACTCAGCTGTTTTGTTTTCTTATTCCTTACTTTGGCCTGTGGAACCCCTGATATTTTATGTCTGTGGACTACCGGTGGTCCATGGAGCACAGTTCGGTAAACCCTGTTCTGGAGTAAAAAAGTGACACAGAAATTAACCCAGACTCATCAACAACCATAATACCCCCCAATTTACGGAAGACGAAAACCTAGGTATAATCGCGACCACCGCGGCAGATATGATTTATTTTTTAATACCTGCCAAATGTCAAGAAGAACCTAACACAGCCCACACAGACCCTGCAATTACAACTATCAATAACCGGTCCACTAATATCCATAATGACCTGACCGAAAAAAAAAAATATTAAACGCCCAAATTACCCAAGTCATTTGCCTTCACAAATCAATTACCATAGCAATGAAACATATGGGCAAACCACGCAAACCCCTTGGCATTATTATTTTTTTAAGTTTTTTTAAGGGCGCAAGGTCACATTTATGGCATATTATCGGTCTACTTTAAAGACCCATTAAACTATGCCCTGTCAACGACCTCATTGATATCTTAGGGCTATTATTGGTGGTATCGGTAGTGGTAGTAGTAGTAGTGGAAGGGATTTTATGGAAGGCCAAAATTATACATTAGTGGCCCATTGAGCCTTGCCCTGCCAAAGGCCTCATCGGTATTGTCTCCGTATTAATTTTGGCCGCTGACCAACTGTTAAGCCCACACCAGTTAAAAGGGACAATGAACAAGCTGAGACGAGCTTACTACAATGTAGCAGTTACTTAACAAAGGGTTAGGTGGACTTACACTGCCTGCTGCATTAGTAGGCTTTAGAGGCAGGAGGATCTGTAGAAATGACGAGCTCTACGCGATATACCGAGAACCTACGATAGTAGCCGAAATCAAGAGAGCCCGCATCCGGTGGTAAGGGCACGTGGAACGAATGCGAGAAAATAGGTCTACAAGAGCAGTCTTACACAAAGTGCCCCAAGGGCGAAGACGAGTGAGACGACCACGGATGCGATGGCTGGACGACGTCGAGGGGGATCTGGCGACCCTGGGCGTCGATGACTGGCGAAGGACCGCACAGGAGCAGACCAAGGACCTTCACGGCCCGTAGCGCCAAGGAGTAAGTAAGAGGCACGGTTCTCACAGTCATCGATCAAATTAGGGCGGAGCCCGTTGTCAGGGGAAGGGGCGACGTTTCGGGACTGAGTGCTACTGCCATCATCAGACTTAGTCCTATATTCAAAGGAGCCCTTACCGCCACTAACTCAACAACAACAACAAAAAACGCTCCAAGCTGACTTTAAAATAATAACATGATGTACCATTACTCACATCCAACACAGCATTGTTTTAAGCCGCCATTAATTAACCAATGACGTAACATCATCTAATTTAAATTTCGAAGCGCACAACACCATGCATTCTGCAGGCTAAATATGTTGAAAATTCCGAGAAATTTAGTACTACAATAAGCCACAGTCGGCGTGATCTTTGACATCAACTAGAGGCACTAGAGGGCTCAGTTACATTTTTTTATTGAACTGGCATGATCACCATGCGGCGAGTTGATTCAATTGTGTTCATTGTTCAAAATATCCAGACGGTTGTTTGATTAATATCACATGAAGGAGGACTTTCTCCCATGGCCAAACTAGGAGTTAATCGCGAAATTTTTGCGAATGCAAGAATGGGCATTGTCTCTCGAAGTAAGAGTGAATTATGAACCATGTAGTCAAGTCACACAGTTTGTGGAAACTTCTTGTTGGACTGGACACACAGGGTCCAGCCCCTTGTCAACCAACTTCGATAGTGACAAAGCAGAGTCTTGCTTAAGACCAAATCAGACATCCCCCACTACGCGTTTTTTGTACAAAGTCGAATTCCACGGAAATACCCTTTGTAGAGCTATAAAAAATGCCGCATACCTTAAGAGTTTAGACGAAACACTCTTCTACATTTTGATACTTGATATGTGGCCGTCACTAACACTGAATGGCCACCGTTTTTTAATCCCCTCCTCCAGGAGCCCCATCACGGCGAAATTTTTCGTTGGACTGGACACACAGGGCCCAGCCCCTTGTCAACCTAATTCGATAGTGACAAAGCAGAGGCTTGCTTACGACCAAATCAGACATCCCCACTACGCGTTTTTTGTACAAAGTAGAATTTCACGGAAATATCCTTTGTAGAGCTATATAAAATGCCGCATACCTTAAAAATTTAGACAAAACACTCCACACATTTGATACTTGATATGTGGCCGTCACTAGCACTGAATGGCCACCGTTTTTTAATTCCCTCCTTCTGCAGCTTGATCGAGACGATTATAATACTGGTATTTATTTAATCCCCTGGTAATAAAAATGTTTATAATGGAAAGTGCTGTTCAAAATTTGTTTGTTTACAATTATAATCCTAGGGTATTTATTTAACCCCGGTATTATAATCGCCTCGATCAGGCTGCAGGAGCCCCATCACGGCGATTCAAAATGCGTGGGAAATTCAAATTGATAAATTAAATTTTTTGTTGAGTTTTCATTTTTTTTCCTTTGATGAACAATAGATTAATTAAAATTCTTATTATATTTCAAAACTCTACCTGCACATTTCAATGTTTATTAGTATTTCCTTTCATTCATTCATTCATTCTACTCATTTCATCCAAGAGATGCGACATTTCTTATAGCTCTAAAATGGATAATTCCTGTTAAATTAGACTTTGCACAAAAAGCGAGTAGAGGGGTGACCGATTTGGTTTTAAACAGCAATCAGTGGGGGCCTTACAGAAATAACATTTGTCATTTCCCCCTAAGTTGCCCGCTATCAGCAAAAAAAACTTATGGTTAGACGTGATCTATTAGGGTTAGTATGAAAACAAGACTTTAAATAAATAAATAAATTATATTTTACATTCGATGTTACATTTTTTATACATACATACAATTGGTTTATTCGAGGGGCACCTTTGGGAATTCCTCTTTAGGCCCCACTTAATAGTCTTATTGTTCGCCTTTTTTTATTTGTCAATAAAATTTCATTTCATCTATTCTAACATTGCAAAAAAAAAAAAAAAAAAAAACGGATTTTGGAGGATGTACGACTTGCTCCTACTATTGACACATTGTTTGAGGCGAAGTGTAAACCGTACTAAACCGGTACATAACGTATAGACTTCATCCTGTCAACAAACGATTTCGCTTAATTACATTGACAATTTTACATTTCTTTCCTGACACTACGGAAGCTGATCAATCAGTGAATGCTTGATAACCGAAGAATCAATAATGTAGCTGTGCAAACGCCAACAGGAAACTGCGCGTAACAATTTACTCCTGCATTGTTCATCAAAGAATTTAATAATACAGTTGTACTTGTATATAAAATGCAGCTTGGACTATTGACAGGGAACTCTGGTGTGTCCAAAGATTTGAGTTTATTCAACCCCTTTCCGATTTATTAAAGTTTTGTAATGTTTTGGTAATTATAAAGGCCACGATGCAGGTCCCCTACTGGTTTCTCGGTGATTGTAATATATTTTTTAAATAATAAATACTCACACTCGCTTTTCATGTATATTAATTTAAATTAATCTGTAAGTTTAATAAATAATTTCTAATAATGTAATTTAGTCGTTAATTATTATTTATGCATCGTATTACTAGTTTAAACGAATTTTTAATTTTGCTGATTTTTGCAATAAGTGATAAAAATATTTGTAAAAATGATGCTTTAAAAATACGGGAAGTCTTGTTTTCCATTTAATTGGATTTAAAAAAAAAAACAATTAGAAATGACAATCCCAGCGGCACTGTAGCAGTAAATCTGCCCAGCTGGGCAGAGCCTAATGCAACGCAATCCGAGACAGACACCATACGTAATGACCGCAATGGTAATGAACAACCATAATTTTCGTGGGTCATACTGCCTACTTCGTGACATCTGGATTAACTGGGGGAAAGTCGCTACATCCCCCCGGAGAATATACTGCAACAAATTATGTCCCACGACTGTCCTGGTGACTGCGGAAGGAAAGGAGGAAGGCAAAGGAACGTGGGTGCAAGGGAATAAATTAAGAGGTAACCGGGAAAACCACTAGAGGTGTACTATCATTGTTGGGGCACGGACAATATGAACGAATGAATGAATGAAGCGAGTTGTGGCGTAAATAGGGGGGGTCCTGTGGGGGCTAAGCCCCCCAGGTCCACCCGCAGCCCCCCCCCCCAGGATTTCTGGTGACAAAGACGCTATTGAGGCTAAAGGCATAGTATCTGCAATAATGAAAGGGAAATGTGCCTTCACAAAAAATATATTACTCAAATAGCTTAATACCCCAATACTTCAGAGCTATTTTTTCCAAATTTTTCTCCGGGGGATACCCCCGGGCCCCCCTCTGTGGTAAGTTTATTCGTCTGTAAAATCTCAACTGTACTGCTTCAGAATGCGTAAAGCCTCCCTAATTTGGGCCTATTCATATTTTTTTCTCCAGGACAGACTACTCGTAAAGCCTCACTAATTTGGGCCCAATTATCAATTTTCTTCTCCGGGGGGAGGACTCCGGGCTCCCTTTCCTCCAGGGTATAATATGCGTGAAACCTCACTAATTTGGGACCATTTATCGATTTTTTTTTCTCCAGGAGATCAAGGTCTTGGGGTCCTACAGCCCCCCCCCCCCAGAAATTTTGCGAATTTACGCCAATGGAAGCTAGTATTGAATTTTAAACAAAAAAAAACAGTTAATACACAATAATTGTAAGGTCTACTAGTGAGGACTATTACACCTATAACAATATTCCTTGCCCTAAAACTAAAATAAAGAATTTAAATAAAATTAAATTGACCATGTCATTGCACTATTTTACTTATATTAGTGTACAGTACGTAATTGCGTTTAAATTGTAATTGTATTGGTATGTATGCACATTTACTCCTTGGCGCTACGGCCCGTGAAGGGCTTGGTCAGCCCCATCCCGCCAGTCTGCGCGGTCCTGCGCTCACCTTCGCCAGTCATCGACACCAAGGGTCGTCAGATCCACATCGACGTCGTCCAGCCATCGCATCCATGGTCGTCCCACTCGTCTTCTCCCTTGGGGCACCTCGTGCTGCTCGTGTAGCACTATTTTCTGGCATTCGTTACACTGCCTCTAGCACCGGATGCGGGCTCGCTTGTTTCGTAAATATTGGTATACATATTATTAAGTATTGTAGCCTATTCGTTAATATATGCTCTTTGTCCAATGTCCAGGGAATACTAAGCGAGGAAAAGAAAGAAAGAAAGAAAGAAAGGGAGAGTTAAAGCTGACATAGCTCTTAGGACCCTTTGAATAACATAATGGGTTCGCAGCAGTGTATCTCTATCATTCCCACTATGCCCATACGGAGGGCAGTGGAGTCTGATTGATCGTCTCCATAGGGGGGGGGGACCTTAGAGATGTACATAATCAAATCAAATCAAATGTATTTAATTCTATCTCAAAAGTACAAGACACAAATGAACAATTCCCAACCCCAAATGTTCCTAAGAATGTGCTTGGGGAGGGAACATACCATACTAGACTAAATTATTCAATTCAATAATAATAACATGTGTGACTCAATAGCTATGCTATTGAAAAAAGAAGATATATTAATACAAATGGATAAATAGTTAATAAAAAGATTACATGATATATTTTCAGATATTTGGATTAGAGTGAATTGATTAGCATCGGAAAAGGAACATTGCTGCTTTGTATTGGGGTGAGTGGGAGGTGAGTGCTTTAGTAATAAATAAATCAAAATAGTTCCATCCGTTTCATCCATCAGTACGAAGTTATGTAATTGTAATTTCTTGAAACACTTTTTATGGACCCATAGGTCCCTTGTCCAATGCCAACGAACCCACGGAGTTCGGAAATTATTTGTATTGTTTCCCTATGAATTTTTGGCCATAGGCCAACTGGTATACGTTCTCGATGTCAACCTGCACCGGCTACAAGCGATAATGCAAGAGTTGAGACAAGCTTACCACTGACGCAATAAAACAGGCAAAAGCATGGCTTAAGCAAGCACAGACGCGAGTGACCTATGACCCCAAACAGAGTCAAAGACAAGGACCCTCTACCAGTTCTCATGCCTAAACCCCAAGAGGGTTATCGCGGCAAGAAGTATCTCCGGCAAACGAAAAGTCCTCGGAATAACCAATAAAAGTAAAAGCATTGTAGATAGCCTGTAATAAAGACGTAATGGGCCCCACCAACGAATAATAAAAGAACATATCCATATGGAAATAAACGATGCTGTTTGCAGTGAGCGAGACTTTAGAAAATAGCAACCTTATACCCCCCCCCATTTTTCTAAACCTTCCCCGTCTCCCCCCCCCCCTTCTTTCTTGGTCGAGCAAAGGACGGAAGCTATTCTACCTTGGAATCCGCTTTAAAATATCAGTAAGGCAAAGGCTTTCAATCAATAGCTAAAAAAGGGTTCACTTCTTTTTTTGGAATCCGTCTCTATATTGATGACGGCGTGGATTTTTGAAAAATGAGATGTCAGCGTATTTCTATTTTCAGTTGTAAACCTGGTTTAAAAGCCGGCCGCCTTACCAAGTTGAATCCAGCGGACCAGAGCTGGTTCAAAGATGCAGATAACTTGGTAGTGTGCACACAGTGCCGGTAGGGAAACATGGTAGGACTTGTCCTGGTCACCTCCGAACTAATCACGTGACTTCACCGTGATTCCCAAGTGGTTTGGAATCCACTATAATCAGGAGGTCCCCTGTCCTACCGTGGCCTGGGATTGTGTCCAACCATACTACTAATACCTGGTTTAAGGGACAATGAAACACCCCTATAGTTAATTAATGACCTTTTTGTTCAATTACTAAGCCAACCTAGCGGAGTAAGGGCTTTACAGTCCTCTCTTTATTTATTTTTATAAAGAGGTTAATCTCGTACAAACAATTTAATGAATGTATCCGACTAAACTCTTCAATCGCCTCACTAAGTAACCTAATAGGTACTTTTGTCGAGGTACGACACGTCTCCGATCGCAAGGTGTGTAGAGACTCGCACAAGTACAAACACGCTACCACCTTGCCACCGAAGTTGCTACACTCAACTAGGAACCGACTGGTTTCAATCAATACAAAAAAAAAGGTTTTCTCTTAATTTAGGGAAGGCACAATATACCCGGGTATTGGCATCCGCCATTTTTTATCCTATATTTCCTCTATGGTAAGTATTGTAATTATTTTTAAGAAAAGTAAAAGATTGAAAAAAACGAAAACACGTTTTAGTATTTTTTTATTAAACACTTCCCTAATTGGTAGAACGTTTTTCAAATAGCAATAAATAAACAACGATAAATTTATAATAATAAATAGGTAAACACCCAATGCTTGGCTTACACACCAAACTCATAATGGATAAAAATGGCGGATGACAGTTAATGGTGGTTGGTTCCAGTCCCACACTTCCTACATTTTCTGGCCATGCATCGGAGGGCATGTAAAGCAGGTGGTCCCGGGCCTTCCTAGTTGAGTGTAAGAGAGGGCTTTATAGCCCTAACTCCGCTAGGTTGGCTTAGTAATAGAACCAACAGCCAATATTTATTAAATTAAATAATGAACTGTTTGTGCTATTATGAAGCCAACCTAGTTAGGGCTATAAAGCCTTCTCTTATACTCAAATAGGAAGGCCCGGGACTACCTGCTTTACATGCCCTCCGAAACATGGCCAGAAAATGTAGCAAGTGTGGGACTCGAACCAACAACCATTCGGGAGAGTCCGTACCACTATTCTACATGTCCTGACACATTTCACTGTTTTTTAATTCAATTTCAGATGAAATATTTGTCATAAGGTAGAAGAAATACTCCTCTAAATGTTGGTGTTTGCGACGGCCACAAATTGTGTACCAAAATGTAAATGAACATTTCATCTACTTTCTGGCACGTAATATATATTGCAATTCGGTCGATACTTCTTGTATAAAAGTATTTCTGTGCAGACGTCAGGCTTCCCGCCTCCTGTTGTCTCTTAAAAATGGCTAAAATTAAACTTTTTTCAATCAATCAATCAATTTTAATATCCCAGTACAGTAATACAGTTACAAATTTAAACATTTCCCTATGGGCTGGGCCCGTTTTAGGGTGGATATATATTTTTTACAATATTAATAATCTGGCTGCAATGGCATTCGTCACAGTGGATTGTAAGTGTAGTGATGTGTGTGTGTTTGTGTTCTTGTGTGTTGGTGGTGTATTTGTAAGTACTTGTTAGTTAAGGAAGTCAATGCCATAAATTATAAAAAAAGTGAGCCCAACCTTATCGCTCTTCGTGCCCCACTTCATCGAGAAAGGCTACTTCAGATAAAAACACACACACAAAAAAGCACAAACTTTATTTCATAAGATATAGACCTTACAAACCAGGTCACGTTCGAAAAATATTGGAAACTGAGAACGAAGTCTCAGATGAAATTCTTTAAAAATATTGTAAGAATTTATTTTTAAAAAAATATTGAAAAGTTCATATTTTCGCGTTGCTTACGAGAGAGTTTCATGTGACACAACTTGATTTTCCGCTTTAAAAAATTTTAATTTTGAAGAGGAATGAAAATCAAAAATTGTTTCAATTTGGGAGGCGAATAAATAATTTGACGGAGCAACTGCGGAAAGGAACCCAGTGGCTTTGGAAGAAATTGAATTCGCCATAAGAGAGATGAAACATTCGCTCCAGCCAAGGATACTTTTTTTTTTAAATTCTGGTACCACTTGCCATGTCAAATAACATGCTATGGACGTATTTTATGGACGTGTTGTCAGGACATGTAGCGTAGTGGTACGGACTATGACTTTCACCCGAAAGGTTGTTGGTTCGAGTCCCACACTGGCTACATTTTCTGGACATGCTTCGGAGGGCATGTAAAGCAGGCGGTCCCGGGCCTTCCTAGTTGAGTGTAAGAGAGGGCTTTATAGCCCTGACTCCGCTGGGTTGGCTTAGTAATAGAAACAATAAAAAGTCCTTATTTATTTATTTATTCAATATTGACATGGTCACTACACATTATGTGTCAAAATACAATGCAGATATCCAACCTATAATATATTAGATATTGTGTGTCCCTAATTGGCATTCAATAGATTCTTCATTATTACTGGAACTCTTTTACGATCGCGCGATAGGTAGGTACTAAATTAGTGCTTAAAGCGCGTTAATGGCATTGTTACCTTCAGCGGGTTTAGTATTACCTTATTCTTAGGGTTAAAGATGTAAACAAAGCAACTTTGAATAGCACTTCCATTCTAAAATTATCTTGTTTACATTTCTAATCCCAGGTTAAGATCAAAAATAATCGAAACGATTTCATGGATTCCCAAGACACTTTTGTAACCCTTTAATTCTACTAAATTTGCCGTATTTTCCTAACCTCATGTTTTCACCGCTTTATAAGTCTGACTGTAGGTAAGTTTCGCACCCCGGCTAATTTCATCCTCACCCCATGTTGTACAAACACTGTTGGCCTAACATGTTTTGTATTTTGATAGTATCTAAAAACTTCCGTACTGTAACTAATTTTTCCTTAGCAATAAAAGTAACTAAAAACAATTACAGAAATGTAGGAAGATAAAATTTTAAGGTTTCCGTGACTAACAACGCCCACTCATGACTAATTAAGGGGTATCAAAAGTTATGAAACACCATAGCCAATTTTAGCTACGATGACAACATAATATGTTCCTTAACTATACTACTGCATACACCCGCAATAGGAACCTTCAATTCTCTAATAGGACTGTCACGAATTCGCAGTGGCCACAAGAAAAATTCCATTTCATGTTACTTAGAAGTCGTAGCACCGAGACAAAAGGACTGATAAATAAATAAATATTCATTTTTTGTTCTATTACTAAGCCAATCTAGCGCAGAGTCCAGTAGCGGCGCTACGGGGGTGCCCGGGTACCCCGAAATTTTCTCCACCCCCCTCCCCCCCCTTGGGTTATTTTACATGCATTTTCATATCCAATTCAAGCAGAATTTTTTGTAATTCAAAAACGTCGGAATTAAAACTGGTTACAAGTTACTTACTTTTATTATATACCTACTGCCAATGAATAATGTTTTGTTTCTTCATTGGCCCCGTAGATAGAAGTCATGCCCCCCATCCCCGCCCCCCCTTAAAATTTCTAGCGCCACCACTGACCCGAGTTAGGGCTACAACCACCCTCTCGTACACTAAAACTAGGAAGACCTCAGTTACATGCCCTCCGAAGCATGGCCAGAAAATGTAGCAAGTGTGGGACTCGAACCAACAACCTTTCGGGTGAAAGTCGAAGTCTATACCACTACTCTACATATCCTGCCTTGTAAGATGTGTAAGATGGTTAAGAGGCGGCTTCGCTATTGTTTCCATCAGTATGGTGCCCATTCCATTGACCGGCTAGGGCTATTTCCAAAACGGAGACGTGGTAGCAGACATTCAAGACTTAGGTGGCGTCCCCACCGACCTCGCATTGCAGAATTGACGGAAATGTTTATTTTCCTCTATGCCATAGTTAAAATTGATCAATGATCATACAGTAAAATCACAAACAAACAAACTAAAATTAAAAAATGGCTTCATGGGATATGTTAATTACAAACATTTTAATAGATTTCTATAAAAAGAAAAACAAACATTTCCGTCAATGTCATTTGCAATCTGCAATGCGAGGTCGGTGGAAACGTTACCTAAGTCTTGAATGTCTGCTACCACGTCACCGTTGTTGGAAATAGCCCTAGCCGGTCAATGGAATGGGCGCCTATCGAAACCAACAGTCGGTTCGGTCCGGGCAGGAGAGGTGATCCTGCAGGGACCTTTGGGAATCGCCTGGGAATAAGAGAATTGCTCTCTAAGTTCCCGTTTTCACTTCAGGGAGCCTACCCATCAGTAGTCTAAAAGACATGTAAGTCGCGCTTTGATTGGCCGATAATGACCGCCAATTAATGACAGCAGGCTACAGGTACACTGCTATACCTTAAGACTTAGCTGAATCTCTCCAATAAAGAACCCAATCGGCCAACTTTCACAAAACGAGGACAGGCAGACAATCCCATTTAAAACCAATCCGCATGCAAATGCCCATATCGCAAATTTAAGCTGAACAGCTCCGAACATTAAAGTCGTACTTAATGTCGAGAGATATCAGACAAGAGATGTGTCAGTATTAAGATCCAATCGAACGTCTGGAGATTTCACACAAGAGAGATAGAGCCGGGACCGACAAAGAAATCCCGCGCGATCATGCATCCGAACGCGTCAATATCAGTGATATCCACTTCTACTCCGTCGACTTCCGCACCGGTAACTGGTAAACTGATATATACTGTATTATGTCATATCAGAGACGAAATCTAAACGGGGTGTGACTTATGCTGAACACATAGTATGCACATGGATGCTGGAACTTTCGGGGATTTATTCAGCCTATGTAAATACGGATCTACTGTATATGGTATCAAATCCAAATCAAACTCATATTTATTCCAATTTCCAATTTTTGCAACAAGAGAAGTGATAAATGATAAATTGTATTAAATTAAATTAATTTATGGAGCGATGGACGCTGACACAAGCTATGGCGAACAGAATCAGTATGTTGGAAATGTGGATAGACGAACGAACACATAACCTGGACATATCGTGTTCCTATTGCTGAGGTCCAGAAGCGAACGGATGCAGAAGCCTAGTTGCTGCTGACGGTTAAGAAACGGAAACTAACATACTTCGGCCATGTGATGAGGAACGAAAAGTATCGCATATGCATGTAATAATCCAAGGGAAGATAGAAGGGCAGACGGCTCCCAACAGGAGAACATACCGGTTGAAGAACCTGAGGCAGTGGCAAAAGTACGACTTCCCTTTTCAAAGCAGCAGTATCCAAGGTTCAAATTGCCCTGGTGGTCACCAATCTTCCATAAAAGAGGCATTAAAATAAGAAGAAGATTGCATATATAGTATATATACACTTACATTAAGTTTTTTCGCACCGTGTTTTGAATGTACGCTCTTACCTGAAACAAAAAAATATTCACAATTAAGCAAAATTAATGAGTTTAACCAGTTAAACATTTTTTGCTACATTTTCTGGCCATGCTTCGGAGGGCATGCAAGTTAGGGGGTCCCGAACCTTTCTAGTTAAGTGTAAGAGAGGGCTTGATAGCCTTAACTCCGCTAGGGCGGCTTAGTAAATGAAAAAAAGTCATTATTTATTAAAACCGTACATAGGCTAAGCGGCGAACGGCCTTCTCAAAAACTGGTTAGAAACTGTAGCAAGTGTGGGACTCGAACCAACAACCTTTCGGGTAAAAGCCAGACGGTCTGTAACGGATATTTCGATATTCTGCAACGCAAACCCATATTTTAGGGACCGGCAGCAGGGGTAGTTATGCTGGAGCGGGAACTCGAGGGGGGGGGGGACTACTCCATTTTCAAAACCTCCGACATACGATGGTGAAGCAGTAGAGTCCAGACTGATTGGACGCGGTCTATCTGAAAGTCTACTTCCAAACGCGAACATTTCGCCAACATCTGTCATATCTTCAGTGGTAATACTTAGACTTCAAAATCTCGGAGGCTTAGTAACAAGTGCTGAAACAATTGAAAGTAAACTTTCAGATGGGCCACGGCCAAACAGTCCAGATCTGCTTCCTCATGTGACTCCACCCTGAAAGCCTTTGTAATTATAATCTTACGAGCTGACATCAATTTCCCTTTCGTTTCAGATCAAAATGACACCCTTCCTGACAGCCCTTTTCATGGCCATCCTCTTCGCGCAACAGGCGCAGCCCATCCGGGTGTACACGAGCAGCGCGCTCATGACCCTCAACAGCCCAGAGAACGACAGCAAACTGAGCAAGAGGAGCTGGGAAGGCGCAGCGTCGCCCACGCTGGCAGCGGCGACGCCAGCAGCAGCTCAACAGTCAGGGCTTTACAAAATTAAGCTGACACAAAACGGCTACATACAGTTTGTGCGGTACATGATAGATGTGCCACCCCTGAAGCAGTACACATTCTGCCTGTGGATGAAGTCGAGAAACTTCACATACAACCATCCACTTTTCTCTTATTCAAGTAAGTGAACTCAGGGACGTAGCCATATATTTTTTTGGGGGAGGGGGCCATCTGACGGAGGTGACGTAACTTCAATAATATTCAATACTCTATTCTATCCGGGCCCCCGACAAATTAAACCCATTCCGCATTAATAAAAACAAAGTATAATCCCTATTTATTTGAATTTCAGTGCAAGAGAAAGACAGTATCGTCCGCGTATGGCTAAGCCCAAGCGACGCCAGCTTGAAGATCGCCTTCAAGAACGAAGTCGTCGCTCGCGTCCCAATGACCGTCCGGGAAGGTAGATGGTACCACGTCTGCCAGTCATGGAGCGGTATCACTGGGGAATGGGTCGTATTTGTCGATGGAAAACTGAAGGCTTCAGAAGTGGTTCCTAAGGTAAGTAAAACAAGGGAAGTATGGTATGGCAAAACTAAGGGGAATCCAGCTTGAAGTTCGCCATCAAGGACTAAGTCATTGGCCTCGTTCACTGGCGAATGGCTTGTCATTGCAGATGGAAACCTGAAGACTTCAGAAGTTATTCCTGGGGTAAGTAAAAGGATAGAAGTATGGTATCAAAGTCCTGGGGAAACTAGCGCCACATTTGCCACCAAGAACGAAGTCATTACCCGAACCCCAATGACAAACCGGGAAAGTAGATTGTACCACATCTGTCAGAAAGTGGTCAGAGTATGGGTGGTTTCTGCCGAGAAGAAAAATTCTAACTAGGCTACCTATCCCAGGCCTAAAAATTGCTCTTCTTCTGAAAAGGAATTGTCTCAAGAATCAGAAAATTGTGATTTTATTTCCAACACCTAATAATTTACACAATCGAGAAAGGAATAATATGGGTTCTGACGTAAAAAATACATTAACACATGAGTTTTTTCTATCTTTTAGCACAGAGGCAGCTTCCTACCCGGAGGTGGGGACATCGCAGTCGGCCAAGAACTGACGGACTTCAACAAAGGCTTAGACGATGGCATTGAAGGTGAAATCTTCGGGTTCAATTTGGTGGACGAAGCAGTAGACCCACAAGACAGTAGCGGAGAAGCTCATACCCACACGCATTACAGACCAGGTAAAACCATGAACATTCCAACATTTTATAAAAAAGAATCGATCTTTTTTCTCAATGTCTTTACTCTTACTGAGCCTTATCCTCATGGAGAGTCGATGGCACGACAGCAGCGTTTCCACACAGTCCTGTTCTGTGCGTCCTCGTTGGAGAGCCCCATACTACTCATATCTCCGGCGATAAATCTTCTCACTGTAACTTTCAACCTCCCTGGTGGTCTTCTTCCTTGTATCTCCCGGTTCATTACTCTTTTGACTAAGTGGTTTTCGTCTCAACACTATTTCAAATAAGGATTCCACCTCCTCCTTTATACGGTTGGTCGGACCTAAATTACTCCTAAACTATAGCCTAGATTTTGCTGTTGCAGATGTTGATCCTGCAACTTTTGTGCCACAATTCAAAAAGCTGCCAACGATCAAGAAAACCTTTGAAGAAATTCACGGTTACATTTCTAAACTGCCCACTGACGGTTCGACCCCCGATGACAGTCACATTGCCCAAGGTAAGGTAGTAGCAATGACGAGGAGGTTGATGAAGGTTCCCATTTAACCGGCCAAGAACCAGAACAGTTCAGCTGGTAGGGCATTGGAGTATCAAACAGAAGGTCAAGGTTCGGAACTCGACATAAAAGGAAAATTTAGTATAATTTAACTGAAATATATACTTATTTATTTATTTAAACAGGCGTAAGTGTGAATTAACCCATTTCGGATACTAACGCCAAACCTTCTTCTGGAGTCACTGTTATAATCTTACCAATCAATAAATATCTAATCAATTTAATCAATAGCCTCATAAAAACCACACACTCGCATACATAATAATTAACACCATCTAAACGTAACGAATTAAAAGCGCCTATTTAAATAAACAACATAAAAAACACAACAAGCAGGTAATAATAAAACGATAAGAATCAGCTGTAAATTTTTAATGAGAAAAAAATTGCACTGGTAACTGCCCAAAGGAGTGTGACATGAGATAGTGCTCTCGAGTTAATGAGATTTTTTTTTATCTGCAAGGCACAGATCTGGACCAAATATTATTTACATGCAACTCGCGCGCTCATGAAGATTTATTGTTATTATATGGGTGCGATGGCCGAATTAGTGTCAGATGTACCGGAAAATAATTGACTGTAATTTAGTATAGCATTAATTCCGAGAGTTTCTGACCCCGTTAAAGTACTGGAATAAAATTAACTGGAGCAAGAGTGCTAGAGTACATCTAGTTCTATTTAAACCTAAGTACAAAAACAAATCATGCCGAAAAGGATTTCATGATTCATCAGCCCTTTATTAACATTACAACGATTATTGGGCACAATGAGTATTAGACATTAATTTATAATAAATCAAACTAGTACCTTCATGGAGACTTCGATAACGACAGCTCGGAATCTGCCGGACAGCTAATCAGACGCTAAAACTTTTTCAATTTTTTAGATACCAGAGAAGGCGAAGTACTTGCTCCCAAATCCTACATCTGCAGAAGTAACTGTAATGCTAGAATTCGACTTGCTACCCCTGCTCCTATTCGAAAAATCATAGTAAGGGAAGGACGCACACAACCGGGTAAAATCAGGCGGACAGGACAAAAACAAAATGAGGATATCATTAACTTCATTCCGGACACCCCAAAAAGGAAAATAAAAATTAGCCAGGTGAGTCCATGTCTTAAAATATACTTATGACCTACAAAATAATGAGAAAACTGTAGCAGCCCGATCATGGCAATTTGGGATTATTATCATACCGGGGTTTATTAAATTGTATTAAACAAATGAGTGCAAATGAGCGTGAAAGTCTTTATAATGGCACTCACATAACTCTTATAAAAGTGGGAAAATTTCACAAATATACCGAGCTGGGCCATGGTCCAGTGGTTAGAGAGCTTGCATCTCAATCGGGAAAATGGTAGTTCGAATCCTCAAGGTGATCGGATTTACTCAATAATTCAGAGCAGAATACAAGAGCAATGAGTCAATCGTCCAGAAAACATCAGTTCTTCGCCTAGTAGTAGCACCCACTCCCGAAACGTCGTTGCTCTAATGACTGATCCAACTAACTCTTTGTTAAATAGTAAATTACACCATTGCCATTAAAATGGGAAAAGCCTGGGATAAAATAAATTTGAAAAAGTAAATTTTGTAAAATGTATACGTAAATTATTATAAAATAAGGTGTAATTGTATATTTACCTTTCATTACGTTGGAACAAGCTCACACAAGCAAACAACATAAGACACCCCATTCTTAAGAAATAAAAATTTACAAATTACAAGACAAACAGCTCCTTTAATCATCTGGTTTATCATTCAGGACTTTGATGTCAACTACAACATGCATACGTATCGCGGCCAAAAAACGCGCCCAAAAGTAGTCGCCTACCAGATCTACGAGAAACCAGAGGAACAGACAGCCGACAGAAGGTCCTCCTCGTCGCAGGCAGCAGAAAACGATCCTTCCGCTATCAAGCGAAGAGTTCGACACAATTTCGATGTTCTCAAGGAAGCAAACCGTCTTCACCCGGTCAAGTCTTTCTATGTAAAATCCTCGGCGAAACCCAAGTAAGTAGAAATAGAGATAGACTGGATCATGACCCGGGAGTTCGAGGTTCTAGACTAGAAATAAAATGGGGAAAAAAATCCCAAACACTTCTTCTCTTCATCCTCTTGAAATGCCTCTTCTATCGAAGATTGGGGATCATCATGGCAATTTGTACCTTGGAGACTGCTGCTATGAAAAGGGAAGTCTTGCTCTTGCCAAATCACTACCTCAGGTTTTCCATTCTGGACGTTCTTTTTCTTCTCTTTCTATCTTCCCTGCAGCAGCAACTCGACGTCTGCATCCATTTGCCTCAGGACCACAGCATTAGGGACACGATCTCTTCAGGATATGAGCAGCATTCGGCTGTATACCCACATTTCAATTACCCTAACGTACATTGTGGCAGGGGAAAACGCACCTACAGGGAATTTTACTGACTTAAAAAACATGGACATAAAAACAATGTCCATTAGCAATGAAAGAGGAACATCTACCAGCCCGTAGGTCTGAACCCTCAAAGAGAAGCTTTGCACGGCGGGTAGGTAAATAAATACGGTACGATTCTCCAGAGTCTAGCCGGATATGAGAACTTGCAAATCCAATACTTTTCATGCCAATTATTCGCATGGACCTTACACTGCTTCTAATCTAGGATATGTGAAGGGAATTGCCGGACTATTCCTGCACTTTTGCGATTAGGCAGCCGTGTACAACACCGACAAAATCCAATTCAATAATATTATGGCCAATCTGTGTTAAAAAGAGGTATATATTATCATGCATCGAAATGTTCAGAAAAATTTCTACAGTTTGCCCTGATATTTTAGACAACCCTACGATTGATATTTCAAGAGATATTGGATTTTTACTCTTACAAGACATTTCACCTCTGAATGCCTTCCAACGATAAATCCAAAACGTACAATCAAGGTGGAAAAGATTAGCCCCTAATTGGTCCTTGGAGACTACAATAGTAGGTAGCAAAGAACTTACACAAGCACTTAACTAATTTCAGGGCACGGTACCACTTCGAGGTGATGCTGCAGAAGCAAAACGCGGCCAAGGCAGCCCGCAGAAGCTTCACCGCAGATGACATAGACGTACAAGAGACAAGACGAGTTGCCACTAAGACAAGATCGTCACTGCCAGAGTCAATCCCAGTCAATGAGATAGTAGATGAAGGTTTCAGAAGGCGAAGAAGAAGGGACCTTGTTGATCCTAAACGTGATTCAAGGCACATTTCTTCAGGTATGTTACAAAGACAGAAAAGATAGGAAAATATGTACACACTAACATCGCTCACGTAACGAGGAGAGCCGGACAAACCTCAAGACAAACCTTCAAAAAATTAATCAACAACATTGATAAGTAAAAAAAAGCGCGCAAAAAAGTCGCTTGCACACCGTGTGGTATTCCTTCTTCTTCATTATATGCCACTTCTACCGACCGAAGATTGGCGATCATCATGGCAATTTGCACCTTGTAGACTACTCACTCCTTGGCACTCCTTGGCGCTATGGCCGTTGAAGGGCCGTGGCCTGCTCTGCCACATCGCACCAGCCTGTGCGGTCCTACCCTCTCCTACGCCAGCCATCGACACCAAGGGTCGCCAGATCCACTTGAACGTCGTCCGGCCATTGCATCCTTGGTCGTCACACTCTTCTTCTCCCTTGGGAGACCTTGGAGACTGCTCTAAAAAGGGAAGGACGTGCTCTTGCCAAACCATTGCCCCATGTTTTTCAACCTTTTGCCGGGAGCCCTCTATCTTTCTACTTTCTCTTGGATTATTAAATGCAGAAGGCGATACTTTTCGTTCCCCATCACATGGCCGAAGTATGCTAGTTTCCGGCTATTAACCATTAGCAGCAACTTTAGTTCTGTATCTTCCGTCTCCTCAGGGCCTCAGCATTAGGAACTCGATCTCTTCAGGATATGCACAGCGGTATTCCCTACCCGGACCATTAAAAATAGAAGCCGCCCTTAAACATACAAAAAATCCTTTTTCAGGAATAGAAACCAACGCATTCCGCCGTCTACCAGCTCTCCCCGACGGTTTCATAAACCTCTTCAGTCCAGCCAGCCAGAAGGAGGACGAACTGTACAGACTCTTCGCGGCCAACAAGACAGCAGACCCCACTGTGACACCCGCCATATTGCTTTCGAGGGAAGGGCAGCACCTGCAGAAGAATAACCCGCAGAGCTTCCCGGCACAAGACAGGCTTTTGTACCTGCAAAACCAAGTGCCCATACCTAGCCAGACGTTACACCCGGCTTTGGCAGAGAAGCTACAGGAAAGGACACAGGTATTATACAGTTAAGAGGAATCTATTTGGAAACGTTAATGACAATGGTGTAATATTATTTAAGAGAGGGTTGGTGGGACATACGTAACCTGCTGAGTTAATAGTAATTGGAGGCAATGGCCTCACAGTCATCGAACAATTACGGCGGAGCCCATTGTCAGGGGAAGGGGGTGAAGTTTCGGTAGTGGGTGCTCCTCCCATCATCAAGGTTGGTCCTGATAAGGACTGATGCCTTCTTGTATTCTACTCGGAATTATTGAGTAAATCCTATATTCTTATAATGCAGAGTTGAATGAGAGCAATGAGAGCAGAGAGCAATGAGATAATCGTCCAGAAACCATCAGTCCTCATCTGGACTAAACCTGATGATGGGAGCAGCACCCACTCCCGAAACGTCACCCCCTTCCCCTGACAATGGGCTCCACCCTAATTGCTCGATGACTGTGAGGCCCATGCCTCTAATAACTATTAACACAGCAGGCAATCTAAGTTCAACTAACCCTTTGCTAAATAACAGTTAAGAGGATATGGTGCGTTGTTATTAGTCACCTATATCCCCCAAAAATCAGTCAGCTTCTGTTTTTTAATTTAATTCACTTCATGAGCTATAGTATATGGTCTATCCAAGTTGTAGAAGACTATTTCATACAATATATGCAATATCATACTTATATGCAAAAGGGTGTTTATACTCTTTAGTGCTGCCTTCAGGGCCGTAGCCAGACATTTGTTCGGGGGGTCCGTCAGACGTCACCCGAGTAGATACATTTAAATATTTCGGCGGGGGGGGGGGGTGTCCGGACCCCTGGACCCGCTTCTGGCTACGGCCTTTCTGCCATTTCTCCATGAACTTTACAACGTGACATTTTAGTCCTCCATTAAGTTCATTAAATACTTAAAACAACAAAAATGTAGAATGCCTGATATTGTGTATGAAGTAGTCCTCTAGAACTTCCGTAGCCCAAATCTAAAATATATAACTTATAGTAGTAAATTAAATAAAAAATAAAAACTTTTTAATCCAGGGGTGACCAATATCGCCAGTATCTACGTTCAACATCCTCTTAAGAAATAGAAAAAAAAAAAAAAAAACAGGAAAATTAGAACCATCACAGAACTTTTAATTTTAATTGTGGCCTGTGCCTGTTCAACTTGTCCAAAATCCACTTCTCGCCTTTTCGGTTTATCGATAGGGAAGCTGAAGTAGTGATTGAGATCCCCCCAAAAAATCATCTCAAAAATATAAAAATAATTTTCCCCTCACTCTTTGTAAATCGATATTTCCAATTTCTAAGCCAAATCTAACTCAATCTAAAATTCAATGCTGAGGAATACTGCAAAAAACCGAAATCATTAACATGGATTACTTTTCTCGGTATTCAACTTTCCGCTTTTATAAACTTTTTCTCGGCTTATGAGAAAGGTTCGGTGGTTCTTATTAAAAAATGTCTGACATGGCTTTTCGCATTTTAGCCTCTGGTCTAATTTTCTTTCTTCGTTTTTTTCTCTGTGCTTAATACCTACCTCCTTTTATTTTATCCAACCGCAGCACAAATTGCGGTGTTCCATGCTGTCTTATTAGCGCTTTTTTATACGGCTTCCCTTTTTTTATGGTTCCTATCAGAATTTAGACCATCATACCAACGAACTTTTCGGGCATTATTGGTATTGTTTCCGAATGGATTTCTAGCCATTGGCAAACTGGTTCACCCCTCGATGTCAAGCCACGCTGAATACAAGTGCCAATGGGCAAGCTGAAGCTTCCTTAACACTGACATGGTAACAGGTATTCTCTCGACTTGATCAAGCATGAAAGCAGCGTGCTTGTGCTTGTGCGAGACTCTACGAGCCATGCGATCGGAGACGTGTCGTAACTCAATACGGGTTCAAACCTTCAGAAGCGACTAAAGAGGTTAATTGGATACATTCATTAGATTGTTTGTTTGCGATTAACCTTAAAAAATAAACTTATCCAACTATGGACTGTAACATTCTAACCGAAAGAGTGTAAGTTTGAGTCCCACGCTTGCTTTTTTTTACCATGCTTCAGAGGACATGTAAGTATGGCGGTCCGGGTCTTTTCTATTTTAGGTGAGTGTAAGAATGTAAAAAAGCCCTAGCTCCACTAGGTTGGCTTAGTATTATTTTTTTTTTTTTTTTGAATTGAAATAAAGAAACCCCAGGAACAACTCCATGAAAATAATTTTCCTACTCAACAAACCGACCAATTTTTGCAGTGCAGCCCATTAATATACCTAAGTAAGGTAAGTTAATTTTTACACCGATTTCGCCAGAGACTAAGCTGTTTTTTATTCCTTTTTTCCTTTTTCAGATACCACAAATGCCTGGAAAAAGTTCAGGAACAGAATTAGTCCGAAGAAGCTACGGTCTTTGCAGCGTAGACAGAGGTTCTCCTGTTGAGGAGAAAAAACATCTACTCATCTCTTGGTCTGATACTCCGGTCAGAATCTACGGCGGAGCCATGGTCATTTATGCGCAAAATACCTGCGGACACTTCTAGAATCAAGAGGGTGAAAGAAGTGTGAAAGAAATGAGAAAATTGTGCGGACAGTGTCATAAACTGATAGGGTAATAACCCAGTGTTTTACTATAAAGTGGCTGAAGACACTATTGTGGATAAAAACACTTACAAGGTGTCTTATCCATGCGAGAAGATGGGAGACTTCTAAGAGCGGTTCTACCATCGCTTGAAAAGCTTCAGAAAGGAATGCATTGGTAGATGGCAGTGCCGTCAAGTGTTCCTTACGGATACTTTTCAAGCATAGATGGAACAGGACCTAAGAGGACTTGTTTGTTTGTTTTCCAATTTCTGCTTTAAGCAACCCTGTCAGCATGGTGGGGGGGGGGGGAGTGAGTCTGTTTATAAACTAGAGGCACCCTAAGGGCAGACCCCTTCACCTCAGGAGGAAGAGGAGTTGACGGAAAGGGTGGACCTCCTGATTATGGTGGATTCCGAACCACTTGGGGAACATAGTAAAGTCACACGATTACTTGGGAGCAGGACTCGACATACACATTGACTGACTGGTAGTCTCACCGCCTTATCATGTCCCACCATGTTCCCCTGCCAACGCTGAGCTCACTACCAAGTTTGCTACAGTTTTGAACAGGCTCTGTTCTTGTTGATCCAACTCGGTATGACCGTTGGACCATAGTGAAGCTAGGACAGTTATGTGAACTAAGAAAAGTGGAACCTAAAAAAGGTTATTGCCATTGGTTCCTTCTTAACCTCTCTTGCCCATAGTATGCCAAGTTGCCAACCAAGAACTGTCGTAGTGAGCTATTTACACATCTCGTTAGCCTTACTTCTTGGAGTGTAGCAATACAATTGCAGACACACATATTTCTTTTTCAAATTCTAAAAATTTTTTTATATTAGGGCCTATATTGAAATAATAATAGGCTGTAACGAACTATTAAAAGTAAAAAAGGTATGCACCTTGCAGGAGTCGGTTGGAAAATTCTGTTATGAGGCAAATCACCGTTGATAAAATGGGTCTAAGATACCATAAACTGTAAATATTGTAAAAATGTGTTATGATGATTCATTATGATTCCAATTAAATCATCGCTATGTCTACAAATGATTATTTTCTTTCACAACACTAAAAAAAAAATGAAATTGTTTAGCAGCGTCAAAACCAGCTACTTTTTGAAAAAATAGCTACTCAAAAAATAGCTACTATCTGCAATTTTAATGGGTTACTTGACAATTTAAAAAAATCTATTTTAACGCTTTAGTAAATTAATTTCATACCCCTTAAAATATATTTTTTTCTTCAGGAAAAACGTTATTTAGTAGGGGGAAAAATAGTTTTAGTTTAATGGTTAAAAAGGGGACTGTGGAATTTGTCATTTGTGATGCTGCGGAGGAGCCGCCCGTAGAAGAATTACCATTGTAGTAATGGTATAAGTCGTATCAGGAATGTGACGTCATTTTCGTGTCACCCATGTCTGTCAACGTTTTGTATCTTGCAAATCACAGCTACTAACACCAAAATTTATTTATTTATTTTAATAATATTTACAATTTTTTTGATGCAAAAAACGTATTGTATTGTAATTGTTAACCTACAAGCTACATTATCTACCATATTTTATAGCTACAACTGACAAGTAACTTATTGATAGTACTATTTAATGATGAATTTTTAAGTGGATACCTGTCACTCCTGCAATAGTATGGTTATGGAACCTTACAGATAGCCCTGGTGTTCTATATAGGAGAGACGGGACATATCGTAGGCTCCCGCCAAGCAGGCACGTAGCCAGGGAGGGGGCTTTGGGGGCTGAAGCCCCTCCCAAAATGTAAAAAAAAGGGGAAAAAATGTTTTTTAGTTTATACTTTATTTATATTTGTTCTCGCTCAATCCAGTGTATATACAATAGATTCGATAGTGCAAGATACTTCCGCAGATTACGGACGACTTGACCCGCCGTTTTACTGGGGGTATTCCATAACCCCCCCCCCCCCCCCCCAACCCCCTGGTAGTTAGCCCCTCCCGAAATAAAATCCTGGCTACGTGCTTGCGGCCCAGCAATGATATTATCTGAATTTATGGTGCCACGACTTCTTCAATCAATCAGAACATCGGCCTAAGCCCTGGAAGGGTGGTTGTCTTCTTTATTAAATGCCTCTTCTACCGAAGATTGGCGATCATCATGGCTACAGTGTACTAGGGAATTGTAATGCAGTTTCCCGTTGCCTTCTGCAACCTCATGCCGTTGACGCTTCATTGAGTTCCTCCGCCTCCATTGCAGCCTCCTTCTCGCTATGCATTTCCATAATATTGCAGTGAGGGACAGAGGTACAATCCAACCCCAAGTCCCTTACTCAATACACGACGCATGCGCATCGTCAAGTTGCATAATAAATATATCAGACCAATTTCGCATGGATTATAAAGTTGTTTAACATAGCCATTATCATGGAAATCGATGCACGAGCGTTGCTAATAACGAAATAACCCACGTGCCCATACACTGGCTATGTAAAACGGTTTATTACAATAAGGAAATTACAGGTATTACCATAAGTGATAGCCAACCTATTGTTTTCGGCATAAACATACAGTGCCCATTATGCATGCACTTAATATGTGTGTAACTAATCTGAAACTAAGAAATAAGAACGAAGTTAAGGTACGCAATATCAGATTGCAAAGATTTAACGGAGATGTCATTACCAACTTCTAATACCGTACTAAATTGACTCTATTTGAAAACGAATCGTCACCGTAATTGGTGAAGTCATAACTACGCCTTTGTGTTAATAGTAAGCTTGTCTCAGGCGCCCATTCCACATACGTACAACGTCAATGAAAATTATGAAATTGAAGGACATTTCAATTTCTCATTGATGGGGGCCATTCCATATGTTTTTCAAAAATTGACAATTTTCAATTGAAGCGTATGCGCCAAATTTTTGAAATTTGTTTCTTGAAATTGTATTTGTTTTCTTCGTCGCCTTATTATTTAATCCTTATTATAATTTTTATACAGAAATGCTTTCTTTTTAAAGAAATCAATTAAAATAGTTGTACTTGTCATATCACATGACGCCATTTTTTAATTTTAGATTGTTTGTTTCATTGTTTGTGATTTTACTCTATTATCAATTGATCATTGATCAATTTTAACAATGGCATAGAGTAAAATTGAAATGACCTTCAATTTCATAATTTTTATTGACGTTGTACGTATGTGGAATGGGCACCTCAGCTTGTCCCAACCAACTAACTAATCCGACTATGCTTTGTTCATGCATTATTGCTTTCCAATTTATACGTAGTATAAGGAAAGCTTTGTGATGGTCGAAATTTTCGATTCTGAGATTTCAACGGATTTACACGTTTTGAGGTCCCAGGAACCCAAAAAAGTGATTTTTACGAAATGTCTGTCTGTCGCTCAGTCTGTATGTCTGTTCGTCGATTTCCGGGCAAACTACTCATTCGATTTTGATGAAATTCGGCATGTAGGTTCACAAAAATCATACCGCGGGACAATTTTTATTTTATTTTGGGCTAACTCAATTTGGGGGGGTTTTATTCTCAAAAAACTCATAAAAAAACGTCTAAAAAAATTATTTATCAAAAACGGCTCCAACGATTTCTTTTAAATTCACATATACTGTAGTCGTTATTAATGTTGACAAAATGCGGGGGGTGGCTTGCCCCTTGATAGGTTGCTTCTTGGGGTAAAAAAAAAATAACTCAATTTTCATGAAAAATGACTAAAAAATAATTTATCTGCTAAACCTTTCGATCGCTGATTTCTACCTTCAGTCATGTTGTAGGTGTTAAATTGAGTAACGAAACCAGACAGGTTGCTTTCGCAAAAAACGTTTTGGTTTTGGTGAAATTTTTTTTTTTTGAAAACATGATAGAAAATTCACGGTCAAATGCATTGCGTGCCCTGCCATTATTACTGTGTGGTAATGTGATGGTCTGACCTATCTAGAATTTTCCTCACCTCCAGTGACGTCAGGTGGACAACCCCCCCCCCCCCAGATATCGGAAATTTAACCATAGGAAAATTATTTACCATGAAATTACTCATTTTCTCTATCTACTAATGTTGATAAATTGGAAAGCATGTTCGAGTAAACTCGGACCGGTTCTTTTCTATCCATGATAAATAGACTCATTGGTTAAAATTAAACAAACGATTTCACAAACCAAGATAAAAAAAAGCCCAATTCGAAACAATATAAAAGCTAAAGCTATAAATTGATTACAACACGAAAAAGAGGTAATAAAGACCGTCAGAGTGGAAAATCCACTATTCAGCTTAAAAAAGGGAAAAGTCAGTTAAAAAAAAAAAATAGATTAAAGACTTACCACAATCCATTTACCAAACTCCGAGGCTCAATCAAAGTTACTTGAGAATTAATCCAGTTGAAAACTTACCTAAAATGAGAACAAACATGAATTGTTATTGGAGGTCTTTTAAGATAAGATAATACTTTTAGGACGCGTTGGCGATACGTCCGACAAACGTCCGTGAAAAAAAACAGCGAGCACTAATTCCGAGGTTTTCCCCTATTTTACTGGACTATGTTCACAGCTCCTATAATTAATATGACATTCTATACATGACCTGACCTGATCCAAAATATTCCTCACTCACTCTAAGAGCTATACCGCCAAAGCACAGAACCTCAGCAAGCCTGAACTTAAGGTACTTACAGGTGCACTCACAGGACACTGCCACGTGAACTACCATTTAAAGAACATGGGTAAAGTCTTGAATGACACCTGCCGATTCTGCAAAGAAAAGGCTGAGACTGCTGAGCATATCATCTGCTCGTGTCCGGCAGTAAAGAACAGACGGCTGCTAGCAACGTCCTCTTGGTTTCTATCACCAAGGGAGGCTTGCCAGTTGGCCCCTGGGCAGTTGTGCAGGTTTTTACGGGACCTGCTGACTGACCAGGACTAAAAGTACGGGGATTCGCAATAGATCTTTAAGGTCAAAGTGAGCCAAGCTCAAGTAGCAGCATCGCCCCATTACTAATCTAATCTAATACATGACCTGTTGGTACAGCTATAAAATTTTAATTGTGCAATGAAACGTGTTCATCTTTGGTCAGAACTTTATACGTATACAGTATGTCATTATCCAATGAGGAAGATCCGACGAGAGTAATAAATAGAAAAAAAAAACTATACGTTTCCGCATTTACACATTAAATAAACCAGTCATACAGTATAGACGTTGGATGTAAACATCAACATTACGTATTAAAAGCCCCCATAATATGTATAGGTACCTTACAGGTACAGCTATTATATTTTTATTATACAATTAAATACATATCTTGAGAGTTAAGAATTGCATAGATATGATATTAAATTTATTTTGCATCATTACGGTCACTTCATTTCCCATTTGGCTCGGTCGTGACCACGCAAGCTATTTAGATTGGCTATTACATGCCCGCAATATCCAATAGTCCTGTCTTTTATAGTTTAATCATTTCCAGATAGATTGTACCAATAGAGCAGGACAAAGCGGCCCCATTCACAGATTAGGGGCCTTTTATTGCAAGCGGCCTGCCGCGCGGTTAAGACTGTAGATGTATATTATATACTAAGTTGCAAGCTTGTACCAATAATACTCCAAAAACTTTCAAGCATAGGACAAAGCGGCCCCATTCACAGTTTGTCGCGCGGTTAAGACTGTAGATGTATTAAACTAAGTTACAAGGTTGTACCAATAATACTCCAAAAACTTTCAAGCATAGGACAAAGCGGCCCCATTCACAGTTTGTCGCGCGGTTAAGACTGTAGATGTATTAAACTAAGTTACAAGGTTGTACCAATAATACTCCAAAAACTTTCAAGCATAGGACAAAGCGGCCCCATTCACAGTTTGTCGCGCGGTTAAGACTGTAGATGTATTAAACTAAGTTACAAGCTTGTACCAATAATACTCCAAAAACTTTCAAGCATAGGACAAAGCGGCCCCATTCACAGTTTGTCATATTCATAGATTATGGCCTTTTTATTGCAAGCTGTTTGCTACGCGGTTGAAATGAAATGAAAAACGTCTTTATAGCCCGAAGGGCTACTCTACCAGCTAACTGTAGATATAACTGAGAATCTAGATGTATTATACTAAGTTGGAAGCTTGCACCAATAATACTCCAAAAACTTTCACACAAAGGACCAAGCGGCCCCAGTCACATATTAGGGCCCTTTTAATACAAGCGGTTTGTCTCGCGGTTAAGACTGTAGATGTATTATACTAAGTTGCAAGCTTGCACCAATAATACTCCACAAACGTATAAATAAAGTCAATTTATTGACCAGAAAATCAAAATGCGTCGGTCGAGTCACTAGTGAATCTGAATATTTGAACTGTTTTTTTTTAAATATTAAACGTGGCATCAGACAACGGGAAGTGCCTTCAGTGATTGGCTTCCTATTACCCCGACAGATTAGAGATGACGCAAGTAAATACACACATAATACAAATCCATAAATCGTAATATTACACAGTCGATCATATTTAGTGACAATCTAAATTTTAAATCACTTCCAGACACCCCACAGACGCCCCCATTCAACAGCCACGCAGTCCACTAAAACAAGCCATTCATTCATGACTATATAACTTTAGCAAGAAAATCCGCAAAATAGAATTTTGTCGTAACCGTGCGATTACAGATAAATATAAAGAAACAGGTCATCAAGCTGTATTCATCAAGTCATTGAAAAACATGATATCTGAGGCGCCCAATCATTTGGTGCCGGCTGGCCATTATTACAGTCGGGCTGATTTCACATTTGAGTGCCTGCGCCTTTGACTTTACGCCTTTTCTTCTATAAGGCAGAATAATCGACAAAAGTAATCTTGGACCGAAAATCGAGCATGCAGTGGCGTTTCGTGTTGCATTGCATAATAGAGAAAAAACCAATGCGGTCTGAGTCTCGGGAGTCAGCGTCTTGTTCGCACTGCAGATTTTTTTACTAGAATACGTATACACACTGTACCTAGCAAGGCCGTGCCCAGGTTTTGATTTCGGGGGGGGGGGGGGTCCAATTTTTATTAAACCTCATTTATTAATGAATTAATGGATGAATTCTTCAAACAATACAGGACATGTAGAATAGTGGTACAGACTCCGACTTTCAACCGAAATGTTGTTGGTTCGAGTCCCACACTTGCTACATTTTCTGGCCACGCTTCGGAGGGCATGTAAAGCAGGCGGTCCCGGGCCTTCCTAGTTGAGTGTAAGAGAGGGCTTTACAGCCCTAACTCCGCCAGGTTAGCTTATTAATAGAACAAAAAGTCAATATTTAATTTAATTTAATTTACATTTTTTTAAAAATATTTCGGGGTGGAGGGTCCGGACCCCTTGGGCCACCCCCCTGGGCACGGCCGTGGTACCTTCTTCGAATATCTCCTCTATCAAAGATTGGCGATCAACATAGCAATCGTAAACACGTAGATATTGTAATACCGAGAGAGTGGCGTATCCGTAGAAATGACGAGCTCTACGCGATACACCGAGAACCTACGACAGTAGCCGAAGTCAAGAGAGCCCGCATCAAGTGGCAAGGGCACGTGGAACGAATGCCAGAAAATAGGGCTGCAAGAGCAGCCTTACACAAGGTGCCCCAAGGGAAAAGACGAGTGGGACGACCACGGATGCGATGGCTGAATGAAGTCGAGGTGGATCTGGCGACCCTTGGCGTCAATGACTGGCGAAGGAGAACGCAGGACAGCAAAGGCTGGCACGATGTGGCAGAACAGGCCAAGGCCCTTCGCGGGCAGAAGCGCCAGGGAGTAAGTAGTAAGTAAAATACCGGAATTCGGACTCCCCAAAAGGAGGCCAAGTATGAAGAGTATAGAATGTACTTTAGTCATGAGGACTGTACTATGCATCATGAGTAGAGGAAGAAGAACACAATGATCCACAGTAAAATACTTTAATAGTGACCGGTTTCGGATAAAATCCATCATCAGACTTTTATCCGAAACCGGTCACTATTAAAGTATTTTACTGTGGATCATTGCATTCTTCTTCCTCTACTCATGATGTTCTCCAAGTTCCACGAAGTCACCAAGGAAACTCTCACAAGGACTGTACTATGCAGTTTCCAGAAGGACGCCGCAGCCTGCGTAGACCGAGGCAGCGATGGGAGAATGGAGTGAGTGTAGATCTCAGGCACTTGGGAATACGAAGATGGAGGCGTCAAGCCCAGGACCATACTGCATGGGGAACGGGGAACCCTCCGGCCTCCATGCGTAGTACAGCTACGGCGCAAGCGTAAATAGCCTTGGTTCTTGCAGTGGCGTTTCTATTTGCATCATAGAAAAAAGCATTTGATAGGAGCAAACCGAGCAAAGTCCACAAATTTCAGAAATTGAGTTTTTGGCACAGATGAATTCGTCTGGATGAAATCTATCCAATGAATTTATTACCAGATACTCATTCTGACATAGTCCAGCGTAAAACTTGTTGAAAGATAGGAGTTAGAAGCATTTACAGAGCAATTAGCTACAGTTTTTGGCTCTCCTGAAAATTAACTGCAGTGGACTTGGCCCGTTCTGCTTCTATAACACTCATTTAGGGACAGAAAGTATAATGTATAAAAAGGCGACAATAATGGCAATAAAAAAAAAAATACCTACCGCCACTGCATAATATTGAATAATCGAAAACTCACAGAGGAGACGTACTAGTATAAAACCTTAATGACTTACGAAACTATATAGTCCCATCAGTTTGTGAAGGGCGCTATCGAAACCGGACAGGGTCTACTGCTCCTAACGACACATTCAGTCTTTTTTTTTTATTTAAGAGTGACAAAACCTTTTTAATGACCGCGGTGTGACAGTGGCGTATGGGTCAATTCGGCACACTTTGTTGTTTTGACCACAATGACCACTTCCATAGTTTAAGCGCGCGTTTCTGCGGCTTTTTAAACGCCTAGACACTTGACAATGGCCCGAATATTTCTCATGTCCTTTATGAATAGTGGTATTGGAAATAATATGTTGTTTTTTTTTCTTTTAAAGGCTAAAAGTAAAAAAAAGTAAATTCGTGTCGGGGTGGTACTACCCGTGGTACAGGAGTTTTCAGGTTGCATCAACAGCCTCCTGTTTAACCTATCGACAGTCAGGGAAGACTGCCGGGACCGCCGGCTTTACATGCCCTCCGAAGCATGGTAGTCAGAAGATAAATAATTGTACCACTAGAAAATTTTGGCATTCGGGTGGGACTCAAACCAGTCACCTTCTGGATGATAGTCCGAGTCGTTACCTCTACGCCATTCTGACTACTAAAAACTTTTAAAGGCTAGAAAGGTTACAGCCCTGAGTCAGCAAGATTTTATTGCCTTCCAATTTATGCGTAATATAAGGAAAGCTTTGTGATGGTCAAAATCTTCGATTCCGGGATTTCAACGGATTTACACGTTTTGAGGTCCCAAGAACCCAAAAAAGTGTTTTTTTTTTACGAAATGTCAGTCTGTCTGTCTGTTCATGGATTTCCATGCAAACTACTCGGTCGATTTTGACTAAATTTGGCATGCAGGTTCCCAAAAATTATACCTCGGGACCATTCTTTTGTGATACCTGTGTTGAGTTGAGACAGGTCTCCAGTCATATCGCGTTTAGGGACTAGCACGAATACTAGCAAGCTGCCAACTAAGGTCTTACTTACTTACTACTTACGTCTCCCGGAAGATGTCGTCCGTTTAGTCATCCTCGTCTTCAACCAGGGTTGGGTACTCCGGTAGATACTCTGCATTCGTTTCGCCTTCGTTACACAGGGGGCAAATGTCCGAGGCAACGAAAGCCAACGAAGGCCTTAATAATATGATTGGCGTAAATCGTGCTATTGTACAATAAAAATTGCTATTTATGGGTTATTGAAAGGGAAAGGAAGGGAAACATGGTCTATGACCTTTTCATAACCCCTGAGGGCATAGGTACAGCAGTAATAAGGCACCCCCGCATCCTTGTATTAATTGGTTAATGCTAATGGCACATAATAGATGCTTAATCCTGCTATTACTATTGCAAGCTGCATATAACCACCCAAACCCCGGATATACGACATCTTATTTCTGATATGTGAACATCAGGGTATGGAGTACGGACTCTGACTTTCACCCGAACATTTGATGGTTCGAGTCCCCAGACTTGCCGCATTTTTTGACCATATTTCAGAGGACATGAAGAGCAAGCTTAGGTTCATCTCATTTGTTTAATGTTCTTGTTCTGTAAATACTGTAGACATAAGACAGACACTATTAGCGGAGTGACCGGAACTATCTTTAGGTTAGTACCCGTATTGAGTTATGACACGTCTCCGATCGCATGGCGTGTAGAGGCTCGCACAAGTACAAGCACGCTACCACCTCGCCATCGAAGTCGGGGTCCAGTATGGGGAAATTTTCCCAAAAGTACCGTTGTCTCCATGGTTTAAACGTTACCAGCTACCACTGTAAGAGAGGGCTTTATAGCCCTAACTCCGCTAGTTTGGCTTAGTAATAGAAACAATAAAAAGTCCTTATTGCTTTCCAATTTATACGTAGTATAAGGGAAGCTTTGAGATGGTCCAAATTTTCGATTCCGAGATTTCAACGGATTTACACGTTTTGAGGTCCCAGGAACCCAAAAAAGTGTTTTTCACGAAATGTCTGTCTGTCTGTGCATCGATTTCCGGGCAAACTACTCGGTCGATTTTGATGAAATTCGGCACGTAGGTCCACAAAAATCATAACACGGAACCGTTTTTATTATCTTGGGCTATCTCAATTTGGGGGGGTTTTATTCTCAAAAAACACAATATTATTTCTCAAAAACGGCTCCAACGATTTCTTTTTAATTCACATATATTGTAGTCATTATTAATGTTGACAAAATGCGGGGGGTCGCTTTCCCCTTGATAGTTTGCTTCTGGGGATAAAAAAATAAAAATAACTAAATTTTAATGAAAAATGACTAAAAAATAATTTTTCTGCGAAACCTTTCCATCGATGATTTCTACCTTCAGGCATGTTTTAGGTGTTAAATTGAGTAACGAAACCGGACAGATTGCTTTCCCAAAAAACTATTTGGTTGTGTGCAAAAAAAAATGTTTTTGAAAAAATGATAGAAAATTCACGGTCAAATGCATCGCGTGCCCTGCCATTATTGCTGTGTGGTAATTTGTTGGTCTGACCTGTCTAGAATTTATCTCACCTCCAGTGACGTCTGGTGGACAACCCCCCCCCCCCCAGAATGCCCGAAATTTAACTATAGGAAAATTATTTACCATGAAATTACTCATTTTCTCTAGCTATTACTTGATAAATTGGAAAGCATGTTCGAGTAAACTCGGACCGGTTTTTTATTACAAGACTGAGAAGTGGCCACGGGGTCACGAAGCAGTACTTGTGGAAGATAGGTAGGGACCCCATGTGCGACACTAGTCAGGGGTCAACGGAAACTCTACAGCATATCATTTTGGAATACCTAATATACTCAACACAGCGTACAGTCCTCCTCAGTTGCCTTCCAAATTCCAGTCAGACTTTGCAATTTACTCTCAATTTTAGAAACATGCAGCCCAACAATATATTTTGCTTTACATACATTTTTAAAAAACAGTAACAAAACTATTTAAGAATGAACCGGACTAGTGTCGCACATTAGTAGCTGAATTGCTCCTCGCCGACGAAAAAATATAAATAAATAAAAATGTATGCCTACGCTTAGTTGATTTTATTGTTTTATTGATATTCTTTCCGTGCATCATGCCCATAAGCATATCAAGTAATTTTAACCCTTTGGCAACGCTTGAAAATGGATATTGACTTGGTGCTGAAAATCTCTCGTTAAGAGGGTTTATGAACGCCCCTAATTGCGCGGAAATTAAATTGTGACTACCTTAATTTCCCCACCTGAATATTTTGTAAACTGTAATTGCGTATTTGTCTATGATTTCACTACCTCATTAGCGATTGGTTGGTTTGTTAATGGCCCAAGCTGCTACCATCTACAAGACTTCTTCCGGCTTATTTAATCCTTCAATTTCATGTTCTCTGCACTTAAAACTTGGGATGTACTGTAATGAATATGAAGCATAATTCTAGACTAGGTAGCGCTAGTAGTGTAGTGGTCAGAACTCTGACTTTCGCCAGAGAGGTTATTGGTTCGAGTCCCACACTAGCAACTTTTTCTGGTCATGCTTCGGAGAAAATGCAAATCAGGTGGATCACTGTAGTGTAGTCCATTGCAATAGAGGGCTCTGCTGTCAGGTGCTCCAGGCACCTGCCTGTGGGCACCGTATATTAATTTATAGTTGTTGGCACACTCTGTATCTATTTCATATATTGTAACACCCTGTACAGCTGTCAATGCAATGATTTGCTTTCTACGGTCGGTGCTAGAAGAGTGCTGAATTAGCAGCGCGCCTTCGGTGCAGCCCGTGAAAGCCTGTTCAAGTGACGTAGTATAAATATGACTAGTAATATACGGTGACCACAGGCAGGTGCCTGGAGCACCTGACACTGCATTACAGCTTAACTCAGCTAAGCTTGTTTGCTTACAGCCAATCTTAACCAAGAATGGTTGTTGTTAATAAGAGAGCCAGCGGCCATCTATAAGAGCGCCAGCGGCCATCTTCCTCTTCTTCTTCTCCCCCCCTTAATGCCGCGTGCCCAGCGTGGGGAAGGGGGGGGGGGTCACCCCGAACCCATTTCCTCAACGGAAATTTGGTATTTATGGCCAACGGCCATACCAAGCTGAATCCTCCAGAACAGCACCCTCCTTCCTCTCCCTGATTTTACTCAGTGGTCTCGGTTTATCGGACTGAATTCGAACGCACCGTATGTTTGAGTTGGTAATAATGTGCCCCTAGGTTCATCTATGAATCTGTTTCTATAACCCGTTGACTACCTATAAATTTATCTGTCTCGGCGAAATGTGAAAACAACGATGATATCTTTTGTAGTATTGATTGTGTGTTGTGATAAGTCAAGGTGAAAGGGAGTAAATAATAGCTAGTCATAACTTTGAGTTGTTTTTAACGCCTCTGGTAACAATTGTATAACTGCTTTGGTGGATTAGCGCACTTTTGTCGCAGTCCGCCAAAAAGCCGCGGGGCTTATACTATCGTAAAGCTAAGCTATTCCTAACTAAGCTAACCTATTCAGCTGCACTGGTATTGAGTTAGAAAACCGAACTATGACACAGGAGGGATTGGCCCAGCTCTACTACGCGGCAAGGCGTCAAATGGCCTACCAGCCAAGGACGGGCGTTGGCTGAAGAAGAAGTAGTAGAAGAAGAAGTAAAACTAAGCTTCGTTGAGGCATACTTCACAGCAGAAAAATCAAGGTAAGTTGACAGAAGAATTTTGTGCAAGTGGCATGCTGGTAGCATGCTTGTACATAGTCTCAACGCACCATGCATTCTCAGCTTGGGTACTAACCGACAAAGGCGACTGAAGAGGTCTATCGGATACATTCATGAGCGCGGTTCCAGATATTAAACGAAGCACAAATCAGGGCACGGGGAGAGCTCATGGAACGATGGCAAAGAAAATGGAACGACAGCCTAAATGGACGGTGTACCTGGAACCTGGTTAAGCTCGATCATGATTCGAACAACTCACCGGAGCAAGAGGAAAAACAATGGCCGAGCTCAAGACGTTAGCGTCCGACCGGGTCCAGGGCTGTCACGCTTCGCAGACGGTACTAAGAGGAAGAAGAGGAAGAAGAAGATCAATCGTAAAAAAATGTCTGTTCTCCCTTAGAAGGTGGCGTCATGTCGAAACATTCAGCTCACAAATATCGGCCAGTTCTTCTTCTAACAATGACTCTTTTATCGATGATTGGCGATCATCATGGCAATTTGGACCTTGGAAACTGCTGGAAAGGGAAATCATGCTGCCGCCAAACCAATGCCTCAGATTTTTCAACCAGGATGATCTTCGTCTGTCAGGAGCCTTTTGTACTTCTATCTTCCCTTGAATTATTATTTACAGAAGGCGATACTTTTCGTCCCTCATCCCATGGTAGAAGTATGTTAGTTTCCGTTTCTTAACCGTTAAGAGAGAGTTAATAAACTGGCCTTACTAAATTTAATTTTCTGGGAAAACAACTAACTATGACAACAACGGACTCACGCATGTTGCTGCATCCATATTTCTCATTATACCAACCTAATGCCAATTGTAACAATTTAAACACAGCCCGTATTTTCTCTTCCGGGCCAAGAACATGCCGGCCTCATTGTTTAAACCACACGGTACTATTTTATTGTTATTATCCCTAATAACAACGACTCACAATCATAGCGAATTCTCATGGTTTGGTCAATACTACCAAAGCTTTATCATTAGGGAGGTCCGTTCCATATTAGACGGAAATAATACGTATTACTTGATTTCCATCATCTGTGTGGGCGACATAGGGTCCTTCCCACCATCATCTGAAAGGTTCCGGTAAGGAACACTGCGCGGCACCGCCATGCAATGGTACATGGCGGTGCCTTTCAGGTCCAGAATTCCTTACGGATACTTTCCAAGCATTGGTGGGCCTGAAGAGACGACCGGACGAGAAAACTTCTTCTCCTTCCGTCCTAGTGCCGCGTGCGCAGAGTGAGGGGGGCGCCACGGACCCATTCCTTGTACTCGTACTCGTACTGTACGGACACTCCTACTGGTGTAATACTAATAATTTTTATTGATTTATTCCCACAACATATGGGCACATAATTTATTAAATTTTTCAAGTCCAAACCCCCTTTTTTCTCGCAAAATTAACAATTGGATAATTTAACAATAAATAAATAAAATAAAAAAACATAAATTGAAATAACAAGTGCTGTAATATCAATAACATTTCTTAAGTTAACGGCCAACGGCCAACGAACGGCCTTACAATGTTGATTCCATTACAGCAGAGCATGTTTCAAACTGCGGCAACTTGGTAGTGTGCACAGCGTTGGCAGGGGAACGTGGTGGGACATGATAACGCGCTTAGGCAGTATAAGTCGAGTCCTGGTCACCTCCGATTTAATCGTGTGACTTTACCATGTTCCCCAAGTGGTTCGGAATCCACTATAATCAGGAGGTCCACCCTGTTAGTCAACTCCCCTTTCCCCGAGGTGAAAGAGTCTGCCCTTAGGGTGCCTCAAGTTAACAAACAGACTGACTCCCCCCGCCAGGCTGACAGGGTTGCTTAAAGCAGAAATGCTGAAAGCAGGCGTTAGAAACAACATCACATTTCTTAAGTAGAAGTAGGTAACAAAAAATTAATTATATTTTTAATACTAATAATAATAATTTTTTTCTTTCACTTCACTCTTTCCCTGTCCAGTAACCCCGGACAAAGTGCAATATATTGAAAAAATAATAATACCTATCGAAATATCACCCTCAAGCTTCCGCTTATCGAGCGATCTTAGAGCAGTGGCACAGCAAAATACAACTTTAATTTATAATTGACTTACTTGACTTAGGGTGGCACTAACAGCCCATGGGGACTTTTGGCCGCACGTACTATGCCTCTCCATTCCGCTCGATCACAAGCCACCGTCCGCCACGTTTTTGGGTGCAAGCCCATTTTTTGGACGTCATCCGCCATCTGGTCCTGGTACCTCTTCCTTGGCCTTCCCAGGGGAATAATTAAATAATAATAATAATGCCCCGAAGGACTTTTTTGTGAAACTCGGCCTACTTAAAATGGTAAAAAGGTCATAAAAAATGAAAAAAGAAAGAAAGATAATTCACGAATAATGGCAGGGAGTGTTAGGTTAATAATTTGAGTATGGCATAATTGAGGAAAAGCAAATACGCGAATAAATAAAAAAACAGCGAAAATTATTATAAATAGCTGCCAATTTTAAAATTATGAGACTACACCGAGGTGGGTGAACAACATAATTTACATGCACCTCCTTGGACATGTAACAATGCAGATAACACGTTTTAAAAGGAAACAAAAATTAATTTCTTCGAAAAATAGGCAAAAACTGGAACCAAGCATAGATACTACGAGTCAAGCAAGATATTAAAGATTTGGCTAATTCAAACTGTAGATGACTACTTCATGCATCATGTAATAGGGTATTTTCAATTTTTGGTACAGTAGCATTTTCATAAAAACGATTGAGGGCGCTAAAATTTCACGTAAAATAAATACCATAAAAAAACCTACAAGTCAACAATTAATAATACCCTATTATACAGGTATGATACATAAAGTAGTCTTCAACAACTTTAATTACCAATATTTTTATAACTTGCTTAGTTAGGTACTAAAATAAAAAAATTAACAGTATTAAATTTCGGGCTGCCAATTTCCTACGGGACGTACACTCTACAAAATAATACAACAGTACAGTTGGCATTTTAAAATGACATTTTTTTTTTTTTAATTGAGCAATGTCGGCCACAGATTCTAGTATAATAAAACAACATGGCGGTCGGGACCAAATCTTAATTATCCCTCTATTCTCAATCGCCAGCAAAAGTATGAAATCTAAAATTGGCGTACGAACATGCTATCATGTTAGACACGATATCTAGTCATGACTAGTCCAAGGATTACTCCAATTACTATGCGTATATGATTAAGTAAAATTTATTATAAATTTGGTTTGGCCGGACTTTCACCACACACGGTAGACTATCTACTTGTCCACGATGAGCCGGAGGCGCCAAAATCATTAAACATAATGTTTTTTATAATGGTCTGTAGCCCTTTTTTTGGGAGCTATCGACACCAACAAATTAGCACTAGGACCCGGTTTCGTTGTGAATTCACTTTTTTGCCATAAGACTGAGAAGCGTTTTATTACTTTCCTACTTACATGTATAAGGAAAGCTTTGTGATGGTCAAAATTTAGGATTCCGAGATTTTAACGGATTTAAAAAAACGTCTTGATGTCCCAGGAACCAAAAAGTGGTTTTTTACTAAATGTCAGTCTGTCTGTTCATCGATTTGTGGACCTTTTTTTTTTAAATTTAATTTTGGGCTAACTCAAATTTGGGGGGTTTTAATTTCAAAATATCAAAAAAATTGCGAAAAAAATGTTTTCCTAAAAACTGTTGAAACTATTTTCTTTAAATTCACATTAATTGTAGTCGTTATTAATGTTAACTAAACGCAATGGGTCGCTTGCCCCTTGATATTGGACAACCCTAGATAATTCCAACATCAATGCTACTTGACTTGACTTAGGCTGGCGCGTCCAGCCCGGGGGCCGCTGCCACTTCACCACGCCACCTCGGACGATCCTCCGCCGCTCGCTTCCAATCTCGGGTGCCAGTGGCGTGCACATCTTCGAGCACTTGATCTCTCCATCAATGCTAAGGTTTGTTAATTAATAAACGTTAATTTCTCCATAAATCAGGCCTAGGATGATTCCCATGAAGCGGGGCGGCTGACTGGTGGGCGAACGCCTCAAAGACCGTGCCGCTATACCTAAAAATATATATATTAAGATATCCAAGATCGCAAGATATTTAACATTATCTCCAATAAATCATGCGCGTGTCTTGAATAATAAAAACATCCCAAACCGATCATAACACGGTCAAACTGACCATAATATGGCCAAAACATCACGCTATTTAATTAATTACCATCTAAACTGCCACTTTTGCTGCTCTTTGCATAAATTGACTATGCCAAATTTGAATATGGTCAATTTTTCATTTAGTTACAATTGAAACACGATCCTGATTAGAGAGAAACTGCCCGTCTTACTTGATATTTTACAGTATATTTTAATGAAAGTATAAAACGAAAACGCTTCAAATTTACATACGTGACTGGCAGAATCGTTAACCGGCAGCAGCCCTACGATTACAGGTTAACATAACACCGGAAACGGGTTTATAAACCCCAATTGATGCATAAAACAAAAAGAGTGCAAATCACGCGGGAAATTCAAAGTAATGAATTATTGGAACACAATAATTTCGTTGCATATAGTTTTATAATACTACGATTTAAATAAATACAAACAAACAATAAATTGTTCTGGTTTAAATTATGAAATACAGTATATTAAGAATTATAAATAATTTGTCTAAATCTAGGGGAGAAAATATTTAAAAAAAAATCACCAAAAATATAGCCGAAGATAGATTTATTACATTTGGATTTCCCACGTCTTTCTCACTCTACTGATCAAACCTAATGAATCAATTGGGGTTTATTTAATCCTATTTCCGGTGTTAAGTTAATCTGTGAACGGCATAGTATCCCTAACAAAATAGACTAACCACAAGTGAAAAAACCGTAGCAGGTGACTTCTGGATAAACAAAATGGTTCGAAATTTGGAACACAAGAGTGTTCTTTGTGTTGATGTTGTGGCCGGGAAAATAATAAAGTATTTTTATTTATTACATACATAGCGTAGGTAGCGTAGAGGAAAAGCAGGGTCTGCGGAATCTCCCTACACCTTATCGGCCAGAGCCGAAAGAGATTTTCTATTCACAAATGACGGAATATTGACCAATGGAAGACACGCCTTAAAAAATTCAGAATTCACACGATATTTTGGTGCGCTCAAATTTCCCATCTTTCCTATACGTAGAACTCTAGTCAATTACTAGTATGACATGTTCTTAATTACACATCTCGGCATTTAGATTATATGACAAGTCGTTTACCCGGCAATTCACCAAGCCAGGTATGACAAACTTATATTATTCCGAATACCACGGAAACACATCCATGTCAACAGGTTCAAGTACCAAAGTACCGGAAACCCATTTATTAAAATGTTAATTACAGAGTAATATATAGCCTGCGAGTCAACCGGGGAAAGGGTGGGAACCTATTAGAATTACATATATAATGCTCGCATTACGAGTCTAATGGACCTCTTCCGTATACAGGGAAGTGCTAGCGGCCAACCAATCGTCCAATCAGATCATTGGGGTTTGACGTCATTTTTCTATGGCTACTTGTATAGTCGGCATTATGGATTTCTATAAGAAAAAGAGGCGCATTCGTCCTGTTGATGACGTCACAACTAACGTCTAATGGACCTCTTTCGTATACAGGAAAGTGCTAGCGGCCAACCAATCGTCCAATCAGATCATTGGGGATGGACGTCATTTTTCTATGGCTGCTTGTATAGCCGGCATTATGGATTACTATAAGAACAAGAGGTGCATTCGTCCTGTTGATGACGTCAGAACTAACGTCTAATGGACCTCTTTCGTATACAGGAAAGTGCTAGGGGCCAACCAATCGTCCAATCAGATCATTGGGGTTTGACGTCATTTCTCTATGACTACATGTATAGCCGGCCTTATGGATTACAACACATAAGAGGTTCATTTGTCCTGTTGGTGACGTCTCACAACATTTTATGCTCTGGCGGTTTTTTCCGTAGTATTTAGTAAACCAATCGATAAGTTCAGACTCGAGTACAAGCAGAGTTCGCTGGATCGGACATTTGTTAAGGCGCCCATTCCACCGACCGGCTAGGGCTATTTACGAAAACAGTGACATGGTAGCAGACATTCAAGACTTAGGTGGGGTTTCCACCGACCTCGCATTGCAGAATTGACGGAAATGTTTATTTTCCTCTATGCCCTAGTTAAAATTGATCAATGATCATAGAGTGAAATCACAAACAAACTAACTAAAATTAAAAAATGGCGTCATGGAATATGTTAAGTACAAACATTTTAATAGATTTCTATAAAAAGAAAAATTCTAATTTCCGTCAATGTCATTTGCATTCTGCAATGCGAGGTCGGTGGAAACGCCACCTAAGTCTTGAATGTCTGCTACCACGTCACCGTTTTTGTAAATAGCCCTAGCCGGTCGGTGGAATGGGCGCCTAATACACGTGAACTTTGTAAGCTGCATTATAGAAGGAACCTTAGAAGGCGTCAACCGACCTGGGCCGCCCCTGACGTATACTGTGGCTAGTACCGAGCGTTCTATTTCGACGCTGCGACCCCTGACGAAATGGCTGCGATCTCGTTGTGGGGAAAAGCGCCTGAGTGGGCTCGCTCCGATGATTATCCACAAAGATTTTAACATTGATAGGGACAAGATGATAGATAGGCATGCGTTGGGTGGTGTTCGCCGAGAGAAGCGTTTTTAGTGTACTTTTTTGTTTATTTAATACTTTTTGAATGCAGATGCTGAATTGTATGATACAATTGAGGAGCTTGGTTACAAACGTGGCCAAATCCATTTTTTTACAAAATTGGGTTTTGATCCGACCTTTTGATTTTAAATGTCCACCTGCACGTTGTTAAATAAAGTGACAAAAGCAGACAGATTGCGCACAGAAGTGCTGAGAAGTCTAGGGTTAGCTATAAACTCAATGCAATTTTCAACAGAAAATCCACTCTCCTGAAAAATTCTACAACTTGGAGTTGGCCATGTTTGTAAACAGCCTCCTCAATTAGTGATAACGGCAATATCGGAAAGAGGGACTTGCTTCTCAAATAAGATCCACCCATCCCAAAACTTTTTGTTTCATCCACCTGGGCGCCCGAGAAAAGAATACCTGCAGCAAGTGATGGAGGATGTAGGGGTCAATACATATGTGGAGCTGAAGAGGGCGTGCCAGGGGAGTGGAGGCCACATGTTGCTGCCAACCAGCCAGCCGGCTGTAACTTGAAGAGAGAGAGAGAGAGAGAGAGAGAGAGAGACGAGTAGAAGTGAAATCAAGATCCAGAAGGGGCTCCATAATTTTGATAAATAATTCAGGTGAAAACTTAACGTAGCGTTGTAAAATTCTGTCGTGCGATAAAGAGGTTTGCATAAAAGGGATCTCCGTCTAAAAGTAGAGCAACACCCCATTTACTGTATTATAATGCTAATTACTTAGCATACGAGCGGGGAGAGAGGGGATGAGAACCGAGAAATTATGACGCGGCGTACCGCAGGGAGGTGTCTTGGGCCCAACTTTATTTTAGTTTGTGTGGAATGAACCCGAAACGGTCGCTAAAATTAATTACGGGGGGGAATTTGTGGGGGACAGTGTTTTGGAACTTTAGAATAAGTTTGATTAAGGGTGTTTCACGAGGATTTAACTTGTATGACGTTATGATTTTGCGGCTTTTGTTGCGGAGGGGGAGTTTAACGCGAGAAGTCGTTTCACGTAACTTTTGAATGGGGGAAATTGGAACCAAGCGTGTTTTAAAAAAGTATTCAACATTTTTAACTTAAGAAGAACTTAAAGCGAATTTAAGAATTTTTCGTAAGTCAATTATTTTATCTTTCCTTCTGTGGCGCAATGAAATTAATTAATTTATTCAAAAATACCTAGACCTCCTTTAGTTTTTATTTAAGCGGTGCCGGGTTATACATTTTATGAACCTACATGCCGAATGTCATCAAAACCCTTCGAGTAGTTTGACCAGCCAAAATCGACGAACAGACCGACAGACAGACATTTCATCAAAACTATTTTTTTGGATTCATGGTCCCCTAAAACATGTAAATCTACCGAAATTTCGAAATCAAACATTTCTAACATCTCAAAACAAAACCCATATTCTAACAACAAAATTTGTTGTGTAATATTGAAAACTCCAAAACAAAGGCCACAGAGAAATGTCGAAACGTTAAGATAAAATTAATTAAGCTATAAAAAATTAATTTGAAGGGGAGTTTAGTTATGGAACACATCCGTAGCGTATATAATCGTTGTCCCGAGCAATGAAAAGAGGTGCTAAAATCTTTTGGCATCCGGTTACAATATGTTACAAACATAATTGCTTTCTTATTTATACGTTGAATGCTTTTATAAATGCGTTCCTTTTTAAAAAAAAAATACTGTTTATGGGAGGGTCTCGAAATCTGAGTTGTTATACCTTTTATGTGACACAAACGCTGGGTAATGAAATTAGGCATGTCGGTTCAAAAGTAAAAGGCAGAGATTTCCAAACGCAACTTCGAGTAACTAAAACAGGCCTGGGTATTTTTGAATAAACTAATTGTTTTCATCGCGCCATAAAAGTAAAAATAATAAAATGGATATTTGAAAAATTATTAAAAAATACAAGCTTTCGTAGTAATTTTCATTCTCGCATCTGAAATTTTACTAATACTGAAATGGGTTGTGGAGATGGCGGTCCCAGGAAACCCGAAGAAGGGGAAGAGCGAAAATTACACTGCTCAGAAAGATTCAGGCAAACATGGTAGAACTCAATTAAATTAATAAATTTAAATCAATAAATCGAGGAACAGACAGCCATTTCGTAAAAAAACACTTTATTTTTTGGAAACGTGTAAATCCACTGAAATCTCGAAAATTTCGACCATCACAAAGCTTTCCTTCTTCTCCTCAGGTCACCGTCCCAACAATTGGTTGACAGCAACTCCCTGCATATCATCCTCCAGTCCTCTCGGTCCTGCGCCTTCCTCTTCAGCTCTTGGTACGTTCGAGCTCCTGCGTCTTGCTTGTTTTTTTTGGTTTTTGTTTTTTGTAGAATGATTATTCGCATACAAACAATTCAATGAATGTATCCGAATAACCTCTTCAGTCGCCTCTGTAGGTAATACCTGTGTTGAGTTGTGATAGGTCACCGGTCGCATGATGTGTAGAGACTCGCACAAGTACGAACAAGCTACCATTATGCCATCGAATTCCTTATTGATCCATGAATTCCTTCTTCGGCCGTCCTCTTCTATGGGTCCCTTCCACTGTGCCCTCAATGATCGTGTGCACTAATACTACGTATAAGTGGAATAGCAAAATTAACAGTAACATAAACCACAAGAACCAGTTTGGCCAACAATAAAACGACGATATGAAGTCGGAGATGGGCACACAAAACGGAACTATTGTAAATTAACATATTCTCAAGCAACTATGACACAATGCAGGCAATGACCATTCTTCAAGAGTCGCTTTCACCGATAAGCACATCCTCAATGGTCTCAAGGGACCATCCAAAACACCTGAAGACCATCGAGGAAGAGCTGTAGCAGAGGCACGGGTATAATGGTGAAGAGGCTGACAGGAGCTATCTTACTCCTATTGTGCAGCTGTATAATGCTTTTAAAGGCGGTAAGTTTAAGAAGCCAACTTGTAATGGGGGCATGTATAGTAGTGGTACAGACTCAGACTTTCACCCGAAAGGTTGTTGGTTCGAGTCCCACACTTGCTACGTTTTTTGGCCATGCTCCGGAGGGCATGCAAAGCAGGTTCATAGTTGAGTGTAAGAGAGGGATTTATAGCTATAACACCGCTAGGTTGGCTAAGTAATAGATAAATAAATAAATAATGACTAGTTTTGGTTCCATTACTAAGCCAACCTAGCGGAGTTAGGGCTATAAAGCCCTCTCTTACACTCAACTAGGAAGGCCCGGGACCACCTGCTTTACATGCCCTCCGAGGCATGGCCAGAAAATGTAGCCAGTGTGGGACTCGAACCACAACCGAACAAGTCCATAATAATAATAATAATACCATTATTATTCATTTATTATTATTAAGTTTTTTTTAATGAAAAGTTTAATTGCATACAAACAATTTAATGAATGTATCCGATTGACCTTTTCAGTCGCCTCTGTAGGTTATTACCCGTGATGAGTACGACACGTCTCCGATTGCATGGCGTGTAAAGACTCGCACAAGTGCAAGCACGTTACCACCTGGCCATCGAAGTCGATATTTGGTCCCTCACTTCGCTCCTAATTGCATCTAGTAACCAAACCACGTTACGAAGACATTCACGTCGCTTATTTTTGTACTACTTTCCTATTTATTTACAGTTTAGGGAAAGCTTTGTAATGGTGTGTAAAACAGGCGGTCCCAAACCTTCCTAGTTGAGTGTAAGAGAGGGCTTTATATAGCCTCAACTCCGCTATGTTGCGGTTCGTAACAGAACAAAAAGTCATTAGGCCGAAATTTTCGATTTACATGTTTTGAGGTCGCAGGAACCCTAAAAAGTGTTTTTTTACGAAATGTCTGTCTATCTATCTCTCTGTCGGTCTGTGTGTTCGGTGGATTTTGATGAAATTTAGCATGTAGGACATAAATCATATTCTTTTACTTTAACCCTACAAAAAATAAAAAAGACATTAAAATGGTTTTGTTTTTTTAATTAAAAACGGCACTAACAGTTTTCTTTAAGGTAACATACAGTATATTGTAGTCGTTATTGTTGTAAACAAAACCCAACAGACTGCTTTCCCTTTGATAGTTTGGTTCTGGGGGCAAAAAATATTTTCATGAAAAATTACTGAAAAAATAATTTTTCAGCGGAACCTTGCATTCGATGCTTTTTAACTACAGGTATGCTTTAGGAGTTAAATAGAGTAACAAAATCGAACAAGTTGCTTTATAAAAAAGTTTTTTTTAATAAAAAATTAGAAAAATTTACAAAAAAACACGTACAAAACATGAGGTAGTCCCAAAGCTTTAACAGATTCCTCATTCAACGCACCTAATAAACCCGCCCAATAAATTCAACACAGACCAATTAACTCCTCAACTGAAAAATTCAAGCTAATGAGTAGCAAAGTTAGAAATTCTCACTAAATGATTGATGGTAAACAATATGAAATGGGTTCATTAACTGTCTCTATTAAATCCCGCCTAACACTGCCTGCTTCATTAGCGTTCTAATGGGAAATGTAATTACCAGACGAAGCGCTCAATGGTGCCTAAAGACCTACGCTACCGGACCTAGCGTGCCCGTCACCGTTGAAAATTCAAAATAGTACAATTATTTGAAGAAGCAGCAGAAGAATCGGGGCTGATGTGCCATGGTCAATATAACAGAAAGGGAACACACCTCTCAATGGTGCCTAAAGACCTACCCTACCGGACCTAGCGTGCGCGTCACCGTTGAAAATTCAAAATAGTAAAATTACTTGAAGAGATAGCAGAAGAATCCGGGCTGATGTGCCATGGTCGATATAACAGAGAGGGAACACACCTCTCAATGGTGCCTAAAGACCTACGCTACCGGACCTAGCGTGCGCGTCACCGTTGAAAATTCAAAATAGTAAAATTACTTGAAGAGATAGCAGAAGAATCCGGGCTGATGTGCCATGGTCGATATAACAGAGAGGGAACACACCTCTCAATGGTGCCTAAAGACCTAAGCTACCGGACCTAGCGTGTGCGTCACCGTTGAGAATTCAAAATAGTAAAATCACTTATAGATATCACAGATAGCAGAAGAATTCGGGCCATGGTCGATGTGGCAGAGAGGGAACACATCTCTCAATGACGCCTAAAGACCAACGCTAAAGCAGCAGTCTCCAAGGTTCAATTGCTAAGATCATCGCCAATCTTCGTTAGAATAGGCATCTAAGGCAGAAGAAGATGCTTGGCGTATTTCTGGGGTTGTAAGGACAGGTCTTGGATCTTCAACTATTGGTAATATCAGACTAGCTCCTAAATGAAAGGGAACACGCTTAATTAAGGACAGGGCTTGGATCTGCAACTATTGGTAATTATCAGACTAGCTCCTAAATGAAAGGGAACACGCTTAAAGGACAGGGCTTGGATCTGCAACTATTGGTAATATCAGACTAGCCCCTAAATGAAAGGGAACACGCTTAAGAAGTCATCCGCCGTTTGCTTGAAGCCCATTGACGCCCAAAACAACGGGTTAGGGGCATTGGCACACATATAGATCACAATCAGGTGATTTTAATAATAATTAATTAAATATTATATACATTATAATATGTTAAATTATTTAAACTCCATCGTGTTAAAAATATCACCAAGAAGTCCGAACTTCCAACTTTAGTTACCTATTTTCGGCGGAACCCAGACAGTAAAAAAAAAAAAAAAATGCGTCAGAAAGAAGGCAGAGAGATATTAATGACAAATCTCCAGGCTGGGGGCTCTCTAATGAATACTCGTTAATGGGCCCTCATGCAACTTGGGAACTAACTCTCTTCGCGGAATCGCCGACAATGGCATATCTCTTTTGACATGTCCGTCAGACATGTTATTTAACTCTGGTGGGTCCGTTGTTTATAATTAGACAAAAGGATGAACCGATTGCGGAAATTTCCAGAACTTTCTTCACATGTCCGACTCATTAAAATACGGTATGATACACAGATTACATTGCGAATTACTGGTGCATATATCCATTATTTACCAATAATAAGAACCGGTCCGAGTTTACTCGAACATGCTTTCCAATTTATCAAAATTAGTAGATAGAGAAAATGAGTAATTTCATGGTAAATAATTATCATATGATTAAATTTCCGATATCTCGGGGGGGGGGGGGGGGGGGGGTTGTCCACCTGACGTCACTGGAGGTGAGGTAAATTCTAGATAGGTCAGACCAACACATTACCACACAGCAATACTGGCAGGGCACGCAATGCATGCGTGAATTTTCTTTCATTTTTTTTTCAAAAAAACATTTTTTTTTTATAAAACCAAATACTTTTCTGGGAAAGCAACCTGTCCGGTTTCATTACTCAATTTAACACCTTCAACATACCTGAAGTTAGAAATCATCGATAGAAAGGTTTCACAAAAAAAATTATTTTTTAGTCATTTTTCATTAAAATTTAGTTATTTTTTTTTTTTACCCCCAGAAGCAACCTATCAAGGGGCAAGCGACCCCCCGCATTTCGTTAACATTAATAACGACTACAATATATGTGAATTTAATAGAAACCGTTGGAGCCGTTTATGAGAAATAATTTTTTAGACGTTTTTTTGGAGTTTTTTGAGAATAAAACCCCCCAAATTAAGTTAGCCCAAAAAAAAATCGTTCCGAGGTATGATTTTTATGAACCTACATTCCGAATTTCATCAAAATCGACCGAGTAGTTTGCCCGGAAATCGACGCACAGACAGACAGAACGACAGACAGACATTTCGTAAAAACCACTTTTTTGGGTTCCTGCAACCTCAAAACGTGTAAATCCGTTGAAATCTCGGAATCGAAAATTTCGACCGCCACAAAGCTTTCCTTATACTACTTATAAAATGGAAAGCAATTAATCATACTAGAGAATTACAGAAAGGAAGATATGAAATTTTTGATAGAATCGGGATTCGAACCCAAATCTCTACCTTGCAGGGGGGCATGTTGACCAGAGCACCAAATAGGTATGTCTAATTCTCGCGCCTGTACAGTGGAGACTGTAGAGTCTTTCTATAAAGTTAAATACGATCCTCTGTATCTCTAATTGTCGTTTCACGATAACATATGTCAAGACATACATATAAAGGGTATTTAAATATGAATGAATGAATGTATGAAACATAGAACAATTTAAATACAATAATTGTAAAGCCCTAAATGAAGACCATATCTAATCTGACCAGCCATTAAAGAAACGCATGAGGTGGCCCCAGGATTCAAAAAAAATATTTTTGGCGCTTAAATGTCCAATCTCTCCTACATAGAACACCAACAAGAACAAATCAAATCTATTACTTTATCATCAGTTACTGTCAGTAACTTCAATTATACCACTAATTAACAAGAAACCTAGCTGGAGGGCGATACTAAATAAAATTAATGTCATCTGGGGCCACTCGCCATATCTATACTCTGACCAGCCATTAAAAAAACGCATGAGGTGGCCCCAGGATTCAAAAAAATATTTTTGGCGCTTAAATGTCCAATCTCTCCTACATAGAACACCAGCCAACACCAACAAGAACAAATCAAATCTATTACTTTATCATCAGTTACTGTCACCAACTTCAATTATACCACTAATTAACAAGAAACCTAGCTGGAGGGCGATACTAAATAAAATTAATGTCATCTGGGGCCACTCGCCATATCTATACTCTGGCCAGCCATTAAAAAAACGCATGAGGTGGCCCCAGGATTCAAAAAAATATTTTTGGCGCTTAAATGTCCAATCTCTCCTACATAGAACACCAGCCAACACCAGCAAGAACAAATGAAATCTATTACTTTATCATCAGTTACTGTCGCCATCTTCAATTACACCACTATTTAACAAGAAACCTAGCTGGAGGGCGATACTAAATAAAATTAATGTCATCTGGGGCCACTCGCCATATCTATACTCTCACCAGCCATTAAAAAAACGCATGAGGTGGCCCCAGGATTCAAAAAAATATTTTTGGCGCTTAAATGTCCAATCTCTCCTACATAGAACACCAGCCAACACCAGCAAGAACAAATCAAATCTATTACTTTATCATCAGTTACTGTCGCCATCTTCAATTATACCACTAATTTACAAGAAACCGATCTGGAGGGCGATACTAAATAAAATTAATGTCATCTGGGGCCACTCGCCATATCTACTCTGACCAGCCATTAAAAAAAACGCATGAGGTGGCCCCAGGATTCAAAAAAATATTTTTGGCGCTTAAATGTCCAATCTCTCCTACATAGAACACCAGCCAACACCAGCAAGAACAAATCAAATCTATTACTTTATCATCAGTTACTGTCACCATCTTCAATTATACCACTAATTTACAAAAAAACCGATCTGGAGGGCGATACTAAATAAAATTAATGTCATCTGGGGCCACTCGCCATATCTACTCTGACCAGCCATTAAAAAAAACGCATGAGGTGGCCCCAGGATTCAAAAAAATATTTTTGGCGCTTAAATGTCCAATCTCTCCTACATAGAACACCAGCCAACACCAGCAAGAACAAATCAAATCTATTACTTTATCATCAGTTACTGTCACCATCTTCAATTATACCACTAATTTACAAGAAACCGATCTGGAGGGCGATACTAAATAAAATTAATGACATCAGGTACAGGCCCGCGGGGACACTATTCCGTACCTGTTCAGTATCAGTGCTGAGGCCACCATACACCTCATCAATCATACGATATCTAGCCGTTATGGTCATAAGTGGCGGCTCCAGCGTTATAAATTGGCTATTGCTGAGTTTCTCCAGTTAGATAATAGCCCCTGGATTACCCGGCAAGTCATTAGGGGCGGAGATCCTGCAGAATTTTCCGAGAACTTGAATCTTGTCAATAAGAGCACATAAGTAGAGGATTTAGAGGAGACTGCACTTGTTGGGCTTGTGGTCCAGTGGCTAAGGCGACACCCCTGCAGCCCAATTATGGCAACTTGGGATTTGTTTTAAACAAATGGGGATTTGGGATGGTTTTAAACAAATTGGATGTAAAATGAGCGGGAAATTCAATTTGATAAATTAATCCTCGGCATTAATTTTTTGGTGAGTTTTCAATTTTTACTCCCTTAGATGTAGGCACATTAATAATTAGAACTCTTAATTCAGGACATGTAGAGTAGTGGTACAGACTCCGACGTTGTTGGTTCGAGTCCCACACTTGCTACATTTTCTGGCCATGCTTCGGAGGATATATAAATAAGGCGGCCCAGAGTCTTCCCAGTTGAAAGTAAGAGAGGGCTTCATAGCCCTAACTCCGCTAGGTTGGCTTATTAATAGAACAAAAGTCTTTATTTATTTATTATATTTCAAAATTATACCTACCTACATACATTTTGAAGTTAATAAGTATGTATTTTCTTCAATTATAAAACAATGCAACCATTCTCCTCTATTGCAATAATTAATTAATTTGAAATTCCCGCCCATTTTTATACGCTTTTCATTAGCTTCACCTGTATGTTTGTAACTGACTCCTTTGGACTCGATTTTGCCTTACTTTAAACGATCAGATTTAATTCAAACTTTGCACACCTGTCAAAGACCGATGACAATGCAATAATTCAATTACAATAACCGATTATCCTGATTTAATTCGCTAACAAAAATTATTAAATTTATTTTCGTATCCTTTGGATGAGAGTGTGGCGTCTGCTGCCATGGTAACCAAGGTTCACGTCGGGCAGCTGTTGCCAGGGATCTTGTTATAATTATTATTATTTACGAAATGGAGTTGTGCGGGGAGTTAGACTTCAATTAAAAGCATTGTGTTAAAGATCTGTTTTAGAGATGCAATTGTTAACACATGTTTACATATTAAAAACGATTCATAGATAGCAAATCGAACTAAAAAGCAAAAAATAAATAATAGTTTTAAAAACTAAAAACCCGCTTTTATTGAGAATCCAACTAAAAAGTAAAAAACAAAATTTAATAAATTTGGATTAAGAATAATGTAACTAAGAAATAAATGTAAATTATTGTAAAAAAGCGTGGGGTGCATAGTGTCAATAGTTATTAACATTTTATTGATAGATATGAGTAGAAGGATCATCACTTTGATAATATCTTAAATAACTTTTAGCACTTTAAATGAAATCTGTTCGTTTGAAGTGGGTCAAAATCAAGTCCAAAGGAGTCGATTACAAACAAACAAACCCCACGCTATTTTGCAATAATTTACATTTATTTCTTATTTACATTATTCTTAATCCAAATTAATTAAATTTTATTTTCTACATTTTAGTTGGATTTTCTATAAAAGCGTGTTTTTAGTTTTTTAAACTATTATTTTTTTAAATACAATCAGGTCTGGTAGAGGATCCTCTCTCTCTTAACAACTGCTCTATTTGGTGGGATGTTGTGTCCAGCAACATGCCCGGCAGCTGCGTTTTCCTCTAACAATAAAGTTAAGCTACCTATTAGGCGCGGGTGAACCCAGGGCAGCCAGAAAATTACTCTTTTTATTTCGAGTCTTGCACCCCGACCTTTCCTTTTCATATTCAAACTAAACTGGTATATTCCGGGCCATGCATTTGCAAATAGTAAAACTGCTGTAAAAAAAACAATAGCCTTCCAATCAAAATAGGCTATTAAGCCATAAGACAGTTAACGAATTCTTTAGCTAGTTTAGAGAAAGTACTAAAGTGTTTTATTGCACAAGTTTCTCTCTCCCATCTCGAAACACACGCGACCACTTTAGTGACGGGGATTACAGCATCTCCGACTAATAGATTTTTAATAATACTCGCATGCTAGAAGAAAACAAAAAAAAAATAGAAACACTATTTTTAACGCCAGGCCGTACATAGAGGTACGTCTCGTAGATACTACTCGTCTTGAATGGGGATTTTTTTTGTGAGAGGATATTTTTCATTGCGTAAATCCTGAGGCGTGTATTCCACCGGTCAATTTTACTTCATTTGTGATTTGAGATTTGTGTTTTACTCTATGACATTCTCCATTTTAATTTCCTCATGCTAAAATTGATCAATGATCATAAAGTAAAATCACGCGTTGCAAACAATAACAAACTAAAACTAAACAATGGCGTCGTCTAAAGATGATAAATAATATAAATTAATTTCTTGAGAACGAACGAATTATTTCGTAGTTTAAATCATAAAATTTCTTGTAGATTATAAAATTAAAAGAAAGACGGCGGACAAACTTACAAATTTGGAAAAAATTAAAAATAAAAATGATCAATTGTTGAAAACAAGTGAAATGGGGATGTAAAAATAAATAATGCAACATTGATGATTTTCCGTCAATGACAAAATCAATTATGAAGTTAAATTGACCGGTGGAGTACTCGCCTGACTAAACTTTCTGAACAGGAATTGAAAGAAGGGAAAATCTTCTATATTTTCGAGATTCATAAGGAATAATTCTTTCCACGGCGGTACAGCCTTCGATGGGCTTCGGCCTACAGTCATCGTGTAAATCACCCTGTACAACATCATTCATCTTGTTCTTCTGGCTGCACTGCCCTTGATGAGCTTTGGCCTGCTCGACAACACTCCTCCAGTCATCTCGGATATGTACAGCGCTCCACCACCTACGGACTAACAACTCGGGAAGGTCAGTTTCCAACTCATCCTTCCAGCGTTTTCGAGGACGTCCGGCCAGTCTTCCTGTCATGCTTGCTTTCTACATCTTTTTCGGTATGCGATCGTCTGATACTATTACGACGTGTCCCAGCCATCTAGTGCGTTGCGCTTTTATGAACTGGACAATGTCTTTTTCGTTGAGGCGGCAATTCCTCCGAAGAATTTACTTCATTTGCGATTTGAGGTTTTTGTTTGTATTGTTTTAAGGAGAATATTAAATAAATAAATAAGGACTTTTTTGTTCTCTTACTAAGTCAACCTAGCGGAGTTAGGGCTATAAAGCCCTCTCTTACACTCAACAAGGAAAGCCCGGGACCGCCTGCTTTACATGCCCTCCGAAGCATGGCCAGAAAATGTAGGACTCGAACCAACAACCTTTCGGGTGAAAGTCAGAGTCCGTACCACCACTAAACGCTTCCTGACTGAATATTATGTAGATACTTAACTTACTGTATCTATTATAAATTAAGTTATAATATGGTAGCAGACATCATTAATAAGTCTCTACCATATTATAACTTAATTTATAATAGATATGTTAAGTATCTACATAATAGCCTCCTTACAACAAAACAAACAAAAAATCTCAAATCACAAATGAAGTAAATTCGCCGGTGGAGTTGCCGCTTGAGTATTGCGTCTATTTCGGTGTTGTTTCTTATGCACCATATGCGTCTAAACTTAATAATTAAAGACGTTAAATTCACCTTAGACCCCATTAGTAGTATGGTTGGAGACAGTCCCAGGCCACGGTGTGGGCCCATAGGACAGGGGACCTCCTGATTATAGTGGATTCCGAACCACTTGGGAAACACAGTGAAGTCACACGATTAGTTCGGAGGTGACCAGGACAAGTCCTACCATGAGACCCCATAGACCATTCCAATTTTGCAATTAACTAATTAATGAATATTCCATAGATTAAAACTCCCGATCGCAACAATTAGCCCATGACTAATCCATTCTGCCAGCTTCTCCACTCCACCTTATAATAAAGTCTTAAAGCAATTACCGAATTTAAACCAATTTTCCACGCTTCAATAGAGTATATAAGAGGCCCGGCTCGAAAGTATCAATATTACACATTTTAAGGTGATTCCGGGGTTCGGGGACCGCCCAGTTTCATGATGAGTTACAAGATTTTCACCCGTTTTCTTTCACTCACGCTTCTACGGTCATTCAGTTATTTTTATACCCATTGAAGGCTTAATTGAATTGAAGACCCATTGGTGGTAAGTGTGATTGACAGAAGATCGCATGCTTGACAGAAGTACGAATCGCGGACAGAATGTACAAAGCAAGAATGGCTGGAAGACGACTGCAGCGACGTGCACGAAGCCGCTGCGCTGGAAAGGTTAATTTTAAACTGACCTCCGCGAGTTGGAAGTACATAAAATGTGGAGCGTCACGCAAGACTGACATGACTGGAAGATTGTTAACGAGCAGACCAAAGCTCATTAAGCTGTAAAGGCGCAAGAAGAGGAAGAAGAAAAAGAAACAGAGAAGATTGAAGTTAAGGGAAATCTAGGGCTGCCAGATGGTCGGGATTCGTCGGGATTGTCCCGACATCAACGTCAAACTTCAAATAAGTCTGCCAAATGCTCACTGCTGGACATAGGCCTCCTTCTTCCATCAATAATCTCCCGAAGAAATTCACAAAATCCTGGTATTTTGTAAGTTATTGTACGTTTTTAAACTGGCAACCCTAGGGGAACCCTAAATCTTTGGAAAAAAACATGCCTTACGGGGGGAATAGCAGATAACTTGGTCGTGTGCACAGTGCCGGTAGGGAAACATGGTAGGACTTGTCCTGGTCACCTCCGAACTAATCGTGTGACTTCACTGTGTTTCCCAAGTGGTTCGGAATCCACTATAATCAGGAGGTCCACTGTCCTATGGGCTGGCGTAAGACAGTCAAGTCGGGGTCGCTCTATGGGCCCACATATGAGGCCTAAGTCGTTATTAACCCGTCGAACAATACTACTACTATGTTGGGAATGATGTTGACCACAAAACTACCAACTCGATCACGCTCAATTTGAGTCTTACCAGTAGAAGTAGAACATCTAGTCTAAGCTAAGTACCGTGGAATCTGAAGTATAGTGGTTAACGCAATGCCTCAGTAAGGCAAAGATGGTGGACTGAAGCCCCACCGGATGCAGTGCTTTTTTGATACCCCACTCCGGATATATAGCGCCGGACTTCATAACAACAAATGTATAAAGACACGTACTCTCACACAAAAACCTATCCAACATTTTAATATGCATTGTTCTCGTAGCTTCCTTGTGGTGCAGAGTACGGCCCACTCACGTTCCTCCATGTAACAGCGTATTCTAACATGCGAAAGTACAAGTGTGCTCATCGAGGTGTGACAAACACCTCGGAGAACTCCTGATACCACGAGCACTAGTCACCCTTTCGATTAGAGTCTAACGGTGAGTATATGTTTTTGGAATTGAAACTGACTCAAAACTCACGCACATCTATCAGACAGCGTATTCTGACGTGCGAAAGTACAAGTAAATAAATAAATTATGACGTTTTTCAAGACCGTGCCCAGGTTTTGATTTCGGGGGGGGGGGGGGTCCATAAAATTTTATACGTAATTTATTAATGGATAAATTCTTCAAACCATACAGGTTTACATACAAAAATTTAATTCGGGGGGGGGGAGGGGGGGGGTCCGAACTCCATGGACCCTCCCCCCCTCGGCACGGCCATGACTTTTTTATTCTATTACTAAGCCAACCTAACGGAGTTAGGGTTATGAAGCCCCTCTCTTACACTCAACTAGTAAGGCCCGGAATGTGTCAGAATCAAAATAAACTACTGTATATTGATCAATAATGTTTCTCTTCAGTCAGCAAACCACTATCACCGGTTGATCAAACTTCAAAGCAAGGCTGCGTGTGAATGTATGAGAAAATGAACGTCGATGGTAGCGAATTGAATTAGTGTGACTGTTTATATAGAATAGAAGGTATGACTGACACTCGGTATTAATGCAGTTTATTATTAAGACAGCTCAGCGTCACGAAAAAACGTCAAATGAAATAATTTCTATTGCATTCGCCCCTGACATAGACTCTTTAGTCAGCAAACCACTGACACCGGTTGATCAAGGCAAGGCTGCGTGTGATTTTGTGAGAAAATGAATGTGGATGTTAGCGAATTTGACTCAGTGTGACTGTTATATAGAATAGAAGGTATGACTGACATTCGGTATTAATGTAGTTTATCATTAAGACAGCTCAGCGTCACGAAAAAACGTCAAATGAAATAATTTCTATTGCATTCGCCCCTGACATAGACTCTTTAGTCAGCAAACCACTGACACCGGTTGATCAAGGCAAGGCTGCGTGTGATTTTGTGAGAAAATGTGTGTGGATGTTAGCGAATTTGACTCAGTGTGACTGTTTATATAGAATAGAAGGTATGACTGACATTCGGTATTAATGTAGTTTATCATTAAGACAGCTCAGCGTCACGAAAAAACGTCAAATGAAATAATTTCTATTGCATTCGCCCCTGACATAGACTCTTTAGTCAGCAAACCACTGACACCGGTTGATCAAGGCAAGGCTGCGTGTGATTTTGTGAGAAAATGTGTGTGGATGTTAGCGAATTTGACTCAGTGTGACTGTTTATATAGAATAGAAGGTATGACTGACATTCGGTATTAATGTAGTTTATCATTAAGACAGCTCAGCGTCACGAAAAAACGTCAAATGAAATAATTTCTATTCGCATTTGCCCCTGACATACTCTTTAGTCAGCAAACCACTGACACCGGTTGATCAAGGCAAGGCTGCGTGTGTTTTGTGAGAAAATGAATGTGGATGTTAGCGAATTTGACTCAGTGTGACTGTTTATATAGAATAGAAGGTATGACTGATATTCGGTATTAATATAGTTTATTATCAGCTCAGCGTCACGAAAAAACGTCAAACGAAATAATTTCTATTCGCATTTGCCCCTGACATAGACTCTTTAGTCAGCAAACCACTGTCACCGGTTGATCAAGGCAAGGCTGCGTGTGATTTTGTGAGAAAATGTGTGTGGATGTTAGCGAATTTGACTTAGTGTGACTGTTTATATAGAATAGAAGGTATGACTGATATTCGGTATTAATGTAGTCAGTCAGTCAGTCAGTAAGACAGCTCAGCGTCACGAAAAAACGCCAAACGAAAACATTTCCATTCACATTTGCCAGAGACACCGACATTTACTGTTCAATAATTGTTTAGGTAATACCAGTAATACACCAACACCTAATTAGAACCACTCAATTTCAGCATTAAAAAATGCTAAAATGCAGAGCAAGTTAACTGCATTTCATTATGCATTCTATAGCCAGTCAAATGAGGCGTTATGGGAAAGTGAGCCGGTAATGTAACTGATAACAACATTATACAATATACATGCGCACTGAAAATACGTAGGAATACGAAGAAAGTATAAAGCGAGAATGAAACTCATTTAAGCAAACACGGCAATAGGAAATAGTAATTGATTTAGAGACCATGTGTTAAACGGTGGACAGGTCTTCTGTAAAGCAGACCATCCACAGTCCAGCGAGAACTCCTAGAACTCTTAGGTACTTTACCGGCTACAGAGCCCGCGACTCAAAGTAAATTCATGGATTGTTTGCCATTATACTACACTCTACTAAGATAATTTAAAAGCCACGAAATGCCAGGATATGTAGTGTAGTGGTACAGACTCCAACATTCACCCGAAAGGTTTGTTGGTTCGAGTCCCGCACTTGCTACATTTTTTGGCCATGCTTCGGAGGGTAAATAAAGCGGGCGGTCCCGAATCTTCCTAGTTGAGTGTAAGAGACGGCTTTATAGCCCTAACTCCGCTAGGTTGGCTTAGTAATAGCACAAAAAGTCCATATTTATTTATTTATTGAAGTTATACTTCTTTAGCCGCGTTACGAAAAAATGATGAGAGTGAATTTGGAAGATGCGCGCGCATCTGTAAAACGAAAAAGTTCACCCATAGTTGCCAGATCGCATTAATGGTTCCCCTCTAATGGAGCTGCCAACAAAATAGAAATAGAACCTCGATATTAGTCGCGCATGTTGGTACACTCGTCACCTCTGATCATTATTATTTACGAAACACTGTGTATCTTCTGTTCCCACCCTTAACGAATAAACCCAGAATATACCCATTAACACCACTTCGTGGAATCTCTCGGTTATCTTAGTGGACGCGCATTTTAAAAGGAACCCTAAAGAGAAAATAAACAATGAACTCGTCTAGAGCAATGCAAAGACAAAGACTTCGAAACACAAATTTAGGAAGTCCATAGAAAGCAAGAATAAACACAATTTGAAGTATGTCCTCGAGGCGTACTTAGGCAGTAGAAGAAAGACGTCGAAATTAGGCTAGACAGGTGACGTTAGACTGCGGTGCCCACACGCTAGGCATATGCCAAGGTATTAATGATAGTTTGTACAGTCTCCCCCAAGATCGCTTCTTATAGACAAAAACCGATTAGGCGTACCCCGAGCAACGCTATGTGGAAGCATCTAGCGGCTAATCCTTTCACACCACTGGGAAGAGACCAAGGACTTCCACGACCTTAGAGTGTGCACCGACAATGGCGTCAGGTTGGCAGAATACTGGGCCCAGAAACTAGGAGTCTCTACCTCGGACACGAAAAAGTAAAGTAAGTCTTCTAATGGATGATCGATAAAACCTGTGCAATTTCAGTAAGGGTCTTCCCTTCCAATTGCTCTTAAAGTGAGAGCTCCAAATTTTTGCACCAATGAAGTTAATCCCTGGGAACGTTTACCCAGACCCTACCAACGGGGTAGCGGGAGCGGTCCTAAGAAGAAGAGCTTGAAATGGATCACAAGGACTAAGAACTTTTCAGAGCACCCGTCCCCAAGGTCCAAATTGCAATGATGAATGTCAATCTTCGCTAGAAGAGCCACTGGTACGCCGTTGGGAGTGGTCCTAAGAACTTGAAATGGATCACAAAGAACTTTTCAGAGCACCAGGCCCCAACGTCCAAATTGCAATGATGAACGTCAATCTTCGCTAGATGACGCACATACTGAAGTTTACCCAGATACTACCAACGATAAGCCGGTGGGAGCGGTCCTGAGAGCTTGAAATGGATCACAAAGAACTTTTCACAGCACCAATCCCCAAGGTCCAAATTGCAATGATGAATGTCAATCTTTGCTAGAAGAGCCACCGGTACGCCGTTGGGAGTGGTCCTAAGAACTTGAAATGGATCATAAAGAACATTTCAGAGCACCAGTCCCCAAGGTCCAAATTGCAATGATGAATGCCAATCTTCGCTAGAAGAGGCACATTAACCCAGACACTACCAACGATATGCCTGTGGGAGCGGTCCTAAGCGGAAGAGCTTGAAATGGATCACAATGGCAAAGAACTTTTCAGAGCAGCAACCCCCCAAGGTCAAAATTGCAATGATGATCGCCAATCTCCGCTAGAAGAGGCACATTAAGCAGAGAAGAAGCCAAAGAAAAAGAGAAAGAAATTAATTAAATTAGGCTTGGCAGGAGACTGTGGCCTACGGTGAGGAGCGTAAACACTGCCGGGCGGTCGACAAGTCAGGTAGGGCATAATAGGCATATGTAAATGGCGTGTCTCCCAAATACGGGGCCTGCGGTCGGATTAGGACCATGGGTCCCGCTTTGTTGTGGCGGATTTGTCCAAACACCGTGCAACAACTTGGTTTTGAATTATAGCGGGAATATTTCATTATGCTTGTTAAGGCACAATCGAAGGGGAATTGCCATTTAGGTGTCTTCTTCACTGTTTGCTTCTTCTAGCGCAGAATGGTGAAGATCATCATGGCAAATTGGAAATTGGAGTTTGCAGCTCTGAAAAGGGAAGTCATGCTTTGTCAAACCACTGCCTCTGGTTTTCCATCCAGAATGTTTTTCTTCTGCCGGGAGCCTTCAGTCCTTCTATCTTCCTTTAGATTATTACATGCAGAATACACACGATACTTTTCGTTCCTCATAACATGGCCGAAGTATGTTAGTTTAAGTTTCTTAACCACCACCAGAAAAAATGTCCTTCGCAAGTATACAATTTTTACGATTTTTCCATTGGGCCACTTTAAACTAGCAGGCGCGACACCAAATGGCGGTAACGCAAAGAGTGGGCATTGGATAAATAAAGTAAGTAAGTGCTTTAAACGTGACTTCGATGGTGGTAATGTACTTGTACTTGTGCGAGTCTCCTCTACATGTCATGCGATCGGAGACGCGTCGTAACGCAGCACAAGTTAATTTACTCATTGAGGCGACTGAAGAGGTCAATCGAATACATTCATTAAATTGTTTGTATATGATTAACCTTTTTAAAAACAAATAAAATATCAAAATAAAATAACTATTCGGATGTGAAAAGAATAATAATTAAAAATAGACAAAAATATCCACGGCCACCTCTACTATACAAAATATTTTGAAATATCTCCCATAAGAATTCCCCAAAGAACTATAACAATAGTAAAGACGAGAAGCACAAGCTAAATATCTAAATAGACTTACAGTATATTAACCCATCGATGTTGTTTTTTTAACTCTTACCTGAAATAAAAAACAAACAATAAGACATTGTTATGCAAAATAATCAAAGTAGAAAGATCAAAAGAAAAGCACCCAAAGTCAAAGAGAATAAAGACAATAAAACAAGAAACATAGATTTTCCATCAAGTCTGCTATTCTACTTGTCAATTTATCATCAATAATTCATGACTCTTTTGTTTCACTCTATGTCATTGTTCATTTTAACTCACAAATGAGAAAATTGATCAATGTTCATGGAATAAAAACACACATTCCAAGCTCGACAATTTCAATTAATTTCATGACAACTCTTCATAATGGTGGTCTCGTAGATTATACTACTAGTAGTACAGCCAAGATGGCAGAAACACTTACTGAAGTTTTAAAAAGTTTTAAGACTAAGCCTATTCCACTTGTCAATAGTCCGTAAATAATTGATGAGATTTTCGTTTTACTCTATGTCATTGTCCATTTTAACTTCCGCATGTTAAAATTGATAAATGATCATAGAGTAAAATCACGTTTTGGATGGCGGGCAAACTTGCAAAATTGGAAAAAAATTGACATAAAAAGTGGTCAATAATTGAAGAAAAGTGGAATGAAGTGTAAAAATATAAATGATATTTCCGTCAATGACATTATCAAGATTGAAGAAAAATTGACAAGTGGAATTATAGCCTAAGTGGAAAAGGAACTGAAGAGGCTTGAAGCGTTTGAAATGTGTTGTCACAGAAGGAAGCTGCAGAAGTACCAGCGCGCTACCACCATGCCACCGAAGTCACTTACCCATTCACACACTCATCCAAATAGCAAACCAAATTATGTGAAAGTCCAATTAAGGTATAATCTTGAACCAGACATACACGAAATTGAGAAGTAGTGGATCAGGTTTAAGGACATGCGAAATTTTTGCGTTTGAGCCGTGTATTATTAATCAGTCGTTATACGGTCAATTGCATAAGCTAGTGAAGAGATGATTGAAAACAACACAAGAACAACCGTCAACGAACTGGTTGAGACTTTGACAGGCGGCTTTGACAGTTCATGGACCACCCCATTGATCAATCTTACTTATTGATTTCCTATTTATACGTAGCTTTGTGATGGCCGAAATTTTTGAGGAGATGATAAATAAATATGTTATTGTTATTTCCAACGCCTGCTTTCAGCATTTCAGCTTTACGCAACCCTGTCAGTCAGGCGGGGGGAGGGAGTCTGTTTGCTAACTTGAGGCACCCTAAGGGCAGGCTCTTTCATCTCGGGGGAAAGGGGAGTTGACTGACAGGGTGGACCCCCTGATTATAGTGGATTCAGAACCACATGAGGAACGTGGTAAAGTCACACGGTTAAATCGGAGGTGACCAAGACTTGACACGCACGTAGGACTGACTGGTATAGTCTTAGCACGTTATCATGTCCCACCATGTTCCTCTGCCAACGACCAGGCACCAAAACATCCGCATAAACCATCATGAGCAGCCGTGCCACGGCATTGGCATCCAGAGCTCCTTGGCTTTTAGCGTCTCCGGTTGTCAAAGCCACGATGTCACCAACTGGTTAGAATAGCAGTCTGAAATTATGCAAGTCTTCGGATCGATTCCTTCATTTCCTGCATTTTTTGCTTCGATACTCATGCGTAGGCAACTAACTACTCCGGACGTGGAATTAGCTAGGACTGTACACTTGTGTCTCTTTTACATTAGCATCTCATTAATTTTACATTCCAACTGATTTTCCTAATTAAACCACCCTGGGGCACTTTAGCAGAGTATGTAACAGTAAAAAATTCAATATCCCACTGACCACCTACAAAAAATTCAACTAATATACATTTTTATAGCGTATGTTATCACACAACGGCATTTTAAGGCATTTTAAGGAAAACCTCTACAGGCCGTGGAATTAGAAAAAGGTAGTAAAGGAAAAATGGCCGACAGCAGGACTCGAACCAGAGTCTCCACCTTGTTTGACCTTGACCTGAACGTTTTTTCTTCACAAAAAAAGTCAAAATGTCGTCACGCCAAACACAATAAAGTATCTACGGCAACCTGATTCCCGTGGCACTGGAAGAGAGAGACGCCCGAGTCTGGAGATCCGTCACGGAATAAAACGCAGAATCAAGGCAGATTGATAGAGAAAGCTTTTGTAAGCTCTTCTCCCCAATTTAAGCCCTCCGAGAAAATTGCTTTTCTGCGATCCAATCGCGGTTTTCATGCCCCGTCTACCTCTTGCTTTTCCTATTTCCCACGGCAGCTACTTACTAACAAGGTTTTCAATTTTAATATATGTCTGGGTGTTATATAGATTCAGATTTTATTGGTCACGGGACTTTTTCGGGAATATACGCCGGTGCTAAAAAAATATTTTTCGTCTTTTGCCACTCCCCCCCCCCCCCTCACGATTCAAACTGCGACAAACTTGGTAGTGCGCACAGCGTTAGCAGGGGAACATGGTGGGATATGATAACGCGCTGAGACTGTACCAGTCAGTCTACGTGCGTGTCGAGTCCAGGTCACCTCCGAATTAATCGTGTGACTTTACCAAATTCCCCATGTAGTGCGGAATGCACTATAATCAGGTGGTCTATCCTGTCAGTCAACTCCCCTTCCCCCCAAGGTGAAGGAGTCTGCCCACAGGGTGCCTCAAGTTCATTAACAGACTCACTCCCCCCGCCAGGCTGACAGGGTTATTGAAAAACAGAATTACTGAAAGCAGGCGTTAGAAAAAAAAAAGATAACACGTCTGAATAATATCAAGCTCATTGGAAATTTGAACTGTCACCAAGAATAATTGGCAAATTCTAACTAGACAACAAAAAAATATTATCCAATTAACCAGTTAAAATCATATAGGCTAATGACATTCCCGTCTCTCTGTCGGTCAGACAGCGACTATGGTCATAGATAATCTTCTAATTTATATTTTCAACCATTAAATCTGTTACTATGCAGCGACAGGAAACTAAGTAATAAAGCCTAAAACAAGTACTAAGTTCACGATATCAGTATGGCACAAACAACAGTGGAAGTTGTCGCAGCCGTAAAACCACTTAGACGCCCTACATCCTCAGCCCATAACGTAGCCTAGGCATCCACTAAATCTTCTTGAAGAGTTACGGTATGTTCTTCGGTTTATCCAACGCTGTAGTAAACGAGGATGTCGTAACAACCATCAATGATAACAGACCGGTAAGGCACCGGCTAAAGGAAGTTTCTAGAAGCTTTCTTTTGGCAGCATATGTGTCGGCTAAAGTTTCTTTAAGTTACGCGCTGTTCCTGGTCTATCTAAATTCTTGAAGACGTAAGATTTGTTCTTCGGTTTGGCCAACGCTGCAGTCAACGAGGCTGCCGTAACAACCATCAAAGATAAAAGACCGGTAATGTACCAGCTCAAGGAAGTTTCTAGAAGTTTCCTTTTTAGCAGCAAATGCATCGGCTAATGTTTCTTTAAGTTATGCGCTGTTCTGCGGCATAGATAGTCGCTAAATTCTTGAAGAGGTAAGATATGTTCTTCGGTTTAGCCAACACTGCAGTCAACGAGGCTGCCGTAACAGCCATCAAAAATAAAAGATAACTGCTCATGAAAGTTTCCAGAAGTTTCTTTTTTGGTAGCATATGTGTCGGCTAAAGTTTCTTTAAGTTACGCGCTGTTCCTCGTCTATCTAAATTCTTGAAGACGTAAGATTTGTTCTTCGGTTTAGCCAACGCTGCAGTCAACGAGGCTGCAGTAACAACCATCAAAGATAAAAGACCGGTAAGGTACCAGCTCAAGGAAGTTTCTAGAAGTTTCCTTTTTAGCAGCAAATGCATCGGCTAATGTTTCTTTAAGTTACGCGCTGTTCTGCGGCGTAGATAGTCGCTAAATTCTTGAAGAGGTAAGATATGTTCTTCGGTTTAGCCAACACTCCAGTCAACGAGGCTGCCATAACAACCATCAAAAATAAAAGGTAACTGCTCATGAAAGTTTCCAGAAGTTTCTTTTTTGGTAGCATATGCGTCGGCTAAAGTTTCTTTAAGTTACGCGCTGTTCTGCGGCTTAGATAGTCGCTAAGTTCATGAACAGGTACGATAAGTTCTACGGTTTAGCCAACGCTGTAGTCAACGAGGCTGCCGTAACAACCATCAAAGATAAAAGACCTGTAAGTTACCGGCTCAGGAAGTTTCTAGAAGCTTTCTTTTGGCAGCATGTGCTTCGGCTAAATTTTCATTAAAATGTTCTGCCGCTTAGGCACCCGCTGATGTGGATAACGAACAGAGATAGATAACCTCAAAGGGTACAAACTCTGGAAATTTCTAGAAAGACTTAATTCGCAATGTTGGTGTTGCCCCTAGTTAAGTCCGTTATGTCAAGTTAAGCTAACAGACGTGGAAACGGAAACAAGTTAGCCAAACGCACTTCAGAGTTGGTTAAATCAAGTAAAACTGTTAAGCTGGAAATTGAATGATCCGTCAGCCGCTGCTGGTTCGAGTCCCACACTTGTTACATTTTCTAGCCATACCTTGTGGTCATGTAAAGTAGGCTGCCCCGGGCCTTCCTAGTTGAGTGCAAAGGCATAATAGCCATAACTCCAATAAGTTGGCTTTGTAATACAACAAAAAGTCATTATTTATTAATTTAAGATTCTGTTATGACTTCAACCAGCCAGCACACACTGCCTAACTTCGAGATTACTGTATGGTGCAATGAAGGTAATGTTGCGAAAAAGAAGGCAGGTGGAAGAAACGCAAGACAGTTAGGTACCGCTGGAAATGAAGAAAAAGGCGAAGAAAAGAAGAATGTATGATGTGTTTAACACAAGAAGAAAAGAGAAGATGAAAAGGTACACAACAAGAAATAACCACGCCCCATAAATCGGGTTCAACTCAATCGGTAATAAAATCCGTAAGTACCAAAATGTATGCCATAGGATTCACAAGTGGAAATTTAAAAATTTCAGAGATCAGGTGTAATTTCGCAGGTACTGATTATAGAATGTGAAAATTATCAGTCAGGTCGGGTAGTTTGGTGCTATTCCGCACAAACTAGATCCTGGCAGACAACGAAATATACGATGTTAGAGTAAAGTACCATAAATTAGACTGGCGAGTGTATTTATATGGTGATAGAGACAGGATAGCAGGTTTCAATTCCTTATCTGCTATAGTCCATTACTACAGCTTGCACTAAAGCCCGCTAAGGTGACCATTCCATTGACCGGCTAGGGCTATTTCCAAAAACGGTGACGTGGTAGCAGACATTCAAGACTTAGGTGGCGTTTCCACCGACCTCGCATTGCAGAATTGACGGAAATGTTTATTTTCCTCTATGCCATAGTTAAAATTGATCAATGATCATACAGTAAAATCACAAACAAACAAACTAAAATTAAAAAATGGCGTCATGGGATATGTTAAGTGCAAACACTTTAATAGATTTCTATAAAAAGAAAAATTCTAATTTCCGTCAATGTCATTTGCATTCTCTGCGCCTTGTAATACAAAGAACCGGTCCGAGTTTACTCGAACATGCTTTTCAATTTATCAAAATTAGTAGATAGAGAAAATGAGTAATTTCACGGTAAATTATTTTCCAATGGTTAAATTTCCTTGGGGGGGTTGTCCATCTAACGTCACTGGAGGTGAGGTAAACCCTAGATAGGTCAGACCAACACATTACCGCACAGCAATAACGGCAGAGCACTCAATCCATTTGAGCGTGTATTTTCTATCATTTTTTCAAAAAAACATTTTTTTGCACAAAACCAAATAGTTTTTTGGGCAATTAATCTGTCAGTTTCATTAACCAATTTAACACCTAAAACAAGCCTGAAGGTAGAAATCATCGATGGAAAGGTTTCGCAGAAAAATTATTTTTTAGTCAATTTTCATTAAAATTTAGTTATTTTTATTTTTTTACCCCCAGAAGCAAACTATCAAGGGGCAAGCGACTCTCCGCATTTTGTCAACATTAACGACGACTACAATATAAGTGAATTAAAAAGAAACCGTTGGAGCCGTTTTTGAGAAATAATTCTTTTATACGTTTTTTTGGAGGTTTTTGAGAATAAAACCCCCCCAAATTGAGTTAGCCCAAAATAAAAATAAAATGGTCCCGATGTATGATTTTTGTGAACCTACATGCCAAATGTCACCCAAATCCACCGAGTAGTTGGCCCGGAAATCGATGAACAGACAGACAGAGCGACAGACAGACAGACAGACATTTCGTAAAAACCACTTTTTTGGGTTCTTGGGACCTCAAAACGTGTAATTCCGTTGAAATCTCGGAATCGAAAATTTGGAATTGGAATTTGGAATATAATTCATTCATATAATATCAGGGACGGATCCTTGCCCCCCCCCCCCCCCCCCCCCCCGAGAGAAATAGCTTTATACTAGATAGAATGGACTTTTGAAGGAAATTATGAAAAATTATTACTCAAGTAAGGGAAACGCGATATTTATAAGTCCACCGCCCCCCCCCCCCGAACTTTTTCTGAAACCGTCCCTGTACAGTATACGGTTCTCGCCTTCGACATTATTCTCCAGTTCCTTCGAAGTGGATGACGCCATGAACCCACCTCTTTCTCGGTCTCCCCATGTATCTTAGCCGTCTGGGTTATTCCTTAACACCTTCTTAGGCACCCTTAGCCGGCCGCCATACCAAGTTGAATCCAGCGGACCAGAGCAGGTTCAAAGCTGCAGATAAATTGGTCGTGTGCACAGTGCCGGTAGGGAAACATGGTAGGACTTGTTCTGGTCACCTCCGAACTAATCGTGTGACTTCACTGTGTTTCCCAAGTGGTTCGGAATCCACTATAATCAGGAGGTCCACTGGAGTCCTATGGGCCCACACCGTGGCCTGGGACTGTGTCCAACCATACTACTACTACTAGGCACCCTTAGCGTAAACGAAAAGAGATCTGTTTTCAATAATATGAGGCAAATGGATCGGATGGGACATATTAAAGAACATCATTGAGGGTATGGCCGAAGAGAACGACAGAGGAACGATTACCTTGATGATGTCATGACGGACTTAGAATGCGACCATTCGATGAAGCTGACAGAAAAGCTGCTGGGACTCAGGCGTATAGGCGCGCAGAGAGTAATTGCTCTCCTCACAGGGCAAGGACCTTTTCAGCAACACCTATCACGAATCGGAATGCCGAGCAATCCTGAGTGTCGCTATTGTGAGAGTGAAAACGAAACAGGGTGGCATATACTAGCAAACTGTCCAGCAATCGGGCGTTCACGTTTCGAACACTTGGAGTTTGCGGTGGCCGATGCAGAGTGTCAAATGAACCTCAGGCCACGGGAGCTTCTGAAGTTCAGCAATATGATAAAATTGCAGTAGAAGAGCTGGGCGGACTTATGGGCCCAAATAGCGGCCTGAGTCCCTGTAGCCTTTAACAACAACTACTACTACCACTACTACTAGAATGCGACGCCTACCTTGTACTAGTAGTAGTATGGTTGGACACAGTCACAGGCCACGGTGCGGGCCCATAGGACAGGGGACCTCCTGTTTATAGTGGATTCCGAACCACTTGGGAAACACTGTGAAGTCACACGATTAGTTCGGAGGTGACCAGGACAAGTCCTACCATGTTTCCCTACCGGCACTGTGCACACTACCAAGTTATCTGCATCTTTGAACCTGCTCTGGTCCGCTGGATTCAACTTGGTAAGGCGGCCGGCTACCTTGTTGCACTAAAAAGAACCGTATAAGACAGACAAGAGTGGAGAAGGAGACTGAAACATTCGCTGCAAACCAATCGATAGATTGAAACTTCAGAAGAAGGCACTCTAGTGATATCCATTCTTTCCACATGACCCAGCCATCTGAGCCTCACTGCTTTTATGCTGTTAATAATAGCTGAGGTAGAAATTACAAACGAAAATGTAAACTTTCGCGAGGGAGAAAGTACAGCGGTCTCTCCCCCGGGGGGGGGGGGGAATAATTTGATATTTCAGGTATGATATTCGTGCTAGTGTTTAAGTACTTCACATGTATTATTTAGCTCCAGGGAGGGGGGGGGGGCGCACTCTTTTGAGCCCGACACCAGCTAAATATCTAATATACTAACGAATTATTTAACAAGGGGTTAGTTGGACTTAAATTGCCTGCTGTGTCAATGGTCATTAGAAGCAGGGGCCTCACAGACATCGACCTTCGATAGCTTGTTCGTACTTGTGCGAGTCTCTACACATCATGCGATCGGTAACTCAACACAGGTATTACCTACAGAGGCGACTAAAAATGTTATTCGAATACATTCATTGAACTGTTTGCATACGAATAATCTTTTTTTTAAATAAAAAATATATAAAACTTAGGGTGGAGCCCACAGTCAGGGGAAGAGGTCAACGTTTCGGGAGTGGGCGGTAATCCCATCATCAGGCTAAGTCCTGATAAGATCTCATGGTTTCTGGACTCATTGCTTTTGTATTTTACTCTGAATTATTGAGTAAATCCGATACACCCATGAGGATTCGAACTTCCGTTCTCCCGATTGAAATGCAAGCTCTCTAACCATTCTGCCACGGCCCTCGCCATTCCAACAAATCACTGGACTATTAACTACTAGCCGTATGAGGTAACAGTACAATAGTGGGGATGAGAATCCAGCCGTTACTATGGAAAGCCTTTCCCTCACCAAGCGCACATAGTACCTAATAGCGATTAGTCTGTTAGTGAACACGGCGCGAACAGGAGATATCAGTTCGAAACCGCGCAGTGACATGTGTAGTTAAGTTTTTTAGTGTTACTGGAACTAGCACGCGGAATTATTTTTTAATTTGGTAAGTAATTTTTTTAAATTACAATTTTATGAACCTAGGTCTCCTTATAGTGGCCCGTTGGTCCCTTGTCAAATGCCAACTACCCTAAGGATTTCGGACATTATTAAAAAAAGAAAATAACTAAATAAATCTTGACTTTTTGTTGTTCTATTACTGAGCCAAACTAGCGGAGATAGGGCTGTAAAGCCCTCTCTTACACTAAACTAGGATGACCCGGGACCGCCTGCTTTACATGCCCTCCGAAGCATGGCCAGAAAATGTAATATGCTGTTTCCGTAAGAATTTTGGGCCATTGGCAAACTGGTATACAGTACGTCTTCGATGTCAACCTACACCGGCTGCAAGCGCTAATGGACAAGCTGTGACAAACTTACCATTGCCCCAGTGTAACAGGTGGAAGCATGACTTAACCAAGTACAGATAGATACGAGTCTATTTGGTAAGTAATGAATAATTATGGGTCATACGTTCCGACAAGCCAATTTCTGACTTCTAAGGGTTTTTTAATATTATCGTCTTGACCCAGAAAAGCTGGATTTGGTGCAGTAGTCGGCCTACCATCCGGACACCCCGTGTCCGTCTATATTGGCAGGGTATGCAAAACAGAATTATCTGTAATTTCTTCCAAAAATATTTTATTCAAAACCAAAACTTTGCTGGAAAAGCTACCTGCTCAGGTATTTACTCTATTTAACACCTAAAACATGTATGAAGTTAGAAACCATAGATATGAAGGTTCCTTAGAAAAATTGTGTTTTCGTCATTTTTCACGATAATTGAATCTAATTTATTTTGCCACCAGAAACAAACTACCAATGGTCAAGCGACCTTTTAGGTTTTGTTTACGTTAAGAACGACTACTATGTACGTGGTTTAAAAAAAACATCGTATCGATTTTTTAGAAAAAAAAATTACTAGCGTTTTTGTTAATTTTTGGTGGGTAAACCCCCCAAAATTGAGTTAGCCCAAAATAAATAAAAAACGAATCCGAGAACTTCCATTAAAACCTACCGAGTAATTCACCTACAAATTGAAGAACAGCAGATATATCGTATAAACCACTTACTTGGTGCCTGGAACCTCAAAACTTGTAAATACACCAACATCTCGAAATGGAAAATTTCGTACATCACAAAGCTAAATTATAAATAGAAAAGCCATAAGTACCTTCGTCAATTACCATCAATGATTGACGTCACCATTGCACGTAGTATTCTTTTCTTCATTTAAATTGTATTGTATTATATAGTATATTTTATTTTTATATTTTTATGCTAATAAGCAAGCGGTTATTTTGAATCTTAACCTGGAATTAATAATTTAAACCGATAAACAGAAAAAATGATAATTTTTGAACGGAAAGTGCTACTGTATTCAATATAAATTGTTTGGTTTTCATTGTTAATACCAAGAATAAGTTAATACTAAACGGCCCGCATAGCAGGCCGGCTGATGTAGCAATGTGTACGGAAGAACTGCAGGTAAACACATCCGGCAATAACAAAAATGTTGCACAACAACAACAAAGATTCCCTCATATTCGTACAATGGTATAGGACTTATAGGAAAATAAGCCGTATAAACCAAATACATGTATTTCTCTGTGACCAATTATGTAAGATGTACAATACAACATAAAACAAAATAAACTGTAACACTTGCTAAATTAAATCGTTTAAGGTACAAAAATAATGCCTAATAGGATGTCACGAATTTGGCTAACTAATTATAAATCTATAGGTCACTCGTGCCGGTTCTTTATATCTCTTTTTTAATCAATATGTCACTGAAATCAAGATGATCGACAAGTTGGACGCCTTCAGGAGTGCTTTGATTAAAATTATAAGGAATAGTTAATTGCACGGTTTTTTGTGGTACCACTAAATAAACTTTACTGTGATCGATGGATTATTGGCAATCATTAGCATTACATGGTACTATTTTTATTTATTTTATTTTTTATTAATTGGGGTACAGGTGTTACCTGTGTGCACTTAGGCCTATTGGCCTATTGTGCCCCCTATAACAAAGTATCTACATCACTTCTACATCACTTTCTCGAGGCCTATCTCCCTCACGAGAGCCAGGATCTTGAGGGGATTCAGAAGTGGTAGGTCTTTTACATGTAACTGCAAGCTTCCCGCGCATGCTGCTCTTCTTCGTGCGATTGCATCGCATCGCATCGCAGGTCCTCCGCACCTTCATTGCAGAATTTGCAAGGCTATAGTTGTCTCCCCAAGAGACTCCAGATATTTAACCCCAGTACAAAAGACGCCAAGGCCTGTTCTTGGTTTTGTACTTCCTAGCCTAGAGCCATCAGTAAACCACTTGATTGTGTGACTATTGAGAATTCCTGCTGATTCGCAGCATTCTTTCATTGTCTCTAATATAGTTTCGAATTCCCTCCTAAAACAGTATTTAGTATGGATTCTATCGCTTGGCATATTCAGGCAGTGGTCAGACGTAGTCAGAGAGGCTGAGTCTCTCTTAATTGCCCTTCCACTCCTAATAATGCCATTTCGGCTGAAGTTTCCACTGCAACATGGAGGGGTGGGAAGTCCAGTACTATCTCCATTGCTGCAGAGGGTCAGGATTTCATAGCCCCCGTAAAGCATCATGAAAAAACTACAAAAACAGAAATTAATAATACCCTATTTATTTTATGATGCCTAAGCAGTGGCGGCGCTACGGGGGTGCCCGAGGGGGCCTGGCCCCCCCAAAAGTTTCTCCGGCCCCCCCAGTCTTGAGATATTTTACATCTTGTTAAATTGCAGAATTATTGAACGGTATACCTACTCCCAATGAAAAGTATTTTGTTTTTTCATTGCCCCCCCCCCAAATAGAAGTCATGCCCCTCCATGGCCCCCACCTTATAATTTCTAAAGCCACCACTGTGCCTAAGGTAGTCTTCTAAAACTTAAATGAACCAATATTTTAATAAGTTGCTTAGTTAAACAAAATATAAGAAGCATTAAATTTTGGACTACCAATTTCCTATGGGACCTACATTCTTATAATGATAACTATTAAAATACGATAACATACAACGCTAAAACATAAACACTTTGCAGTACCAAACCAGGCGCATGAACAAACAATTTGCGACCACACGTTTTCACTACAAGCAGGTCTATTTATAAATAATTACAACAAAATAAATGGGATTTATATTAATGAAGAGTAGCCTCGGTAAACGCGGTAATTATGGTACGTTCGTGAGTTGATTTATACAGATAGTACCCAAGTAATTCTGTGCCGGCCGGCCTACACAGAGTTGTACCAGATTTGTTCCAATAAGTGCAGAGTGGGATAATGGAGATATTAATATGGACTCCAGGTTGGGGACCGTCTTTATAGCTCAATGCCGCTTCCCTATGTCTTCTTACAGCTACGCCACGCTAACCAGTTTCTCAGTTCCCTCCTGCCCATCGTAGGGGTAGTGCGTTATGTTGCATGGGGGGTTGGTGGTGAGTGTCATCATAGTGCAATAACAGTTCCTCGAGTCTTCTTACAGTACGTTCGTGAGTTGACAGTACCTAAATAAATCAGTGCCGGCCGGCCTAGACCGAGTTGTAATAGATTTGTTCCTATAAGTTCACAAAGGCAGTACCCAAGTAATTCTGTGCCGGCCGGCCTACTCCGAGTTGTACCAGATTTGTTCCAATAAGTGCAGAGTGGGATAATGGAGATATTAATATGGACTCCAGGTTGGGGACCGTCTTTATAGCTCAATGCCGCTTCCCTATGTCTTCTTACAGCTACGCCACGCTAACCAGTTTCTCAGTTCCCTCCTGCCCATCGTAGGGGTAGTGCGTTATGGTGCATGGGGGGTTGGTGAGTGTCATCATAGTGCAATAACAGTTCCCAGAGTCTTCTTACAGTACGTTCGTGAGTTGACAGTACCTAAGTAACTATCAGTGCCGGCTGGCCTACACTGAGTTGTAATAGATTTGTTCCTATAAGTGCACAGAGACAGTACCCATGTAATTCTGTGCCGGCCGGCCTACACCGAGTTGTACCAGATTTGTTCCAATAAGTGCAGAGTCCCAGAGTCTTCTTACAGCACGTTCGTGAGTTGACAGTACCTAAGTAACTATCAGTGCCGGCTGGCCTACACCGAGTTCTTATAGATTTGTTCCAATAAGTGAAGATTGGGATAATTGAGATATTAATATGGACTCGAGGTTAGGGACCGTCTTTATAGCTCAATAACGCTTCCCTAGGTTCTTACAGTTACGCCACTCTAGGTTCTCTATGCCCATGGTAAGGTATGTTCCCCAAGTGGTTCGGAATGCACTATAATCGGGAGGTCCACCCTGTCAGTCAACTACCCTTCTCCCTGAGGTGAAGGAGTCTGCCCTTAGGGTGCCTCAACTTAATAAACAGACTCACTCCCCCTGCCAAGCTAACGGGGTTGCTTAAACCAGACATTTTGATATCAGGCCTTAGAAACAAACAAACCAATTTTAGAATCAGCCCATAGTCTCATTCAAAACCAGTGCCAATGATCTCTCTTACGTAGTTCGCCACCGAACTAATCCACATTTAGAATCCACTTATAAAGAAGCCTGCCCCGTCAGTAGGTTAAAGAGCAAAACCTGATACCTGCACTAGTAGACTCTGCATATTTTACAAACCCGATAGATAGATAGATGTACCTACATGCTGTGCGAGGAATTTCACTATTCCTTGATTATTGAATTTTATCGACCCAGCCCTGTAGAGCTCGTTTTTAGATTTTAGTTACGGAGATATTTTGTGGTCAGGAATAGTCCAGTTGATAGCAAACAATACTATGAAATATAGAAGGCCGAGGTTCTGAGACCCGAAATAGAAGAAAAAAATCCCCCTTCTTCCTCTTCAAATGCCTCTTCGATCAAACAGTGGCAAAAATCATGGCAATTATAGTAATTATGATAGTACTAGGGGATTGTAATGCAGTGGTTTCCCGTTGCCTTCTGCACCCTTATGCCGTTGACTCTTCATTGAGTTCCTCCTTCAGGGCCAGCTTCCTAACCCCAGGACAAAATAGTGCGCTAGTATTGGCTGCTTATTTAGTGGCCGGCCGCCTTACCAAGTTGAATCCAGCGGACCAGAGCAGGTTCAAAGATGCAGATAACTTGGTAGTGTGCACAGTACCGGTAGGGAAACATGGTAGGACTTGTCCTGGTCACCTCCGAACTAATCGTGTGACTTCACTGTGTTTCCCAAGTGGTTCGGAATCCACTATAAACAGGAGGTGCCCCTGTCCTATGGGCCCACACCGTGGCCTGGGACTGTGTCCAGCCATACTGCTACTAGCGGCGGCAACTATTGGCCCCGTCACATAGTCATCTTGGGCCACTGCGGCTTTTACTAGACAAGCCTTCACCACCACACTTGCCACCACACCCTCCGATTATGCCGCTGCTTGGTTGCCTTCCGCATCCTTATGCTGTCAAGACATGTAGCGTAGTGGTACGGACTCTAACTTTCACCCGAAAGGTTCTTGGTTCGAGTCCCACGCTGGCATCATTTCCTGGCCATTCGGAGGGCACGTAAAGCAGACGGGACGGTCCCGGGCCTTCCTAGTTGAGTGTAAGAGAAGGCTTTATAGCCCCAACTCCGCTAGATTGGCTTAGTAATAGAAACAACAAAAAGTCCTTATTAATCAATTATGCCGTTGACTCTTCATTGAGGTCCTCCGCCTACGGGGCCAGTTCCCCAATCCCAGGACAAAAGAGTGCCCTGCACAGAAAAGGCTGTGTTTTCTGCTTAACCCGGCTTAAACTCGGTCCCCTATCTGTTCAGTCGCTACTACGCGCTTCCATCATCACCAATATCAGGGGTTTTCACGTCCATTTCGAGACCATATGGCACTACTCAGAAGCTCAGCTACTTTGAAGCCAAGACCCTGGCCTGAGTCCAACCAACCGTAATGGGTACCAATGCACTGCCTAGGGGTCTTGTGACAATGAAATTCCCGTTGTTTAGAGCAGCTATTGACAGGAAACTGAAGGAAGCCCTCTATACAGTTTAAATGAGTACTGGGATTTAGATTGGGGTGATTACAAAACCCCCATCCCCTGACAGACTACAGCAGTCTTGCCTATAACGATTGCCTTTGGCAAAACTGTTTTATTTAAATTAATTGAATTATTCAATGTATAGGTAGTACTATAGTTGTACTTTATATTACCTTCGTCGGTAGGGGAAAAACCGGGCTACCGGTTATGTTGCTGACCACAACATCCTAAATAGAGCAGGGGGCAAGAGTCATGATCTTATTGGGTTGCCATGCGACGGTGTTGTTTTTCGTAAGGAGATATTTTGCTCGGTGAAGATTTGGGTGCAGGAATTTGGGGAACGAGAACAAGGAAAACAAAGGAAGATTAAACATATTAATAAGCAGGGGGTATTTCTCGGTGGGAAATCTGCAGTATAGAGGTGCCACAAAGTCAGTTTTTGTATATTAAGACTGTAAAAAGCTACAAAATGTCATATAAATTTCCAAAACCTAAGCTAGACTATTTTTTGCCCTAAGGTGAATCTACTGGGTAATAATAATAATGTTCCGAAAGACTTTTTATGAACCTAGGGCCCTAGTGGCCCATTGGTCCCTTTTTCAATACCAACGACCCCATGGATTTAAAGTTTATTTATATTATTTCCGCATGCATTTTTGGCCACTGGCAAACTGGTATACGTCCTCGATGTCAACCTACACCTTACCATTGAGGCAATGTAACAGGCGAAAGCATGACTTAACCAAGTACATCTACGGTAGTCATATCTAGACTTATTATAAGAAGAAGAACACTTCACAAATTCTCAAGAACAGGTGTCAGAACAGGAAAATCCGAAAAAAACGAGGCTAGCCCCCTCCCGAAACAAATAACCGAGAACACTCATACGACCACAGAGACATCAAAAGGTAAAAAATTCCACTTAAATGAAACCCTGAAGGCGCACAGACATACACATTAAAGTCCCAACCGTCGGAATGGCGGCCGTTTCAAGGTGGGGGGGGGGGGGGCGCGGGGGCATTGGAAATAAATGCCTTGGGCTTCTAGTTTGGTATTTGAGCTTCTTTGAAGTCAAGTTTACAAGATTGCGGCAGCAGAGGGGGGTGAGGGGTTTGATTACCTTCAGGATTTCTCGACATTTCTCGCGGCCCTTTCGGAGTACACTGAGGACTCATCTTCGAGGGGCAATTCCAAAAGCTTATAGCAAGGGAGGGGATGAAGAAGGAGTAGACGGCAGAGATGAGGGAGGGGGGGGGGGGGTTTGCTTTATCGTGGTCCGTACAAGCAAACAGCAAAGAAAGTCATGTTTGAACAACTCTGTAGTGCTCTTTGATATACGAGAGGCTTTCGAAAAGTTGTAAAGAAAATTCAGCTCGTTTTATAAACATTCATGTCCGTCGTAGAAGATGCTTAAGGGTTTGCTTATGGCCAACCTCTCTTGCACCATATTATTGTTTACTATTGAGAGGGATCTGGCTGTTTTGAGAACCTATTGAACGGCACAATTATTGGGATCACTGCAGTGTATTCCAACTGTCACTGGCAACTAATCAATCACTTCGGTGACCAGGTGGTAGCATGCTTGTACTCGTGCGAGTCTCTACACACCTTGCGATCGAAGACGTGTCGTAACTCGACACAAGTACCTACAAGGTTACTTAGTGAGGCGATTGAAGAGGTTAATCGGATACATTCATTAAGTTGTTTCTACGCAATGAACCTTTTTTTAAGAAAAAATAAATTGAGAAGCAACAGCTAAACCTCAGTAGCAAAGACTTCTTCGTCCTTCCACAGCAGGTGAATCAGATAAGTCTGGTCAATGAAGGCAGCCCTAAGAAAATCCAACCACCCCCGACACCATCTTTTGCTTCTTCTTCTGGCTGTACAGCCCTTGATGAGCTATGTCCTGCTCGACAACACTCCTCCAGTCATCTCGGTTTTGTATAACGCTCCACCATCTACGGGCTCCCAATTCGCAAAGCTCAGTTTCAAACTCATCCTTTCAGTGTTTTCGAGGACGTCCAGCCAGCCGCCTTTCATGTCCTTTCATGCTTGCTTTGTAAATCTTTGTACACCATAAGGGTCTTCGCAATGTCTGTGCTATCGAGTTATCTAGTTAGAAGCGTGAACAGCAGGTATTTTTGTCATTTCCCATCCATATACTCAACAGTGGAGCGACATTGGAAAATGTACGACGAAATGAATTAATGCGAGATGTGATAATGCTCAATTTGCCAGATCTGCTTCCAAGGGGATGGAAACGTCGATTCTACTGTTCAGCTGCAAGAGGTAGAAAACCGAACTATGACACAGGAAAGAATGGTTCAGCTCGGCACAGCATCAAATGGCCTACCAGCCAAGGGCGGGCGTTGGCTGAAGCAGAAGAAGAAGAAGAAGAAGACAATTTGCCAGATCTAATAAATGAGCGGGGAGCGGTGTTGGTAGAATTCACTGTCGTCTTGGCCCTCTGCCCCCGACAAGAAGTTGCTAGCTAAAGGCGAACTGGGGTCGGTCCCTCCCGAAAACATTTACGTCACTGTACTGTAAACACCGAGCCTGATAGAATTGTGACTGTATGCAGAGGTAATTCTGTTTCCTGAGATTTCCCAACAGGGATATTCCCCGATACCCAGGTGACTTTCCTTACACTAATGCAATCCGATCCAATATGGCGGCAGATACGAATTGTGTCCAGTTCCTGGTCGGAAACAAACAATGTTTTCATTGGTTGTATTCACATACATCGTATTCAAAGCAACCTGAAGTCTGACCAATTAGAAATCATGGCGAATCCAATATATTGTCGTATGATTCCTCAAATTCAGAGGTCAATGTGAATCTGAGGTACCATATAACATCTAATCTTCTATACAATAATTAATATGGAACTTAGCCTAAATAACAAGACGAGGTTGATATATTCTAACCTGATTAATACTACTAACCAATAATTAATTAATTATTTAACTACTGTATTGTATTGCGATTGAATTACATGTACTGTTTATCCATAACCGAAACCGCACACGGGCTGACTGAAGCCTTGCAGTATATGATTTTATTGTATCAATATAATGTATTGTACTGGATCAATATAATAATAATAATAATAATAATAATAATAATAATAATAATAATAATAATAATAATAATAAATTCTATGTATTTGAAAAGACAGGCACCTAAAGACCCGGTACGATTTAACGAGTACTTTTTTTCCTATTTATCAGTTAGTATATACGCACCATAATAATATGAGGAGCTTGGTTACAAACGTGGCCAACTCCATTTTTTACAAAATGGGGTTTTGGTCCGACCGTTGCAGAAAATTTTAATGTCCACCTGCACGTTGTAAAATAAAGTGACAAAAGCAGCCAGATTGCGCACAGAAGTGCTGAGAAGTCTAGGGTTAGCTATAAACTTAATGCAATTTTCAACAGAAAATCCACTCTCCTGAAAAATTCTACAACTTGGAGTTGGCCATGTTTGTAAACAGCCTCCTCATATATACGACATATCGTACATATGAGGGGAAAAAATTGTCCCAGGGATACATTTTGTTTCCTTATCCCAAAGCACGGAATTGATCGATGGGACTATTGCATGGTCTAGAACGGGCATACCAATGTAATACAACATAATGATCGTTGGAGCCGATTTTTAGGATTAACATTTTCATTCGTTTTTTATGGCGTTTTTGGAAGAGTTGGCCCAAAATAAAAAAACAGTCCCGAGATACGATTTTTGTGAGCCTATTGTATATGCCCAAATTTCATAAAAATTCACCGAGTAATTTGCCCATAAAGCCACGAATTGAAAAACATTTAGTAAAAAAAACACTTTTTTTTGGTTCCTGCGACCTCAAAACGTGTAAACCCATTGAAATTTTGATTTCGAAAGTTTCGGCCATCACATATCTTCCCTTATCGTATATTTAGGAAAATTCCTTGTACTACTATTGTACTAGTATGTTTGAAATAGTTCTCTGCTAAATTTACAGCCTTAATCTTCTTAACTTACGTATTAAATAAAATAAAATATATACCAACCTATTTTGGGGTAATCCAGGGGTGGCCAATGTCAAAGGTCAGCTTCCTTTTAACATAAATGTAACACTCATCCAATAGTTGTAAAGCCAAGATTAGGAAACGTAATATTATGTTTTTACCATAAACATCACACATAATTACAACAATTGGACTCATCCGAAGCAAGGGAAGTGTTTAACTACGCCTGTACCATTAGGTTACGTAACACCCGGCACTCCAGGCGACAACGTAGATAGGCAGTATGCGAGTGTGTACGCAGGTACAGGAAAACTGCGTGATGGCGATAATTTGTAAGGAATGCAGTAATTTAGGGCAAAGTTAGGTTTATTAACTTACACAAGGTATATACCACAACTTTTCCGTTATGTTGACACGGTAAGTGACAATGAGAAAGGAAATGCATTCGATTTTCATGTTGATCAGTACCAACAGACTTTGGGTCGAGAAGCCGGTAAGGCGGGGATTCCACCGACCGGCTAGGGCTAAATACAAAAACGGTGACGTGGTAGCAGACATTCAAGACTTAGGCGGGGTTTCCACCGACCTCGCATTGCAGAATGCAAATGACATCGACCGAAATTTTTGTTTTACTCCATGCCATAGTTAAAAATGATCAATGATCATAGAGTAAAATCACAAACAAACTAAAATTAAAAAATGGCGTCATAGCTATAAAAAGAAAAACAAACATTTCCGTCAATGTCATTTGCATTCTGCAATGCGAGGTCGGTGGAAACCCCGCCAAAGTCTTGAATGTCTGCTACCACGTGAACGTTTTTGTATTTAGCCCTAGCCGGTCGGTGGAATACCCGCCTAACCTACAGGACCGTCTCTCTTCAAGTCATAGCCGGATGGCTGGTTAGCAGCAACATGTGACTTCGATGCCTCGAATTAAACATGGTTGCCGGTTCTTGGGATGCCTCTTGGGCCTATAATGCGAAGGTTTCCCCTTGCGTTCTGCAGCCTATGCCGTTGACCGTCACCTGTTGCCAGGATGCAGTTCGTCCGCCTTTAGGGAGCTTTTCGTCTCCCATGGACAAGAGGGTGCCTCCACGGAGTTAGCCGGGGGTCTTTGACCGAACCCCACTCGGTACCTGCCTGTGTTAGCCGTCATTGAATGTTGTCGTTGCCCGCCCCTCACCGCGAGGAGGTATAGGTCAGGAGTTTGCTGAGGGGCAGGACCCTAGCCTGCCCAAACCTTTCGATTCAGACAGGACTTTCGGGCCTTTTAGGGCCCTATAACCTACACCGTTAGCCGTGGAGACCCCCCAACGCCCCGCACACAAGCCATACCTAGGCATAGTGATTGGAGCGGCGTACCCTCTACGTTGCCCACGGACGAAGGACGAGGTGTCATAGGCACTTCTATGTACTCTCTGTTCAGCTCATTCGTTTAATGCCGAACGCCTGGAACCCCAGGAGGTTTGCCAAGAAGAGAGTCATAGTTACTCCCGTGAGAGACAATGAGAGAGGAAACCGTTTATAAGTGTACAATTCAAAGGTGTCAAATCAATGTATCAATCATTGAGTTGTCCCAAATAGCAGGACAAACAGAAGACGAAATTCGACGCATTTTGCTATACGATATGTGCCTCTTTCTAACACAGATTGGCCACAACTATTGAATTGTAGGGCTACTAGCGGAGTCGCAGGTGGCGGACAGCGAAAAGGCCCTCAGATACTATAAGATGTGGAACATAACGAATAAGCAGACCCCGAACAAGCAGCGGCATAATCAGAGGCTGTGGTGGCACGTCTGGTGGTGCAGGCTTGTCCAGCAAAAGCCACAGCAGTCCGAGGATGACTATGTGACGAATCGAATAGCTAACGCCACTAAATAAGCAACCAATACTTTTTTGTCCTGGGCCCCGAAGGCGGAGGAACTCAACGAAGAGCCAACGGCATAAGGATGCAGAAGGCAGCGGGAAACCACTGCATTTCAATTCCCTGGTACAGTCATCATGACTAAGTACATTCGAAACTCTACACACTTGACATCCTTTTGGGGAGTCCGAAGTACGGTATCTACGTTTTTACAATTGCCATGATGATGGCCAATGTTTGATAGAAGAGATCTTCAATGAAGAAGAAGATTGAATTCTATTTGTATAAAGAAACAATTGGTGTGGTAGTCCCGAGGAATGAGTTTAAGAACCTTAGCGAAATCTGTCATACATCAAAATGTAGAGGACCTTTCTTTGACTGCTCTACAATCAATATTTCTTACGGAAATATAGTACAAGAACCGGTCCGAGTTCACTCGAACATGCTTTCCAATTTATCAAAATTATTAGATAGAGAAAATTAGTAATTTTATGGCAAATATTTTTCCTGTGGTTAAATTTCCGATATCTCGGGGGGGGGGGGGGGGCGGTTGTCCACCTGACGTCACTGGAAGTGAGGTAAATTCTCGATAGGTCAAACAAACACATTAATTACCACACAGCAATAATGGCAGGGCATGCAATGCATTTGAGCGCGAATTTTCTATCATTTTTTTCAAAAAATAATTTTTTGGGCAAAACCAAATATTTTTTTGGGAAAGCAACCTATCCGGTTTCGTTACTCAATTTAACACCTAAAACATGCTTGAAGGTAGAAATCATCGATAGAAAGGTTTCGCATTTTTTAGTCATTTTTTCATTAAAATTTAGTTATTTTTATTTTTTTACCCCCAGAAGCAAACTATCAAGGGGCAAGCGACCCCCCGCATTTTGTCAACATTAATAACGACTACCATCTACGAGAATTTAAAAGAAATCGTTGGAGCCGTTTTTGAGAAATAATTTTTTTAGACGTTTTTTTGGAGTTTTTTGAAAATAAAACCCCCCCAAATTGAGTTAGCCAAAAAAAAAAAAAATGGTCCCGAGGTATGATTTTTGTGAACCTACATGCCAAATTTCACTCAAATCCACCGAGTAGTTTGCCCGGAAATCGACGAACAGACAGACCGACAGACCGACCGACAGACAGACATTTCGTAAAAACCACTTTTTTGGGTTCCTGGGACCTCAAAACGTGTAAATCCGTTGAAATCTCGGAATCGAAAATTTCGACCATCACAAAGCTTTCCTTATACTACGTATAAATTGGAAAGCAAAAAACGATTAGTACGTGAACTCCAATTCACTCATAATGTCCACAAACAGACCTCACATTCAGCGGGCCTACTTGCTTGCTTCTTGAAGCAGGCGTCCAGGTTCAAGTGATCCCGATGGCCCGAGCGGGCCTACTGTGGCGACTAATTGTTATCTTATCCTGGGATTAAAAATGCAAACAAGATAATTTTATAATGGAAAGTGCTATTCAAAATAGTTTTGTTTACATTTTTAAGGCCAAACCGGAGGGTTGTGGCCTTGACCGTTAAATACATAAAAATATAATAGAACTGGAGCGGCGGGAGTCATAATATGCCATACGAGGCACCCGTTAACCATAAGCCAACTATCAGAGATAAGTACCAACGCAAAAAATATCAAAGTCTTACACATTGCAGCATAGCAAAGCGGATACCTGGACCCGGTCAAAAACTCTGTAGTTTAGTAGTTAGCTTGTGCAGGCTATTTCCCCGCCGAATTGCGTACTTATCTTGTGCAGGGTACACTAGCAGCCATATTGATAGCGGTCTGCAGCCACGGGATGGTTGAATATCCATTTTATAAACAAAGCCCCGCGTCTCGTACCTGTTCCGTATTTGACTTGTATTATTTCAAATAATTGCAGTTTTACCTATTTCTGGCGCTTTACTGTCAAATTAAGTGTTGAGCTTCTGACTAAAGTGCATTTCATTACAAAAGTTGGAGGTTTTTCTTCCTTGTGGGGCACGTAAAAATGTTCTAAAAGGTATGTTTTTAATTGCTTCATGCACAAATTTTAAACCTAATGTAATTGTAATTTTTGGTTTAGTCAAGAGTGTAAGCATGTCTACGCGTATACGATACCCGTCTATCGATTTTTACTATACCACTGCGGTGTAAAACATATATTACGAACCCTCAGCAAAGACATTTCCAGGCCAGTCACGTGACCCCCTCCGGTTTGGCCTATATAAGAATAACGCATTGTTTACTATTAATCGCCATAGTAGGCCCACAGCAGCAGCCTGATCATTTATTTAATTCCCTGGTATTAACAATGTAAACAAACAAATTTTGAATAGCACCTTCCAAAATTATCTTGTTTACATTTTTAATACCAGGGGATTAAATAAATACCGGTATTATAATCGCCATGATCAGCCTGCAGGTAGTCCAATCTGCTAGCAAATACATCAAAATCATTAGCAATTTATATAAATTCCGATACACAACGAATGAAGCGATTATATCAATCAATCAATCTATGACCTCGAAAGTCAGTCAGCTAGAAGCAACCCCAATGGAGGATATCCGATACCGGATCATCCCCGGCTTTGACCCGCGCTATTGGATTAACTTAACCATCGACCGTCCGAAGGACTGCTGATAAAACGCTGAATTGAGGGGAAAAACTGGTTTGGAAAGACCTCGGCGATTAAGGTCACATACATCAGCAGTCTGAAGACTGAGTTGTCCATGGAGCCATTGCTCGATTTCAGATTTCATTTTAAAAAAAACATACAACCAACAGATTAACGTAAGTATATCGACTTCCTGGTCCGACAGATTTCTGTGAAATTAGAGGGAAAAACAGGTTAAGAAAGATCTCGGCGATTAAGGTCACACAAATCAGCAGTCTGAAGACTTAGTTCCGAATGCATGGCTTGATTTTGGATTTCTTTTTCTTCCCTCTTAGTGCCGCCTCCGCGGCGTGAGGGGTTCACCCGAACATTTCTGTTTCCGAGGCTACCATTTGTGCATAGAATCAGTAGTACCTCTGATCTATCTACCGTCCGTCCAACAGCCGTCCCAAAATTTTATGGACAGTTATTAGACAATCTGCTGATGTTTGATGATAAACTGTTTTGATGGTGTAAATTAGTACGGTAACTACTTACACTAGAAAGGGGAACTTTTAGCTGCCTAAATTACTTTCGACAAGACAAGTAGGCACTCGAGTATTCAGTACGCCACATTAAATTTTTTTGGAGGGGAAGAGGAAGAGGAGGTTTCATGGCAGATGAAGAGAAACAGACTTGTAAAGCAAAATTTAGATCAATCACACGAAAGGAATTAAAGAATAATTGCGAATTATCACCTCGCGAGCATCGAATGGCGCGTAAAGACGAGGAATCTATGTGGCACTATTACTAATTTACATAAAATAGTTCGTAAATATTTTATGAAAATGTTCATACAGGAATTATTGTAAAATGCGGACCTTTTATATTCTTCATCCGAAATAAGTGTGTGACAGCGATGTCTTTGCGAAATTCCCGCATATATTAATTTTTGCAAAAACGAATAACAGTCCGGGGATATCTAGCATGGATAACAAGTCGGTCTGACTGCTATCCGCGGCCGCCCCTCAACTGACCTTATATTTTTATTTCAATGTGGGATTAAAGCGTGATTAAGATCAGTTGGTGATCAAAGAGGCCTCAAGGAGAAGTCCCTATGTGGTTTTTGTTAAAAAGCAACCAGAAAAATTAAATTAAAATTACAAAAAAAAAAGAAACACCAAAAGTGACCGTTTTCAGGAGAATGACCCATCTATGCTAAGGCGCCCATTCCATTGACCGGCTAGGGCTATTTCCAAAAACAGTGACGTGGTAGCAGACATTCAAGACTTAGGTTGCGTTTCCACCGATTTCGCATTGCAGAATGCAAATGACATTGACGGAAATTAGAATTTTTCTTTTTATAGAAATCTATTAAAATGTTTGTACTTAACATATCCCATGACGCCATTTTTTAATTTTAGTTTGTTTGTTTGTGATTTTACTTCATGATCATTGATCAATTTTAACTATGGCATAGAGGAAAATAAACATTTCCGTCAATTCTGCGATGCGAGGTCGGTGGAAACGCCACCTAAGTCTTGAATGTCTGCTACCACGTCACCGTTTTTGGAAATAGCCCTAGCCGGTCAATGGAATGGGCACCTAACAATCACATCCTACCGTGTAATTCAATATATCATCCGTTCCTCATTAAATCAACGCAATAAAAAACTCCCACAGACCATTATTGAACAAGATATATACATTCTTCATAACACAAGAAAATATCCCACAGATATTGTATAACAACAACCACACGAGCCACAATGAGTACCTTCTCGTTATACAACAAATCATTAAAAGCGGGAGCATCTCCTTAAATCCCATTGAAGTGCAATATAACTCCATTTGATAACCACTTTCTAATGTAGACGAACTACTTAATACGAAGGACCGGGCTACCATTATATGGTATTTGGGAATTTAACTTTCTGACTAGTCATGCCATGATATAGTTCTAACTACTTAATTGTCTAGAGATCCTCCACTGAGAAGTTCTCGCTTTGTAATTACATGAGTCTAATGTGTGCGTGATAGAGACTGAAAATCAAGTTTATTGTATTGTGTTTTCACTTGTCTAAGCTTGATATGAAAGGTAGGTACAATAGTTCCAAACAATGTTTTAAACATATAACCTGGGAAATTAATTACCTAAAGCCTACAATTAGCCCCATGCTTGTGTGAGTGAGTGCTAATTTAGTTCTAAGCTAATAGCAATTCGATAAAATTTGTATAGGTAAATTGTACTACTGTATTTGTTGCTGAACCCAAGTTGAGTGTAAGAGAGGGTCTTAACTCCACTAGGTTGATAGCTAAAAAATAGTCATTATTTATTTATTTGTAACATTGCAACATGCCAGGCAGCCGCGTTTTCTGCTATCAGTGAATAAGGTTGCAGAGCCACAGCGTTTCCCACGCCACACATAAGAATTCACCACTGACCTGCATTTTGAAGCACATAAATTGTCTTACCTGAAAAATAAAAAATAAAAGTAGTATGAGGACACAAACAAAATTTTCAACCCACGACAAAGACTCGTACTTCGTTAAGTCATGCTTCTACCTGTTACACTGCGCCAATGGTAAGCTTGTCACAGCTGTCCATTATCGCTTGTAGCCGGTGTAGGTTGACATCGAGAACGTATACCAGTTTGCCAATGGCCAAAAATGCATATGGTAACAATACAAATAATGTCAGAAATCCATTGCATTGGCCTTGGACAATGAACCTATAGTAGGCCTGGTTCAAAAAAAGTCCTTCGTATAATTAAAACTACTACTATCTTACCAGGACTTACTAGTAGTGCATACGTAGGTTTTGTGCAGTTTTGTTTTGTGCTGTTTTAAAATGCTAAAATATTTACTCCGTTTCATTTGATTTCAACATATCTTACACTATGTATGGCTCTCAGAAGATTTGTAAGTCGCTAGAACCCTGAAAATTGGCTCCATGTAAAAAAAAAGGTTCCCGACCCCTGGTCATAAAAACGTACTTCAGAACATAATTAAAAAGACAAAAAAAAACACAACAAAACGCACTAACTACCTAACGAAAGTATTATACTACATATGTATGATAACAGTATGCATAAAAGATAATGGTATCATTAGCTGCACTTGTGCCCTCAGAAGGTTTGTAAGTCGCTACAACCTTGAAAATTGGCTCTATGTAAAAAAAAAGTTCCCGGCCCCGGGTCATAAAAACGTACTCCAGGACATCATTAAAAAAAAAAAACACGACAGAACCCACCAACTACCCACCACATAGCGAAAGTATTATACTACATATGTATGATAACAGTATGCATAAAAGATAATGGTATCATTAGCTGCACTTGTGCCCTCAGAAGGTTTGTAAGTCGCTACAACCTTGAAAATTGGCTCCATGTAAAAAAAAAGTTCCCGACCCCGGGTCATAAAAACGTACTCCAGGACATCATTAAAAAAAAAACACGACAGAACCCACCAACTACCCACCACATAGCGAAAGTATTATACTACATATGTATGATAACAGTATGCATAAAAGATAATGGTATCATTAGCTGCACTTGTGCTCTCAGAAGGTTTTAAGTCGCTACAACCTTGAAAATTGGCTCCATGTAAAAAAAAAAAAAGTTCCCGACTCCTGGTCATAAAAACGTACTTCAGGACATCATTAAAAAAAAAAAAAAAAAAACACGACTAAACCCACTAACTACCCACCACCTAGCGAAAGTATTATACTACATATGTATGATAACAGTATGCATAAAAGATAAGGGTATCATTAGCTGCACTTGTGCACAGATGATCATAAAAGGTGATGAGCTAAATGACGGTGATAGCAAACATCTTTCTCCGCAAGTCATCACAATTTTTCTCGCTACATTCAACGGCATTTCTATGCTAAATACCTGTCAGAGGAAGGTTGCTCGGCTTTCAACTCTTCTAACTCTGTCAAATGCATTTTGCATAAGGTATGCTCGTGATATGGTTGATTTGACACATGGTATCAGTTTTGAAAGTTCTCTACAAATCACTGTTGAAGTGTGCATTGGGGGGGGGGGGGGGAGGGTGTGTAGTTTAGATTCATTCACTTTTAAAACTTTTGAAGGATTCACAACACCGGATGTAGTAAGATGCTGTAAGAAGGTAAAGCGCCTGACTCCTTAAGAAGACAGACAAGGGGGGGGGGGGTGGTGTTAAGAGTTCAAACCCCCAAAAGGATTGTTCCTTTATTACATGCACGTTGTTTAAATCTGCTACAATATGGCCAACAGGTGGGCAGAAAAATCAGCGCAGACCAAGGATGGAACCTCGACTTTCCACTTTCCCACTTTCCAGAAGGAAATCATCCGTTCTAACCCGTTTTAACACACACACAACACCCCCCCCCCTTGAGGACGGACCTCACATTTCAGAATTCTTCTAGAAGAGACTTATTAACAAATAATATTGTAGGTATATGCATGAGTAGTATCCCAGTTAAGGCCGGCCGCCATACCAAGTTGAATCCAGTGGACAGGTTCATTCAAAGCTGCAGATAACTTGTTCGTGTGCACAGTGCCGGTTGGGAAACATGGTAGGACTTGTCCTGGTCACCTCCGAACTAATCGTGTGACTTCACTGTGTTTCCCATGTGGTTCGGAATCCACTATAATCAGGAGGTCCACTGTCCTATGGGCTGGCATAGGACAGTCAAGTCGGGGTCGCTCTATGGGCCCAAATATGAGGCCTAAGTCGTTATTAACCCGACGAACACTACTACTACTATTACCCCAGTTAAGCGTAGATCGTGGATTCGAATTCCGCCAAGTGCAGTTTTTCATATATCCTCTAATTTCGGTTATAACGAGGAGGTTACCTCTTCAAAGTTAATAATTTAATGTCAGTGTTATATATACCATATAATACAATATAAGGAAGGCGCAGGACCGAGAGAGCTGGAGGATGATATGCAGGGAGTTGCTGCCAACCAATCCTTGACCTCAGAAGAAAGACTCTTACACCATTTAAACCAGCGTTTATTTGTTTCAGTTGTACTTAGGAAAACAATGCGCTGGACTTCAAGATGAGCGCCAAAATTCATCTAAGTCTGGCCATTTGGGCGGTTGCAGCCGTAGCTGCCGGGAGTGGAACATCTGGATGGAAGCCTATTCCCCCACCCCGGGGGATGCTCTCGTCCAAAATTTCACACGACAGTAGCCACCATTTTAAACATCACCCAGCAATAGCTGAATACAGTAAGTGTTACAACCTTTCAGTGCATATGGGCATTTTACTATACAAATCAATTTACCATGATAACAAAACATCACAAATTATCATGACAACAAAAAGAACCGGTCCGAGATCACTCGAACATGCTTTCCAATTTATCAAAATTATTAGATAGAGAAAATTAGTAATTTTATGGCAAATATTTTTCCTATGGTTAAATTTCCGATATCTCGGGGGGGGGGGCGGCGGCGGTTGTCCACCTGACGTCACTGGAAGTGAGGTAAATTCTCGATAGGTCAAACAAACACATTAATTACCACACAGCAATAATGGCAGGGCATGCAATGCATTTGAGCGCGAATTTTCTATCATTTTTTTCAAAAAATAATTTTTTGGGCAAAACCAAATATTTTTTTGGGAAAGCAACCTATCCGGTTTCGTTACTCAATTTAACACCTAAAACATGCTTGAAGGTAGAAATCATCGATAGAAAGGTTTCGCATTTTTTAGTCATTTTTTCATTAAAATTTAGTTATTTTTATTTTTTTACCCCCAGAAGCAAACTATCAAGGGGCAAGCGACCCCCCGCATTTTGTCAACATTAATAACGACTACCATCTACGAGAATTTAAAAGAAATCGTTGGAGCCGTCTTTGAGAAATAATTTTTTTAGACGTTTTTTGGGAGTTTTTTGAAAATAAAACCCCCCCAAATTGAGTTAGCCCAAAAAAAAAAAAAAATGGTCCCGAGGTATGATTTTTGTGAACCTACATGCCAAATTTCACTCAAATCCACCGAGTAGTTTGCCCGGAAATCGACGAACAGACAGACAGACCGACAGACAGACATTTTGTAAAAACCACTTTTTTGGGTTCCTGGGACCTCAAAACGTGTAAATCCGTTGAAATCTCGGAATCGAAAATTTCGACCATCACAAAGCTTTCCTTATACTACGTATAAATTGGAAAGCAATAACTCACAGCGACTCTGCGCACGAGGGGTAAGTTTAGACCCGGTACACATAGACGTTCCACACCGGCGTGAGACGCTGAGAAATGTATCATGGGAACAAATAGACTGGTGATAGGTAGGTGCAAAGAAAAGTTAATTTCTGAACGAACATCCGAAGGTTTTGCGACGTTGACGTGTGTTCGGGGCGTGTCTAGGGGGAAACCCGTGAAGTTTTGTGCGCTCGGCTGCCTGTCATCTGGGGAAATCGTCGGGAAAACTACAGGAAATCTGCTGCTAGTCCAATGGCTACAATGGAAAATACGGCGGCAAAAAAACACGACTGTAGAATCGTCTGTGTGTACCGGACCTTTAGGGGATGCGATGAGGAACGATGTGATGAGGAACGAAAAGTATCGCCTTCTGCATGTAATAATACAAGGGAAGGACTGATGGCTCCCGGCAGAAGAAGAACATCCTGAGGTAGTGGTTTGGCAAGAGCACGACTTACCTTTTCAGAGTAGCAGTCTCCAAGGTTCAAGTTGCCATGATGATCGCCAATCTTCGATAGAAGAGTCATTTAAGGCAGAAGAAGATGTTTGACGTATTCCTGGGGTTGTAAGGAAAGTTTAGGCACCCCATATGCGTGTTTGGTGCACGCAAGAATTTATTTTCAGTAGAAAACCACCCGGCGGCCAACCGTTCATGAAATTCATAAATATCCCCTAAGAAGTCCGATTCCAGTAATATTATGCAACAAAATTGTTGTAAATTGCACGACTAAGTTTATCCAAGTACTAGACAAACTCTTCAAAGGATCATGGCGTGTTTCCCACGATCCAATCAAATATGTTTGCGTGTTTAACAACAATACATAATTGTTTTTAAATTTGTAGGTAGGATAATATTGCTTTCCAATGTAGTTAATTAGGGGTTTTGCGTCACTTGGGTCGATTTCAAATTGTTATTAAAGTTGATAAATTGGTGCAGTTGGTGAATTATTAAATAAACCAGTAGTTTGTATCACATGCTCATCCCCCCCACCTCCCTCACCCCCACCAATAAAACAGTAAATCAGCCTATGATGAGTCTTCAGCGAAGGACCCGTTCCAGACATGTCCGATAGTTTTACTTCAAGGATAAACATTTAAGACAAGTAGCATATCTTACAGCATGCTTATCGCACGTAAAGTATACGTATTATTATTGGGATACCAATGTAAACATTATCATTTTAAAATGCAAAGTGCTGCCAAAGTTGTTTTGTTTACATTTTTAACACCATAATTAACAAGTAATTTTTAAACGCCATAGTGCACCTGCTGCCGTAGAAACATAAATTTCTGCTGCACTTACATTTTTTCTGACATTTTAACAAATTAATAAAAAAATAAAATGTTTCCGATTTACGCATACAACCTCAACAATTAATGAGGAACCAGTAGAATCCGGGCTGATGGGCCGTGGTCGAAGTCTGGCCCATCAGCCCGGATTCTACTGGTTCCTCATTCGACTCCGGCCGTGAAAGCCTTTGCAACCTCAACAATTCATATTTAAAACTGAATTACCCTTTATTAGAATGAACAATCTCTTTAGGGTTAAATTACTCATTGCTGGATAATTTCTGCTATGAATTAGTCAATATCTGTAAAGGGCTTCGTGTAAAGTGGAAATTAATTCGCCGGTAAAGTGAAAAATTAAATTAGCACTTCTTCAATTTTCAAATGCTAAATGAAATTGAATTTCAGTCTTTTAAAAAAGAAATGGAGAACGAGAAAAATTTAATTTAATAGTCGTTCTTCCTTATATCATAATGCCCATAATTTAATTCGATGCTACTTCTGAATTTCTTGGAATGTCTTCTTCTACAGTTTCAATCAAACGATTGGTTTGCAGCAAATCTTTCCACCTCTTTCTCCACTCCTCCCTGTCTTGGGCCGTTCTCTTTAGTTCCAAGTAGGTTCCGCATCTCATATCTTTCTTGAGGTCTTCTGCGTACGCCTTCCTTGGTCGCCCTCTTGCATTGGTGCCTTCCATTATGGTTCTTAAGAGTCCTTCTTGTCTGATCAGGTGACCGATCCATTTTGCTCTTCGCACCGAAATGGAGGTAATACCTTGGAATGTATATATGGTAGATAAATGATGACTTTTCCGCCATTCATATTAATAATGTAATGAAAGGTCTATTTATGAACCCACTTAATGTGGCCCATTGGTCCCTTGTCCAATGACAACGACCCCATGGATTTCGGAAATTATTTATATTGTTTCCGTATACAATTTTGGCTATTGGCAAATTGGTATACGTCCTCGACGTCAACCTAGACCGGCTACAACCGATAATGGACAAGCTGAGACTAGCTTACCATTGAGGCAATATAACAGGCGAAAGCATGGCTTAACCAAGTACAGATACGAGGGTGCGTACGAAGTCATTGCGATAAAGAGTATAGTAAGCAAAATGTGAGGGAGGCAATTGCCTTGTGGAAGTTCTACTTTTTGGAAACATTAACAAGAAGAAACCTGCAGTCCGAGCAATTATAAAACTGAGCACCCTAATTATTCTTCTTCTTTAAATGCTCATCGAAGATTGGCGATCATCATGGCAATTCGTACCTGGGAGACTACAGCTCTGAAAAGGGAAGTCGTGCTCTTGGCAAGCCACTGCCTCAGGGTTTTCAATCAGGATGTTCTCCTTCTGCCCCCTGTCTTTCAATCTTCCCTTGGATGATTAAATGCAGAAGGTGATACTTTTCGTTCCTCATCACATGGCCGAAGTATGTTAGTGTCCGTTTCTTAACCAACAGCAGCAACTCTGCAGTATCCTTTCGCCTCCAGTTTATTTCCCCTATTTCTGCTCCGTGTAATGGTCTCAATGACCTGTTTCTGGCCTAATGATGGGAGTTGCGTTTCCACAACCTAAGTATATCTATATGGTCTTTGATGGCATAGTGGTAGCTTGTTCGTACTTGTGCGAGTCTTTACACATCGGAAACCTGTCGTAACTCAACACAGGTATTACCTGCAGAGGCGGCTAAAGAGGTTATTCGGATACACTCATTGAATTGTTTGTATGCGATTAATCTTTTAAAAAATAAAATAAAAAAATAAATAATCTTACAAGACCAATTCCCGAATACGCCCTAGCTCAAGCGATAATGACACGTACAATACCTTATTAAAAGAATAAAATAACCAAAACATTGCGTTAACTGTGACTCAATTATAATCGATTTTCGAGTAAACCGATCCACATTAACGAGATTATCGGTACTTAAGATAATAGACAAACCCATTGCAGTTTATGCTCCGGTTAAAGAAAGCCTTGACTGGACAATGGTGTTGAGGCAACAAGACTCTTCAAAAATTATGGTGCGAGGGGTCGTCAATAAGTGTTGAGCAATGTATGAAATGATGAGATGCTATGCATTTACGAGGTTAGGTTAGGTCATACAAAAATTAATTTTTAACGAGCACACATTAATTAATGAGATTATCGGTGCTCAAGACTCATTGCACTCAATGCTCCGGTTAAAGAAGGCCTTGACTGTATAAAGTAGTTGTTGGGGCAACAAGACTCTTCAAAATTATGCTACGAGGGGTCGTCAATATGTGTTCAGCAATGTATGAAATGATGCGATGCATTAACAATAATTAATTTTTAACGAACTCACTTTAATGAGATTATCGGTACTCATGACAACAGACAAACTCATTGCACTCAATGCTCCGGTTAAAGAAGGCCTTGACTGTACAAAGTAGTTGTTGGGGCAACAAGGCTCTTCAAAATTATGCTACGAGGGGTCGTCAATATGTGTTCAGCAATGTATGAAATGATGCGATGCATTAACAATAATTAATTTTTAACGAACTCACTTTAATGAGATTATCGGTACTCATGACAACAGACAAACTCATTGCACTCAATGCTCCGGTTAAAGAAGGCCTTGACTGTACAAAGTAGTTGTTGGGGCAACAAGACTCTTCAAAATTATGCTACGAGGGGTCGTCAATATGTGTTCAGCAATGTATGAAATGATGCAATGCATTACCAATAATTAATTTTTAACGAACTCACTTTAATGAGATTATCGGTACTCAAGACAACAGACAAACTCATTGCACTCAATGCTCCGGTTAAAGAAGGCCTTGACTGTATAAAGTAGTTGTTGGGGCAACAAGACTCTTCAAAATTATGCTACGAGGGGTCGTCAATATGTGTTCAGCAATGTATGAAATGATGCGATGCATTAACAATAATTAATTTTTAACGAACTCACTTTAATGAGATTATCGGTACTCATGACAACAGACAAACTCATTGCACTCAATGCTCCGGTTAAAGAAGGCCTTGACTGTACAAAGCAGTTGTTGGGGCAACAAGACTCTTCAAAATTATGCTACGAGGGGTCGTCAATATGTGTTCAGCAATGTATGAAATGATGCAATGCATTACCAATAATTAATTTTTAACGAACTCACTTTAATGAGATTATCGGTACTCATGACAACAGACTAACTCATTGCACTCAATGCTCCGGTTAAAGAAGGCCTTGACTGAACAAAGGTGTTGGGGCAACAAGACTCTTCAAATTATCGAGAGAAGGGCCATTAATAAGTGCTTTTTCACTTTTTTTTTTTTAAATTACACTATAGCACTAGGCTTCCGCCATCAGCTTTCTTGCAGCCCAATACAACACATAATCTGGTGAACCTCTGCTACTGACAAGAGCCTGGCACGTCTTAAGATGATCTCCGTCCATCTCTTCCCGGGTGTCGCATAATGGGCAAAAAGGGTCCGCTGCTACACCTATACGGTGGAGATGTTTCAGTCAAATTTCCTCACATCCACCCTTACCCCTTTACCCGAAATAATGACGTTGCTATCCGCACATTGATAACTTTGTAATAAATTAAGACGATTCAATTGTACCTAAAGATCCTCTTAAAGGAGACCTGGATTCGAAGAAAATGTGAAAGACAGAAAACTTTTTAGAAAATTACAAAAGTCTACGATCTGCAAACAATTGTTTCTTCTCTGGAATGCCAGTGAAGTCACTTCCGTGAATCCTGCGAATCGAGTCCAAGTGATATCACTTCCGTCACTCAAAACGGTAATCAACACTAATTTCAAACCCTGTCATAAGAAGTTACACTTAAAAAAACGCGCATTTACTTGGTTTAAAGTTTACCGCGCGAAGGTATTTAAAATTTTAATTCATGGAAAATCACACGAGAATGACGAATAATTGGTAATAACCTTGAATTATTTCAAGACGCCAATTACTGTCAATTTAATACATTCCTTAAATTGTACATTACAATCCCAAAATACGTTTCACGATGAGTGTACCATATGACAGAGGTATTACCTTAGTATTCACAGCCCATAGGCATTGAGATGTGGGCACAGGAAATGCCAAACCGTTTACCGTAGGACGCATAACAGGACCGTCAATCCTCATTTGATGACATCGGACATTATTGAATTGACAGACCCCCCCCCCCCCCCCAGGTGCATTGAGATGAGAGGCCAAGACAATGAATCCATCGTCGAAGATGATCTGCAGCCTATCCTGAAGATCCTTAGGACTCAGTGAAGGGTGGTCAATGGTAATCTGGTGGCATCGAGCATTATTGACAGACCGTCCAAGTGCCTTCTAAACCAGTAGAGGCCAAGAGAATGCATCCTCGAAGATGATCTGCGGCCTATCCAGAAGATCCTTAGGACTCATTGTAGGGCGGTCAATGGTCATCTGGTGGCATTGGGTGCTACTAACTGACCCTCTGGGTTTCCTTTAGAGCCTAGAGGTGGTCTTTTGATGACATGGGGCCTATTGATGGACACCCCAAGTTCCTTGTAAACCAGTAGAGACCAAGAGAATGTATCTTCAAAGATTATCTGCGACCTGCCAGAAGATCCTTAGGCCTCAATGTAGGGCGGTCAATGATACTCTGGTGGCATCGGGCCTTCTTGACAGACCCTCCAAGTGCCTTGTGAAGAAGAAGAGACCTAGAGAAAGCATCCTCGAAGATGATCTGCGGCCTATCCAGAAGATCCTTTAGGAATCATTGTTGGGCGGTCAATGGTCATCTGGTGGCATTGGTGAGCTACTAACTGACCCTCTGAGTATCCACTAAAGGGTGGTCAGCGGTCTGTCAATGACATGAAGATCCTTAGGCCTCAATCTAGGGCGGTCAATGGTACTCTGGTGGCATCGGACCTTCTTGACAGACCCTCCAAGTGCCTTGTAAAGCAGTAGAGGCCAAGAGAATGCATCCTCGAAGATGATCTCGACAGTCTTTGTGTACCTTAATTAAGTTTCTGTTATGTTTTTTTGTAACGGTAGTATGCATTACGTAGTTCGCTACACTCCAATCCATTAAGTGGACCCTTCTCATCAATTGTTTCGGGTAGTCTCAGATCCATCAGATTGCAGTCTTGTTTAAACCACACAAGCTTAATATCGGAATTTTATAATAGTTTTTGCATTCCTCATTATACGTAGTATCTACGACAATTATTTCTTTATTTTTATTTATTAACTTTTGTTCTAATACTAAGCCAACCTAGCGGAGTTAGGGCTATAAAGCCCTCCCTTACACTAAAGTAGGAAAGCCCGGGACCACCTGCTTTCAGCATTATTTGTCAAGATTCAATTTTTTCGGTGTAAGCAAAGGTAAGAGTTTTGGAAGAGTTTTTGAAAACAACAGCTGGAGAATCCGAACGAACGAAGAAAATCACCAACTCTTTGGCTCGCCAGACGTCACACAAATACTACGAAGCAGAAGGCTCCAGTGGATGGGACACGTCGTCCGTATGCCAACAGAAAGAACAGCAGAAGCAGTATGGGTGGCATGTCCCAACAGAAGAAGACCTTTGGGCCGTCCGAGACGACGCTATGGCGACCAGCTAAAGGAAGATGGGCAGGAAGTTGGCCTTCGGGCCGATGAGTGGCGTGTTCTGGCGAAGGACAGGATCTGTTGTGAATGCGGCCAAAAGTCCCCCAGGGCTGACAGCGCCAACTTAAGTCAAGTTAAGTCAATCAAAGGTAGAGCTCATCTGATCATAACTCAATTTCACAAAAAAAATGTTGGTTACGCCCTTCTGACTTTAGGTTGACGATATCTCTCTACTTTAATCTAATAAAGTACTAATTGTAATTTTCTATTTCTTTCAGGAGGAAGCCTACCTAGCAGTAGTCTACTAGACAGTCCAAGAATCGGTAAAGAGCCACCTAGTCCTAGCACAGCTGAAATATTCTTCAACAGCCCTTCCCATTCCTACAAATTTTCATCAGATAGTAGCCATAAAGCGCACGACCACGACTCATTGTTCAAAAAAGGTATGTTCATAAATTTAGTATTATTGCCCGAAGGCGGGGGTTCCACCAACGTCAATAGTGATATTAAATGTTTTTGATGTGGTAGCAGACATTTTTAGACGTCTAAAAATGTCTGCTACCACGTCAAAAAACATTTAATATCACTATTGACGCTGGTGGAATCCCCACCTAACAAGAATATTCCAGTGATTGCGTTATGCCATTCACACGTTCTCCTATGTCCAGCCATTGACAAGACGTAGTAAGTGGCACCAAAAAATGATACAAGATGTAACTTTTTTCATAATACTTCATTCATTCATTCGGGGAGTGTCAAAGGGAATAACCGTGCCGTTTTTAGCTTCACGCCAGCTGGCGAAATCGTCAAAGAAACAACATGAAATGTCCCAGATGAATTAATTAATTTAAGCGGGACATGGCTAGGTTTGGCGTATTCTTGCAGTCCGATCATGGCAATAGGGGATTATTATAATACCAGGGCTTATTTAATAAAACAAAGAATGAAAAATGCACGGGAAATTTAAATAGACTAATTTATATTTTTGGTGAGTTTTTAAATTTTTTCTCCCTTAGATGTCGACACAATAATTAAAATTCTTATTATATTTTGAAATTCTACAGGTACATTTTAATGTTTACTACAATAGTATTTCCTACAAACATTCTCTTATAATAATTTATTAATTTGAATTTCCCGCGTATATTTTATCACCATCACGTGACACCATTAAAACGGCATTAAAACATAAACCCCGGTATTAAAATAATCCCATATCGCCATGATAGGGCTGCAGGCGACTAGACATTTTGGTAAGTTTATTGTTCAAGCAAAATTATCAAACGTATCGGAGGCTATTGCACCGGCGAATTTACTTCAAATTTGAATTTGTCATTGACGTTTGTTTTATTTTAAGGAGACTATTATGTAGATACTTAACTTATCCATTATAAATGAAGCTATAATATGGTAGCAGACATCATTAATAAGTCTCTACCATATCTTAATATATATATTTCGACTATCCGTGTGTATGAATCCAAACTCCTCTCAAACGACAGGACTGATTATGATAAATATTGTTGTGTGTGTTCAAGGAGATTCGAGGATGGTTTACATTAACACTTTCGTTCACTGGAGAATGTTTTATAATTTGATTTTGGAATATTTTACAATGGATCCCGCAGACTGCCGACATCAACCGACATCTAGCGGCAAACTGCGCTACATTTAATTTTCGTTTATCCCGACAGTTGGCGCTACTACCACCAACCGGCATCAACTGACATCTAGCGGCAGACTGCGCTACCATTAATTTCCGTTTATCCCGACAGTTGGTGCTGAGCGTGTGTTGTGTGTGACCACAATTAATTTACATGAGCAGGGACCGCCAGCAGGCGCAAGTGGTGGAGGCAGCAGCCGAAGGCTGTGCCTCGAACAGCTTGTTATGACATAATTTATCATAGTTAAGTTAAGTATCTACGTAAAAGTCTCCTTAAAACAAAACAAACGTTAATGACAAATTCAAATTTGAAGTAAATTCGCCGGTGGAATAGCCGCCATCGCCGCAAAGTCTGAAGGAAAACATTTAATTCAATTCAAATTTTAAAGCCCCAATACAGCCCATTATGCAGGTAGACTAGAGCAAGGTTCAGCATAGAGGAAAATAATCGACATTATTAAAAGAAGACAGAGAGGAAATCAATAAGGGGATAAATCTCGGTTAGAACCTTTTTGGAGAAAATCTCAAAGAGAAGGCTTTGAGCGAGTATTTGCATGGAAATAGGGTGGCTTTTGGATTCTATAACTATAAGCCAAAACCGTTTTATACGGGAGATTATGAGATTTCGAGTTTTTTGAACATCCCTTTACAATAGAGTTCCTTTCTCAAATGCTATTTAATGAATGCACCTGCTCAACTCGTTCGATCTAGAGTTCTACGAATATATAGGTATAACCAAGTTGAATCCACCAGAACAGAGCCTGTTCAAAACTGCAGTAAACTTGGTAGTGTGCACAGCGTTGGCAGGGGAACATGGTGGGACATGATAACTCGATGAGACTATACCAGTCAGTCAAAGTGCGGGCCAAGTCCTGGTCAAAAGTGGCTCGGAATCCAATCAGAAGGTGCTATTATATGATATGCATGATTGTAGTCTTCTACAACTTACATGAGCAAAATCATTAATAACTTCCTTTGTTAATTAATTAAAAGCCGGCCGCCATACCACGTTGAATCCAGCAGATCAGAGCAGGTTCAAAGCTGCAGATAACTTGGTTGTGTGCACAGTGATGGTAGGGAAACATGGTAGGACGTGTCCTGGTCACCTCCGAACTAATCGTGTGACTTCACTGTGTTTCCTAAGTGGTTCGGAATCCACTATAATCAGGAGGTCCACTGTCCTATGGGCTGGCATAGGACAGTCAAGTCGGAGTCGCTCTATGGGCCCAAATATGGGGCCTAAGTCGTTGTTAACCTGACGAACACTACTACTACTACTACTACTAATTAAAAGATATAAAAGTCAATAAAATAACAAATTTTGGGATGCTTATTATCCACGTATAGCATGGCTTCTTAAGTAAATATTTATAAATTTCACATTCATGATGCATAAGATCATGGCCGTGCCCAGGGGGGTGGTTCACGGAGTCCGGACCCCCCCCCCCCCGAAAATTTTTTTTGTATGTAAACCTGTATGGTTTGAAGAATTTATCAATTAATAAATTACGTAAAAAAAAATGTTTGGACCCCCCCCCCCGAAATCAAAACCTGGGCACAGCCTTGTATAAGATTATATTTTGGCGGGGTTTCCACCGACCGGCTAGGGTTAGATACAAATACGGTGACGTGGTAACAGGCATTCAAGACTTAGGCGGTGTTTCCACCGACCTCGCATTGCAGAATGCAAGTGGCTCTGACGGAAATGTTTGTTTTACTCTATGCCATAGTTAAAATTGATCAATGATCTTAGAGTAAAATCACAAACAAACTAACGATAATTAAAAAATGGCGTCATGGGATATGTTAATTACAAACATTTTAATAGATTTCTATAAAGAAAAACAATGACATTTGCATTCTGCAATGCGAGGTCGGTGGAAACCCCGCCTTTCACATCGATGGCACTAAACATCTGCCATATCAATATTTTTAAATTAACCCAACGCCACCAGCATTATGAAGCATACTCCATAGCTAATATACGGCAGATCATAAACGAGAGCTAATAATAGGTATAAAAGAAATTTAAAATTAGAGGACCCATAGTTGCGTAGTCATGTGGATATGCAGATTGCATTACAGGTATACATGATTCATTCAGGCGGTAGGTCAAGGTCCCAGCCGATCTCGCTGGAAAAAGTGACAACCCAATCAGCCAACTGCACTGTCAAGTTCATTGCGATTTACACTCGGTTTCACCCGGCGCGCCTGCGCAAAATCAAGCGTCATAGAAAAATTCAATGGCTTTTTATTTCGTTCCATGGACACATAAACATATGGACTCGCAACAGTCTTCCAGTCGGCAGGATTCCCGCGGCCATTTGCAATGTTTACAAAATTCAAATTATTATTAAAAATGAACTAAAGCGGGGAAGGCTATGTAAACACGCAATGAAGATATCAGTGCAAATGGCTGCCTGAATCCTACATTTAAAAAGTTGTCGCCTATATTTAGACTATAACAATAGTGCCAAGTTACGCATCCAGTTTATGTAAAACACCCTAGTTTCGTTTAGATACTAAGGAAGAGTTCCTCCATTTAGTAAGCACTGAATAATAAATTAACCCAGTGGCTGACCGTGAATGTAAGGCGTGTAATGCCGCATTACACTCAACAAATCCTGAATGTAAAGAGCTTCGTTGAAATCTATATACCTAATAGGAAGGCGCGAACAAATAAGATTGTATGGGTATTATTTTATCAACGCAGTCTAAGAAGATTAAGAATGCCTTCACGTTAGAATGCAAATGTTTTATTTTTATTCTCAAATTTACGCAGTGAAGTTTATATTAGGGGTCTTCACAGTGCTCGTGTTATCGCGTTATACCTAGTTAAGTGTGTTATATCAAGTTAACACACCGATAACCCGATAACCAAGCTAACCAGCGTGCTATCCTAAACGCACTTTCAAGTTGGTTAACGTGTTATTTAGCTAGCACTGCGATCGATAGCTCAGGTTTGACCGCCGCCATCTTTGTTTTGGTCGATTGATTTGAAACACGCATTTAAAATTTTGTAGTATTTAAATTTATTTGTATTACCTATTATGTCACAAGCAATTACCGTAAATACTAAAAATTATAATAACCAAAATGAGCAAAAAATATAAACAAATGTGGCACTAGAATAGAGTTTTGCCACTTTATTTAAAACCGTGCCACGAACGTCTAACTACTACCACGTTGTTTACTCTGTCGATATAGCATGATAACTCACTCCCGAGGTCCACTCACGATTGTGTGTTAACTTGGATAGCACATCTAACTCGATAGCTCAATAACACCAACACTGTGAAGACCCCTATTGTACTCCATACAGTCCAAGGGGGGGGGGGGGGAGCGGAGGTCCCCCCGGGGGAAACGTTTTGAAAATGTAAGCCCGATATAGTGGGGATTTATGCATATGGATAGCAGTAAAGATTCCAGCTCAGTCCAGTCCAGATGTCCAGCTAGAAACATACAATTTGTGCAATGCCCATTGTGACAGCATATGTTCCGGCAAAATAAGCAGTTAAGTAGCATATGAAAATAATCAACTTAACACCTTAGCGCAGCGAAGACCCATCACTCCAATCAACAAAACGCACGAAGATTGTGTAATATTTGACTAGCTCTAATTAAGCCCGGACCTTGTTTCTCGCAAATTATAAACTCGGCATCTTGTTCTTAACGGATGAAAGCACTTTCTCTCCTCTTCATTGGCAACCTTGCCCCAAGGCCCAAGACTCGTCCTCCTCGTCCGCATGGCCTCTGACCGTAGGCAGATGATAAAGTACCCCAGTCGCCCAAATTGTTATTATCTCCGCAAACCCATGCCCCCCTTTCACCTGACGCGATCCTGATTATAGGATAGGTTTTTCACACTTCTCAGAACATTAATCTTTGAATAAATCCGAACGGGTAGGGTATATAAATCAGTTTCTGACGCATTCAAAATTTTCGAAATAAGCCTCACTGGCTTTACGGGACTCACGGCTTATGGTCCTCAACGACGCTGTTACTCTGTAGGCCCAGCACAAGAGCACTCAATCCTCTTAGCGCAAACTAGTGCTAAAGACAGACAACAAACCACTGTTTTGTAAATATGTTATATTGTCCGTCACGTACATATGTCCTCAGTAGCCGTAAGGTATAAAACACGAACCTTGGGTTCGAATAGACTGAGCAGAGTTGCATCCTAGCAATAGTTACTACATGTATATGTTGTCCCCTGAGTTGTCAAGTGATTCCCTAAGTTATTACGTTGCCCCATCTAGCCACTAAGTTACTAATGTTCAATATAAGTTATTCGTACCATCTTAAAAGTATATAATTGTCCTCATTGAAGTCCACTCAGAATACGCTAATCTTAGAAGGTCCCCAATTAGCAGTATTCGGAGTGTGACAGACGCGTCCGAGGTCTTCACTGAAATCACCTCTTCGGCAGATGATAAAGTACCCAGTAAACCAAATTGCGATTGGGATCATGATTATAGGTTAGGGGTTTTCACACTCCTCAGAACATTAATCTTTGAATGAAGGAGGAGAAGGGTTTATAAATCAGTTTCTGATCAACCGACGCATTCACATTTTTCGAAACAAACCTTTACATGAACCACGTCATTTGTCCCTCAATGACGCGCCGAAGGTCTTCGCTAAAATCACCTCATCGGCAGCCAAATGACTGAAACGCTGGTGATATAGTATTCAGTCACCCAAATTGTGATCATTGTTACACAGAATAATGGGAGGGACAATGGGCCGTTAAAGTAAAGTTACTACTACTGCTCTAACTCGTTATTAACTTCACCTAATCTTGTTACAGATCCTCCAAAATCCTACAAGCCTCTCTTGAGCAGCTTGTTCGACGATGGCAAACGATCCCCCTTCAGCTACCACAACTTCAACGCCTACCGCAGCCGGAAACCACCAAAGACCACTTACTTTGACAAGCCAGACGTTATCTACAGCGACTTCATCAAACACGACGAACACCACGGCAGCAAACATCCCAGTTACCTTGACAACGAGATCAAACCTATCGGAGGATACTTTGGTGGTCATGACGACCGCGGGACCTGCTCCCTGTACAAGGTTGCTTTTCGGCAGGACCTGTACTTCCAGGTAAGGATGTTTCTTTCTGTTGGATTCATTTATATTAAATAGTCGAACAACTAAGGGAGCAAGAGGAAAAGCAATGACTGAGCTCAAGACGTTAACGTCCGACAGGGTCGAGTGTGAGAAATGAGTCTGGGGCGACTCCCACAAGCGGAACTAAGAGGGAAGAGGAAGAAGAAGTCAGAATCCGTACCACTACGGACTAGTGCAAAGTGTACGTCTTGCGTAAATCATAGGATCCATCTTACCATCAACCTATTATTCCACTAACATACCGAAACGACAATTTAAAAGAAAATGTGACAAAAGAAAACTGCTGTTCACAACCAGTGACAGCATAGATAAAGAAAAGTAATAGATAAAATCTTAGAAAGTAACTAAAACTATTTCAATAAATCTGGCCTGTCTTTTTGTAAAGGTCCACAAAAGAGGATCTGAAGGTCATGCTCATCAGCATTCCTATTATGTCAATCTTTCACAGTAATTTTACAAAACAGGCAATTCACTAAAATGTCAACGGAGGCGACTCTCTTTTCCAGGAAGTGTAGTAGTAACCTCTCCAGTGTCTTTTATGGAGAAGTTAGAGATCCCTGACAAAGAGATATGTCAATTGTGGGAGAATTAAAATATTACGTTAATAGCAATAGTAATAGTTTCTTTATTGCACTAGGCTCCCATAGCGGAGTTAGGGCCTTCGGGCCCTTTCTTACACTCAACTAGAGGGCTAGTTAATTAGTGTTACAAAGCTATAAATACAAAAACAATTGCAAATACACAAAAAATTATAACACTACTTCACACACATTCATTCACACATGGAAAGCGAAACCACATCAGATCTTGGCGAATCTAGTGTATTAGCCTAATTAGATGCTCCCGATAGCGAACTTTGAAAATTGGAAGAGAGGGAGATTCCTTTATGTGCGTGGGGAGGGAGTTCCATAGGAGAACTGACGTGACGAAGAAGGAGGCATGAAAGGTTTGGGTTAAATGAGTAGGTATAACGAGAAGATCGTCCCTTCGAGTATTGGAGGGATGGTTTGACAGAGGCTGAAAAAAGGACCGAAAGTATGAAGGAGCAAAGCCATTGCGGTTTTTATATATTAAAGTACCATGATGCAGCTTCCTTCTGCCTTCGAGTTTAAGTCAAGGAATACTAACATAAAATGGGGTAACCCTGTCTCTGTAGGGGGTATTGCAACAAAAGCGAATACAGCAGTTTTGTGCACGTTGCCGTCTTGCTTGCAAGTCAACGGAAAGGTTAGTAAGGAGGCTATCACAGTAGTCGAAATGTGGAAATACAAGTGACTGAATTGGGTTAATTGTAAGAGTGGGCCGAAAGGCCCAAAATTCGCCCATATGGAAAATAAAGACAATTTTCTTTCTTTCTTTCTTGACCTAGCCGAATTTTTAGTCTTTTGGGTAGAAAGTTTTTAAGCGAGCGTAGTGAATGCAGGTTGAAAAAGGCTTTTCTACAAATACTGGATACTTGTTCGTGCCACGAAAGGGTGGAGTCAAGCACCACACCAAGGTTTTTAACAACGGGAGCCATGGGAGCAAACGCGTTGGTGATTGGTTGGTGCAAGAAAACATCCCATTTCTGAATGCACTTCAGAAAATTTCTAGGACCCAGGTATGTGGCGTGTGGCACGACAAACCAACGACAAAAATCTGCCACATTAGACTTAGGGGCCCATTTGCTCCCGTGACAAATATCTCAGCGAATCAGCTTATTTGAAGTGGGAAATATGGGGATAAAAGTGGATTCCAAAGAAAGAAGGATGGAGGTCGGAGGACAAGCAGCTGCAATTGTTTGGCCAAGTCCAAAGGAAAAGGACCACCCGGAGGCTGGCGGAAGCAAGGCCATAAGGTAGAAGACCCATCGGCAGACCGAGGACAACCCTCGAGGAAAGAGTCGAACAACTCGCCGGATATCCGATAGAAAACAGAACCGCAATAACTTCAAAATTTATATTTGGGTTCTTGAAAACGTATTTCGTAATTAATGACCTGATTTTCGCGAATTAATAGAAGCGGATGAATAATTCTTTGAACCAACATTCGTCGCTGCTACGGAACGTCTTCATTTATCAATGTATTGTTCCGTAACACATAAACTTACTTACTTAATGCCTTGAGACAGGCTGGGGGTAGCATTTCACAATAGCTTAATTTAAATTGGAAATTCGCGGCATCTGTTGCATGACAATTTGCATAGGATAAATTTTGAGCTCGTACAGTACCATGGGGGTTAAATTTGCATGTTAAGGAAATTTCGCATTATGTAAGTTTCTTCTCCACAATTCCATCTCCATGGAATTTGGAATAAGACATGTTTTCCATCTACAGACTATATGGTTAGGAATAGACCAGTTGATGGAGAACTAGGTTATGAAATACGCTGCGCACTAAGAGGGAAGAGGAAGAAGAAGAAGTCTCCAAGGTCCAAATTGCCATGATGATCGCCAATCTTCGATAGAGGAGGCATTTAAAGAGAAGAGAAAATAAACATAAAAAACTCGGAGTAGACAAACCAAGCCAGATCAATAAACAGCAAGAAACCTCGCAATATTGATAACAAGAAAAATGAAACTAGCTGAAATATTATTACATGCTTACCTATAAGACGAGGGATTTATGTGTTAGGCGAAAAGTAACTTAGAAGAGGCATTTATAGAAGAAATAGAAGAGAAAATAAACATAGGAAACCCGGATTAGACAACAAACCAAACCAGATCAATAAACAGCAAGAAGCCTCGCAATATTGACAACAAGAAAAGTGAAAATAACTAAAATATTATTACATGTTGGCTTAGTAATAGAATAAAAAAAAGTCCTTATTTATTTATTTATTTATTTTATAAGACGAGGGATTTATGTGTTAGGCGAAAATTAACTTAGACGAGGTATTTACAGAAGAAGAAGAAGAAGAGAAAATAAACATAGAAAACCCGGATTAGACAACAAACCAAACCAGATCAATAAACAGCAAGAAACCTCGCAATATTGATAACAAGAAAAATGAAATTAGCTGAAATATTATTACATGCTTACCTATAAGACGAGGGATTTATGTGGTAGGCGAAAATTAACTTGGAAGAGGCATTTATAGAAGAAGAAGAAGAGAAAATAAACATAGAAACCCCGGATTAGAAAACAAACCAAACCAGATCAATAAACAGCAAGAAACCTCGCAATATTGATAACAAGAAAAATGAAACTAGCTGAAATATTATTACATGCTTACCTATAAGACGAGGGATTTATGTGGTAGGCGAAAATTAACTTGGAAGAGGCATTTATAGAAGAAGAAGAAGAGAAAATAAACATAGAAACCCCGGATTAGACAACAAACCAAACCAGATCAATAAACAGCAAGAAACCTCGCAATATTGATAACAAGAAAAATGAAATTAGCTGAAATATTATTACATGCTTACCTATAAGACGAGGGATTTATGTGGTAGGCGAAAATTAACTTGGAAGAGGCATTTATAGAAGAAGAAGAAGAGAAAATAAACATAGAAACCCCGGATTAGAAAACAAACCAAACCAGATCAATAAACAGCAAGAAACCTCGCAATATTGATAACAAGAAAAATGAAACTAGCTGAAATATTATTACATGCTTACCTATAAGACGAGGGATTTATGTGGTAGGCGAAAATTAACTTGGAAGAGGCATTTATAGAAGAAGAAGAAGAGAAAATAAACATAGAAACCCCGGATTAGACAACAAACCAAACCAGATCAATAAACAGCAAGAAACCTCGCAATATTGATAACAAGAAAAATGAAACTAGCTGAAATATTATTACATGCTTACCTATAAGACGAGGGATTTATGTGTTAGGCGAAAAGTAACTTAGAAGAGGCATTTATAGAAGAAATAGAAGAGAAAATAAACATAGGAAACCCGGATTAGACAACAAACCAAACCAGATCAATAAACAGCAAGAAGCCTCGCAATATTGACAACAAGAAAAGTGAAAATAACTAAAATATTATTACATGTTGGCTTAGTAATAGAATAAAAAAAAGTCCTTATTTATTTATTTATTTATTTTATAAGACGAGGGATTTATGTGTTAGGCGAAAATTAACTTAGACGAGGTATTTACAGAAGAAGAAGAAGAAGAGAAAATAAACATAGAAAACCCGGATTAGACAACAAACCAAACCAGATCAATAAACAGCAAGAAACCTCGCAATATTGATAACAAGAAAAATGAAATTAGCTGAAATATTATTACATGCTTACCTATAAGACGAGGGATTTATGTGGTAGGCGAAAATTAACTTGGAAGAGGCATTTATAGAAGAAGAAGAAGAGAAAATAAACATAGAAACCCCGGATTAGAAAACAAACCAAACCAGATCAATAAACAGCAAGAAACCTCGCAATATTGATAACAAGAAAAATGAAATTAGCTGAAATATTATTACATGCTTACCTATAAGACGAGGGATTTATGTGGTAGGCGAAAATTAACTTGGAAGAAGCATTTATAGAAGAAGAAGAAGAGAAAATAAACATAGAAACCCCGGATTAGACAACAAACTAAACCAGATCAATAAACAGCAACAAACCTCGCAATATTGATAACAAGAAAAATGAAATTAGCTGAAATATTATTACATGCTTACCTATAAGACGAGGGATTTATGTGGTAGGCGAGAATTAACTTGGAAGAGGCATTTATAGAAGAAGAAGAAGAGAAAATAAACATAGAAAACCCGGATTAGACAACAAACCAAACCAGATCAATAAACAGCAAGAAACCTCGCAATATTGATAACAAGAAAAATGAAATTAGCTGAAATATTATTACATGCTTACCTATAAGACGAGGGATTTATGTGGTAGGCGAAAATTAACTTGGAAGAGGCATTTATAGAAGAAGAAGAAGAGAAAATAAACATAGAAACCCCGGATTAGAAAACAAACCAAACCAGATCAATAAACAGCAAGAAACCTCGCAATATTGATAACAAGAAAAATGAAACTAGCTGAAATATTATTACATGCTTACCTATAAGACGAGGGATTTATGTGGTAGGCGAAAATTAACTTGGAAGAGGCATTTATAGAAGAAGAAGAAGAGAAAATAAACATAGAAACCCCGGATTAGACAACAAACCAAACCAGATCAATAAACAGCAAGAAACCTCGCAATATTGATAACAAGAAAAATGAAACTAGCTGAAATATTATTACATGCTTACCTATAAGACGAGGGATTTATGTGTTAGGCGAAAAGTAACTTAGAAGAGGCATTTATAGAAGAAATAGAAGAGAAAATAAACATAGGAAACCCGGATTAGACAACAAACCAAACCAGATCAATAAACAGCAAGAAGCCTCGCAATATTGACAACAAGAAAAGTGAAAATAACTAAAATATTATTACATGTTGGCTTAGTAATAGAATAAAAAAAAGTCCTTATTTATTTATTTATTTATTTTATAAGACGAGGGATTTATGTGTTAGGCGAAAATTAACTTAGACGAGGTATTTACAGAAGAAGAAGAAGAAGAGAAAATAAACATAGAAAACCCGGATTAGACAACAAACCAAACCAGATCAATAAACAGCAAGAAACCTCGCAATATTGAAAACAAGAAAATTAAAACTAACTGAAATATTGCATGTTTACCTATAAGACGAGGGATTTACGTGGAAGGCGAAAATTAACTCAGAAGAGGCATTTATAGAAGAAGAAGAAAAATAAGAGAAAATAAACATAGAAAACCCGGATTAGACAACAAACCAAACCAGATCAATAAACAGCAAGAAACCTCGCAATATTGAAAACAAGAAAAGTAAAACTAACTGAAATATTGCATGTTTACCTATAAGACGAGGGATTTATGCGATAGACGAAAATTAACTGCTACATTCTGTGCTAATTACGGAGAAACCGATACTAAATATTCCACCGATGGCGAACCACCCGTGGAGTAACACGACTTGTGTCTATCAGAAAGCTGCAACGAAGATCGGTGGGGAAATCGTTGCACAAATCTTCGATGCAATGCAAAGGTCGTTGTAATGGGGGCGCTCCTTATAAGTTCGACAAGTAATTAAGCATGAGGCAGATCAATGAATATTGCACAGTCATAATAGCCAAAACTTGATAAATCAGCAGCGGCCCGATCAAGGCGATTGGTATTAACTTACTCCTGGGATTAAAAATGTAAACAAACAAATATTGAACAGCACTTTCCATTGTAAAATTATCTTATTTATATTTTTAATGCCAGGGTATTATCATCCCGGGGCAGCAGCCTGATCGAGGTGATTATAATACCGGTATTTATTTAATCCCCTGGTATTAAAAATGTAAACAAGATAATTTTGTAATGGAAAGTGCTATTGAAAATTTGTTTGTTTACAGTTATAATCCTAGGGTATTAATTTAACCCCGGTATTATAATCGCCTCGATCAAGCTGCTGGAGACCGTTATCAATATGGCTGCTAGTGTAGCCTGCACAAGAGAAGTACGCAATTTGGCGGGGAAACCCAGTGATAAGTGTAGCCTGCACAAGCTAAGTACAAAGTTTTTGCGTTGGTACTTATCTCTGATAGTTGGCTTATGGTTAACGGGTGCCTCGTACAAAAATGGTAATGCCTCGGAATTCAGTCAATATATATATTTATAAAAACTTTGAAAATGTGTTTTTAATAGTATAAAGAAAAATGTTTAAAAAATTTTTTTGCCCCTCTCAATTTTACAAATTTTACACTACAGGGTTGCCATTTTTTTTTTACTCACGGCGCTCCACTAGTATACTCATTGTATTGAGATTGGAAAACGTGATCTTAATGTTTTGATCTTCAAAACTATGCAAGACAGAACTTTATAGTCCCGCCTCTCGAACGAGACCATTAACACTCTGTTATGACATAAAATCAACCAAATGGCGCGCATTACAAAACAGGAAGTTATGCTGCCACACCCTGTAGGTAAAAATTGAGGGCGGGCAAAAAAAATTTTTTTTTAACATTTTTCTATATACCACTAACGACACATTTTCAAAATTTTTATAAATATTCATGGACTGTCCCTGGATTCCGAGGCTTTTCCATTTTTTTTGACTTACGGCGCTCCACTACTACTCACTGTATCGAGAATGGGGGACGTGATCTAAATGTTTTGATCATCGGAACTATGTACGCCTAAGACAAAAGTGTATAGTCCCACCTCTCGAACGAGACCATAAACACTTCGCTACGACATCCATCGACCGGATGGCGTGCATTACAAAAGAGGAAGTTATGCAGGCACACCCTGTAGTTAAAAATTGAGAGCAGACAAAATTTTTTTTAAACATTTTTCTATATAACAACACATTTTCAAAACTTTTATAAATATTCATGGACTGTCCCTGGATTCCGAGGCTTTTCCATTTTTTTGACTTACGGCGCTCCACTACTACTCACTGTATCGAGAATGGGGGACGTGATCTAAATGTTTTGATCATCGGAACTATGTAAGCCTAAGACAAAAGTGTATAGTCCCACCTCTCGAACGAGACCATAAACACTTCGCTAAGACATCCATCGACCGGATGGCGTGCATTACAAAAGAGGAAGTTACGCAGGCACACCCTGTAGTTAAAAATTGAGAGCAGACAAAAAATTTTTTTTAACATTTTTCTATACAACAACACATTTTCAAAATTTTTATAAATATTCATGGACCTGGATTCTGATGTTTTTGTCTAATTGCACTCCACTGATACCATATAATACTACAATGTATGGAACAAGGGCCGTCGATAGCATAGTGGTAGCTTGTTCGTACTTGTGCGATTCTCTACACACCATGCGATCAGAAACCAGTCGTAACTCAACTCAGGTATTACCTACAGAGGCAACTGAAGAGGTATTTCTGATACATTCATTGAATTGGTTGTATGCAAATAATCTATTTAAAAAAAGTCTATGCATAAATTTAAATAAAAATAATAATTTAAAGACCTTAAATATAAAATAATATAAAAAAAAAATATAAATAGATGTACTGTCAGTGTTATTATTATTATTATTATTATTATTTTTTTTTTTTAAACAAACAATTTAATGAATGTATCCGATTGACCTTTTCAGTCGCCTCTGTAGGTTATTACCCGTGATGAGCACGACACGTCTCCGATTGCATGGCGTGTAAAGACTCGCACAAGCGCAAGCACGTTACCACCTGGCCATCGAAGTCGATTAGAATCAGTCGATTAGAATCAGTGTTAGATCTTCTTCTTCGTCTTTAAATGCCACTTGTGTAGTAGATTATTATCATGGCAATTTGGACCTTAGAGACTGCTGCTCTTGCCAAACCACTGCCTCAAGATTTTCAACCTGTTCTTCTTCCGCCGGGAGCCCTCTGTCCTATCTTCCCTTTGATTATTACATATCATGTATCACAATGATCAGAAAAATTTCATCTGCTTGTATTTAATGACATGTATATTGATTTGTACGCTTGTAAGCCTGTCGCCCCTCCAATAGTCTCTTAACAGTACAGCAGTCGGACAGCCAGAGTCTCCCCCTAATGAACCATAACCCATTATTTTCCTGGAAGACACCAGCATTTATAATCAGAAGAAAGCAGACAGCAAGAGGAATGCAGACGGAGCAGCACAAATCTTAATTCGTCATGGTACCCAACCACATCACATTCACACACACACCTGTCTTCTTCCGGAACAGCCAATTTTACCACTCGGATTTACAGATTATATAATACAACGAGCTGTATGTCACCAACTCACAGTTAAGATCCACTGAAGGGGCCCCGGTTCATGACTCCTGCGCCCCACCACAAGCCAAATAATAATTGGTCACGGCACCCCCCCCCCCCTCCCCCTATTTCATCACATACGATACGCGTCAGGACATGTAGAGTAGTGGTAGAGACTCCAAATTTCACACGAAACGTTGTTGGTTCGAGTCCCACACTTACTACATTTTTCTGGCTATGCTTCGGAGGGCATGTAAAGCAGGCGGTCCTAGTTGAGTGCAAGAGATGGCTTTACAGCCCTAACTCCGCTAGGTTGGCTTAGTATTAGAACAAAAGGTATAGATTTATTATTTATTTGTTTATACACTCCTATCTTTTTCCGGAACAGTCAAATTTACAACTCGGATTTACATTTTCCATAATACAATAGGATGAATGTAGATGCATTAGGACTAGATGGTCCAAGCCAGCAAGCAGTTTGCCGCGCGGTTCAAGTATAAAATAAACATAAGAAAAACTTGCTTTTCGTTTATTTACCTAACATAGTCTTGTTTTTAAGAGAATTTTCAAAAGGCTTATAAGAAGGAAACCCTTGGCCAGTGTTAACACAGAATAACAAGCGTATCCTATGTTTGTTTTAGGCTTGCGCCCCGCCGCTAGCCGCCTGCCATAAAAGGGCCCTAAGATATTTGCCGCCCCTATGCTAATGTGTATTTGCCTACGATCCGACCCCCCCCCCCCCCCACACCAACCCGGGACTATCAAGATTCTCTAGGCTGATCCCAATACATTTTACATGACATGGAAAATTCATTCATAACTGTGCTAGTGGGTTTCCCTCTGTAGATGGCAGATCTTGCCGAAAGCGCTCAGGGTTTTATACTAACACAAGTGGGTTTCTTAGACAAAGTTAATTTCTTAACGATTATTTGGGTTTTACTAATTCGGGTTGTTATAACAAGTTATTCTAAAGCTCTAAGTTTTTGTTATTTTTTGTTTATTCATGACTGCCCCGGTCCACCGCGACAAGCCAATTCAAAATTAGTCACGCTACCCCACACATACATACACCTGCTTTTTCACTTAAATTTAATGTAATGGAAACAAATGGAATATCACCATCTTCATTTATTTATACTAACACAAGTGGGTTTCTTAGACAAAGTTAATTTCTTAACGATTATTTGGGTTTTACTAATTCGGGTTGTTATAACAAGTTTTTCTAAAACTCTAAGTTTTTGTTATTTTTTGTTTATTAAAATGAAATACCACGAAGTCACGAGTAATCTAATTATTTATCACCATCTCGCGGTTAGGATGCACTGGAGGGCCCTCAGTTCATGACTGCTCCGGTCCACCGCGACAAGCCAAATCTTACTCCGTCACGGTAGCCAATCACATACAAGCCTGTCATCTTCCTATACCGCCATTTCTTATACTCGGATTTACATATTACATAATGCAACAAGCCGAGTGTCGCCAAACCCGCTAGCTGGTCCGGTTGCGATGCACTAAGACTAAAGGGTCCTCCATTCCAGGGAAACAGGTCAAATTACGAAATCGTTCATCGCCTCGCCCTGCTATGGGCAGCAGATCGACGCTTCGCAACTCGCATTTTCGGCATCACAATAAATGGGCTAGTTTTCCTCAAAATTGAATTTTATTCCCAATACGCCCTAGAAGTTTGTCACCGTCCGCCTGTAACACCCTGTATGCCGAGACATACTAAAATTTATTTAATCTCAAATCGAGTATTTCTTAGGAATGGTGACGACTCGTGCGCGAGTATGGATAAGGCAAATACCCATTAAGCTCGGCGTCATTCAGGGATGTGTGTTATCACCTACCCTGTTCAACCTGTATGTTGAGCAGATAACTAAAGAGGCTTTGGATGCAGCCAAGAAATGCATTGTTATCAACGGAGAATAGGGCTTGGTGAATGGTCTGTGTGGAGCCACAGAGTCTGATTCAGAAGATTTCTATGATCTGGTGTGTCTCGGGGAACACTGTGTACTTCTGTGCGGACGGCTTCACGCCAGCTTCCGAAATCGACAAGAAATCTTGCCTGTGGCTACAATGAAAAAGACGTAAGAAAATCGTGATAGGGGGCAATTCTCACTGAATTTCTGCAGTTATTCAATTATGCAGGCAAGCTAACACCCCCCACTCAAAAGTACCCCCTCCTGCGCCCTTAACAAAAAAAACCTTTGCTGTTTACTCAACCATAAAAATTTCCCAAGGACTCATCCCTCCTGAGATAAACACACGCATCCCTTCCTTGTTTTCTGTTTATCCGCATAAGGATAACGCTAAGCAAAACTCAGTTGTCTTAAGGAAGTCAAGCATAAATGAAGGGTAACAGGGCAGTAAGGGGTTAAACTAGCTAGGGGTAACGCCACGGGGGCCCATAAGTGGGAGGGGGAGTAAGGGCTAATCTCCATGGTAACGCATATCCTCATGAGGCCACGACTTACCCTTTACGTCGCATCTAAGATAATAATTTATGGAAACTTTTTTGGGTTGGGTAAACTTGCGCGTTGCTCGTAAAATACTATCGTATTTGAATGTTAACCCTTCTGGGTATTCTCGAGCGCTGAAATTGTCATCAAGAAAAATGGTTATTGAGACCAAATTTTATGTACAAACAATATTTACAATGTACACAAATGGACTTGTCAAGATAGGGCAGGTAGAACTCATTAGATTAAGAACCTGGTGGGTTGTGATGATAAACGGGTGGGCACGTGAGTATCAATGGAAAAGAACAACTTATCCGGGAATAACGGTAAATTATGTATCTAAACAATAAATGAATCCGATTACATCCAATCATGAGAGACAGACATTTAAGTAAGCAACAAGAATGAGTTTGAAAAAAAAATCCAAACTGGCAAACCGTCAGACGGACGGTGCAATCCACATAATAGGTAATATAATTAATTAACTTTGAGAATATGGGTTAGCCATCCCATTCAAGTACTACATTCACAACGTTTGACAAACAAGACAACTGTCAGACTAATTTCTCTCTATAGCCGCAGCTAGAGATAATCTAGAAATTACTATAGAATTCTATCACTGAGAACGTCTGGGTTAAAAATATAATGCGTAGAATAAGCCCAAAAGGACGATGCGCCAGTTCAAATAAATCATTTCTCAATAATACCCAATGATGAGAGAACAGACGTTTAAGCAACTAAACAGAAAGAGCTTGGAAAGGAACAGAAAATCCAAACAGTCAAACAGACGGTGCAATCCCCATAATAGGTAATACAATTAATTAACTGCAAGAGTATGGGTCCGCAAAATAAATCTTCCAACAGCAATCCAACACTAACAAATGCCTGGGCGAAATACAATAACATATAGGGCAGTGAGCCTATTAACAACAAAACAAACTTGAAAGAAAGAGAGAATGAAAGACTTATGAAAAGGAAATTGACAAAAAATCCAAGCTGTCCGACAGACGGTGCAATCCACATAATAGGTAATATAATTAATTAACTTTGAGAATATGGGTCAGCAAAATAAATCTTCCAACAGCAATCCCACTCAAGTACTAACTTCACAACGTTTGACAAACAAGACATAACTCTCAGACTGATTTCTCTCTACAGAGCAGCTAGAGAGAGAGAGAATCTGGAAATTACTGGAGTTCCAGAAGCGCGGAGGGAATAACAAACACATTTCAAGCAAACCGCTAGAATTGTTGATTACATCCCCAGTAAATTCAAAGTGCTGTTCAAAATTACAAATTTAAGAGAAAGGTTTATACACTTGAACGGTATAATGAATGAAGGTTCATTCTGTTAAGAAGGTTTATTTCGGGGAAGGGTCTCCGGGCAAGAAAGAAAGGGAAGTTATCAGTGTTAATTATTAATGTAAGGTTTCGGGCGAAATTTTGGGTTTCTTCGACGAAGTGAGGGAATTTTCGAAATACTGCTAAGTTTTCTTAGTGCTGGAGAAGTAGCATGCTATTTTTTTTAAAGGTAATCGCATGCACACAATTAAATGAATATATCCCATTGACTTCTTCAGTCGCCTCTGTAGGTTAGAGCCCGTGTTGAGTTACGACACGTCTCCGATTGCATGGCATATAGAGACTCGCACGTGTAGAAGCACGCTACCACCTTGCTATCGCTAACCACATAAAATTTAGATCAGGGCGTCATTGGGGGACCTAGGAAGGGTCAATGCGGTTTGTAAAAATATGAGATTGACCCGGACTAACGAGGAACCTACATCCTATTTTAAAATTGTATCTAATTGTCATCTTGCCCCCCCCCCCCCCCCCGAAAACTATTGCATCTACGCCCATGGTTTATTTTCATAGTAAGCTGACCGTAGGTAATGGCCACCTTGGATCACCCTAAATTTTTGCTTTCCAATTTACACGTAGTATAAGGAAAGCTTTGTGACGGTCGAAATTTTCGATTCCGAGACTTCAACGGATTTACACGTTTTGAGGTCTCAGGAACCCAAAAGAGTGGTTTTTACGAAATGTCTGTCTGCCGTTCTGTCTGTCTGTCTGTCTGTCTGTCTGTCTGTGCGTCGATTTCCGGGCAAACTACTCGGTCGATCTTGATGAAATTCGGCATGTAGGTTCACATAAATAATTAGATTACTCGTGACTTCGTGGTATTTCATTTTAATAAACAAAAAATAATAAAAACTTAGAGTTTTAGAAAAAGTTTTCGTTATTTTTTGTATATGTAGGTTCACAAAAATCATACGTCGGAACAATGTTTTTTATTTGGGGCTAACTTAATTTGGGGGGGGGGGGTGTTCTATTCACAAAAAACTCCAAAAAAACGTCTAAAAAAATTATTTCTCAAAAATGGCTTCAACAACATCTTTTAAATTCACATATATTGTAGCCGTTATTAATAATAACGAAATGCGTGGGGGCGCTTGCCCCTTGATAGGTTGCTTCTGGGGGAATAAAAATAACTAAATTTTAATGAAAAATGACTAAAAAATAATTTTTCTGCGAAACCTTTCTATCGATGATTTCTACCTTCAGGCATGTTTTAGGTGTTAAATTGAGTAACGAAACTGGACAGGTTGCTTTCCCAGAAAAGTGTTTGGTTTTCTACAAAAAATGTTTTTTTGAAAAAATGATAGAAAATTCACGCTCAAATGCATTGCGTGCCCTGCCCGTATTGCTGTGTGGTAATGTGTTGGTCTGACCTATCTAGAATTTACCTCACCTCCAGTGACGTCAGGTGGACAACCCCCCCCCCCCCCCCCGAGATATCGGAAATTTAACCATAGGAAAATTATTTACCATGAAATTACTCATTTTCTCTATCTACTAATTTTGATAAATTGGAAAGCATGTTCGAGTAAACTCGGACCGGTTCTTTATATGATTTGTTAGACGTAGCCTAAGTTTTAAAGATTTCGTCTATAACTAAACTTGACTGAGTTCTGAGTTCAATCCCATCTTGAGAGCTGACTGTGACCGTACTTGGGACTGCACTACGGGTTCCACCATGTCAGTTTTGATCCGATATAATGATGTATGATTTCTTATATAAATTCAATAATATTGCGTCAAATGCATCATAAATTCATAATGCTCAGAAAATGTTGTCGAGTCACTCCTGATTCAGTCCCATTTTGACACTTGACTGTGACCGTGCTTGGGACTGCACTACGGGTTCCACCATGCCAGTTTTGATCCGATATAATGATGTATGATTTCTTATATAAATTCAATAATATTGTGGAAATGCATCATAATGCTCAGAAAATGTTGTCCTATTTGTCCCGATAATGTTGCCAACCCTACGATCGATATTACATGAGATATTTGATTTCTACATTTACATAATAATAAAAATTATTATTTTGTATACATGACCCCCTCCGACTATCAATTAATTTGATTTTTTGTGTGTTTTAGTACATACAATACAAAGTGGTGGTACCGGAAATGAAGGAGTTTACAATTTGCCTATGGAGCAAGTATAGCAATCATACCAACGACCACCCCTTATTCTCCTACGCAGGTGAGTAAAAATCAGTAAAATATATAGGAATGCCAAGGAGAAACTTGAGACTTGTGATGATGCAGCAGAATCGGGAATGATAGGCCGTGGTCGTTCTGAAAGCGTACTTCCAAACGTTTCGTTAACATCTGCGGTCGACTTCTTCAATGGAACTGCGTGACTTCAAAGATTGTATCACGCAACTCCGGCCGTGCATCCTTTCGTAATTATACTTGAGATAGTGTGAGACCATTATATATATATATCAACGAGTTTCTGCTGACGGTTAAAAAACAGAAACTAACATACTTCGGCCATGTGATGAGGAATGAAAAGTATCGCTTTATGCATGTAATAATCCAAGGGAAGAAATAAGGACTGAGGGCACACGGCAAAAAGAAGAGCTTCCTGGTTGAGAAACCTGAGGCAGTGGTTTGGCAAGAGCACGACATGCCTTTTCAGAGTAGCAGTCTTAAAGGTCCAAATTGCCATGATGAACGCCAATCTTCAGAAGAATATATCAACCGATTTGCAAAAGTCCTTCGAGGCCAGAAGCGCCAAGTAATGTCAGAAGTAAAGGCGGAATTTAGTTTAATTATTTAAACTTATTAAACTTCCCTTATTGTCGATAAAAACACAGCTGATGGGAATGTTGCTGCCCAGAACATAAAGCAGTATATTTACTCCCAAAGTAGATGACGACCTCAGATGTTGACAATATGCTTTTAGATCAGCCACGGCCCATCAGTCCCAATTCTACAACTTCAGTTTAAAATATTTTTGGAAAACTAAGCCTGACATACATTTCATATTTATTTCCACTTCTTTCAGTGCGGAATCAACCGAAAGCAATTTCAGTGTGGGTATCAACAACGGACCGTTCAAACTATTTCAACATGGCGGTCAACGGGCAGACAATATTGCGGCTAAACTACCCAATACGACTGAATCGCTGGTACCATTCCTGTTCGTCTTGGAATGGCAAAACAGGCGAATGGCAGGTCTGGGTCAACGCCGAACGAATAGGAAGGGGTTTCCATAATCTGGTACGTACCTGATTAGGGGCGCATTCACGATATGTGCTATAGACTAAAAGATAGAAGCATTAAACCACTTTATTGGTACCAACGGCCATACCAAGTTGAATCAACCAGAACAGAGCCTGTTCTAAACTGCAGAACACTTGGTAGTGTGCACAGCGTTGGCAGGGGAACATGGTTGGACATGATAACGTGCTGAGACTACACATATCATTCTGAGTGCGTGTCGAGTCCTGGTCACCTGCGAATTAGACGTGTGACGTTACTAGGTTTCCCAAGTGGTTCAGAATCCACTATAATCAGGACGTCCACCCTCTCAGTCAAATCCCCTTCCCCCCGAGGAGAAGGAGTCTGCCCTTAGGGTGCCTCAAGTTAATAAACAAACTCACTCCCCCCGCACCGGCCGCCATACCAAGTTGAATTCAGCGGACCAGAGCAGGTTCAAAGCTGCAGATAACTTGGTCGTGTGCACAATGCCGGTAGGGAAACATGGTAGGACTTCTCCTGGTCACCTCCGAACTAATCGTGTGACTTCACTGTGTTTCCCAAGTGGTTCGGAATCCACTATAATCAGGAGGTCCACTGTCCTATGGGCTGGCATAGGACAGTCAAGTCGGGGTCGCTCTATGGGCCCAAATGAGGCCTAAGTCGTTATTAACCCGACGAACACTACTACATAGCATAGCACTCCCCCCGCCAGGCTGACAGGGTTGCTTAAAGCAGAAATGCTGAAAGCAGGAATTGGAAAACAAACAATACTTACTTGGCAAACCTAATATTGTCTAAATCGAGCAGAAGAAACGGCTCTTACAAGACTGGGCATAGGGCACACCCGCCTTACCCATGGGCACTTAATGTCTGGTGACCAACCCCCTATATGCGACAGGTCCGGAGTGCCTCTAACAGTATAAATCATAAAATTACCAAATGCTCTGCAAACGCAACAGCCATACTTTCCTTAACAAAACCACATACCCTACCAAGCTTAATTGGGGACAAACATGAGCCGCTCATGGCAACATTGAACTTTCTTAGGCGGCAATACCACCGACCTCGTTTTTCATAATGCACGTGACATTGACGTGGTAGCAGACATCATTAATAAGTCTCTACCATATTATAACTTAATTTACAATAGAAAAGTTAAGTATCTACATAATAGTCTCCTTAAAATATGACAGAGACTCATTAATGGCATTACACCATACAAGCTATTTTAATGTCGGTATGCCTCGTATCTGTACTTGGATAAGTCATGCTTTCGCCTGTTTCATTGCGTCAATGGTAAGCTTGTCTCAGCTTGTCCATTATCGCTTGTAGCCGGTGTAGGTTGACATCGCGAACGTATACTAGTTTGCCAATGACCAAAAATTCATACGGAAGCAATAAAAATAATGTCCGAAATCCATGGGGTCGCTGGCATTGGAAAAGAGACCTATCGGCCTGGGTCCGTAAAAAGTCCTTAAAAAAAAGCAAGAGCAAAATTTCGTTATTATATCTCATATGCTACAATAATGTAGGAACTTCGGTACGAATTCAAACGCCATAAATATCCTCCAAGGTCTCCATTTCCAAAAGTATGAAAATCAAGTAAATCGTGGAATTGTGTCAACCGGTTCTAGTTATCCAATTTTCCAACAATCCTTAAAAATAACAAGGGAATAAAGAACACAAAATTTGCCAATTTCCCAGATAATACAGAGTTAAAAGAAGGGAAAACAATAGTTAGGATATATGACATGACGAGAACCTCTCCGGGGATCGCTTTAAAAATAAAAAAATAAAATGCCGAGAAAGAAAATTCAGCTCGTATTTTATATTTATAGACCATTAAAATGAAAAGAAATATTAAAGTAGAAATATTTTTCATCATGATATACCCTGAAGCTGGATGTTTAGAACATAATATTCAAGAGAGAGTATGTTACCTAATGAAATACGAATGCAAATTTGCATTGGCATTGTCTTTTTACTATTAATAGACGATAATTCAAAACTATTCAGCTAACCAGGTATTATTTTGTATCCGATGTTGGTTACTAGTTAAGGGAGAGTCGGAGGGGGAAAGACAGAAAGAAATTAGTGTAAACATCAAATATCTCATTATATATCAATAATAATAAAAATAATAAGAATAAATGTCTTATAGATTTAAGACTAGAAAGTCTTTTTCTGTCTAACCCACGTCCACTAACTTTACTTTACTTTATCCAACGCCCAAACGTGGTAGTTCAACCATTCGTCGCCGAGCTTCCCAGTAGCGGTTCACAGTGTCATCGTTCGGGTAGGTGAGAGCCGTGCAGTCCCTCAGGTGGTCTTCGTCCATTCTTCCACCGTGACATAGTGGACATGTGTCATCGGCGGCAAGGCCAATGCGGTTTAGGTGGGCCTGAAGGTAGTCATGGCCGGTATTGAGGCGGAATCTAGCAACAGCTTCAGCTCTCTCAAGGTTCCTACAAATGGGTCCCACTGTAGCACGTACCCACGTCCAAAAACAATACATTTCAAAAATATAGTACATAGTCGGTAAAACTGATATGCAGTCGTTGAGATTGTGGTCTAACCCTATGGCAACTTTAAACCCAATTACAGTAGTAGCCAATCTTACTGAAGAGTACCATTGGCGAGTAAAAATTATTGATGAATTCAATGAAGAAAAACGCTAATGAGCAAATCTCTGAACTTTCAGCTAGTTGGCCATAAGATACCAGGAGGAGGCATAGCAATCACTGGACAGGAACAGAATCAGTTAGGAGGTGGATTCATAGAGGGTCCGGATGCACCCAAAGCCTCCGGAGGATTCCTTGTAGAGGTTACTATGGGCCACATGGCACCCACTGCAAAAATTATTGATATATTAAATAAAGAAAAGCGCTAATAAACAAATCTCTGAATTTTCAGCTAGTCGGCCATAAGATACCAGGAGGAGGCATAGCAATCACTGGACAGGAACAGAATCAGTTAGGAGGTGGATTTATAGAGGGTCCGGATGCACCAAAAGGCTCAGGAGGATTCCTAGGAGAGGTTACAATGGTCCAACTGTACAAGGTGGCACTCACTGCTGGCAAAGCATTCAACGACCACAGGCATCACCATAGTTTCCACGCCAGTACTACTCCTGAACCTCCTCCACCACCCACACAACCACCTGAAGGTAAGGCATGTTATGTTGACATGGCAAAAGAAGACACGACTGTCCCTCGTACTGACACGTTAAGCAAAAATGAAGGCATCATGAAAATCCAGAAAGGAAGTTCAACCTATGTGATTGACGGTGTCGAAGGCATACGACAAGTCATAATAGATGGATGGTGAGAATGTTTAAAAATATAACACAAGTATTACCGATATATAACTTGAAATTGGCCAAAAACTTTAACAAAGTAGGATTAAAATTATCGACTGGAAATAGTTACTTTGCCATTCTTAGCTTCGGTGCTCATATTATTGTCAACCCCAGGTTCCCCTCAGAGCGGTCTGAGAGGGGTGTTGACTTGAGGTATGTAATGACGAGAGGTATGGCCTTTTCGTCGTTTCCAAGCAGATGTTGCCATGTGTACGGAAGCGGCAGAAGAGCTCAGGGGCCAGGGTAGACCGAGCAGGTTTGATATTATTTCATAGACATACACTCCAGAGTATCCCATTATTGATAACGATACGCATAAGATGAAGATTCTCGTCTTTCATAGATGTGCTACCCTCACACGCTTCGCCTTGACGGGGCACAGGTTTGTTATTATCATTGCACCTTTTTTGATAAATAAACGGATTTTAGGATTTTATATCTATCAACTGACGCAGAACAAGCTCTAGACACTAGACGTTAGGAAAGTACACTCCTACTCAAAACTCAAAAGAGGTGATTCCTCGTTGCACAAATACAATCAACTCGGGGTTTGATATTATTTCAGAGACGTCCACTCCAGAGCATCCCTTTTTGGAAAATGGTCAACTTAAGGTCAAAATCCCAGTCTTTCAACTAGCCGAAAGTCTCCGTACTAAGGGAAACGCAGAACAAGTTTTAGAAACGGGTCTGCCATTAACCGCCGGGAGCATGGACCTCTTCAACAATCCCTTCACTCCAAACTTCTACTCAGGGCTGGACGGAACGGCACTGACACCCTTCATGATGGCATTCCCTGATCACAATCTGTTCAAACGGAATAATGGAAAGAGTGAAGATACGAGGAGTAAAAGGAATGGTGAAAAGAGTCAGGGTAATGATGGGATGAATGCTGATATGAAGGTATGTAAGACAAAACTTTGCGATTAGCTTATAGTTATGGTATATGGTAGGACGAGGAAGCTCTTGCAAAAATCGATCGTGAAACACTAACGATGACAGTCAAAAAGATAGGGACACGAATGGGAACTGAGACAATGTTGACGTGCAACTAACTTATATGTATTTCCAACAGGTTAAATTTATTGAAGCGCCTTCACAGATTCATGTGGAAAAAGTCAAGTTTGCTGAAAAACGTACAGAGGGAGATAAATCATCCATTGATCCGATTGACCAAGAAGCTGAAGATGACGAGGTGGATATCGATTCACGGCAGAAGAGAGAGTTCGTGACTGTTGATGAAGGCAAGATGGAACCCGAGGAAACTGAGAGGGACAGTCGACGGCTCAGGAGGCCCACAAGACAAAACTACTATGGAGTACATGGAGTTCAACACAGACCCAGAAGGTTAGAGAAAATTGCAGAAAATTACTATAGTAGTGGAGTATTTGTATTTAAATGGGTAAATACTACCAACCGTAGGTCCTAATAGTGACGCTCATGAGAATAGGTCTTTCTACGGTGACCAAATCTATGAATCGACTACTCGTCATGCAGTCAACCAGACCAACCCTTACTCTATGAAATCAATCAAAAACTAATAAATACTTATTCATGTAATTAAAACGCTTCCTGAGTCTCAATAGCCTTAGAAAATTCACTATCTCTTGAAGTTTCCTTCTTCACAATATGGCAATGCATTCACAACAGTCTTCAACCATTCCTATAGTATTAAGCCAAGTTCTCTATGAAGCTTTCTCACATTTCATCGAAGGGACGTGACAATGGCAAGCAAAAGTAACAATTTCTTTCATTTTCAGGCCGCCAGCAATGCGTAAGGCTCAGGACTCGTCCAAAGAGCTGGAAGGACACGAAACATCAAAGCGTCAAGTCATCTCCAACGACTTTGGATTCAGCCAGTTGTTACAGGCAGGCAGCTCGAACAAACCCGCCGATGAGGAGGATGACGGGCCAGTGGATCCTATCGAACCAGCGGAGGGTGAAGTCAGGAGAATTATGGGAGTTTGCACAGGCTGCGAGCCAGATCCCTTCAGAAAGGTAGCAGTCATCACTTGGAGATCGGTGCCCAAGAAGATATACTCTGGTGCCTTGTTTCTGAAGGCGAAACCAGAATGTCGGAGGTTTTGAGATGTGAAATTAGCAAATAACTGAGAAGTTAAAAATTTACAGCTGTCTCCAGGGCAGCAGTAAAATTCATGCTTCAATCTTTTGTTAAGAATGCATGAAGCATTTCTTAACAGTGGCTTCATAAAAAATTTGTAATGTGATAACAGGAAAACTGTTGTTGCTAACATTTCCTGGTGAAATGTCGCACTTTAATTTATTTTACCACTATTAGGAAAAACGTAGCAAATTCTTCAGGCTAATATACTGTATTTATTTGTTATTCATATTATAGTAAAGAAGGAGCTAAAAGGCCCGAAGAAGTAGCGAAATTGCTAGTATCAGGCGAAATTAGGTGCCTTAAAGGTTTAAATAATGATGAAGGGCACCAATAATTAAGTATACGCAGAAAGTAGTTTATAACTACTCAATGAGACTTGAAAGAAATTCAGGTTAAACTCTCTTGGCATACTGCCTAATATTGTGAAAAAATAGGCGGCAGCAAGAGCCATTGAGATTAAATTGTTGTTAAGAGGAAATATAAAAAAATTAAAAAACGTTCGCTGCTTTTGGGAGAAAAAGACATGGTAAAAGAGGAGGATACGCTACGTATATAATTGGCACCTCAAAATAAAAATAAATACTCTTCATTTTTTATTTCATTAAGTCAGCAAGTAATTAAAAATTTTAGTTGTAGAAGATTACTTCGTGCATCAAATATTTGGGCATTTTTACTTTTCGGTTTTGTAGTTTTTCCAAAAATTCTATTTTACGCGAAATTTTAATGGTTGTTATGAAAGAACTATGGTAACAAAATTTAAAATTTCCTATTATATGATGCAAGAAGTAGTCTTCTACCACTTACATGAGCCGAATCTTTAATAACCTGCTTTGTAAATTAAGAAAAAAATAAAAGGCCAATAAAAACAAATTTTGGGGTGCTAATGTTCTACGTAGCATGTCCTCTAAAGCAAGTTATATCTTCATACACATTATTATATTGTATTGAATCAGTCTTTCCAAGCCACGCAAACAGTTTTTTTTTATTTTTATTTACCTCAAAGTAGTTAAGAAACATCGAGCAGGATATATATAATTGTACTATAGCTGAGTTGTTTTAGATACGACGCCATAATTTTAAGTTAAGACTTAAGAGTTAGATACCTGTAGTAAGCAAACGTGCAATATGATTGTTCTCGAGTGAATATTATTTGCCAAAGGCTACAAATTTATAAATAGAAGTAAGTGTTGACTAGTGTATAAGCCTTTACTTTGTATAGGTAATTTTTAATAAAATGTTTTGTTTAAAATTCAAAAGACCCTTTAATGATACTGCTACTAACATTAGGGGAAATTAGTTAACTTATTTTGAGCCTTAACGGTCTCTATCTACTCCTAACAGGACTGGCCCTAGAAGAGTTTTGAGTACTATATAGGAGGGATGGCCAACGGGACATTCGAGCCGCCTGGTATGCTTTTTCAATAGCTGTCACAAGAGACGCGGCAAAAAATGGCGCAGTCGAATATCCCGTCTGTCCTATATAGAATAGCCATAGAGTCTATACAAATAGAGCTTAGTAAGCTTATTGAAATTAACAACATACCTTTGATTTATGGATGTGCTGGTGTTGGTACTCAGTGTCGAACTCAGGTTCAGAGAAGTAGGACTGATCCTGGTCCCAGCCGGGGGCAGAGAGCACCCCTGGTCCCCCAGGTATTGCGCCCCCCGCCCCACCGTTCACCTCCGCCGTCTCGAACAACCGCAACACTGTTCGGTCACGAATGTCACGCAAATGCGATCTGAAAATAAAAAATGACAGAATTGCAGAAGACCAATAGTGGTTATACGTTTTTCTGACAGAAACACAGAATTACCTTCAAACCCCATCCAGATTTATTTGCAGAATACATTGAGGAGGTTTCAGTTGTTCCTAGTAGCTTATGGCCTCAGAGGCGAAAATCCCTAATCTGTATCTCGTTGTGATTGTGCAATGGCGACTGAGTCGGGATAAGAAAAAAAACAGTCTTTTCTGTGCAGGGCACTCTTTTTAGAAGGGTTGGGAAACTGGGCCGAAGGTGGAGGAGCTCAATGAAGAGTCAATGGCATAAGGATTCAAAAGGCAACCCCTGCATTACAACTCCTTAGTATAGTCATCATGACTACAATTGTGTCATCATGATCGCCGATCATCGATAGAAGAGGCATTGGAAGAAGAAGAAACCGAATTATAGAAGCGTATGCCCTATATGAGGTGCCTACCATTATGGCCTAGCATAGATCCAAGAAGTTTGTGTCAGACGAGTAAGGACACGGACTTCTTCCGCTGTACACGAGTATGCCTCTACTAGCGAAGATTGGCGACATGTTTCTGCATGATACAGTATGTATCTTTTGCTAAGACAGATTGGCCACAATAATTGAATTAGTTTCGTACAAAAAAACGATTGGTGTGGTAGTCCCATAGATTTTAATAATAATACTACTGTAGATAGCGAACTCCCATGCTCTCTGTAGGAAGTGTTGTGAAGCCATCCGCCATTGCTATAAGTGGATAGAAAGAACGGAAAGAACGCAAAGTACCTGTTCTTAAATGGGTGCTTCTCGACGAAATAAATTTTATCTTGATTTTATTTCAGTTAATATTGTCTTTTATGTAACTATTGATCAAAATCCACTGAAAATAAACTGATAGATTGTACTTTTGAAAGTAATTTTCACAAGAAAATAATAATAATAATGATGCGTGTATTTAACCAAAAAAACATTATGTTAGGAAATCTCATAAGAACTCAAGGTGTAAATGAATGTAAACAACGTTTTCTATCCACTTATAGCAATGGCGGCTGGCTTCAAAATATGCACGGGAGTTCGCTATCTAGTATTATTATTAAAATCTATGGGTAGTCCCAAAGATGGAGTTCTCAGGAACTGTGGATATTGGTGTTTGTGATGGCCACATGTCATGTTTCGAAATAGAGGCGCATATCTGCTAATTTATAGGTTATTTTGACGGCTCTACGATCGACATTTCCGGCAAAAATCTTCTGTGTACAAAAACCCGTATTGGAGGTACTCTGATTTGCTCTACGCGAACCCTTATACGAATTACAAATTTTCAAATTTTTTGACGAATGGAAAGGGTGCGTAATAAAGTATACTTTACGGACGAATCAATATTCCGTTGGGACAGACTTTGCAAGGGGTTACGTGAATAATTTAACACAAAGCATCCTTTTCCGGGAAAAGCTGCGACACACATGCGAGCTAGCTACCCTCTTCCCCCCCCCCCCCATCCGCCCATATCTCACGCCACTCAGTGCCTTTTCCCCCTCGTCTAGTTCTACTTGTAGCCTACCAATTACGATAAACAATTTGACGAAGCATAAGCGCGACATAGGATGTCATTTCAGGGAACTTAGTGACAACTTCCCTGAAGAACACCATCGAAATTTAATCAGTTGTCTACGTTCCTCGACACCCACACCCGGAGAATTAGGGAGCTGGTTTAGTCCCAAACACACGACGTTATGATCGACTCCTTCTTCTCCAAGTTACAGCCGGCTGCATGGTTAGCAGCAACATGTGGCATCAATGCCTCTACTCCCATCGATCCTGGCATGCCCTCTTCAGCTCCTTCTATGCATTGGCCCCCTACATCCTCCATCACTTGCTGCAGATATTCCTATTCCAGGTCGGTTGACGCCTTCTATGGTTCGACCCCGTCTTGAATGAATTCAATGGTTCTTCTTTAATCTATCAATAAGTTTGCATCAAAACTATCATCTCCTCCTGCATTCATCTCTGCTCAGCTGAAGCTGTTGCTAGATTCCGCCTCATTACCGGCCATGACTACCTTCAGGCCCACCTACACCGCATTGGCCTTGCCGCCGATGACACATGTCCACTATGTCACGGCGGAAGAATGGACGAAGACCACCTGAGGGACTGCACGGCTCTCACCTACCCGAACGATGACTTGGTGAACCGCTATTGGGAAACTCGGCGACGAATGGTTGAACTACCACGTTCGGGCGTTGGATAAAGTAAAGTAAAGTACATTCATCTCTGTTTTGGGCCGTTCTCTTGAGATCCAAGCAGGGGTTATAGTTGGTAAAAGTGCAAGAAAATATTACCATGACCTTGATGAAATAATTGACCTTCAGGTAATCCAGGTATTTCATCTTTAATTTATAATGCCTCCATTAAGCAAAGCAAAAATAAATCTACCCTATCCTACCCAATGATATTCAGACTAATGATTTGGCAAATCACTCATCAATAATGGTTTCCATTTGCAAGTTGCAATCAATCAATTAACACTTACCTAAGGTCTTCAAGTTCGTAGAACATGTCTTTACTAGAATCGTGAATGTAAATCTTCACATGCGGAGAGTCCAGATATTCCATATTCAGCCGCTTCGGGAAGGACCGCACGAATAAAGCTTTTACGGTGTCTATACTTGTAATTTCGTTCGGGAGAAGAGCCCGCTTGGTCTCGTTACGGTACTGCAGAAATACCAGGCCTAGAACAAAAGAAAGGCTAGTTTAAAATACCTATACGAATTACCACACTTGGAAATGTCTACGTGAGAAATTCTGGGGACACCTTCATCTACCAATAAGATGAAAAATATAGCTGCACATCGGTAGATTGAGGTGTCGCCCAGAATTTTTTACCTAGAGTTCTACGTAGGAGAGATGGAACAAATCTGATTTTTTTGAAAGCGGACATGCCCACAAAGAGACGAATAATTTCTTCGCGAGTTTATACGTACATGATGAAATATTTTAAATCACGCGGAAACGGAAAATTAATGATAAGAATATACAATAGAAGCCTCAGAAGTTAGCCTTGTGGGACACCAGAAACTTATGACTGACGACCCGCTAATGTTGATCTACAAAAAATTATTCAGTGTAAACGGTCATTAAGAACTCCCACATAAAACGCAGAGACGAAAAATGTATTTAACAATTAGCAGTATTTCGAATCACATGGCAAAGAGAGTTAAATGAAGAGAATACACAATAGAAGCCTCAGAAGCTAGCCTTGTGGGACACCAGAAACTTATGACTGATGGCCCGCTAATGTTGAACTACAAAAAATTATTCAGTATAAACGGTCATTAAAAACTCCCACATAAAACGCAGAGACGAAAAATTTATTTAACATAGATTACGGGTACATGCTGTACAATTAGTCTATTGTTACTTATTAGCAGTACTATTTCAAATCACATGGAAAAGAGAGTTAAATGAAGAGAATATAAAATAGAAGCCTCAAGAGTTAGTCTTGCGGGACACCAGAAACTTATGACTGATGACCGGCTAATGTAGAACTACAAAAAATTATTCAGTGTAAAACGGTCATTAAGAACTCCCACATAAAACGCAGAGAGATGAAGAATTTCTTTTACGAGATTAGCGCTAATTTGACGGCACATCTCATCGTTTCACGTTCAGTGGCAGATGCTGTTTCTAATTGCGAAATTCCTTTCTGCTCCTTTCTCGAACGATCGTTAATCTTAGGTAGAAATAACTGAGCATAATCGCAGTATAGCCGAAACGAAAGAGATTTATGGATTTGGTATTTATTTAGGAACGTGAGCGGGTGTAGTTTTCATGATGGGGAAGTTGTTTTGTAATGAAATTCTACTTCTTTCACCACTTGAAAACAATGAGAACTAAAGGGAGCTTTATTAGATTCGTGAATAGCGAGTTGCCACTAAAAAGTATTATTTTACAAAAAATATATAACCCTCCCCCCACCCCATTTCTCCAGATTTCATACATTTCAGTTTTGTAGTTTTTCAAAAAAACATTTAGTCCCCACTATTTTTTATGAAAGAACTAAGGCACCAAAAATTTAATAATTCCTATTATACAGGCATACAGGTATTATGAACTAGTAAAAGTAAAAATTAAATTTATATCCTTCAAAACTGTTTTACAATGATCAGTAGGAGGGGACCCGTTAGGACGAGCCTGTGCTAGTTTTCTGCAACTTGCATGACCCAAATCTTTAATGACTTGCATTGCCAATTAATTAAGAAATAAAAAGTCAATAAAAACTACTCTTTTGGAGTGCTAATTTTCAACGTAAAATGTCCTCTTAATGTGGAGTTACTCATCAATCATTTTTAAAATCGCACTAAGCAGTTGTAAGCTCTTTTATTTAACTCTATTCTGTCTGTCAAGTTCAAAGTTCCAGTTCAAGTTATAGTTGACGTCATTAGACATAGACACCGTTGCTGACGTTCGTCGTTGATGCCAAAATAATGTTTTGATTATTAATTAGCATTATAAAAAAGCGTAAAATTAAACACAGAGACGGCCAACTTTTATATTAAGTCAGCGACATGATGGACAGGCAAAAAACGCTGAATACTTTTTCAAAAAGAAAAAGGAGAGGAAAAAAAAAAGGAATTTACTACCATAAAAAATCTCTTATCGCGATAATGGATAATGAACAGAAAAGAACCCAACGTATAAAAAAAGGCTGTGCGCCATTACAGGGAAAAGGATGAAAATAAAGAAAAGCTATGCAAAAAAGTAGGTACGTTGGGTGGAAATTTTTTTAGAAAAAGGAGGTGTATGAGCAGCGTAAGTTAATTATAGAGTTTTTAAAAGCTTTTTTTTTTTTTTGCAGAACGCCGAATAAACTTAATTATGTGAGGCACAGCCAGGGTCTTGGAAGTGAAGAGACAGTGAGTAAGGGGGAAAGAGAGAAAATGTAGAGATGGGGGTTGGAAGTTTGGGTGAGTTTCAGGTTGTAAGAGCAGGCGAACTGAGAAGTGGGGGAGTGGGGGGGGGGGGGGTATGTCATCCTAATAGCTTTTAGGGTCCAACAAACTTTAGCTATTTAAAATGAAAGATATCACTAGAGATGAAAGGACCATAAGCGACATTAGCATTAAGCTCTCAGCGCCAAAATTATTTTGAAAGACCATAGAAACTTCAAATATATTCTTCTCCTTGAGTTACAATCTATGGATTGGTTTGCAGCGAATGTTGTAGTCATTTCTCCACTCTTGTCTGTTATGTGTGGTCCTTTTCAGTCCTTTATAGGTGTCGCACCCTAGGTCCTTCATGACATCCTCTAGGTACTCCTTTCTCTGTCGTCCTCTGTCTCAATGGTGTTGAGGAGCCCTTCGTGTCTCAGAATATGCCCCATCTATTTGCCCCTTCTTGTTGAAATGGTGGCCATAATAAATAAATGTATTATTATTTTTTACAATGTATTTCTCAATATCAGAGGAACTAGACATCCTATATAGCGTTACTGCGCGAACCCCCAACAAGTTTTTTTTTTTAAATTTGGGGACCCACAAGTTTTTGTATCACTGTTAATAACAATTTTCTATAAATACATTTATTCGGCGCATGGGAGTATCGGCCGAAGAAGAAGAAGAAGAGGAAGGAGAAGAAGAAGATGAAGAAAGACTGTCAACCTCGAGAAGAGAGTTTAAAGAAAGCATCATGTCGGCACAAACACACTTATATAATTATATATAAATGAACCGGTCCGAGTTTACTCGAACATGCTTTCCAATTTATCAATTAGTAGATGGAGAAAATGAGTAATTTCATGGTAAATAATTTTCCTATGGTTAAATTTCGGATATCTCAGGGGGGGGGGTCCACCTGACGTCACTGGAGGTGAGGTCAATTCTAGATAGGTCAGACCAACACATTACCACACAGTAATAATGGCAAGGCACGCAATGCATTTGAGCGTAAATTTTCTATCATTTTTTCAAAGAATAATTTTTTGCACAAAACCAAATAGTTTTTTCGGAAAGCAACCTGTCCGGTTTCATTACTCAATTTAACACCTAAAACATGCCAGAAGGTATAAATCATCGACAGAGAGGTTTCGCAGAGAAATTATTTTTAGTCATTTTTCATTAAAATTTAGTTATTTTTATTTTTTTACTCCCAGAAGCAAACTATCAAGGGGCAAGCGACCCCCCGTATTTTGTCAACATTAATAACGACTACAATATATGTGAATTTAAAAGAAATCGTTGGAGCCGTTTTGGAGAAATAATTTTTTTAGACGTTTTTTTGGAGTTTTTTGAGAATAAAACCCCCCCAAATTGAATTGGCCCCAAATAAAAAAATTATCTCGATGCATGATTTTTGTGAACCTACATGCCAAATTTCATCTAAATCGACCGAGTAGTTTGCCCGCAAATCTACTCACAGACAGACAGACAGACATTTCGTAAAAAAAACACTTTTTTGGGTTCCTGGGACCTCAAAAAGTGTAAATCCGTTTAAATCTCGGAATCGAAAATTTCGACCATCACAAAGCTTTCCTTATACTACGTATAAATTGGAAAGCAATAAAATATTAATAAATAATAAAATAATACAATAAATATATAAAATAAATTATATGCAATATAAATAACAACCAAAGAAAAATAGAAAAAAAAAGGCTAATAAAATATAACAGGCACTCATTCATTAACTCCCACATATCACTCCCCAGAAATTGTTGGCAGGCTGTCCGAAATCATCTCCCCCAAATTATTCTGTATCCTAGTTTCTTCTGGCTAGAAATTCCAAGGCGAAGAAATTACGGCGAAGGAGAGATTCAAACCCATTTCGTTTTTCCCTTAATTTTAAAAACGATTCCTCGGGAGAGGGGGTTTAGACTACACCTACACATGCAATTTGTGACCCCCCCCCCCTTAACTTTCCGCAGGATCCGGTCGTGTAATTAGCTTCTCGTCAGATTGAAGAAGGCCGGCCAGAATATTTTTAACATTTTATGTCCCGGCATATACCTTGACTTTACGGTACACAGAACTAACAAAAAATAAAAGACAATGAATGCAAATGAGAAGCTATTCAAACCTACTATAACAAACTCTAACAGGCATTTCAAAACAGCAGCCAATGCTATTTGTGACCCCCCCCCCCCTTAACTTTCCCTAGGATCCGCCCTAGAACGTGTAATTAGCTTCTCGTCAGATTGATAAGGGAGGCTTGGCAGAATATTTTTAAAGTTTTGTAACCCAGCAGATACCGTACGGTACACAGAATTCCAACAAAAACAATGAATGAAAAAAGAGAAGTTATTCAAACCTATAACAAACTCTAACAAACATTTCAAAACAGCTGACAACTAAGCCACCTGCTCAAAATCAAAATTGCTATTCTCATCAAAGAGAAAAAGAGAGAAAATTACCAACAAAACAAATAATACCAACGTGACCGACAAGTTACATACAAAGAGCAAAATCAACAAGTATAAAAACGCAAAGGAATTTTTTTTTGCGCGCGCGAAAAAGGAAAACAACAGATGAGATAGAGCTGGAGTTCCGAGGTGGATCATCCAATGGGGTAAATGAAGCAAAGGGGTCCGAGTGAGGGGAGGGGGTAATGAGATTACGTAAAAGGGTGCAAGAAAAAAGAAATTGAAGTCATTTCATACCAGCGCGGGAAACCCGCTTCGTAAATTTGTTTTGTGTAACGGGCTACTGCTGAAATATATTTTATAACACCTTTTCCCCCCTTTGACTTTCAAAGTACACAACACCTAAGCTCGCATGTATCTCGTATTTCGGACTTGTATCTGTACTTGGTCATGCGTACACCTCGTTTTCTTCTGGCTGTACAGCCCTTGATGAGCTTTGGGCTGCTCGACAACACTCCTAAAGTCATCTCGGTTTTGTACAACAGTCCACCATCTACGGACTCCTAAGTCATGCTTCCAGCGGCCAGTCGTCTTCCTGTCATGCTTGCTTTGTACATCCTTTTCGGCATGCGGTCGTCTGACATTCTTACAACAGCCATCTTACGAGTTGCGCTTTTATGAACAGGACTATGTCTTCTCCGTTGAGTATTGCGTCTATTTCGGCGTTGTTTCTTATACGTCACTCTCCGTCTTCGCATAGGGGTCCATAGATCCTCCTTGTTATCTTTCTTTCCAATATGGTGCCCATTCCATTGACCGGCTAGGGCTATTTACAAAAACGGTGACGTGGTAGCAGACATTCAAGACTTAGGTGTCGTTTCCACCGACCTCGCATTGCAGAATTGACGGAAATGTTTATTTTCCTCTATGCCATAGTTAAAATTGATCAATGATCATACAGTAAAATCACAAACAAACAAACTAAAATTAAAAAATGGCGTCATGGGATATGTTAATTACAAACATTTTAATAGATTTCCATAAAAAGACAAATTCTAATTTCCGTCAATGTCATTTGCATTGTGCAATGCGAGATCGTTGGAATCGCAACCTAAGTCTTGAATGTCTGCGACCACGTCACTGTTTTTGGAAATAGCCCTAGCCGGTCAATGGAATGGGCGCCTATTCGCAGTTTGTTTGCGTCATTGACGCTTGAGACTCTCTCCGGTCTTATAATGGTGAAGACAATGGATCCCCCCCCCCCCTTCTCTTGTTTCTTCTCTATTTAGCCGGTGTAGGTTGACATCGAGGACGTATACCAGTTTGCCAATGGCCCAAAATTCTTACAGAAACAATATAAATAATGTCCGATTAAATCCATGTTGTTAGGGCTGAACTGCAGGCTACTAGTGGGGTCACAGGTGGCGGATAGTGAACGGCCATCAGATATGATGGTTAGCTGCGAATAAGATGAATAAGCAGTCCCCGACCAAGCAGTACCGAGTGGGGTCCGGTTAAAGATCCCCCACCTAGCTCCTTGGAGCTAGGGCATGGGCACCCTTTTGTCCATGGGAGAGAAAAAGCTCCCTAAAGGCGGAAGAATTCAACAGAGGAGTCAACGGCATAAGGATGCAGAAGGCAACGGGAAACCACTGCATTAAAGGTCCTTCGGGGCATCCCTTGTACAATCATCATGAGCGTCGCTCAAATGATCGCCAATCTTCAACGTTGAAGGGGCACGAGAAGAAGAAGAAGAAATCCATGGGGTCATTGGCATGGGACCAACAGGCCCCCATAAGTAGGCCTAGTTTCATAAACACGTCCTTCATGACATTATTATTTATTTAGTTCGCATGGGGCTGAGTCCTCAAATGCAATGGGTGCCTTAAAAAGTGTAAAATTTTACCATAATTTTAAAAAAAAAAAGTCCCCCTGCCAGCCATTTGCCAATTCTCCAATGAAGTTCCTAATCTAAGCCAGCTACTGCTCTCTCGCAGGGATTCTAAATACTACTGACTAATCAGCCTATTTGCATTATGTGACTTACTGTATTTTTACAGTACTTGCATTATTTTTCGTGTATTTATTGTATATATGTTAGTAGCGCTAGTAGTTATAACTTTGTATTGTAGTTCGAAGGCGCCCATTCCATTGACCGGCTAGGGCTAGTTCCAAAAACAGTGACGTGGTAGCAGACATTCTAGACTTAGGTTGCGATTCGACCGATCTCGCATTGCACAATGCAAATGACATTGACGGAAATTAGAATTTTTCTTTTTATAGAAATCTATTAAAATGTTTGTACTTAACATATCCCATGACGCCATTTTTTAATTTTAGTTTGTTTGTGTGTGATTTTACTGTATGATCATTTTGATCAATTTTAACTATGGCATAGAGGAAAATAAACATTTCCGTCAATTCTGCCATGCGAGGTCTGTGGAAACGCCACCTAAGTCTTGAATGTCTGCTACCACGTCACCGTTTTTGGAAATAGCCCTAGCCGGTCAATGGAATGGGCACCTTAGGTAAGACTCTCTAGGTCCCCTGTTAGTAACGAAACCGAGATTCGCACAACTTATTACTCGGAATATTATGGTGTATTTATAAGCTACAAAGCAAGCATGTCGACGGGACATTGAATATTACGCTTATGATTTTTTTTTTAAACATTGCATTTTCTTATCCAAAAATAGAGAACCAAGAAACAGCATTGAAGTTACTGTATCTCTATTTAGAACTTAATTTATTGACAATCGCCAACAAACTTGTATAAGCGGGAACTTAAAATACATATTATTACGATTTACGAGTTTTTCAAGCAGTAGCAAAGAACAGCGAAAGAAAATGTTTGTAGTGACGCTTGTCATATGAAACGCCAATAGAAACACTACTGATATAATGGATTCCGAGCACTAAAATGAGTGATTTTAAGGGAGAAACAGCTACAGTGCGAGTGAAATAAGTAAAAGGCGTACCATTCATGCCGCCATCAGCCACCCTCGCCATGTATTCTGCGTGGGGTAACATCAGCGGGTTAGCCGGGAGCCCACCACCTAAAATCACAAAGTCGACTAAGTGCCAGCAGCTGATATACTCCACTAAAGCCTTGCTTGATACCAAGTATCGTTAGAAGCCAGGGGTGGCCCAAAAATATTACTTTCTCTCATTACTATTACTGTCATTACTGTCATCGTGAATAGATGGTATGACTGATATTCGTTATGAACGTAGTTTATTATATGCCAATATGTCATTTAAACTATCATTGATATGTCCAGTTAGAGGTAAGAGATAGAGCCTAATCTCGCTTCATCTACTCGATAATTTATTATTATTATTAGTCGCGAAATGTAAGAAGAATGTTCCGTTGCTAAAAAAAATTATGAAAGCAGCGAGAATTAAAGTTTTATTAAGGTGAACCCGCTAGCCTAATTTTGTTTGCAAACTATAAACTACCCAAACACCAGAATCAGCACAGAGTTATTGATGTTTAACATATGGACTCTTATCCCTATGTAATAATGACTGGGGTTTACTTAGAGTTCTATATAGGTGAGATGAGACATTCGAGCGCGCCATTTTTTTTTTAAAACCTGGGGCTACAATTTATATAACCCCCATTAGGTATATAAACAAAATTCTGGCCACATGCGAGACACATTGCGGGTTTGGTGGATAATGGAAAGTAACGTTTCATGAAATAATAAAGAACTTAATTCACAAATAAATAAATAAATTCATTAGAAGCATATAAATACAATATAAATATAAAATTTGTATCAATACGTTTTACGATAAAAATCCAATTTTGATGGCTTAAGGCGGAAAAAATAAATTGTACAGTCTTCTAGTGAGTCACCAACAAACATATGTTCCCCGAAAGTTCTTTACTTCTATAAACGGATTTGTTGAGTACATACAGTATATCTTAAATATCAGTTTTATTAACTCAACACCACTGCTTATTTGGAGTGTCAAACAACGGGAAGGGATAATTTGGCAAGTTTATGAATATACTAGAATTTCCTTCGAATGAAGAAAAAACAACGAGGTCTATGAAAATATAAATATAAATTGACTGTTTAATACTAGGGCTCTATATTAGACAGGTATTGTCATCCGCCATATTGTATCCATTATAAGTCTGGTGTATAAGCCAAGCATTGGGTGTTTACCTATTTATTTTTAGAAATTTATCGTTGTTTTTTTTATAATTATTATTTAAAAAAACGTGCTACCAATTAGGGAAGTGTTTAATAAAAAAATACTAAAACGCGTATTCGTTTTTTTTCAATCTTTTACTTTTCTTACAATTCTTACCATATAGGAAATATGGGATACAAAATGGCGGATGACAACACCCGGGTATATAGTGCCTTATTTATACAAAACAAAAAATATATACATGGTACATAAATAAATAAGTAGGCTGCCGACACGAAACGAATGTTTTACAAATTCAACCAAACTTCTTACCACCCAAAAGTATTATATTCGACATTAAAAGACGACGCTGTTAAATATGACAAAACCATCAAAACCCCATAACGCTAAAAACAGGTAAAAATACCACTAAGAAAATCTCAAATTATTAAAAAGCTTAAAAGCATATCCACATTAATCATCATAAAAAAATCGATAAGCTTTTAAACCCATTATTCTACGACATTCACCGCAAGATATACGCTGTTTCTTGGATAAACTGACAGGATTATCAAAATACCAAAATACCTTGAAGCAGCGAGAAAATTCTCCCTAAAGCTGTCAGTCACCAGCGGCCCTAATTTTGAAAATTCCTTCCAACCACCCATAACGGAATCAATACATCCAAAATGTTTCAATTCGCGATTTATCGTTTATCGATTTATGAGAGATTTCTGGGTTATTTGTGGAAATTTTCACCCGTCTCATCACGCGCATTGCACTTTCCCTCATTCGCGGGTTTATATTTAGCATTTTCTACCACCTCTATGACTTTGTGTCCCAACGTACTGCAGTAGCTCTACTACAGCGATTTGGGAATAACGTAACACCGCGGTTTATTTTTTAATACCGCATTAGTAAGGTGTCACGTGACGGCGTTAACATAAACGCGGGCAATTCAAATTAATAAAGTATTGGAATAAAAGAGAATGGTTTTATAATTGAAGGAAATTCTAATAAACATTACAATTTACAGGTAGAATTTTGAAATATAATAAGTATTGTAATTAATGGGTTTACATCTAAGGGAGAAAAAATTGAAAACTCACCAAATAATAACTGAGGATTAATTTATCAATTTGAATTTCCCACGTATTTTGCAATCATTTATACAAAACAATTGAATAAGCCCCGCTGTTATATTAATCCCAAATCACCATAAAAGGGCTACAGTTGGCATAGACGCGATAGTGGACTCGATAGAAAAATACAGATTTTGCCTACATCTAATCGACTCTACCTTCACAAAAACGTGACTGACCACAGCATTCCGAATAAAAAACTGAATTCAGAAGGGAAAGCCAGGAATTGAAGGCAGGTCATTGATATCCATCACATATAGAATGGTACCCAAGGAACTCCCTTGTGGGACTCCGCCAGCATGACCGGCTTCGGTGGTACGCGTCATGTGTTCGGAGACTCAGCACAAGTTTACTCATTTGGTCAATCAGATACATTCATTAAGTTGTTTGTATGCGATTAATCTTTAGCTTAATTAAAAATAATAATAATAATAAACGATAGATATATTTAACACCCTAAAGGGATCTGTTTCTAAAGAGCCTTCAAGTAGAGTACATAAAAGCAAAAAGAATGAATAGAAAAAACTGCACCACCCTCCTTTCACAACCAGCGGCTTTTTAAATCCTACAAGCAGAAACCTCAACACTTTGCCCACTCCAACATCACGTCAAACCAATCAATCAATAATAATTTAGCGATTAATATCCATCACGAGAAGGCTCGGTGTTATTTTTAAACAAATTCCCGCGGCTCATCGCGTGCCGCTTCCCCCCTTCTCGCGCTCATCAGAAATGGGGAATAGCCGAGTAGCACGAAAGTTTGAGACCGTCCAAAAACTAATGAAAATAATAGAAAAGGTTTCGTGAGGGGGTCAGTCTGTAAGGTTGTCTCTATAATTCCGCACGTTTCATTTTCGCCCGTTTTCTCGAAAGAAATCCCACGAGGCATTCTCATCAACCGTAAATTACACAGTGTGGATTTTCTTTCTTGGACCTTTTCCTAATATCTTGAAAGCACCACCCCATTAGGAGTGCTCTAATAGATTTTCTGGAGGATCCAGGGGGTAGGTATATTTCAATAAAATTATGTTAACCAAAAAAATATTTGATTAACAAATATTTTCAAACATAAAATATTTCCTATCAAATAATTAATTAAAATTTTATAGTTAAGAAATAATTAAATTTCAAACAAAAATAATAAAAAAAAATATTTGAACAAATTAATGTTAACAATAAATGAGGAGCTTGGTTACAAACGTGGCCAACTCCATTTTTTAAAAAAATGGGGTTTTGATCCGACCTTGCAGAAAATTTTAATGTCCGCCTGCACGTTGTAAAATAAAGTGACAAAAGCAGCCAGATTGCGCACAGAAGCGCTGAGAAGTCTAGGGTTACCTATAAACTTAATGCAATTTTCAACAGAAAATCCACTCTCCTGAAAAATTCTACAACTTGGAGTTGGCCCTGTTTGTAAACAGCCTCCTCAAGTATACTACATGTACTTTTACACACCGCGGAGAATACCAGCCGAGCAGATGTAACCTCCACGAAAAAATCCTCATACCCCCCCCCCCTCAATCTATAAAGATGTCTTCCAAAGTCAAGTCTAGTGGGATGTCCGACTCTCTCACATTATACTTGTAGTAGTAATAATAATAATAATTCGTTTAATTAATCAAATAAACAATATTGATAAGATGTCAACTCACCAAGCGGTCGTTCCAGAGTCTTGGATGGCGTCCTAACCACCGGCAGGGATGATCTTTGCTTCCCACCGCGTCGGAATCCCGTGGACGACGTCTCCGCTTCGGACATAATGCCCGGGTCGTCGTCGTAAAGCATCGCAGATGAAGGAGGAGGGTAGCCCCGGGGTAGTGGCGACTGAAACGAGCAAGAAAAATGTTTTAGCCTTCTTGGTCCTTAGGCGCCCATTCCACCGACCGGCTAGGGTTCTTTACAAAAACGGTGACGTGGTAGCAGACATTCAAGTCGGGTTTCCACCGACCTCGCATTGCAGAATTGACGGAAATGTTTATTTTCCTCTATGCCATAGTTAAAAATAATCAATGATCATACAGTAAAATCACAAACAAACAAACTAAAATTAAAAAATGGCGTCATGGGATCTATTAAGTACAAACATTTTAATAGATTTCTATAAAAAGAAAAATTCTAATTTCCGTCAATGTCATTTGCATTCTGCAATGCGAGATCGATGGAAACCCCCCTAAGTCTTGAATGTCTGCTACCACGTCACCGTTTTTGTAAATAGCCCTAGCCAGTCGGTGGAATGGGCACCTTATAATAGTCTAGTTGGTGAAGAACCTGGACCATATAAAGCCTACAAAAATAACTCTTTGTGTACATAAAGTATGTATATTGATTTCTATAAATAAATGTGTAAATAAAAGTAAATTTAATATTAAAAATATATTTTTTTTTTTAGAACTTAGAAAGGATATCACACCACTACATACATTGCACATTTCATCATTCCGATTTCTCGAACCGCGAAAGTTGGAACATTCAAAAAGCTATTACAAGTTTATTACATGCACGTTTCTATCAGCATCTAAGTTTTCATCTCCAAAATGCTGCCAACGTTGCAGCTGTAAAACATCACTTGACCCGGTTTACAACATAGCGGCTTAGTGACGGAAAAGGCTAACTCCAAAATTCTAGTTTCCAGAAAAATTAGGATGAAATACACATCCCCGAACTGTAAGACTCTCACTATCCATTTTTATTGTAAAAAGATACATTTAACAGGAAGCGTTGGATAGAGTATAATGTATCAGTACATTGTCATTAAAAATCTATCAATTCAGTGCTTTGGGATAGGGAAAGTCGAGGCAACCGAAATTTAACCCTAGGACAATGGTTATATTAACTTATCTCTGTACCTATACTACCTAAATCATAAATAGGAAAGTATGTACTGGATCTCTCGTACCGCCGTACCGGTTCTTAAATTTCGGATGCCTCGAATTTCCCCAACCCTGAGTTGATACATAGAACATGGTCAAGAATGATTAGATCAGTATACTATAATATAGTTGAATCCAGCGGACCAGAGCAGGTTCAAAGCTGCAGATAACTTGGTCGTGTGCACAGTGCCGGTAGGGAAACATGGTACGACTTGTCCTGGTCACCTCCGAAGTAATCGTGTGACTTCACCGTGTTTCCCAAGTGGTTCGGAATCCACTATAATCAGGAGGTCCACTGTCCTATGGGCTGGCGTAAGACAGTCAAGTCGGGGTCGCTCTATGGGCCCGAATATGAGGCCTAAGTCGTTATTAACCCGACGAACACTACTCCTATAATAAAACACAGCAATAGTGACAGGGTATGCTACGCTATGTATTGGGGTCATGAATTCTCCATATTTTCTTCAAAACAATTTTTGCTTTCCAATGTATACGTAGTTATAAGGAAAGCTTTGTGATGGTCGAAATTTTCGATTCCGAGATTTCAACGGATTTACACGTTTTGAGGTCCCAGGAACCAAAAAAAAAGTGGTTTTTACGAAATGTCTGTCTGTCGCTCCGCCTGTCTGTCTCTCGCCCTGTCTGTGCGCCGATTTCCGGGCAAACTACTCGGTCGCTTTAGATGAAATTTGGCATGTAGGTTCACAAAAATCATACCTCGAGACAATTTTTTTATTTGGGGCTAAATCAATTTTGGGGGGGTTTTATTCTCAAAAACCTCCCAAGAAACGTCTAAAAACTTATTTCTCAAAAACGGCTCCAACGATTTCTTTTAAATTCACATATATTGTAGTCGTCATTTATGTCAACAAAATGTGCTGGATCGCGTGCCCCCTGATAGTTTGCTTTTGGGGGTAAAAAAATAAAAATAACTAAATTTTCATGAAAAATGACTAAAAAATAATTTTTCTGTGGAACCTTTCTATCGATTATTTCTACCTTCAGCAGCTTGATCAAGGCAATTATAATACGGGGTTAAATAAATACCCATAGGATTATAACTGTAAACAAACAAATTTTGAATAGCACTTTCTATTACAAAATTATCTTGTCCACATTTTTACTACCAGGGGATTAAATAAATACCGGTATTATAATCGCCTCGATCAGGCTGCAGATATGTTTTAGGTGTTCAATAGAGTAACAAAACCAAACAGGTTGTTTTCCCAAAAAATATTTAGTTCTTTTTTGAAGAAATTATGGAAAATACATTGCCTGCCCTGTCATTGTTACTACTGTTACAATATATTGATCTGTTCGTTCCAGAATATGCAATTGAGTTTTAAGGGGTTTTTAATATATTGAGGAAAATATACCTGAAGTAAGAAAGCATTGATAGAAAGGTTCCACTGAAAAATTAGTTTATAGTCATTTTTCATGAAAATTGAGTCTATTTAATTTTTTCCCCTCCTGAACCAAACTATCAAGGGGCAAGCGACCTATAATATTTCGTTTACATCAATATCAAGTCATTTTTCATTAAAATCTAGTCATTTTTATTTTTTTACCCCCAGAAGAAAACTATCACGGGGCAAGCGACCCCCCGCATTTTATCAACATTAACAACAACTACAATATATGTGAATTTAAAAGAAATCGTTCGAGCCGTTTTCGAGAAAATTTGTTTTTAGTCGTTTTAGAGATTTTGCAGTTTTTTTGGAGTTAGCCCAATATAAAATAAAAATGGTCCCGAGGTTTGACTTTTGTAAACCTGCATGGGCAAATTTCATCACATTTCACCGAGAAGCTTACCCACAAATCGACGAACAGACAGATCGACTAACGAAGAGACATTTCGAAGAAAAAAAAAACACTTTTTTGGGTTCCTCGTACCTCAAAACGTGTAAATCCACTGAAAACTTGAAATAAAAATCTTTCCCTATACTAACGTATAAATAAAAAAACAAAAATATCCAATTATATTGTCTATTAAGTACTCTCCTTCAACATAGAAAGACCGAATATAGTTAAAATACTAAATTAAATAAAAAATAGGGGTGTCCAATATCTACGTTCTTTCCATTCCAATTTTCCTCACTCTTCCACTTCACCGTATCAATCAGCAATGTTTCATTTTAAAATGCATAAAAAAAAAATATTCAAAATTGTATTTAACGTTTTTTGCCACTAGGCCACCGCATTACATAGTAATATACTCGGTCAGCAGTGTAGAGTGATGCTGCCCTGCTGGAATTCAGTAAAGTGTGAGGTGGGGGAAGGGGGTCACTGACCCGGCACAGGAGCAGCTGACGACGCGGGAAATTCAAAATGGGGCAGTGAGGAGTGATGAGAATAAGGGGGTACGATAGCACTCTCCAGAATTAGTAGACACTTAAAGGGGTGGGCGCGGTTCTTACGCGCCAATATGGAGATGTGACATGCAGGGGGTTCATTGGAGGATATGTTGGGACTCGTATCTGTACTTGGTTAAGTCATGTTTTCGCCTGTTACATTGCGTCAATGGTAAGCTTGGCTCAGCTTGTCCATTATCGTTTGTAGCCGGTGTAGGTTGACATCGAGAACGTACACCAGTTTGCCAGTGGCTAAAAACCCATACCGAAACAAAGCAAAGAACCGGTCCGAGTTTACTCGAACATGCTTTCCAATTTATCAAAATTAGTAGATAGAGAAAATGAAAAGACATGTAGAGTAGTGGTACGGACTCTGACTTTCACCTGAAAGGTTGTTGGTTCGAGTCCCACACTGGCTACATTTTCTGGCCATGCATCGGAGGGCATGTAAAGCAGGCGGTCCCGGGTCTCCCTAGTTGAGTGTAAGAGAGGGCTTTATAGCCTTAACTCCGGTAGGTTGGCTTAGTAATAGAACAAAAAAAGTCCTTATTTATATTTATTTATTTATATAAAATTTCATGGTAAATGGCAAATAATTTTCGTATGGTTAAAATTCCGATACCGATACCACATGACGTCATTGGAGGTGAGATAAATTCTAGATAGGCCAGACCAACACATTACCACACAGCAATAATGGCAGGGCACGCAAGGCATTTGAGCGTGAATTGAATTTTCTATAATTTTTTCAACAAATAAATGTTTTGCACAAAACCAAATAGTTTTTTGGGAAAGTAACCTGAAGGTAGAAATCATCTATTGAAAGGTTTCGCAAAAAAAATTATTTTTTAGTCATTTTACATTAAAATTTAGTTATTTTTATTTTTTTACCCCCAGAAGCAAACTATCAAGGGGCAAGCGACGCATTTTGTCAACATTAGTAACGACTACAATATATGTGAATTTAAAAGAAATCGTTGGAGCCGTTTTTGAGAAAGAATTTTTTTAGTCGTTTTTTGGAGTTTTTTGAGAATAAAACCCCCCCAAAGTGAGTTAGCCCAAAATAAAAAAAATGGCCCCGAGGCATGATTTTTGTAAACCTACAAGCTAAATTTCATCAAAATCGACTGAGTAGTTTGCCCGGAAATCGATGAACAGACAGACAGACATTTCGTAAAAATCACTTTTTTGGGTTCCTGGGACCTCAAAACGTGTAAATCCGTTGAAATCTCGAAATCGAAAATTTCAACCATCTTAAAGCTTTCCTTACACAACGTATAAATTGGAAAGCAATAATGTTCATGTCCATGGGGTCTGGGGCTTGGGTCCACAAAAAGTCCTTCAAAAATTACAATTTACAATTTACATAGTTGGGAGACTCGTATCTGTACTTGGTTAAGTCATGCTGTCGCCTGTTTCGTTGCATCAATGATAAGCTTGACTCAGCTTGTCCATTATCGCTTGTAGCCTGTGTAGGTTGACATCGAGAACGTATACCAGTTTGCCAATGGCCAAAATCAATGGGGTCGTTGGCATTGGACAAGGGACCTATGGGCCACTATAAGCAGGCATGGGTCCATAAATATGTCCTTCAAAAAATTACAATTTACATAGTTGGGAAGTATTTCCGAAAGAAGGCAGCAGCATCTTCATGTAACTTAATCTAAGACAACTTACCTAAGAAAAAATTTATGAAAGACAATTCGATGTATGACAAATGGCCTTCACTAACACTAATTGGCCACAGTTCTTGAACTCCTTCCTCGGGAATCGTTTTTTGTACAAATAAAATAAAATAATTAGGGCCAATCTGTGTTTGAAAGAGTGTATCAAAATGCTCCGGAAAATTTCTTCTATTTGTCCAGGCATTTTTGAAAACTCTACGATTAATATTTCATGAGATATTTTATCATTACACTCATAAGGCTTTTCCCATCTGATTGTCCTTTAAGAAATTAGTGTACAGTTAGTGGACAATAATTATTATTTATGTACAATTATTATTAACATTGACATGTGCGCGAGAACAATTTGAATTTCGCGCCCAAATCATTTGTGTGTGTGACTTAGTGCGCGCGCAGTAGAGAAAACCAGTAGTACAGTACTATAGTATCACCAGAAATCATTGTAGCGGCATGTTCAAATGTTCAATTTTCCAGCTTTTATAACCATCTTACGATAATTCATTCCTAGGTAGTAATCATCTTTCATTCTTTCTTTTCCTTGTCCAGTATTCCCTGGACAAGGAGCAAAACAATAATAATAATAATAATAATAATAATAATAATTCGCGTAATTTTTTTAAACATTTCTATAGATATTGTAGGCTCCCTTAGTGAGTGAAGATAATTTGACTTGTTGACACTGAGCATTTAAAGCTTTCTTTGCCTCTATGAAGGCATGGGAGCCCTAATTGTATTTTGTCTAATTATTGTATTTGTTGGAAATAAAGGATTGTTATTATTATTATTTTAAGATCTAAAAAAAACCTATGTAAAAAAGATTAATAAAAAGGCAAACTCTTTCTTACCTTTCGTCTTGGAGCCTTGGAACTCATCTTGCGCAGCAAAAGAAAGTAAATATTAATTAGAAAAGTTATAATAATTGCAGAATATGCTTGCTACACATGTTGCAAGCAATATTTTTACAGTGTTGCACAGGATCAAAACATTCCATGTCCATACTTTTCTCATTTTGCGTGGACTATAACACCTGTACCCCAATTAATAAAATAAATAAATAAATAATTCTACTTACTTTACTTTACTTTCCGTGTCCGGACCGTCAGATCATTTTCCAAAACTTTGCGGCCTTGATGGCGTTGTCGTTGCATACAAAAAGGTCAGCTACACTGCAAACAGTGCCCATGTCTCTGCATACGAGAAGGTGATCAGCAGTTTGGACCTCCCCGCAGTCACATAATTCGTCCTCAATATAACCCCATTTCTTCTGCGTGTATCTGCATCTCGAGACTCCAGTTCTAAGCCTATTTAGTGTTCTCCACTCTCCGTAGGGCAGGTGGCTTCCCTTTGCTATTTCTTCATTGGCTTTGAAATTGGAGATAATCGGGAGTTCCTCCTCCCATAATAATTCTACGATACTTAGTGTTGATTTAAACTCGAATTTACATACCTCTAGGTCCATGCTTCGGGTCAAACTAGCACTCTGATGCGCCGACCCCAGCGTATGTCTCCTGGGGTCGTCCCTGCGGTTGCTAGGCCGCCCCAGACGACGGAGATCTTCGTCCCGAGGACCACCTGAAACAACAGAGACGAAAAAATGAGCGAAAACAAAGAATTGAAGAAGTCAGTAGTAGACCTATCTATTATGGAGCGTCTACAGTATCAAGCGGCTTGATCAAATGCTTCAGTAAATCGATTGCATCAAGCGTGATTGATAGTGAAGTCTGTAGAGACCTGATTGACGTTTGAAGCAAAACATCAGATTTTTGTGTGTCAATTTTCTAAGTTCTACTTCTTCATTAACCTCTAGTACTTATTATTATTATTATTTATTATCGATTAACGACTCCACATCCTCTTAACCATTAACAAGGTTTGTCATTTTATTTATTGTCGACTCTCTCTATCTGGAATCTCTACAGCAGTGCCGGAAGAGTATTAAAATTCAAGTTTTGAAATAGATGCAGATGCGGATGAGGCGATGAGCGTTGGTGCAGTCTTCCGTGTGACGTTTATGAGACCAACTGATTCATGACATCATTCAAAATTCCCAGCTCGTAAGCCTTTTCTACATTCAAAAATACTCGGAATTTAATTGCTATGGCGCCCATGTCAAAATGATGCTATGAAACACAAGTAATATCGTTAAAAGTGAAAATAAAATGGCCGCCATCAGAAGGTAAATCTTTCACTGATAAAACGAGAAATGAAATGTGCTTAGGCCCTTTTAATTCTTAGATACCATGATGACTGACCAAGGATGGATACAGAGGGGGGTAGGGGGTGCTGCCCCCCCCCCCAAATTTAGTAAGTCTGCTGTCACTTAATTTATTACGTTATAATTTAATAGATTCTACGGCAAAGCCACATAACATAGTCAGAACGGAGCTTAACGTTGACACCATAGAAATATATTAACTGGAACGACGGGAGCAATAATATCCCTTATGGGTGCACTCGTTAACCATAAGCCAACTATCAGAGATAAGTATCAACGTAAAAAACATCGAAGTCTTACACATTGCAGTATAGCAGAATGGATCCCTGGACCCGGTCAAAACTCTGTACTTAACTTGTGCCGGCTACGCTACCAGCCACATTGATAACGGTCTACAGCCAAAATAAGTAAAAAACAAATAAACATTTATTTGTAAACAGACCTATGCGCCCCATAAAATGCAAATTTAAATATCCAAAAATCTAAGTAAATTACGTTCAGGGCAGTTTGTCGAATGGGACACTTGGCGTTGTCAAGAATATTGCCTATAATGCGCATATAAAAAATAAAAATTTTCAATAACATTATAGGGAGCATATCAGAATCCACTCTTACAAAAGCGTTCAGAAATGTTAAACAATTGCGACTGAAATGATTAAGTTTGTGGCAGCAAAAACCGCCGCTTACAAATCTTCTAAAAGTTCCAGATGCTAAGTGACATCAGCAAAGCACTAATAAAACTGTGCTGACGATGACTCATCAAACGTTTCAGACCGTTACAAACCATCAAATTTTTATTCACAGTTTACTGCAACAGCAAACGTTTGGCGCGTTAACCAGCAGTCGCGGCAGCAATGCAATGGGGTGGTCTTTATTTATCACGCTGACGTAAATCATTATGAGTTGTTTGCTGATTTTGAATTTCGAAATAGACTTGTTCAAGTGGACCCCCGAATAAGCTTATATCAATGTTTAACATTGCTGATGAAGCATGCTGTTTAATAATGTAGGGCAGAACGTTTGATAACTAGCCAACGGTTCGGCTATTAGTGTGATTTATTACAAATCAGACCTAACGGAATTGGTTGTCATACGGCTTCCAGCGTCTAAACAACCGCTACCGTTTTCGCCTGGAAATAGAGATTGCTGGCAGTTTCACTTAAGGCTAGTCCTTAGCTTCGGAGGTCTGTAGATTTTTTCGGGCTTGAGAATAAGGAAGGGCGGGTAAGGAAAGTGTAGGATATTCCAAAATCCAGCGGAAAAACTATTTTCCTGTAATTAGTCGTCTTCCCTTATTACTGTGATCTATGCAGTGGCGGTCCCCCCGAGAAAAACAAGCGAAGACTAAATAAAAGGCACTTAGTCGAGATTTGCCGACATCTTTACAATTGTAGAAATAGGGCTCGATGAATTCGACAATTTATTTAATTTTATTTGTACAATTAAGTTTCACACCAATTACATCGTACAAAAAAAGGGGAAACCGTACAATCTCGTGCGGTCGGCACCACGCCAGCTTCCGAAATCGTTAGAACGACAAGAAATCTTCTGCTGGACCTATGCCTAAAATGGAAAAGACGTCGGCAAAGCGCCTTCGATGGCATAGTGATTGTTTGTTCGTACTTGTTCGTACGTGCGAGTCTCTACACATCATGCGATCGGTGACCTGTCTTAACTCAACAAACACAGGTATTACTTACAGAGGCGGCTGAAGAGGTAATTCGGATACATTCCTAGAATTTTTATTTTTTTAAAGCGCGGGTCCTGTTGTTGGGAATTTGCGCTAGGAAATAGGGAATGTTTCCTAGAATTGTTTCTATGCGAATTATCTTTTGTTTAAAAAAAATCTTGACTGCGAGAATCGTCAGTTTGTACCCTGTCTTTGCAATATTCTCAAATATAACGAATTTTCATATTTTTCTCAACAACATCAATTTTTTAAAACCTGTCAGAACGCACTTCACAGGTCTGACTGGAGCAGTTAAAGTCGGTCAAGGGCTTCGGGATTATTGCGATTTTTATACAAATCTGGTCACACGGACATGGTCCCCACGTGAACAGGGGGTCGTCTCTAGATGGTGAAGCGTCGGCCAAAACATAGATGACTAGAAGAATGTTGCAGAGCGGTCAAAGCCCACATAGGGCTCTGGAGGTCAGACGAAGAAGTAAATTGAGCGCCCTCTTGGTACTAAGGCAGTCGGCCAAGGGTTTCGGGATTATTGCGAGTCTCAAACAAATCTGGTCACACGGACATGATCCCCACGTGAACAGGTGGTCGTTGAGAGTCTCTAGATAGTGAAGCGTCGACCAAAACTGAAACGACTGGAAGAAGCCCACATATGTAGGGCTCTAGAGTCAGATGAAGAAGTAAATTGAGCGCCTTCTTGGTACTAAATAAATCTCACATGAAACTCAATAAAGAAGGACAAAGAAAAGGAGAGGGCTGAAAAATTATCCTTGAATAAAATATTCAAATCCTGATGGATAGCAAAGGATTTGCGAAAATCTGCCTCCTTGCCAGACGATAACTCAAAAAATTTCCAGAAAAGGTTTTTTAAATGGGATTTATGGGTCTCCAATAGGCTGGAAAAGCTATGGTTCATACCTCACAAGAGAAAATATTTGAATGGGGAGATGAAAAATAGAGAAAATTAAATTAAGTACGCTATGTTCCATCAACACTTCGTATAAAAAAACAAATTGCAATAGATGCACATTAATAGCGAGTAAATTCCTTCTTCTTTTTCTTCCCCCCCTTCCCCCCTTAATACCGCGTAGCAGCGTAGGGAGGTCACCCCGTTTGATTTAAAAATCAATCGATAGAGCAGTTTTTGAGAAATTATTAGATTAGTTAGCTGTTTTTTTGGAGTTATGGGGGGTAAAATTCCCCCAAAAGCCCAAGATGAAAACAAACAAAAATAACTCTGAGGTAGGAATGCTTCTTATGAGCCTACATGGCGAATTTCATAAAAATCCATCGAGTAATTAGCCCAGAAATCGACGAACAAGCAAGTAAACAGACATTTCGTAAAAACTACGTTCTTGTTCCTGGGACCTCAAAACGTGTAAATCCACTGAAATCTCGGAATCGAACATTATGACCCCCACAAGCTTTTTTTCCTTACATTTTACAACGTAGAATACGTTTAAAAAGGAAAGTAATAATGGATTTTACCGACCAGTATACCTATTCAAATGACTTCAAACCTCTTATTTATATGTCTCTAACCCCAATACGATTACTGTGCCATTCATTAATGACAAGAAAATAATACACGTATTTTCAAACTTTTGCTTTATTATTGTCGGTCCTCATTGCATTGCTTGTTGTCACTGCGAGCAGTTCCTCAAGCCTCAATACTCTTCTGTCGCACCGGAACGCAAGGGACTAGGAGATTATTGGGTTTGGTTTCGGCAGATTTCAAAATAGTTTGCAAAAAAAAGAATCCATTTCACAACATCGATTAATTTCCCCTTCTACAGCCACAAACAAAACTTTGGAATTCATAATTCAAATTGAACAACTCACCACTGAGAAACGAGGCCAAGGACTTCAACAACCTTTGGGTGTGCACCGACCATGCAAGTGAGGATTTTGCCTCCAATTTATGGGGGGGGGGGGGGGGGGTCAGCGGGCAGGTTCAGTGGATTATAACATTAAAAAACATTGTTATTTTTAATTCCCACTGTAAGCCCATTGTCCGGGTCCCAGGCTTTCCTAGTTGAGTGTATAAGAGAGGGCTTTATAGCCCTAACTCCGCTAGGTTGGCTTAGTAATAGAAACAATAAAAAGTCCTTATTTATTTATTGTTATCTAGTGTAAGTTCATTTTCATGGGGGGGGGCAAACCCTCTGACCCCCCCCCCCCTAAAATCCGCCCTTGCGACCATGGCGTCAGGTTGGCAGAAACTAGGAGTCTCTACCTCTAACTAAACTAACTCCAAACCCCGGGGAATTTTTAAAATATAATATACCGTGTGTACGAAATACTGGGGTTGTACTAATTTTGAAAGTAAAAGACCACAGATTTTACAGACGAAGACTTATTAATAAAACTATAACAGAGGGACCAGGGGAATTCCCCAGGGCGAAACTTTTTGAATACTCGTAGACGCAAATGACGCTTTTGATACACTGCGTGAGGCCTGAATGGGTCCCTCATTGGCCCATTGCATCAAGTCCAAAATATTTCAGAGGTAGAGGTTTGAACTACAGTAAAATCCATCCAAGGAATAACTGATTCTTTCTCCAATCCTATAAAAATTCTAAAAAAAAGAGTTCTGACGAACCCCTCTCTATGTGGTACTTGAACCTCAGAAAATCAATCACTTCCACATGAATTTCTAAATCCTTCACTAGAAGGAACAGTCTGGAAAGGTACAAGGAATTTCCGGTTACGATCGGGGTTTATACGGGGTACTCAATCGTTAAAGCTATTGAGTTGGAAAAATTTCTAAGAATATACGGGGTAAATGTGGGTGGGGAGGGGGCGAGAAGGGTGGGAGACAGCCTTGTTAGAGAAACGCTTTGATGTGCTTCCAAGTCCAAAAGAAATTCTTATAGTTGAGCTTAAATAGCAAAAGAAATTTTGTGATTTGTCTTTCTATAGGGATGTTCACTGTAGCAAAGCTAGGGAAAATAGACATTTTTCCCACAATGTGTTTGAAATCGTTCTTACGGGTAAATACTACCCATAGAAACTTAAAGTCCACTAAGAGACTATTGCGTAAAAGTGTAAAAATCAAATAACTAAAAAATTATCCGTAGAGTTGTCAAAAATATAAGGACAAACAGAAGACATTTTTTGATTTTTCAATAGGGATGCTCACTGTAGCATAGAGAGGGAAAGTATTCATTTTTCCCACAATGGGTTTGAAATCGTTTCTACGAATAAATACAAAACCTTAAAGTCCATTAAGAGTGTAAAAAACGTGTAAAAAAAACGTGTAAAAATCAAATAACTAAAAAATTATCGACCGTAGAGTTGTAAAAAATATAAGGACAAACAGAAGAAATTGCTCTGATCATTTTGGTACATAATATGAACATCTTTCTGACACAGATTGACAGTAATGGTTGAATTTAATATGTAAAAAAAACGAATGGTGCATTAGTCCTAAGAGTGGAGTTCAAGAACTGTGGCCAATTGATCATATCAATCAAAATGCTCTGTCCTCACAAATTTCTTATGAATTTCTCATCTTTACAACTTTACGGTTGCAGAACGAAGAATTAGTTAATTTAGTCAAAAATACTCGGTTGCAATTTGTTTTAAAATAGTTTTGAAACCTTTGAATCATTGCATTAATAAGACATTAAAACCTGTACTTTTGCTTGTGAACCTTTAAAGTTTAAGGTGAAACCCCCTAAAAACTTCTTTTTCTAAGCAACAAAATGATTTAAAACTGACATTGAAGTTTTTTATTACACCGTGGCGCGGTGGGTTTTTGGCAGTTAACTGTTTAATGCCGAGAGGTCGATAATCCTCAAGGGGGCATTCATACAATCAACATTCTTTCAAACACTTGTAAATATTAAGCTAAATTTAGAACAGGGAAACATATGCCAGGCCAATTTGAACTCATAGGTTTTATTACGAAATGTATGTCTGTCTGTTTGTCGATTTCTGGGTAAACTACTCGGTGGATTTGGATTAAATTTGTCATGAAAGTTCACAAAAATTACATCTCAGGGCCATTTATTTTATTCAGGACTAACTCAATATTGGGGGTTTCACCAAAAATCGACAACAATCATGTCTACAAAACGGTTCCAGTAATTCAAGAAGAAGAGCTGACCAGAACAAATACGATTCCTCAGGCCTAGACGCTATGGGGTATCGTGCATTTTAATATAGTACAAGCATGTCTGTTACATTGTGTGGCACACACTGACAAAAAACAAATTATGAAGAAAAAAAAACGTAAATATCCAAGATGGCTTGAAAATTATTTCTTACATCGAATTTCGACTTTCTCGGTCTTCCATTATTTAGGCCAAATCTCAACCAACAGGATTATTCCAGTAAGTCGCCATATTTCACTGGAGGGCGGGATTCCAATCAAAAGCCTGAGAATTGGTTATAGGGGGGAGGGGAAGGGTCTAAGGAGGAGAGGCTTCTTTCCGGAAATGAACATCTTTCCCCTCTTCCTCCGTCAGGAAATAAGAATTTAGGGAGAAGTAAGTTTTATGCTTCAAAAGGGTCAAGTTTAAATAATAAATTTAATTGGGACATTCAAGTGGTTAAAGTATACCGGGGTCACGTCCATTTCAGTTTCCATTCAGAGTATAACGCTAGGTACTCAAAAAAGCGATTTTTACGAAATGTCTGTCGGTTCGTCGATTTTGGGGCAAATTATTCGGTGGATTTCGATGAAATTTTGCATGTGGGTTTAAAAAAAAATTCAATCTCACTTTTGGGGGTTTCACCTTCAACTATTAAAAAAAAAGGAAAGCAATTCTTAAAACACGGCTGCAATGATTTTTTTTTAAATTCACATATATTGTATATAGTAGTCGTTAGTAATGTTAAGAAAACCCAATAAGTCACTTGCCCCTTGAAAGTTTGGTTCATGCGGCAAAAAAAAAAAAAACTCAATTTTAATGAAAAATTACTAAATTAATGATGTTTCTGCGGGACGTGTCTATCGATGCTTTCTAAAGTGAGGTATATTTTAGATGTATATACAGTATATAATATAATATATAATGGAGTACAAACCCGAACAGGTTGTGTCCGTGAATGCCTCGCATTTCACAGGCTAAACATAGTTGCGGGTTGTTGTCGCAAGTACCCCTAATATCGGCTAGGTACTCATCCCCGCATTTTACAGTCAGTCTTAATATTGCAACGGCTCCGATAGGGTCTATATTTATTTAATTATTTACCTATTGTTAATTGCAATAATTTTATTAGTTGTGGTTGTAGTGTTCTCGTGTTTATGTTATTATTTTATATTATATAGCGTTTATTGTGCTCGCCCCTGCTGTGATTCCTGCGGATACTTTGCAAGCCACGGACTCCAGCAGTAGATACGTAGCGTAGCCTATTCACTTAAAACACATACACCCAGACACCTTACAGCACCACACTATACATTACATATTATAATAGGTCTACCTACTGTACTATACCTCCACCGAGTAAGCAGAGTACGGTAGGCTTATTCTTTTATTCGCTTATTCTATTTTTCTCTTATCATTTTCTTACAGTCCACTCTCTTTCCTAGGCACCTAAACCTTCAGGAGCGTAATTTGGAGTTCTTATAGTTATTAGTTTATTATGATACGCCCCTGTAGTGAGTTGGGTACTTATTTTATTTCCTGAGCCATCTCAGAAAACCACAGGTTGCTTTCCCAATCATAGTATTTATTTTCAATACAAAATTATTTTTTGAAGAAATTCATCCATTTTGGACAATTTCCCAGACAAACTTTCTTTTCCAGTGGTACAATGGCTCCATACACATTAATTACATTAATTGAGCCTCTTTTCACTGCCCAAATTGACCTCCCCACCCCCACTTGCCCCTACTAGCTGTAAGGCCACTAAAAGTAATTTAATTTTTTTTTAAAAATGTATAGGCAATTCCCAGGTAAACTATTTTTTTTTTGTCAATGGTACAATGCCTGCAGAAATTTCAATTTAAACTCTATATTCATTACACAAGTTGACCCCCCCCTCCCCCCCCCCCCCACCACATGCCCCCAGCAAGAAACATGCAAAGTGCGCCTATGAAAGTTTTCCATTCAATAATTAACTTGAGCAATTTCCAAATGAATCCTCACCCGAGGAAATATTGTCGAGGCCCTTCACTCTCAACTCTCTACAACACCCTTAGCGCCGTTGTAGTGCTCGAAATTTCCCCGAGCATTATGCTGACAAGGCGCCCCCCACTGCTGGACTCACGCCAGACAGCCCCCCAACCCACTCTTTGATCCCTTCTTTCGGTCTTTGCTGTCTAGGGACATGCCGAAATCACATTACTTTGCTATCTTTCTACTTTTTTTCCCCAAAACTTTATTAATGATTTTTTTTCTCTCTTGTGCAAATCATGATAGATGCGCATGTTTTCGGTGTTTTTAGGGTTTTTTTCCCTATATCTTCGTATGTTTACAGTTTGAGAAACTTTTTTGGTGTCTGATAAACATTTATTTGTTTTCTGTACGTTCTCGCGCGTGAAAAGGCCGTCGAGCCTCAAAACACGCACGACCTTACGTTTCATAATCTAGCGCAGGGGTTGCCAACCTTTTTTCCCCGCGGACCACTAGATTATTCTATGATCTTCCGTGGACCACCATGGCTGTGACAGGAAAACTGTCAAATTCTAGGACCAAGTTCAAGAAGTTTGTGCCTACAATTAGCTTACGAGCTAATATTTCGTTAAATATTTGAGACTGATATCGGTTAGATTTTATAGTTCAGTGTATTACTTACTGTATTTTATTTACAGTATTTATTTTACTTCTAATTTCCAATAACTCAGCTGTTTTATGTTCTTATTTCATACTTTACTCCGTGGACCACAGTTTGGGAACCCCTGATCTAGTGTTTTACCAACTGGATTAGTCCTGACCAGAAAATTAGCAATATCTTAATAGAAAAAATCAGACCCACTAATAGGGTCACAAGAAACGGAAACTAACATACTTCCACCATTTGATGAGTATCGAAAGACATCACCTTAAATAAAAGTACCATTTTTATTCTTTAAAAAACAAGTTAATCGGATACAAATAATTTATTGAATGTATCCGATTGACCTCTTTTAGTTACCTAACTAAGCAATCTCATGGGTTGTCGAGTTACGAGACGTCTCCGTTCGCAAGGTGTGTAGAGACTTGTACAAGAACAAGCACCACGACGGCGAAGCCGATTTCTGCATATTATTATCCAAGGAAAGAACATCCTGGTTGAAAAAGTGGTTTGACAAGAGCACGAATTCTCATTTCGGAGCAGCAGTCTCCAAGGTACGAATTGTCTTGTTCCTCGCCAATCCTCGATAGAAGAGGCATTTAAGAGGAAACGTAGGAAATTGACACACCAAAAATTAAATGCTTTTCATTTTTTATTTCATTAATTCAGCAAGTTATTAAAAATTTGGGTCATTTAAGTTGTAGAAGACCACCTACTTCATGCATCATATAATCGGGTATTTTAACTATTCGATTTTGTAGTTTTTCCAAAAATCCTCGATTAACGAAATTTTAGTCCCCTCTTTATGAAAGAACTAAGGTACCAATAATTTAGTATTTCCTATTACATAATGCATGAAGTAGTCTTCTACAACTTACATGAACCAAATCTTTAATAACTTGCTTTGCTAATTGTTAACTGTCAGAGTGGGCCGAAAGTCCCAAAATTCGCCATAAGGAAACTAAAGACAATTTTCTTACTTTCTTCTTTGTTAATTAAATAAAAAATAAAAAGCCAATAAAAACTACTAATTTTGGGGTGCTCATTTTCTACGTAGCTTGTCCTCTTAAAGAAGAAGAAGAAGAAGAAGAAAAGCATATGCACTTAGTAAAACACCATTCGCATCAACATTCGAAATCATCGTCAAGCACCCCCCTAAACAATTTTCTACTTTTGCAAGAAAACATTTTCCTGGACGTTTTCGCAATGAGGGAAGACAAAGCTTAAGTAATATTGTTCTCAGATTACAGTTAATTAACGTAAATTGCCTTAATTGATGTTAGCAATTCTTTGCTACAATACTCGAGGAGTTTCCTTTTAGTGAATTGCCTCCTTAAGGAAATATTTACAAAGCTTCAGCTAATTAAGGAACCCTATTAATTTCCACTGCTTGCTACAATTTAAAAATAGCGATGATGTAAAAGGTTCGAGCTCACATAAGGTCAGGTCCGGTACGCACAGACGTTCGAAGCCGACGCTGAGAAATTTGAAATGAAATGAAAATGAAAACGACTTTATTGCAAATAAATAATAAAGGCGAACAATAAGACGTCTTATTATTATAAAGTCTTGTTTTCATGCTGACCCTAAAAAACTGGAACATTGTATTATTGATGAACGGATGGTTAAAATGAAATAGAAAAGAAAAAAAAAAAGAGAAGAGTGAAAGAAAGAAGGATAAAATATATACGGAAATTTGGGAATAAATGGGTTGGTTTTTTTTATTTTTATTTTTATTTTTAACCAACAACAATTACAATTTAAGACATTTACGTGATTGATGCAAAAAAAAAAAAAAATACAGTCTATTATAGAACCAAAGTCAATTTAACCTGTTCACGTTAAAAAGAAGACCACATAATTTTAAAAAAACTGTCAAAAGAACTGATTGTAGTTTATTGCTACACAACAAACGAAGAGAAACAATCTATTACTTACTACAAATATTTTAGGTGAACAAACTCAGACCAATTATTCATAAACGGAACATAAGCTTATGTATACCTCACACAATTGGAGCATATGCATGTGTGCCTATTTAAAAAATAGTAAAAGAGTAAAAAGAGTAAAAGAGAAAGAATATATATATATTTTTTTTTAAGGTTAATCGCATACAAACAATTTAATGAATGTATCCGATTGACCTCTCCAGTCGCCTCTGTAGGTTAGTACCCGTGTTGAGTTAAGACACGTCTCCGATCGCATGGCGCGTAAAGACTCGCACAAGTGCAAGCACGTTACCACCTGGCCATCGAAGTCGATTTGCTTCAGCAGATTGCTGCTGAGCCTCTGAAATACAATCTTAAAAGTCTACTCAATTCCAGTGAAGATGTCTACCGCAGATGTTAGTAGTAGTAGTATGGTTGGACACAGTCCCAGGCCACGGTGTGGGCCCATAGGACAGGGGACCTCCTGATTATAGTGGATTCCGAACCACTTGGGAAACACAGTGAAGTCACACGATTAGTTCGGAGGTGACCAGGACAAGTTATACCATGTTTCCCTAACACTGTGCACACTACCAAGTTTTCTGCATCTTTGAAACTGCTCTGGTCCGCTGGATTCAACTTGGTAAGGCGGCCGGCCCGCAGATGTTAACGAAACGTTTAAAAGTACGCATTCAGAACGACCACGGCCTATCGTTTTATAAAATATTATTTCAAAATTAAAAAGTCGCGCTGTATTAATAATTTCAAGCATTTCTATAAGTTTCTCGACCTTTTGCTCGGTCTGGAAGCAATTGTGAATATGAAAAAAAGCGCATGCTAATGTCTTTTGCTTCTTACTTTTGAAGCGACTTCGGTGGAAGGGTGGTAGTATGGCTGTACTTCTGCGATCGGAGACGTGTCGTAACTAAATACCTACTAAGTACCTATTAGGTTACTAAGGCGGGTATTCCATATACGACAATCGTCAATGAAAAATTGAAAAATGACGTTTTAGCAGACATTAAAGACATACTAAAAATTCTGCTACCACGTCAATTTACGTCATTGTTACGTCATTTTTCAATTTTTCATTGACGATTGACGTATGTGGAATACCCGCCTTAGTGAGGCGACTGAAGCGGTCAATTGGATACATTCATTAGATTGTTTGTAAGCTATTTACCTTGTTACAAAATAAATAAATAAAATAATTAAATAATCATTTATTTGCAAACCGTCCTTAAAGTTCATTAAAATGCAAATCTAAATATAGGGGAGACTGGGGTAAGATGAATAAGCAAAATTTCCCCCCAAACTAAAAAGTCGAGCAAACTGGCGGTGCTTTAAAAAGTGCCATAAAAGAACTCCAAAACTGACCGGATATCGCGGCATCAGAATTTCGTGGTTGCTTTGATATTGTATTGTAAATTTTGACGTCACGCTTTGGCGTGTATTCCACTGGTCAATATTCCGTCATTTGTGATTAAAAAAGTTGAGATTGTTGTTTTAAGGAGAGTATTATGTAGATACTTAACTTATCTATTATAATAGTCACCTTAAAACAAAAATACTCAACTTTTTTTTTAATCACAAATGACGGAATATTGACCAGTGGAATACGCATCTTATAATAATTAGATATATACATATAAATACGTTTTCGAATGAATTCAGCAGATTGTCATTGAACGATCTATAAATTACCCCTACAATTTCCTGACGTCGAGACCATAATACGTGGATATATAGACCCGCATAATCATATTAGAATTGAACCTATTATACTGAACTGAATTTATGCAGCCCCAACAGCATAAATTAATAAACAGGAAATCAAAATCAGGGTATAATAAGTAGTGATGTGTAAATGGGATACCTCGCTAATCCAATAACAATGGCAAGTCGACGTGTTAATTTAAATTGCAATTGACTTCTGCACCCGGTGCTCTGTGACCTGATTACTACTAGTTTATTCATGGAATTTTCATATCAGAGACAATCTGAAAGGAAAAACCCTACAAGTGTAAAAACCAATGTAATAAAATAATTTGATAGGCCTGGGTCTATAAAAAGGCGCCCATTCCATTGACCGGCTAGGGCTATTTCCAAAAACAGTGACGTGGTAGCAGACATTCAAGACTTAGGTGGCGTTTCCACCGATCTCGCATTGCAGAATGCAAATGACATTGACGGAAATTAGAATTTTTCTTTTTATAGAAATCTATTGAAATGTTTGTACTTAACATATCCCATGACGCCATTTTTTAATTTTAGTTTGTTTGTTTGTGATTTTACTGTATGATCATTGATCAATTTTAACTATTGCATAGAGGAAAATAAACATTTCCATCAATTCTGCAATGCGAGGTCGGTGGAAACGCCACCTAAGTCTTGAATGTCTGCTACCACGTCACCGTTTTTGGAAATAGCCCTAGCCGGTCAATGGAATGGGCACCAAAGTCCTTCAAAAATTACAATTGCAATTACCAGAAGTAGACGTATGGTAACTTAAAGTAGTGTAGTACTTATAGAAGTTAGGATAACTTGGGGGTGGGGAATGATATTTCCCTATTTGTTGTCTTGTAAGCAAGGGCGGATTTTAGGGGGGTCTGAACCCCCTGACCCCAAAATTAAATGAACTTACACTAGATAATATGGGTTTACAGTGGGAATTAAAAATAATATTGTTTTTTCATGTTATAATCCACTGAATCTCCCCGCTGACCCCCCCCCCCCCTTAAATTGTTGGAGGCTCAATCCGCCCTTCCTTGTAAGCAGGACAAAATAAATTTGATTTGATGTTGAGACCATAGTAGGCCCGCAGGTTCCTGCTTTGTTCGATCTTAACCCTGGTACGGTGCTAAAGAAATCCTTTTTTTTTTTTTTTCTAACGCCAGCTTTCAGCATTTCTGCTTTAAGCAAGCCTGTCAGCCTAGCGGGGGGAGTGAGTCTGTTTGTTAACTTGAGGCACCCTAAGGGCAGACTCTTTCACCTCGGGGGAAAGGGGAGTTGACTGACAGGGTGGACCTCCTGATTATAGTGGATTCCGAACCACTTGGGGAACATAGTAAAGTCACACGATTCATTCCGAGGTGACCAGGACTCGAAACGCACGTAGACTGACTGGTATAGTCTCAGCGCGTTATCATGTCCCACCATGTTACCCTGCCAACGCTGTGAACACTACCAAGTTGGCCGCAGTTTGAAACACGCTCTGCTCTCGTGGATTCAACTTGGTGAGGCCGACTAAAGAAATAAAATAGGTTATACTGTTGCTGCAGGCGGAAATAACGCAAACAGACGGCCATCAAAATGAACTTCCTACAGGAAAATAATTTTGTCACATAAAAATAAAACCACCCCTCGGAGACCGATTTGCTACCATTAAACGACATTGGGGTCTAGAGGGAAAAACTACCCCATCATTGAAAAGGTGATTTCCCTATGAAAATGGGTGATTGTTTTAAATTGACCATTCGCAGGGGGAGTGTAGTGTAGGGGTATCAAAAAGGGGAGTTGCAGCGTAAAGCCTATTTAATGTCTTACTTCCCGAGTATTTAAATTTCATTTATTGATTTTCTACCTGCCTATTTCTCCTGCTACACTTGACTCACTTTTAGCTGCTACTTCTTTTCTTATTTTGGGGTACGTTTTTTTGAGTTTGAGACTCACTACTGAGTATAATTATTACACTATTACTTCCTACTACGTTGGAGCCGTTTTTGAGAAGAAAAATTTTTGGAGTTTTGGATGTTTGGTTGTACTTGCTTGTTTTTGTGTTTTCCAACGCCTGCTCTCAGCATTTCTGCTTTAAGCAACCCTGTCAACACTCAGCCAGGAAGGGGGATTGAGTCTATTTATTAACTTGAGGCACTCTATGGGCAGAATCTCTGAGAGAAGGGGAGTTGACGGACATGGTGGACCTCCTGATTATAGTGGATTCCGAACCACTTGGGGAACATGGTAATGTCACACGATTAAATCGGAGGTGACCAGGACTCGACACGCACGTAGATGGACTGGCAGTCGCAGTCCTTTATTGGCTTTGTGGCACCCGTTCCTAGAAAAATGTGTAATGTGTTTTTGGTTAAATACACGTATTATTATTATTATTATTATTATTATTATTATTATTATTATAATTATATTTGCACAGCACCAAATTTGTTGCAGTTCAAAAACCGGCTCTGATCAGGGGGATTCAACTTGGTATGGCCGCTGGCCATTGAGGTGAAACCACTCCTACCAGCAGCCTGATCGAGGCGATTATAATACCGGGGTTAAATAAATACCCTAGGATTATAACTGTAAACAAACAAATTTTGAATAGCACTTTCCATTATAAAATTATCTTGTTGACATTTTTATTACCAGGGGATTAAATAAATACCGGTATTATAATCGCCTCGATCAGGCTGCTGATAATGGAATTATCTTAGCAAATTAGCTTAAAAAATATACTGGTTTTATGAGCCTACACACATTTCATCGAAATACATTGAGTAGTTTCTCCACAAGCTGATGTACAGACAGACCAGTAGACAGACATTTCGTATTGAGTCCTAAGACCCCAAAACGCGTTATTCCGCTAAAATCTCGAAAATGTCTGCCATCATAAAGCTTTCCTTATACTAGCTTATAAATAGGAAAGTACATAAACTCTGTACTTTCCGTATGACAGATTTTATAGCAAATTGTTATGGGAAATCAGAAAATACCCACCGGAATAAATCCGCATTGCCATAAAATTCAAACGTAAAAATCAAATAAAAATTCTCCTTCCAAAAGCAAAGGGACGTCCGCGTTAACAATATTATGAAAAGAGAAAAGCGGAAAAGGCTGGTAAAGAGAAAAGCACATTGACTATTGATTTCTACAGTAGTTACAAGTATTTGTCACCCCTCCCCCCCCCCCGCCACGGGAGGGTGGATATGGGTTGGGTCATGACCCCGTGTCCTTAGTCACGTTCCTATTCTGCGCCTTCTATTCTCTTTTTTTCGTCAAAGATTTAATAGATCGGATGATAAAAGGGATTCTGAGGAACCATACCATTTTTCAAAGCCCCTTTTCACTAGAAAAATATAATGATTTCCCTGTTTCCTATACCCTTTCTGTTCCGTGCATATGCATATAGGACCCATCGGTTGGTTTTGTTTACTTCGCTCATGCACGAGAAAAGTGACACATTTCTAAATACTGACTTTTGAGATAATTCAAATTTTAGTTCTGACCATTTTTTAGTTTTTACTTGTAGTACTATCGAGGCACTTAATACTTTTGCGATGTGACAGTTTACTTGAAAGAGAAGTGTAATCATCACGTCAACGCCTGGAGCACATTCCGAATTATGTCAGTATTGCCAAACCCGAAGTAGTCAAACTTGACAATGGATCCGTGACAAAACGCAATCTTATGGAAACAAATTAAACTAGATATCGCTCATGCACGATAAAAGTGACACATTTCTAAATATTGACTTTTGAGATAATGCAAATTTTAGTTCTGACCATTTATTAGTTTTTACTTGTAGTACTATCGAGGCACCTAATACTTTTGAGATGTGACAGTTTACTTGAAAGAGAAGTGTAATCATCACGTCAACGCCTGGAGCACATTCCGAATTATGTCAGTATTGTCAAACCCGAAGTAGTCAAACTTGACAATGGATCAGTGACAAAACGCAATCTTATGGAAACAAATTAAACTAGATATGTGACACTACATTCATAAAATTCGCTATATTTTCCTTGACATTTTTGTATAAATAACTCAATTTTGCAATTTTATTGAAATGGGTCACTTTTCTCGTGCATGAGCGACTTGTTCTGAATTAGACAGTACTTTTTGAAAATTCCTGGTGTGTCGTTCATCAATTTTCCGTAGTGATGGTATACTGACTTTAGTTAAAGCTGCATTATGGCATAATGAATTTCCATCTGTAAAATTGAATTTTCTTTATCCCTTAAGGCTTCAATTAACAAGAACCGGTCCGAGTTTACTCGATAATGCTTTCCAATTTATCAATTAGTAGATAGAAAATGAGTAATTCCATGGTAAATAATTTTCCTATAGTTAAATTTCGGCCATCACGGGGGGGTGGGTTGTCCACCTAAAGTTACTGGAGGTGAGGTAAATTCTAGATAGGTCAGACCAACACATTACCACACAGCAAAAATGGCAGGGACGTAATGCATTTGACCGTGAATTATCTATCATTTTTTCAAACACATTTTTTTTGCACATAACGAAATAATTTTTTGGGAAAGCAACCTGTCCGGTTTCGTTACTCAATTTAACAACTAAAACATGCCTGAAGGTAGTAATCATCGATAGAAAGGTTTCGCATAATTTTTTTTTTGTCATTTTTCATTGAAATATAGTAATTTTAATTTTTTTACCCCCAGAAGCAAACTATCAAGGGGCAAGTGACACCCACATTTTATCAACATTAATAACGACTACAACATATGTGAATTTAAAAGAAATCGTTGGAGCCGTTTTTGAGAAATAATTTATTTTTAGTTTTTTTTTTAGTTTTTTGAGAATAAACCCCCCCCCCCCAAATTGAGTTAGCCCAAAATAAAAAAATAGTGTCGAGGTATGATTTTTGAAAACCTATATGCAAAATTTCAACAAAATCGTCAGAGTAGTTTGCCCGGAAATCGATGAACAGACAGACAGAACGACAGATAGAGCGACAGACAGACAGACATTTCGTAAAAATCACTTTTTTGGGTTCCTGATACCTCAAAACGTGTAAATCCGTTGAAATCTCGGAATCGAAAATTTGGACCATCACAAAGCTTTCCTTATACTACGTATAAATTGGAAAGCAATAATGTTCTGAAGGGCTTTTTAAGAACATAGACCTCCTTGACCCATGTTACCAATGCCAGCCCATAGGACACTGGACCTCCTGATTATAGATACGATTAGTTCAGAGGTGACCAGGACAAGTCCTACCATGTTTCCCTACCGGCACTGAGCACACGACCAAGTTATCTGCACCTTTGAACCTGCTCTGGTCCGCTGGATTCAACTTGGTATGGCGGCCAGCTTGGTAGGACCTTAAATTGCGAATTATTAAATGTTACATGTTCACAATCGCTCTATATGGTACGGAGAGATTACCTTTAACAGAAGCTATGGAGAACAGAAACTGTGCATTAGAAATGTGGGTATTCAGACGAATTCAGCGCAAATACTGGAGAGATCGTGTCGCTGATGCTGAGGTCCTGAGGCGAATGGATTCAGAAGCCAAGTTGCTGCTGATAGTTGATAAACGGAAACTAACATACTTCGGCCATGTGATGAGGAACGAAAAGCATCACCGTCTGCATGTAATAATCCAAGGGAAGATAGAGGGACAGAGGGTTCCCGGCTGAAGAAGAACATCCTGGTTGAAAAACCTGCGACAGTGGTTTGGCTTCCCTTTTCAGAGCAGCAATCTGCGGGGTCCAAATTGCCATGATAATCGCCAATCTAGAAGAGGGATTAAAAGAAAAAGAAGACACATGTGCAGCTGAAGAGGGCGCACCAGGAGTAGAGGCATCGATGCCATATGTTGCTACCAAACATAATAAAACCAGACAATGGTTGTTATTGTGGCCACTGGTCTTCGCCCAATGCCAACAACCTCAAGGATTTTTGGACACTGCTGATATTGTTTATATTATTGTTTATACATTTTTGACTATTAACAAATAGGTCCATCAACCTTCCACCTCATAACCCAATCCTGTAACAGCTGAACAGTACGCCGGTACCCCAAGTAGGATGAGGAAAGACAATATCAAAACAAATTTTTCACATGGGGCTTGGAAAACGTCTAATTTTTCTCGCTATACAAAATGGCGCCCGATTCGTTTACTTGGCAGCCTTCAGTGTGGAAAGCCCGGCGATAAATGACTTAATACACGCGGAAGGGGTGAGAAATTGAAAACAACAATTTCCCCCATGCGGGTCGACGTCTGATTGAAACTAGCACTCATATGTCTTCCGTCCCAAAACCATTTTACGTACATTTTGTGGGTTCTGCTGCGATTTTAATACCGGGGTTAACATAATACCTTGGCACTAAAAATGTAAACAAGATAATTTCAAAATGGAAAGTGCTATTCAAAATTTGTTTGTTCGCAGTTTTAACGCCAGGAGTAAGTTAATATAGTTCACCCAAAATGAGAAAAGTATGGACATGGAATGTTTTGATCCTGTGCAACACTGTAAAAATATTCCTTGCACCATTTTGTGTTAGGCGGCGTTTCCATTGACCTCGCATTGCAGACTGTACATGACGTTGACGTGGTAGCAGACATCATTAATAAGTCTTTAATGTCTGCTACCACGTCAACGTCATGTGGATTCTGCAATGCGAGGTCAATGAAAACCCCGACTTACCTTGTTGCATTCGATGCAAGGTATGAATAAAATTGTGCAAAGAATATTTTTTCAGTGTTGCACAGAAAGGAACAGCAAATCTCAGAATTTTTTAAGTTGTGATGTTGGCAATACTGAAGAACTGAACTGACGCGACGCTGCCGTAGCAAATATCACGTGACATGGTATTAAAAATGTAAACAAGATAATTTTACAATGGAAAGTGCTATTCAAAATTTGTTTGTTTACAGTTTCAAAAATTAATAGTAATACCAATCGGCCCACTGGCCTACAATGCCGGTTAGTATTAACCTATTCACGGGTTTAATAATGTAAACAAAACAATTTGGAATAGCACTTTCCATTGTAAAATTATTCTGTTTACATTTTTAATCCCAGGTTATGAATAAAAATAATTGCCATAATTGGCCCGCTGTGAGAGATTACAAAATATTTTGTAAATACACACAGAAAACGAAATCGCCTTGGATTTTGTCGAAAGTATGTAATTACTCGTTCTCTATTCACTTCAGCAGCCCGATCATGGCGATTTTAATACCGGGGTTAATATAATACATTGTGACGTGATGGTATAAATTGAAATGTTTAAAATAAATTAACAGTAAATTTCAGAATTTTTTAATTTTTGATGCTGCCAATTCTCCGCGGGCTGTACACTCTTAAACAATTGAATTAATACCATCACGTGACATGGTATACTTTTGCAGCCTGATCATGGCGATTATAATACCGGTATTCGTTATTCACAACAGGGACCCGCGCTTTAAAAAAAAAAAAACCTCATTTATTTAATGCCCAGGTGTTAAAAATGTAAACAAGATCATTTTTAATGGAAGTGCCATTCAAAATATGTTTGTTTACATTTTTAATACCTGGGGATTAAAAAAATACCGGTATTATAATCGCCATGATCAGGCTGCAGATGTACCTATTCAAGCTATACAATTTATAATGGAAGGGCCATCGCTAACAATATAAAAACCCATTCTAGCCAAGCAAGAACTATTCCATACAATCATAGAAAACCGCTACAAGTTTCACTGGCAGGATATTTCTTTTTTAATCCAACCGGAAACTTATAAATTTAAATTAATTCGAAGGCGAACCGCATTGTCCTTTTTTAACGAGTAATTTAAAGCTAAAAGGGGGGCTTCGAAATTCAGATGAAATCAGCGATTCGCGAAATGAACTTATGAGTTATGAATGCTTAGCCTACATTTTCATTGGAGAGACCATTGAAAGCTTGTGGCATTGTTTTGCGGGAAGCTTTCTCTTCTAAATCCTGCTTTTATAATACGATATTATAACGACTTTATATACAATTTCAAATTGCGCACTGACTAGAAACGTCAAGATAAAGAATTAAATTAATATTTTTTAAGTATCCCCAACCTTGAAATTAGAGAAGCTATTATTGAAAACAAAACTTTACTTAATGACATAACCTTTTTAAGTAGTTCTCTCCTGTTGGGACTGCTGTGCGCTTCTTGACAATAAATAAATAAAAATATTGACTTTTTTATTCTACGTATTTTATTCTCGTATTAGTAGTCTTCCTATCCGATTCCACCTCAGCTCTACAAGCTCTAAGCTCCCACGTACTACACGAAGACTACCTAATAACACAGTGCCAAGACAGGCTCCGTAGATTGGAGGAAAATACTGAATTATGTCTGCAATGGGTACCGGGTCACTGCGACCTTGAAGGGAATGAGAAAGCTGATGCCTTAGCTAAGGAAGGGGGCTCAATGAACCAGCCGTCAGTACCCACCACCTACAGCAATATTAGCAATGTTATCTCATCCCGCATCAGGAAAGCAGTCTCGGACTCCTGGAAAGCAGCAGCAGTTGGCAAAAGATGGGAACCGTTGCTTACAACACCCATTCCCAACAACCTGCCCCGGGATGTGGCGGTGGCCACCTTCAGGATGGTCACAGGACACGATTTCCTGCAACATCACCTGCACAAAATCGGAGTCGTCGACAGCCCAATGTGCCCCCTATGCTCGCTGGAGGAAGGCACGGCAGACCACCTGGCCCACTGCCCTGCCCTACATGGAATCGACGACAATGACGTACATCTCAAGGCACGGATGTACTGGGAGGCACGGCGTCAAATGGCTGAGCAGCCAAGGACGGGCGTTGGCTGAAGTAAGAAGAAGTAAGTCTATTACCAAGCCAACCTAGCGGAGTTAGGGCTATAAGCCCTCTCGCTCGTACACTCAACTAGGAAGGCCCGGGACCGCCTGCTTTACATGCCTTCCGAAGCATGCCTAGAAAATGTAGCAAGTGTGGGACTCGAACCAGCAAACACCAACAACCGGGTGAAAGTCGGAGTCTGTACCAATACCCTACATTATGTCCTGACACTAGGTTGATATTGAGAACGTATACCAGTTTGCCAATGGTCAAAAATTCATACGGAATCAATAAAAATAATGTCTGAAATCCGTGGGGTCCTTGGCATTGACTATAGGTAGGTCTGGGTCTACAAAAAGTCCTTAAAAAAAAAAAAAAACTCAAATATTATGCACACCCAGCCTCAGGCCGCAACCATTCAATGGAATTAACGGGATAAACGATAGATTGCAACAATAGAATCAGTTAGTGGCAGGGTAAGTGATTACCTATCTCGTTATTTCAATTAAGCGACACGAACATTTCACGCGTTCTAAACATTGTACTTTCATGATATGCACCCTAGCCACAGGCCGTAACCATTCAAAGAAATTAATGGGGTCGAAGATAAATAACAACAATACAATCCGTTTATGGAAAGATAAGTGACTACCGACCTCGTTAATGTCAATTAAGCGATATGAACATTTAACGCATTCTAAACATTCTACTTTCATGCTATGCACCCCTAGCCACAGGTTGTAACCAGTCAAATAAATTGTCGGGATAGAAGACAGATTGCAACAATAGAATCCGTTAATGGAAGGGTAAGTGACTACCGACCTCGTTAACGCTATTAAGCGATATGAACATTTCACGCTTTCTAAATATTCTACTTCCATGCTATGCAGCCCTAGCCACAGGTTGTAACCAGTCAAAAAAATTGTCGGGATAGAAGACAGATTGCAACAATAGAATCCGCTAATGGGAGGATAAGTGACTACCGACCTCGTTAACGTCAATTAAGCGATATGAACAATTCACGCTTTCTGAACATTCTACTTCCATGCTATGCACCCCTAGCCACAGATTGCAACCAATGAAAGAAATTAAAGGGATATAAGATAGATTGCATCAAAAGAATCCGCTAATGGGAGGATAAGTGACTACCGACCTCGTTAACGTCAATTAAGCGATATGAACATTTCACGTTTTCTAAACGTTCTACTTCCATGCTATACACCCCTAACCACAGGCTGCAACCATTCAATGAAATTGAAGGGGTAGAAGATAGATTGCAACAATAGAATCCGTTAATGGGTGTATAAGTGATTACCAGCAACGTTAACGTCAACTGAGCCGCAGTGGATTGGTCTCAGCTGCGGTTGTGACAAGTCAGAAGTCACTCGGATACACAATGCACATGTCGCAGACAGCTTGATTCCGATTTCACCAATGTAATCTAACCCCATGACCTTTAAGACCCAGCATATACAGGGTGTCCTTGTAACCAGTTTAAGCAGTAAATTCCAAGCTTTGTCACACTATATATTATATAGGCACTTAACAGTTTTATATTGTCTCGCGTACTCAATAAGCATGTCCCATTCAGTTTGATTCCGATTCCACCTATGGAAGCTAACCTCATGACCTTTTAGACCCAGCATATATATATATAGGGTGTCCATGTATCAGAAGGGTAGCACAACCAGTTTAAGCAGTAAATTCCAAGCTTTGTCACACTATATATTATATAGGCACTTAACAGTTTTATATTGTCTCGCGTACTCAATAAGCATGTCCCATTCAGTTTGATTCCGATTCCACCTACGGAAGCTAACCCCATGACCTTTAAGACCCAGCATATACAGGGTGTCCATGTATCAGAAGGGTAGCACAACCAGTTTAAGCAGTAAATTCCAAGCTTTGTCACACTGTATATTATACAATAGGCACTTAGAAGTTTTATATTGTCTTGCGTACTCAATAAGCATGTCCCATTCAGTTTGATTCCAATTCCACCTATGGAAGCTAACCCCATGACCTTTAAGACCCAGCATATACAGGGTGTCCATGTATCAGAAGGGTAGCACAACCAGTTTAAGCAGTGAATTCCAAGCTTTGTCCCACTGTATATTTCACACGAAAGGTTGTTGGTTAGAGTCCCACACTTGCTACATTTTCTGGCCATGCTTCGGAGGGCATGTAAAGCAGGCGGTCTCGGGTCCTCCCGGTTTAGTGTAAGACAGGGCTTTATAGCGCTAACTCCACTAGGTCGCCTTAGTAATAGAACAAAAAGTAAATATTTATTTATTTATATTATACAGTAGGCACTTAACAGTTTCATATTGTCTCGCGTATACATCAATAAGTACATATTACAATAATTGGTGGTAGGGGGACCCCAAAGGATTAACCCGTGCTGGAGTTCCTATTAATTTAAAACAGTTTTGAATGTTAGAATAATATCACAAGCATAAAAAATGGCTGCAAATTATTTAAAAAAAAAAAAAAAACACACACAATAAACATTAGAAAGAAAGGAAAAGAAAAAGCCACAATGCAGTACGATATAGGTAAGTTACAGTATTTGGCACCACTTTGCGAAGTACGTTAGTTGCCTTTAGTTGACCATTTTTAACACCTACAATCCTGTTTGATTTATATTAATAATCTCGTTAGTTACCGCTTACAAACTCCAGAAGAATAGTATAGAAATAATTTATCATGTTACAAATGATCCTGTGACCACCCAAAAGCCATAGTTCTCCCTCCCCCCCAAATAAAAAATAAAAAATGTCTTTCAACAACATATAAATAAAATAAAACACAGTTAACCCCTTCAATCTCGTAAAGCAATGAAGTGCAAAATATTGTATTTTTACGGAATTTCTTATAGAAAAAATGGTTAGTGTAAATGACAGGTAGGTCTGTTATTTCGAAATTTTTCTGTCTAAAGTCGACGTCATGACATATAGTAGCATATTTATGTCATTTTGTGTTGTATTCATTGTGGCAAGGTGACAGCTCTCATGGGATTTTATCCCTTCGGGTATTTTTATTCCTTCCTCCTTCCGTCCCCCTTTCTCAACCTTTCTCCTTGCTATTTTTATTGAAATATTTACGTAACATACTAGTGTTGGCCGTGACACGTTTTTTTTCCTCTTAAATTTATTTGGACGCTTGGATCTTATTTGTATGAATTTTCGGCCATTGGCACTGAAGCCTTGCGGTATATGATTTTATTGTATCAATATAATGTATTGTCTTCTGGGGTTACAATCTATCGATTGGTTTGCAGCAACTTGACTCTTCTTCTCCACTCCTCCCTGTCTTCCGCGATCCTTTTCATTTCCCAGTAGGTCCCGCACTCCATGTCCGCCATTACGTCCTCCATGTGCTCCTTTCTTGGCCTGCCTCTGTGGTTTGTGCCCTCGACTGAGCCTTCAACAATGGTGTTTAGAAGGCTTTCATGCCTGATAAGGTGCCCCATAAATCTGGCCCTCCTCGTAGATATAGCTATCGTTAATGTTCTTTTTTCGTTTAGCCTACGAAGCACCTCCTCATTCGCAATATGGTCTCGCCATGAAATTTGCAGCATTCTCCTGTAGCACCACATCTCAAAGGCCTCTAGTTTCTTTTTGTCACTTTCATGTATGCACCAAGTTTCGCAGCCATACAGCAGTATACTCCATACCAGTGTTTTAAGCATTCGTTTTCTTATTTTCATGTCAATATTGTACTGGATCAATATAATAATAATAATAGTAACAAATAGTCCACGCAAAATGAGAAAAGTATGGGCATGGAATGTTTTGATCCTGTGCAACACTATAAAAATATTCCTTGCACCATCTTGTGTTACCTTGTTGCATTGGATGCAAGGCATAACCGAAATTGTGCAAGAAATATTTTTATAGTGTTGCACAGGATCAAAACATTCCATGTCCATGCTTTTCTCATTTTGCGTGGACTATATACGTTCTCGATATCAACCTACACCGTCCACAACCGATAGTAGTAGTAGTGTTCGTCGGGTTAATAACGAATTAGGCCTCATATTTAGGCCCATAGAGCGACTCCGACTTGTCTGTCCTATACCAGCCCATAGGACAGTGGACCTCCTGATTATAGTGGATTCCGAACCACTTGGGAAACACAGTGAAGTCACACGATTAGTTCGGAGGTGACCAGGACAAGTCCTACCATGTTTCCCTACCGGCACTGTGCACACGACCAAGTTATCTGCAGCTTTGAACCTGCTCTGGTCCACTGGATTCAACTTGGTATGGCGGCCGGCTGGCTACAACCGATAGTGGACAAGCTGAGATAAGGTTACCATTGACGCAATGAAACAGGCGAAAGCATTCGAGGTTTATACTAGTAGAACCATCATAAACATTCAGAAGCGTGGGAATCAAAAGAGCATTCTGAGTTTGGGAACCGAACACCTTGAGAAAAACCTTTGGAGCGGTTAGAGACGTCAAAGGATATGTACGACGAATTTAATGCTCAAAGGACAGATCAAAACCTTCCAAAGGTAAAAGGTAAAATCAGCACATTATACCTTTCTCGAAGCGTCACCGCAGCGTCGAACCTTCAACCACACACATTCAGCTAAGTCAGCATTAATCCACAGCCCCAGACACACCCACAGACACCGCTAACCCGGCACCAACTAACGTCTCAAACGTTCGAAACCCTCCGAACGTCAGCAGTATCGAAAATCTAAAAAGACTCATTATCACCTTAGACCCGTTCAAATGCACCGCAACTATTAATGCTGAGTTGTACATGAGAGTTAAGAAGACGGAGGGGTGTGGCGTAACGGGCGGGGTGCCGGGGGTCTTTCTAAAATTATTTGCTGACCGGTTGACAAGCAATGGGTAAGACTTTATCTGCAGAGAAATGTGAAATTTGAATTGGCAGCCTTGAGACGCAACTACTGGTGACGTTATCTTGAGATTCCTTAATAGAGAGATGTGTCATCGGCAGTGGGTTCAGACGTTTTCATTAGGGTGGGTCGGAAATAGGAAACGGTTGGGTTCATAGATGTTATTATGAGGTGTGCTATTACTATAGGGGAAATTTTGGTTGTAACGTCACACCGTAATCAGCTTATGGACTAGATTAGAGTTCTATGTAGGAAAGATGAGACAAAAATATTTTTTGAATCCTGGGGCTATCTGGTGTCACGTTTCTTATGACCAACCATTGAAGAAACGTTACCTGGTGGCCCCAGGATTTAAAAAAAATATGTCCCATCTCTCCTACATAGAACGGCCAAAGAAATGTCGTACCTAACAACCGCGGACTTACCATATTCCTATGGGACTTACCAAGAAGTTTGGGAATTGGGATATGCCTTTTTGGCATTGGAAAAAAATTTCGTACCATAAAGCATAGGGCCACCATTCCAGTAACCAATCATTGATGGTACTATATCTCTTTCTTTGGAGTCTCTAATGTCATCGCCAGAAGAGACACAAGGTTAGTAGTGGCAGGGGGGGGGGGGGGGGTGGAGATAGATGCTGAAGACACAGAAAGGAGTATATACTTTCATTATAGCAAACTTTTAACCTATAGCTTACTGGTACAATACATTAACACACTCAGGCAGATATTAATGCATTAGACATTATTCCAAGTAACCAGACATTGCTGGTACTATCTCTTTCTTTGGAATCTCTAATGTTATCGCCAGAAGAGACACAAGGTTAGTAGTGGGAGGGGGTGGGGGATGACAAAAACAGAACGGCCTTCTTTCTATTGTACTTTTAATAGGGCTAACTTACAGCATACAACATATTAACAAACTCAGGCAGACATTAATGCATTAGACATTATTCCAAGTAACCAGTCACTGCTGCTACTGTCTCTTTCTTTGGAATCTCTAATGTTATCGTCAGAAGAGACAGAAGGTTAGTAGTTGGAGGGGGTTGGGGGAAGACAAAGACAGAGAACGGCCTTCTTTCTATTGTACTTTTAATAGGGCTAACTTACAGCATACAACAAATTAACACACTCAGGCAGGCATTAATGCATTCGACATTATTCCAAGTAACCAGTCACTGCTGCGACTGTCTCTTTCTTTGGAATCTCTAATGTTATCGTCAGAAAAGACACAAGGTTAGTAGTGGGAGGGGGTGGGGGATGACAAAGACAGAGAACGGCCTTTCTACTTTCATTAGAGTTGACCTCGGGGACAGTTTTCGCAAACTAGAAGGGAAATCACTCCTGCCTCTCCCAGCCAAGATTTTCGCTACACCATTTTCCTTTCAGTCAGGTCTTTTTGCCCTTTCTTCAATAAGAAATGGGCCGTGAAACCGACATCAACCTGTTCTTTCTATAACATTAACTTCTCAGGTTTTTGTCCCTCAGTTATTCGGTCTACCGCAAAGGCTTGGCTTATAAATCACTTTGCAACAACATTACTCCGGAACAGGCTGCCAACGGGGGTGCCCTAGCCTAGAGTTCTTTATAAGGGAGATGAAAGAAGAAGAAAAAAAAATTGTCTTTATTTTCCACATGGGCGAATTTTTCGTCCCACTGTTACAACTAACCCAACCACTTCCCTCCAAAAATTTATTTCTTGCCCCCCCCCCCCTCACATCTCCTATGACCAGCCTTTGAAAAGACGTAGCAGGTGCCCCCAGAATTAAAAAAAAAAAAACATTTGAGTGCTCAAACGTTTCCAACTCTACTACATAGAACCCTACAGCAGCCCATGGATCACCCCCCCCCCCCCATTTATTTGTAACATCTAAACTATTTTTATTAAAATAAAATAAAAATACCGGAAAGCAGAGACAGTTTTCCCCGGGGGGAGACTTTCAGAGTCCCAGTTGACGAAAATATGTTTTTTTGTCAGCATAACCACCTGTTTCCGCCCTCTCTGACGAAACCTCTGAATTTGCTTCTACAAAAACAATTGGTGTAGTAGTCGCGAGGAAGGTGTTCAATACTTGACTTACTTTGACTTAATTAGGCGCGATCAGCCCAGGGGGACTTTTGGCCGCTCTGACGATTTCCCTCCATTTTTGCCGATCCTCAGCAGCCACTGTCCAATCTGCTGCCTCGACGCCAACTTGAGGTACAGTCATCAACGGAGCCTGGCGAATCCGATGCAACGCCGAAATCCATCGGCTCTACAATGCCCTCGGCGTCATTGACGATTTTAGAGCAAAAAGGCTACAATGGATAGGACATGTGCACCGGATGCCGGACCACAGACCCCCAAAGGCCGTGTGGGAAGCAATCCCCCGCGGAAGAAGACCAAGGCGATGATGGGCGGACCACTGGACCAGTTTCAGGAGGACCTCTTTCGAGTTGGCGTCGAGGCAGCAGATTGGAGTTCAATAACTGTAGCCAATTAGTGTTAGTGTTAGTAATTAATGTTACCTGCAAGCCTTGGGTTGTACGAGTGAGCAAGATGGGGCGTGTGTCCTATGGGCCCTCACCGTGGCCTGGGACTTTGCCAAAAATCTACTACTATTACCACCTGCACCGCATTGGTCTCGCCGTTGAGGACACCTGCTCGTTATGCAACATCGGATGCATGGACTAGGATCATCTGAGGGTGTGCACGGCTTTAACCCAACCTAACCACGACACTACAAATCGCTACTGGGGAGCTCGGCCTCGAATGGCTCAACAGCCACGGACGGTTGGACTACTAGAGCCCAGCCGTCAGCAGCAACAGAATGGCCTTCGTTGGCATAGTGGTAGCTGGTTCGTACTTGTGCGAGTCTGTACACACCATGCGATCGGAAACCCGTCGTAACTCAACACAGGTATATTATCTACACAGACGGCTGAAGAGGTTATTCGGATGCATACATTCAATTGTTTGAATGCGAATAATCTTTTTTTTTAATCAAATAAAAAAAAACAGTGCACCCTAGATGTTCGAGTCTGGGGCGCCAGATCACATGGCACTCAGCGAGAATGTGCCATCCACTTTCCGCCTCCATCGCACAATATCGGCACATATTATTGTCCACTTGAACACCAATCCGGGCGATGCTGAAATTACCCGTTGGCTAGTAAGTAGTAAGTATGATATTCAAGCAATGGTGGGACCGGGTCTAAAAGCGGTCGAGGATGCTGTATTTGAAGGAATTCCCCAGCACTAACCTGACGGAAAGACGTATGACTGAAGAATAGCGGTTGAAGAGGTAGAAATTCCAGAAAAGGAGAGAAGTTGAGAAATGTGCTATTCCTGTCGCCCGGAAAACCCCATAGTTTAAACGTGACGCGTGAAACTACTAAAAGACAAGACGGGGCAGAAGCTAACTATAGAAGATTGAAACCAAACTATGGTTCTAGAGTTTAAACAGAAACTAATCTCCCAGTTAAAAAGGGCGTAATCCCATAATGTCTCTATATCCCACAATCCTGGGACTTATGCCGTTATCTTCGCAGCTGAATGAAATTAATATTCCCTTTCAAAAACTAACTTAGATAGTACTTGTCAAACACGTAAGTGCTTTACACAAGTTTGCTTTAGAGTTTTATACGGGAAGGATATATGTATACTGTATATTCCGCGAAACCATGCATTCTAGATTTAAGGCGGGCTTTCCACCGAGCTCTCATTGCAGAATGCACATACGTTGACGTGGTAGCAGATATCATTAATAAAGGTGGGCTTTCCACCGACCTCTCATTGCAGAATGCAAATGACATTGACGGGAATTTTTGTTTTACTCTATGCCATAGTTAAAATTGATCAATGATCATAGAGTAAAATCACAAACAAACTAAAATTAAAAAATGGCGTCATGGGATATGTTAAGTACAAACATTCTAATAGATTTCTATAAAAAGAAAAATTCAAATTTCCGTCAATGGTCGTTTGAAACCCCGCCTTAGTGAAGTTCGTGGTATAGTTCCAGAAAAAAATTAAATAGATCTTAACCGTAGGTATTAACCATCCCTTCTTCTTCATCTGGCTCTACAGCCCTTGATGGGCTTTGGCCTACTCAACAACATTCCTCCAGTCATCTCGGTTTTGTACGACGCTCCACCATCTACGGACTCCCACCTGGAGGAGGTTGGTTCTAACTCACCCCTAAAGCAGTTTTGTGGATGTCACTGCAGTCTTCTCCCCGTTATGCTTGCTTTGTACATGTTTTCATTGTGTCCCAGCCAACTTAGACTTCTTATTCTTTATATACCTCTTCTAGCGAAGATTGCTGATCATCATGACAATTAGTATCTTGGAGACTGCTGCTCTGAATCGGGCCATAGGGGCATTAAGTCATGCTCTGGCCATACCACCACCGCATGTTTTTCAACCAGTATGATCTTCCGCCCTCAGTCCTTTCATCTTCCCATATTTTTCGTTCCTCATCGCAAGACCGAAGTGTGTTAGTGATAGGTGATCAACAGTCAGTTTCCTCTTAAACGCATGGAACCTTAAGCAAAGCAATAGGTAACGCCTGCAATTAAATGGTTATACAACCAAGCACCAAACACTACGAAATTATTATATTTTACTACTAATTTTCCATGATTCCATGAGAGCAGAACATGTTTCAAACGGCGGCAAACTTGGTAGTGTGCACAGCGTTGGCAGGGGAACATGGTGGGACATGATAACGCGCTTATAAGTACGCTTATATTTAAGTACGTGTCGAGTCCTGGTCACCTCCGATTTAATCGTGTGACTTTACCATGTTTCCCAAGTGGTTCGGAATCCACTATAATCAGGAGGTCCACCCTGTCAGTCAACTCCCCTTTCCCCCGAGGTTAAAGGGTCTGCCCTTAGGGTGCCTCAAGTTAACAAACAGACTCACTCCCCCCGCCAGGCTGACAGGGTTGCTTAAAGTAGAAATGCTGAAAGCAGGCGTTGGAAACAACAATTACATCATTATTATTATTACAGTAGATTATTAGTGCAGATCAATTGAAGTCGTAAGATAAAATAGACAATTGTATTATTTATTATGGGTTAGTTGTAGGAGTAGGCTGAAAGGCCGAGAATTCGCCCAAATGGAAAATACAGACTATTTTATTTATTTATTTTCACGCAGAATCGTTTAAGCCAATAAACCGGAACACTATTGTGTTTGTAAAACTAATTTCTCTGTTTACTAAAAAAGAAAATTAAAAATCTACTAATAAGGTTCAAAATACGATAAACATCTGGATGGGAAATTACTAAAATGTCTCGTAAAAATTCGCAAACTTTATGGGTAAACTAAGAACCAAGCCAATCGAAAGTTAAAATATCATAACTCTTTCATCAATATATTTTCATTGATGGAAAACCCCGCGTTCGATACAAAAGAATATTTTGAAATCGTAGATTCAATTTGACTGAGTAAATTGCATAAAATTCTAAACTAAAAAATCGCGTCCTCACTTACTCTTCAGAATTTATTTTCAGACGTATTCATTATATTCATGTATTCAAAATAACGAGCGATAAAAAAATGGGAGGAAAGCGTAAAAAACAAACACAATACACCGGCGGTGACGAAACCGTTACACGATACAAACAGTTAGAGTAACTTTTTTTACGTGTTCAACGAGCTGAATTTTTTTTCGATTCTCAACAGCACACCCTTTCTCCCCTTTCTGGGCCTGGGCCTCTTGTACCTTCCAGATCTTTTCTCATCTCTCCTATTACATATTGAATGTAGAGGTTAAACAGCACAGGGGAAAGTTATAATCCCTGTCTTACGCCGGCTTTTGTTACAGCTTTTTCTTCTTCTGAGTCACCACATCGGACGACGGCCACCTTTTCTTCGTATAGAACCTATATGATTCTTTTGTCTTTGTATTTCAGCTCAGCTTTCCTCAGGATCACACACAAAGTTTTCAATGACACTTTATCAAATGCTTTTTACAGATCTAAGTATGCAATATTTCCTTTTTTAGTCTTTTTTCCAGGATTAAGGCTGGAATCGCTTCTCTTGTCCCCATCCCTTTCCTAAAGCCGCACTGGTCGTGTGTTAGAATTCTATCTATAACCGGCTCAATTCTATCTAGCATATTTGTGAGGATTTTTGAGGCGAGGAGTTCGATGGTGCTAACATTTTACTGCTTCGTCTTTCTTTGGCAGAGTCACAATAAGGCATTTCTTAAAATCATCAGGCACATGGGTTGACTCATAGGCATCAGATGTAATTTTTAAAAGTGCTGTTTTAGTACATTCGCCTGCATTTTTTTAATAGTTATGCAGGGATATCATCTATGCCAGAGGATTTTCTATCCCAAGACCATATGACCAAAATAATCACTTCACTTCACTTGACTTTTTCCTTGTCCAGTAACCTCGGACAAGGTGTAATATATTGAAGCTTCCGCTTACCGGGCGATCTCATAATCTCACTCTCTATATAGTATTCCCTGTACAAGGAGCGTCTTCTTTTCGAGTTGCACTTCTTCGTTGGTTATGTGGTCTCTCCACGGGATTTCCAAGATTCTTCTGTAGCACCACAACTCAAAGGCTTCCAGTTTTTTTTTTTGTCATGTTTGTAAGGAGCATATAATAAGTAATACAATACGTAATAATAATAATAATATTTTTTCACCAGCCGGTACCCCCAGCACTGGGAGCATATAATATGCAGTATATAGGATAGGGTAATTCAATATAATATATCCTTGCACCGGAATACTGCGAGTAAGCCCATTTTTGGTAATAATAATGATAATAATAAGATAGACACAATACATTGTAGTATTATATGGTAAATATAACACTGATATCAAATTAACTTTGGTTGAAGAGGTAACCTCCTCGTTATAATCGAAATTAGAGGATATGGAAAAAACTGGGCTTGGCGATTACTGGACTTGTCGGGGCCGTTTAGCGCCCCGGTTAGGCGTAGATCACGGGTTCGAATCCCGCCAAGCCCAGTTTTTTCCATATCCTCTAATTTCGTTTGTAACGAGGAGGTTACCTCTTCAACCAAAGTTAATTTGATGTCAGTGTTATATATACCGTATAATACTACAATGTATTGAATAAAGCATTGCCTTTATGCAATTAAGTCAGCTCACAGAACTGTTCGGTTAGATAGTTGTGCTAACCTGTCTAGCAACACGAATCATGCCAATAAGAGCATAAGTAGAGGATTTGGCGATTACTGGACTTGTCGGGGCTTGTGGTCCAGCGGTTAACACGACGCCCCGGTTAGGCGTAGATCGTGGGTTCGAATCCCGCCAAGCCCAGTTTTTTCCATATCCTCTAATTTCGTTTAAGATAGACACAGACATGGTATATGTCTGAGGGACGTATATACAGTATATTATTTTATTATACTATTCATTGTCCTGTTGTAATATTTTCCAAACAAACAAATATCAGTATATAAAAGTATAACTGCCGCTCAGATCAAAATGTCGTAGAATGATTTTATTATTAAATCCAGGCGGCGAACAGGGCAAAACTCATGAAATTAGCAAACTTTGAATAACTTACCAGCTTCTGGCGGAAGACCACGCCCTTTCCCTTCACCCCACTCCTCATCTGAAATGAATTAAACCCTCATTAAAATTGAGCCGATAAAAGGGCAACAACATAAATAAATCAAACTCTCCTCATTGATTATGTCCCACTGAAATATCTGGCAGATTACAATAAAGCTTTATTTCCGTTTTTCAATTAACAACAAAATTAACAATTAACCATTAACCATAAAAAAATTGCCCCAACTGCGGAGCTCGAACACGTAGGAACTCTCCCTATCACACTTATGAAATTATATTTTATGTGTTTGTAATAATTGTAATATAATTGATTGATTGAATTGCATTGAAATACCTGGCAGATTACTATAAAGCTTTATTTCCGTTTTTTTTCTTCAAAAAGCAACACATTTTTATTTACCATGAGGTTAAGGCCATAAAAAATTGGCCCGACTGCGGAGCTCGAACACGTACTCTCTCTATGACACTTATGAAAAATTATATGGTTTGTGTTTGTAATTGTAATACTAGTATAATATTGACTGATTGAATTGAAATATCTGGCAGATTACAATAAAGCTTTATTTCCGTTTTTTTCTTCAAAAAACAACACAATTTTATTAACCATGAGGTCAAGGCCATAAAAAATTGCCCCGACTGCGGAGCTCGAACACGTAGGTACTCTCCCTATCACACTTATGAAATTATATTGTATATCTGTTTGCAATTGTAGTAGAATTGATTGATTGAAATATCTGGCAGATTACAATAAAGCTTTATTCCCGTTTTTTTTCAAAAAACAACACAATTTTATTAACCATGAGGTCAAGGCCATAAAAAATTGCCCCGACTGCGGAGCTCGAACACGTAGGTACTCTCCCTATCACACTTATGAAATTATATTGTATATGTGTTTGTAATTGTAGTATAATTGATTGATTTGAATTGAAATATCTGGCAGATTACAATAAAGCTTTATTTCCGTTTTTTTCAAAAAACAACACAATTTTATTAACCATGAGGTCAAGGTCATAAAAAATTGCCCCGACTGCGGAGCTCGAACACGTAGGTACTCTCCCTATCACACTTATGAAATTATATTGTATATGTGTTTGTAATTGTAGTATAATTGACTGATTGAATTGAAATATCTGGCAGATTATAATAAAGCTTTATTTCCGTATTTTCAAAAAAAAAACAGCACAATTTTATTAATCATGAGGTCAAGGCCATAAAAAATTGCCCCAACTCGAGCTCGAACACCTACTCTCACTATCACACTATCAGTCAGTCGCGCCTCCGGCTGTTGTGACCAGGGTGCCGATTAGGGGATTTAGAAAAATCTGGACTTGGCTGGATTCGAACCAAAGATCAATGCCTACCCGGGGCATCGTCTTAACAATATATTGCAGTATTATATACCATATATAAGTATGCAAGAAATCGAAAGAAAACACCTTAAGATGTGCCCTGCTCTCGTCAGTAGCAGAGGCTCACCAGATTATACACTAGGGGATCCAGCTATGGGCTAATGGGGCTAAAGCCCCCCCCCCCTTTCTCTTACCCAACTTACACTAAATAAAACGCACTTTCAAAAAAGTCTTCACTCTATCATAGTCCTCCTGACTATAGGCTTTCCGTCCAATAGTTCAGCCCCCCCCCCCCTCTCTAAAAATTTCTAGATCCGCTAGTGAGATTATGTGTTGTATTGGGCTGCAAGAAAGCTGATGGCGGAAGCCTAATGCTATAGCGTAATTAAAATAAAAAAACTTACTGTATATATAATTATGCAATAAAGTAAGCTCACAGACCTAATATCGGTATCGGTCATCGTCTTTAGGTGCCCATTCCATTGACCGGCTAGGGCTATTTCCAAAACGGTGACGTGGTAGCAGACACTCAAGACTTAGGTGGCGTTTCCATCGACCTCGCATTGCAGAATTGACGGAAATGTTTATTTTCCTCTATGCCATAGTTAAAATTGATCAATGATCATACAATAAAATCACAAACAAACAAACTAAAATTAAAAAATGGCTTCATGGGATATGTTAATTACAAACATTTTAATAGATTTCTATAAAAAGAAAAACAAACATTTCCGTCAATGTCACTTGCAATCTGCAATGCGAGGTCGGTGGAGACGCTACCTAAGTCTTGAGTGTCTGCTACCACGTCACCGTTTTGGAAATAGCCCTAGCCGGTCAATGGAATGTGCGCCTAACCGCTGGACCATAAGCCCGCTTATGTACGGAGTTCGCTAAATCCTCTACTTCCAACCATAAACATCAGTTTTTACAAAGTTAAAGAAAAAGAGCCAGCATTAAAAAAAAAATAGGAAATACCTAGCTTAGATACCTAAGAAACCCGAAGTAAAAAAAAAGTAACGTACCATAATATAAAGTCTTAAGAAAATCTCATTAAAAGCCATTCAGAAACGATAATAGACTGCCAGCTAACGCTAACAAAACCCCATCAACCAGTAGAAAAAAAAAAGAAAACCGGCAAAGACTCGTATTATCTCCAAACCATCCCCTGGTTACCTCTTTGAAACCAAAATCCTCTTAGAGGAGCTAGCAATCAAAAGTGGATGTAACAAGAAGAAAATTGCGAACCATGGAGAGCTTTGGGGGGGGGGGGGGGAGAAAAAGGCATCGCAGTGGGTGGATGGTGGCGCCTGATTGGCTAAAATAATAGACTTATAGAAATTTTCTCCCGCGTCACCGGGACTATTTCATTTGCAAAGAACCGGTACGAGTGAACCCGTTCATGCTTTTATCTAGTATAGCTACCGTAATACAATAGATAGAAATGCTCCATGGCTAGAATTTATAATCTTAACCTGGGATTAAGAATGTAAGCAAGATAATTTTACAATGGAAAGTGCTATAGGTTTGTTTACATTTTGAACCCCAAGAATAAGTTAATGCTAAACGGCATAATAGACCAGCTGGGATTAAAAATGTAAACAAGATAATTTTACAATGGAAAATCCTATTCAAAAATGTTTTGTTTACATTTTTAACTCCAGGAATAATACTAAACGGGATAGTAGGCCCGCTGGAGCCATCCGAAAAAAGTCATATCTACCAACGGTATCTACTACGGCGATTATTTGTAATCTTAACCAGCAGCCTGATCGAAGCGATTAAAATACCGGTATTTATTTAATCCCCTGGTAATAAAAATTAAAACATGATAATTTTATAATGGAAAGTGCTATTCAAAATTTGTTTGTTTACAGTTATAATCCTAGGGTATTTATTTAACCCCGGTATTATAATCGCCTCGATCAGGCTGCTGGCTACTGATGGGATTAAGAATGTAAACAAGTTAATTATACAATGGAAAGTGTTTGGTATTCAAAATTGTTTTGTGTACATTTTTAACCCCAAAAACAAGTTAGTACTAAACGGGATAGTAGGCCCGCTGGAGCTATCCGAAAGAGTCATATCTACCAACGGTATCTACTACGGCGATTATTTATAATCTTAACCTAATGGGATTAAGAATGTAAACAAGATAATTATACAATGGAAAGTGTTTGGTATTCAAAATTGTTTTGTTTACATTTTTCACCCCAAAAACAAGTTAATACTAAACGGGATAGTAGGCCCGCTGGAGCCATCCGAAAGAGTCATATCTACCAACGGTATCTACTACAGCGATTATTTATAATCTTAACCTGATGGGATTAAGAATGTAAACAAGATAATTATACAATGGAAAGTGTTTGGTATTCAAATTGTTTTGTTTACATTTATAACCCCAGAAACAAGTTAATACTGAACGGCATAGTAGGCCCCCAGCAGCCTGATCGAGGCGATTATAATACCGGTATTTATTTAATCTCTTGGTATTAAAAATGTAAACAAGATAATTTTATAATTGAAAGTGCTATTCAAAATTTGTTTGTTTACAGTTATAATCCTAGGGTATTTATTTAACCCCGGTATTATAATCGCCTCGATCAGGCTGCTGGTGTGTAGTATGGGCCAATTGTAAGAGTGGGCCGAAAGGCCCAAAATTCAACCACATGGAAAATAAATACCATTTTCTTTCTTTTTTTCCTTTCTAGTCGGTCTTCTCCAAAACCCAGCTCTTTTTCCACCAACTAATCTAATAACTCAGCCCATTAAACAATGACAGTCACAAACAAAATGCAACAAAAACCTTCCAAAGTCAGCACTCCACAGAGACCAAAAGAAAAACTCCTCCTAAAAGATCTCCCAAAGGGAAGGACACACAGCAAACACAAGCAATTTCAAAAGTTTTCGTAAAAGGCTCTTAAACCCGCACATCTCAAAGACGCCATTTCAGGCTACGGGGGCAGGGTTCTCAAGAATAAACTTACTCTACCACACATTGTTCCAGAAACCAAAAAAAATCTCAAACTTTTACTTCTTTCTGTCGAAGCAAAATTCGTAACAGAAATTAAAAGATGTCTCCTAAAACAATAGAAAATACTCCACTTTCCGCAGCTATAAATTCTTCGCTTCAAAGCATTGGGTTTCGTTTATGAAGTAAAACGAAAAATGTTCATCATTCTTAATAGCAATATGGGTTAAATGACAGCGATAAATTTAATGAAAACGACACAGTTTCAGCGTAGCTTATTGTTTTTCCAATCTTTTGAATAGAATCTTACAATAAACTAAGAACAAAATATAATTCCATTTTTTATCTTCCTATACAGCACTATAGTTCAGCAACTTTAACTTCAGGTTAAAATAAATTCCTCGAAGTTCTTTAACGGTTAATTTCAATTTCAGAAGTACGAGAAAAAAAGGTTCACATAAGTGTCACTTTCTTTGCCCTCTACCCTTCGCGTCTTTCATCAAAACCTTTTTTCTTCGAAGAAAAGGGAAGAAGTTTTGTTTTTAATACAGCTACTAACTCTTTTTAACTCTCACATTGACTTGAACTCATTCTATAAGACGCATGCGCAGACTTAATTATGCAAAAGGAATTCCTTTTTTTGAGTTTGTTATTGTTTTCTTGCATAAATGATTAACCAATTTAATTTTCCTTCAAGAATTATGATAAAATACGTTGAATTTTGCCCTTATAACAAATTAATTTGACGTTAAAATTCGAATATCTAAACTGTTTTTTTAGAAAGCTTGTATTTGCAATGAATTTTTCATGAGACTGATTTTGTGCCTTTGCAAGTAGTTAAATAATTTTGACGAAATTCTCCTCAAGTTATTTGCAAAAAAATTAAAACCTCTTATGAATATTCTAGAAATTCCCATCCCACGATCAGTCTGTTTTTATTTTTTATTTAACTTAATACGCAAGTAATTAAAGATTTAGTCTATCCAAGTAATTGAAGATATCATAGGCTATAAGTAGAGAACAATAAGGTACTATTTATTACTGGTAAATACCAGTATATACAGTATATACTGCCCCTTGGATACTGAATAAATTAAAAATTCCCCATTATATGTTGCATGAATTAGTCTTCTAAAATTTAAACGACCCAAATCATAAATTACTTGCTGAGCTAATTAATTGAAAAATAAATAGTATTAAATTATGGGGCGCCAATTTCTCTTAACCTAAATCACTTGGCTTAATTGTGTCGGAGGCAAGTTATAATTAATAGGAGAGAACCCCCCCCCCCTTTAAAATACCCCATTATATGTTGCATTAATTAGTCTTCTATGACTTAAATGAACCAAATTTCTATCATCTTGCTGAGGTAATTTAAAAAAAAAGTATTCAATTATGGGGCGCCAATTTCCTCTTAACCAAAATCAGCTTTCAGCACAAGCTTGGCTTAATTGTGGCGGGAGGCAAGTAATAATTAATAGGAGAGAACCCCCCCCCTTTAAAATACCCCATTATATGTTGCATTAATTAGTCTTCTATGACTTAAATGAACCAAATTTCTATCATCTTGCTGAGGTAATTTAAAAAAAAAGTATTCAATTATGGGGCGCCAATTTCCTCTTAACCAAAATCAGCTTTCAGCACAAGCTTGGCTTAATTGTGTCGGAGGCAAGTAATAATTAATAGGAGAGAACCCCCCCCCCCTTTAAAATACCCCATTATATGTTGCATTAATTCGTCTTCTATGACATAAATGAACCAAATTTCTATCATCTTGCTGAGGTAATTTAAAAAAAAAGTATTCAATTATGGGGCGCCAATTTCCTCTTAACCAAAATCAGCTTTCAGCACAAGCTTGGCTTAATTGTGGCGGGAGGCAAGTAATAATTAATAGGAGAGAACCCCCCCCCCCCTTTAAAATACCCCATTATATGTTGCATTAATTAGTCTTCTATGACTTAAATGAACCAAATTTCTATCATCTTGCTGAGCTAATTAATTGAAAAATAAATAGTATTAAATTATGGGGCGCCAATTTCTCTTAACCTAAATCACTTGGCTTAATTATGTCGGAGGCAAGTTATAATTAATAGGAGAGAACCCCCCCCCCCTTAAAATACCCCATTATATGTTGCATTAATTAGTCTTCTATGACTTAAATGAACCAAATTTCTATCATCTTGCTGAGGTAATTTAAAAAAAAAGTATTCAATTATGGGGCGCCAATTTCCTCTTAACCAAAATCAGCTTTCAGCACAAGCTTGGCTTAATTGTGTCGGAGGCAAGTTATAATTAATAGGAGAGAACCCCCCCCCCCCCCTTTAAAATACACCATTATATGTTGCATTAATTAGTCTTCTATGACTTAAATGAACCAAATTTCTATCATCTTGCTGAGGTAATTAAAAAAAAAAGTATTCAATTATGGGGCGCCAATTTCCTCTTAACCAAAATCAGCTTTCAGCACAAGCTTGGCTTAATTGTGGCGGGAGGCAAGTAATAATTTAATGATTAATAGGGGAGCAAGCCACTCCCCCCTATCGTATATCACATTATCATTATCAAAGGAGTGACGGCAAGTTCATTAAAACTTCCAAGTTCCCTCAGCAGTAGGTCAGCACCTCGGGTTAAGTGACACACCCGTGACAAATTGGCACTGTTACAGCCCAACCGTGACTATGTCACATCACCAAAGTTCTATCCCTCTGTATAAACGCAACGCCCTACGAGGTCGTTAGATGGCCGCTTCAGGCGTGCAAACAAATTTGAATCGTTTAGTAATACTTTTTTACTTTCCCATTTATACGTTAGTATCAGGAAAGCTTACTCGCATCTGTACTTGGTTAAGTCATGCTTTCACCAGTTTCATTGCGTCAGTGGTAAGCTTATCTCAGCATGTCCATTATCGCCTGTAGCCGGTGTAGCTTGACATCGAGGACGTATACCAATTTGCCAATGGCCCAAAATGCATACGGAAACAATATAAATAATTTCCGAACTCCATAGGGTCGTTGGCATTAGACAAGGGACCTATGGGTAGGCCTAGGTCCATAAAAAATCCTTCAGGACGTTATTATTATTTGAAATAGAAAACATGTTGAGTTTACCGTGCGAATCCCCGACAAGTTTATTAACTTGAGGGCCCACATGTTTTCTGTATTACAAGGGTATCATTGATTATATTTATAAATATATTCCTTGGCGCAGGGGAGTTCCGGCCGAAGAAGAAGAGAATAGGGATCCATAGACCAAATCATTATAACTTACGAAGTAAATTTAAAAAATATATATATATATATAAAGAATAATCCAGGGTGACCAAAATCTACGTTTCACATTCACCTAATTTTACCTGAACAACTAGTCGCATCGTCAGGTGTATCCGTTAAAACCGACAACGACTCGCTGTTATCCTTCACCGATCTCTCCGAACTACGAGGACTCTGACAGCACTCACTGCAATTACTACACATGGTACGACGCTCCCCAAAAAACAACAACAACAACAACAAATCCCCAAAAAAACGCCAAAATAAAAACCGCGCAAATAAAATCTACGCTGCGAACTTTTGATGGATGAAATGCCTGGCTCTAGTCGGCGGGTCACGTAACAGAAGGGGCTAAGTCGCGCACGAGTGAACCGTCAGGTCGGGTGCTCAACACTGAGAAACGGCATAGAGCTTTTACAACAGGGGTGGGGCGTGGAGTTGCGCGCTACGGCGGGGTCCTCATAACCTACAATCAGACACTATTACAGGAAACTTAACGGCCTAAGGGGAATTAGGTGAAATGGGGGGGGGGGGGCTTAAGGGGCCGTTGATTTTCATGGATTAATTGGATAATAAATATCCAGGTTTCATTAGTTAGCTCAAAGTACTGTCTATGAACTATTTAAATTGTGATTTACCGTTATCCAAGGGATTTAGTGCACTATTACGTGCAAACCGTGTGAGTATTTGTTGTACATACGTCATCCGCTGGCAAAAGATAAACTTAATGTTGGTGCCCCAACTTTCTCATGCAGTGCATCTAGAATGCCGAATCTAGAGTACGTAATGTAGGGTCTAAGAGTATTTTAGCAGTAAAAAACACAATACCAAACTACAGTCACTCTGGTGACCAGGTTACCTAGCACCAAAGTCTCAGTTGCTAGGAAACTAGTGAACAAATAAATCTTTTTCCAGAATAAATATGGGCTATGACGTCATCCGCTGGCAAACGATAAACATAATGTTGGTGTTGGTGCGCCAACTTTCTCATGCAGTGCATCTAGAATGCCGCGTCTAGAGTACGTATTGTAGGGTCAAAGGGTATTTTAGCTATAAAAAACACAATGTCAAACTATAGTCACTCGGGTGACCAGGTTACATAGCAGCCTCTGTTGCTCGGTAACTGGTGAACAAATAAATCTTTTAGCAGCAAAAATATGGGCAATGACGTCATCCTCTGGCAAAAGATAAACATAATCTTGGTACCTCAACTTTCTCATGCAGTGCATCTAGAATGTCGCGTCTATGAGTGTTATAGAGTCTAAGGGTAGTTTAGCTTTAAAAAAAACACAATACCAAGCTACAGTCACTCTGGTGACCTGGTTACCTAGCAACAAAGTCTCTGTTGCTAGGTAACTGGTGAGCAAATAAATCTTTTGCCAGCATAAATCTGGACTATGACGTCATCTGCTGGCAGAAGATATACATAATGTTGGTGCCCCAACTTCCTCATGCAGTGCATCTAGAATGCCTCGTCTAGAGTATTTTATCTTAAAAAAAAAAAACACAATGCTACTAGTAACTGTTTATTTCAGAATTAGTTACTGGTATCATAATAATTGGCAAAATTAGAAACCGGAAGTCAAAATAATTATCCTAGATTATCAGCCCAATCCCGAAACAACTGCACAAATAAATAAATAAATAAAAATTATTCTTATTTATTCGCAATCGGCAATAATTCTTTCAGACTATTTGCAGACAGGTCCGGGAATACAAATATTTCTAAAAAAAAAAAAAAAAAAACAATGAACCGCCACAGAATGCAAATAAACCGATTATAAAACAGAGGAAACCACAGACACAACAAGATTAAAAAGAATTACCATCAATGTAAACACAGTGGCGCAGTACAAACATAGTTCGCGTCGTTTTGGTGAATTTTCTCTTTCTAGTTTTCCCATCCTTCGGCATTTCCTGTCAGATTACAGTCAGTTTAGAGATGAGTCAAAAATGAGAGGTGCCAAAAAGTTGCATCTGCTTTTCGAGTTATGACCTTAACACGACAGTAATGGCAGAACTCTTTTTAAATGTATCAGCAGTGTGGTCAAATTTTTATGCAGGCTACACTTTTCAAATGCCACGCATGGTTCAATAGAAACCGGGGGGGGGGGGGTCTTTACCTAAAAGTTGACTATTTTTCTTACTTATTTACTAAATATTCCATAAAATCTGTTTAGTACCTACACTATTTTATCAGATTTTCCTGCATTATTAATTTTTCATGTGAGAAAGTTTTTTACGTATTTTTCATCAGACCACTTTCCCAACTTCGCGGCTGTGAACGAGAAATTAATTAATTTCGTCAAAAATAAAACCATTATACCAAATACATCTAGAAGTGGCTACTTAAAAGCCATGTAAATCTAAAACTAACATTAAACCATAGGTAAGTCCGTTCGCATGTGTTAGACCTGCAAGTAAATCAGATATAAAAAGAAAAACTATGGCCAGGATTACAAGTGGGGGCACTATTTAAAAAATTGAAGAAAAATTCCACAATCTCCAGAATTCCCACAGTCACCAGAAAAATCACCACCACTTTTCTTTCTCAAAAAATAAAACCTTCCGCGACTCAGGACGGACAACGGGTAACTGGTCAGTCTTATGACAAAGGCTGGCAGCCGAGGTGGCGTTAAAACGGGGGGGGGGGGGGCTGTAAATATATATAGGGGTGAGTTTGAAAAACATTTTCCATCCGACCTGTTCGTCAGACCTTGTGAAATATTAATAGCAGCGCACCCCTTCTGTTTGCTCCATGTTTTTACACGAGCTTTTCTTTAAGTCTACATCAGAAGAAAAAGTGGCCTTTCTCGGGGTTTCTGCTGGCAAAGAATCTACACAGTTTTGAAAATTAAATTTCTCCATACCGCTTAGATATACTACCCGACTACGATAGGATGGCACTTGGAACACTTCGTTTATTCGAAAACTTGAACAAGCGGAACACCGAGTTTAATCGATTTTTATAAGTGTTCCAAGCAGGGGCGTAAAGTTGGGGGGGGGGGGCACGGTCCAACTTGTCCCCCCCCCCCTTAGCCTCGAGCATTGTAAGACGTTGTTCATACTTCATGGTCCCTTTTGCAGCAATATGAATATAGGCTTTCCTTTTTTAGCTTTGTAAAATCTACAGCTATACTTTATTACTATTAAAATGCGTAAAACCCTGCTATTTTGCTCTTATATTTTCAATTTTTCCTTATCCTGCTTGATGATGTCATAAGGTAGGTACTTAGTTTAGCCCCCGCCATCATCCTAAAACTTTACTCCTCTGGTTTCAAGTGCCATCCATCCTATCGTGATCGGTTGTATATAACAGTGGTCGGCAACCTTTCTGTACAAGTAAGCCAAATTCCGGATTTTCCGAAGTTGAGATCTTTCCAAAAGCGCCAACGATTACAGAACGGTGTTCACCAAAAATTGAGCTTGCGGCAAACATGAAACACGTTTTGTTACGTTTAAAAGCAAAAAATCCCTTTCGGCTCTGGCCGATCAGGTGTAGGGAGATTCCGCAGACCCTGCTTTCCCTCTACGCTACCTACGCTATGTATGTAATAAAAAATAAAAAATACTTCATTATTTTCCCAACGTAACAAACAAAACACTATTATACGGGCTTTCAGTCAGATTTTAATTCATTCCTCTGCGACTAATATTAACTGCGATATGAATTATATAAGGTTTCAATCGGCCGCCATCTTGCAACTAAGTAGTGGATCTAGCTGGTTAACGAACTCGATCAAGACATTTGTATGATCAATTTTTGTGCCAAGTTTCATCAAAATCGGACAATATATTGTATATACATATATATAACATTTTGAACGGAGGGTGGTTTTAGACTCGGGGGTCATGAAAAGTTGTGAAGAAATTTTCCGGAAGTCGAACATTGGTCGCCATCTACATAGGTAGATAAATCTCCCTAAAAACATCGAAAAAAATGCAAACCCCTACAGCAGCCTCAGAGCCATAAAACCTGCAGACCTGAAATTCCCCTGATAAAAACGCTGGCAAATTTTCAGCTTTCATAAATAACAAAAGTACGAAGAGAAAGTTGCAATAAAACAAAGTTTGAAAGACAGCTAACATATCTATAAAAATTTAAACAACTTGTAAGCAACATTCTAATTATCTTTTGAAGTGCAAAATATAGATAAGAAACATTGTTCAGAGTTCCCAAGCTGTTTCTAACAAACATCATATATTTATTATGGGCTGGTTCCCCAGACTACGTGTTTTATCGTCATTGTACCCCACGAGGCCCACCTCCCCCCCCCCCGTTTTTTCGAGCCCATGTCGGCTTTTTACGTCTCCCTACGCTGCCTTCTATTCTGTAAACATTACGAAATTTACAATGGTTTTCCTCATTCAGAGGAAAGTGGGGAAAAGCCCTACAGGCATACAAACATCGAATATCAGGACATGTAGAGTAGTGGTACGGACTCTGACTTTCCCCCGGAAGGTTCTTGGTCCTACACTTCCTACATTTTCTGCCCATGCTTCGGAGGGCATGTAAAGCAGGCGGTCCCGGGCCTTCCTAGTTGAGTGTAAGAGAGGGCTTTATAGCCCTAACTCCGCTAGGTTGGCTCAGTAATAGATCCAAAAAAAACTGTTTGTTTATTTAATATCCCATGAAATATGGATAGTAGAGTCCGCGGTTTGCCAAGCCACAAGCCCTTCCACGCCGTGGGAACATAACCTTTTTTAGACTGACTACCAGTCTCAGCTCGTTATCATGTCCCACCATGTTCCACTGCCAAAGCTGTGGACAGCAGTTTCGAACAGGCCCCGTTCTCTCTCTCTCGTGGATTCAACACAAATGTAAAGCTATGTTTCCACGGCGTATGGCTTGCTGAGTCTCGTCCAAAGTACGACAAGCCTGTTGTTCCCCGAACCCAGCATTTTCCCCTGCATAAGTTGTGCATACTAACAAGTATGCTGCAATTTTGAACAGACTCTGTTCTGGTGAATTCAACTCGGTATGCCCATAGGTATAAGAAAATATAATCTACGATAAAAGAATTTGGGGTGACCGAGAAGCGGCCAATTTCTTAAAGAGTCAGCTACCGCTTAGTTCAGAGGCGACAACGTAACCACACAAAGAAAGAAAGAAATAACATTTTCTTTATTTTCCATGTGGACGAATTTTGGGCTTTTCGGCCCACTCTTACAATCAACCCATAAAAGTAAACTCGATAATTTGGTGGTCACTGCCTGCAAATAACGACGCCGGGTGGTTTAATTTCTACAAAAACAATAAACTGTGATGATGTATCACGAGAGGCGGTGGGGGGGGGGGGGTGTTGGGAGGGATGCAGCAAGATTAATAGGTCTGGCAACATCTGCCGTTGAAAATCGAATGCTATCGTATGAATAATGGCAAATTTATCTCATATATTGCCAAACGGGGCGAATCGCATCCAATTTTATTTTAAGCCGGTATTATAGTGTTGTTATACAAGAGTATACCTATGGATGTTAATTTTTTTTGTAAACCCAGCTTCAGCTCTTTCTGAAATACCACTAATGCCTCGAGTATTTATAAGAAGGCGCTTAAACGGAAGGGTAAACCAACGCGGTGTCTGAAGAAGTTATAGACGAGATCGTGGAATAAGAAGACATCGTTCACTTCGCAAAAGCCGAAAGAATCAGTGGAAAGGGAAACGTGGATCGAATAATTGTACAACACCCAGCTCCAGCTCTTTCTGGAATACCACTGATGCCTCGAAACTAGGAGTATTTGTAAGATGGCCCTTGCACGGAGTGGCGAACAAACGTGGTGTCGGGAGAAGTTATAGACGAGATCGTGGAATAAGAAGACATCGTTCACTTCGCAAAAGCCGAAAGAATCAGTGGAAAGGGAAACGTGGATCGAATAATTGTGCAACACCCAACTCCAGCTCTCTCTGGAATACCACTGATGCCTCGAAACTAGGAGTATTTGTAAGATTTGTAAGATGGCCCTTGCACGGAGTGGCGAACAAACGTGGTGTCGGGAGAAGTTATAGACGAGATCGTGGAATAAGAAGACATCATTCACTTCGCAAAAGCCGAAAGAATCAGTGGAAAGGGAAACGTGGATCGAATAATTGTACAACACCCAGCTCCAGTTCTTTCTGGAGTACCACTGATGCCCCGAAACTAGGAGTATTTGTAAGAAGGCCCTTGCACGGATTGGCGAACAAACGTGGTGTCGGGAGAAGTTATGGACGAGATTGTGGAATAAGAAGACATGGTTCACTTCGCAAAAGCCGAAAGAATCAGTGGAAAGGGAAACGTGAATCGAATAATTGTACAACACCCCCAGCTACAGCTCTTTCTGGAATACCACTGATGCCTCGAAACTAGGAGTATTTGTAAGATGGCCCTTGCACGGAGTGGCGAACAAACGTGGTGTCGGGAGAAGTTATGGACGAGATTGTGGAATAAGAAGACATCGTTCACTTCGCAAAAGCCGAAAGAATCAGTAGAAAGGGAAACGTGGATCGAATAATTGTGCAACACCCAGCTCCAGCTCTTTCTGGAATACCACTGATGCCTCGAAAAAATAGAACATCGCTCGTTTCACAAAAGCCGAAAGAAGTGAAATGAAGCCGTGTATGAACCAGTGCAAAATCAGGGAGAGAGGGAGGGATAGAGAGGGTAGCGTATCTTTAGAAATGATGAGTTCTACGCGATATACCGAGAACCTACGATAGTAGCCGAAATCAAGAGAGCCCGCATCTGGTGGCTAGGGTACGTGGAACGAATGCCGGACAATAGGGCAACAAGAGCAGTCTTACACAAGGTACCCCAAGGGAGAAGACGAGTGGGACGACCACAGATGCGATGACTGCTGGTGAAGGAAAGCATAGGACCTCGCAGGCTGGTGCCATGTGGCAGAGCAGGCCAAGGGCTTTTATGGGCCGTAGCGGCAAGGAGTAAAGTAGTAAAGGGGCACGTGGAGCGAAAGGCTCAACACCGAGCTCCAGCTCATATACCTCTGATGCCTCAAAACTAGGAGTATTTGTAAGAAGGCGCTTGTACGGAGTGGCGAGCAAACATGGCGTCTGCAGAAGTGACAGACAAGATCCAGAATAGAGAAGACTTCGTTCGCTTCGCAATAACCCAAAGAATTCAGGGAATAGAGGTCACGTGGAGCGAATGGCTCAACACCCATATCCAAACTCCGTATACAGAGCGATAATGGAAGGCAGAAGACGACAAGGCAGGCCACGATGTAGAGACTAGGTGGAAAGTGTTCTGTGGAAGATGTCAGTGGTGGCTTGGCAGGGGAAGGCAAAGGACATGGATGCCAAGAGAAGAGGAGGGGCTAAAGTTCCTTGGAGTGAGTGAATGAATGAGTTATTATTTTCTACCTCTTCTTATACTATTATTTCTTCTCATCCTTTTTTTTAATGAAAATGTTAGGTTACATATGATAATAATGTGAAAAATAAAATAAATTGTAAATAGGTTAGCTGGCAGAGTAGCCCTTCGGGGCTAAAGCTCGCCTAATCTAAAGCCGTTTTTCATTTCATTTCATTCATTTCATTCAAAAAGCTCACCCCGAGTTGTAGGGCGGAGGAAAAAGAACATTTTTCTTTCGTGTCCAGACTAGAACCTCGTTCTTCCGGTTCATAGGCCAGTTCTCTAACAACTGGACTACTCCGGGGCACATTGCAGAAGCTAACACCAATAATAGTAATGGGGTTTCACAGTGGCCATTAAAATGGCCGCTTTATAGACCTATAAAATGATTTAAAAGCTTCCAGGGGAAGAGCCAAGACGTTTCCCGTCACCTCCGCCCTAAAAACGTCCACACAAACAAATCATTATTAACGACCATCCGCCCTTAAGCCGCACATGGTCTTCAAAGTAGCTAAGCTTTTGACTAATGACTTATGGTCTCTGAGACGAAGACGTATAATGTGTACCTCCTTGTGGTGAAGACAGAAGCGCGTAATGGCGAGAACTTCGTAAGCTGCATCATAGAGGGAACAATAGAGGGCGTCAACAGACCTGGGCGCCCGAGAAAAGAGTATCTGCAGCTAGTTATGGAGGATGTAGGGGCCAATACATACGTGGAGCTGAAGAGGGAGTGCCAGGATCGAGGGGAGGGGAGTCAATGCCACATGTTGCTGCCGACTAGCCAGCCGGCTGTAACTTGAAGAGAACGGCGACAAAACAGATAGGGGACCGAGTTTGAGCCGGGATAAGCGAAAAAAGCAGTATTTTCTATGCAGGGCACTCTTCTATCCTGGCGTTGGGCAACTGGCTCTGAAGGCGGAGGAACTCGATGAAGAGCCAACGGCATAATAATGCAGAAGGTAAACCACTGCATTACAATTCCACAGTACAGTCATTATTACTACAATTATTGCCATGATGATCGCCAATCTTCGATAGAAGAGGCATTACAACAAGAAGAAGAAGTCCTTAACAAATGACCAGCCTGAAACAGGGGCAAGACCTCTCCAGGATATGCTCCATATTCCTCTGTGTGTCCACATTTCAAATGCACTGATTCTGTTCCCCACAGCTTGGGTCAACGTCCGTCCCTCCATACAAATAAATATTGACTTTCTTTGTTCTATTACTAAGCCAACCTAGCGGAGTTAGATACTCACACTCAACTAGGAAGGCCCGGGACCGCCTGCTTTACATGCCCTCCGAAGCATGGCCAGAAAATGTAGTCATACCAACTATGATATGAGTATGTTTGTCGTATTCCAGTCTGATCACGGCGATTATAATACCGGGGTTAATTAAATACCATGTCACGTGATGGGATTAATTCAATTGTTTAAAATAAATGAAAAGCAAATTTCAGAATTTTCAAATTGTGATGTTGGCAATGCTAAACAACTGAACTGACGCGACGCTGCCGTAGCAAATATAAATAGCAAATATAAATAGCAAATATAAACACACATCGCCCTAGAAATAAACAAGTTTTAATATTTTGAATTAGTATATTAAGGATTATAAATAATTTGTCTAAATCTAAGGCAGAAAAAATGAAGAAACCCAACAAAAATATAGCTGATGATATTTCAATTGTTTAAATTGAATTTTTCGCGCTTAGCATTGCGACGATTACCAACATCAAAAATTACAAAAATTTGACATTTGCTTGCCTTTTATTTTAAACAATTCAATTAATCCCATCACGTGACATGGTATTAAATAAACCCCGGGATTATAATCGCCTTGATCAGGCTACTGCAGCCCTACGATTTGGGATTAACATAATACCGAGGTTTATTCAATTGTTTTGGTGAGTTTACAATTTTTTCTCCCTTACATGTATACACATTAATTAAAATTGGTATTATATTTCAAAATTATATCAATACATTTTAATGTTTATTAGTATTTCCTTCAATTATAAAACAATGCAAACATTCCCTTGTATTCCAATAATTTATTAATTTGAATTTCCCGCGCGTATTTTAACAATAATACGGTTTAAAAAATAAATCCCGGTATTATATAAGCCCCGGTGTTACGTTAATCCCAAATCGCCATGATAAGGCTGCTGGAGTCCTTAGGAAAGTGTAGATATCCCATAAGTGTAGTTTGGAGCACACAGGACCTTAATAAATAAATAAATCTAAATTTCTGTTAAATTATACAATCATGTAATCAACAAGTAAACGACAAGAAAGTATTAAGTATAACCGTCTAAATATCGTCAAAATCAGGTAGTTCTATCATTGTCATTGTGGTAGTGCCTCAGTGACAGTGTAGAAAGCTTTCTCTAAGAGATGGTCTCTAAGAAATTTTGGCAAGTCAGTAGCATTTCCCGCCGCTCTCAGTTCAATTGGGAGTTTTCTACGGTAGGTGAAACCTTGTAGTATAGGATCCAGTCACTCACACTCGGCAGTACATGGTGCTGGCCTTACAAGGTCTCCCCTTTGCCTCGTGTTGCAGGTGAAGGTGTCCCCATTATGATTAATTTCCCCCATACCTCAATGGAAAATTTTCGGTACAAAACCGGCCAGCGGCCTTTGCAGAATAATATAGTTGGGATTTCCAACAAATCAACGACAACGACACTTGCTTTACACATCGGCGATCCAAATGTTTTTTATCATCAGGTTTATTTCCACTCGATTGACAGATGGTATTCAAACAATGAAATGCTTTTACAGAATGATGAACGGCGGATCTCTGCGGAATTTCGACATTGCGGGGCACGTAAAACACTTGGATTGCCATGGCAACGAACGTGAAGGGCGCGAACGGCTGAGGCGCTACAGTTGGGGGTGGCATCATTTCCAACTAACACGGTGGGCGCGTGACCTACTGACACTAGAGTCTATAATGCTTTAGGTTAGGGAAAATCTAGAATGAGCAGCAGGAGGAAGGTATAGACCCCTAGTAGTGAAGTAGTAATAATGTCCTGAAGGACCTATTATGGACCTAGGCTTACTTATGTGGTCCATTGGTCCCTTGTCCAAGGCCAACGACCCCATGGATTTCGGACATTATTGCTTTCCAATTTATACGTAGCATAAGGAAAGCTTTGTGATGGCCGAATTTTTCGATTCCGAGATTTCAACGGATTTACACGTTTTGAGGTCCCAGGAACCCAAAAAAGTATTTTTTACGAAATGTCTGTCTGTCGCTCTGTCTGTCTGTCAGTCTGTCTGTTCATCGATTTCCGGGCAAACTACTCAGTCGATTTTTATGAAATTTTGCATATAGGTTCACAAAAATCATACCACGAGACATTTTTATTTTATTTTGGGCTAACTCAATTTGGGGGGTTCTATTCTCAAAAAACTCCAAAAAAACGTCTAAAAAATTATTTCTCAAAAACGGCTCCAACGATTTATTTTAAATTCACATATTTTGAAGTCGTTATTAATGTTAATCGATTTCCGGGCAAACTACTCAGTCGATTTTGATGAAATTTTGCATATAGGTTCACAAAAATCATACCTCGAGACATTTATTTTTTATTTCGGGCTACCTCAATTTGGGGGGATCTATTCTCAAAAAAATCCAAAAAAAACGTCTAAAAAAATGTTTCTCAAAAACGGCTCCAACGGTTTCTTTTAAATTCACATATATTGTAGTCGTTAATAATGTTAATCGATTTCCGGGCCAACTACGGCCGATTTAGATGAAATTTTGCATATAGGTTCACAAAAATCATACATCGAGACATTTATTTTTATTTTGGGCTAACTCAATTTGGGGGGTTCAATTCTAAAAAAACTCCAAAAAAACGTCTAAAAAAATTATTTCTCAAAAACGGCTCCAACGGTTTCTTTTAAATTCACATATATTGTAGTCGTTATTAATGTTAACAAAATGCGGGGGGTCGCTTGCCCCTAGTTTGCTTCTGGGGGTAAAAAAATAAAAATAACTCAATTTTCATGAAAAATGACTAAAAAATAATTTTTCTTCGGAACCTTTCTATCGATGATTTCTACCTTCAGGTATGTTTTAGGTGTTCAATAGGGCAACAAAAACGGACAGGTTGCATTCCCAAAAAAATATTTTCTTCTGTGAAAAAAATTATTTTTTGAGAAATTATTGAAAAAATTCACACTCCAATACATTACGCGCCTTGTGTCATTTTACTACTGTTACAATGTATTGGTCCGTTAGTTCCAGAATATGCAATTAAGTTTTAAGGGGTTTTTAATATATTGAGGTGGACCCCCCCCCTCCCCCCACGAGGGATCTGAAATTTAGCCATAGGGAAATTATATGTCTATATCTACAAATTTATAAATTGGAAAGCATGTTTGAGTAAACTCGGACCGGTTCTTTGTATTGTTTCCGTATGAAATTTTGGCCATTGGCAAAGTGATATACGTCCTCGATGCCAACCTACACCGGCTACAAGCGGTAATGGACAAGCTGAGACAAGCTTATCATAGGCGCAATGAAACAGGCGAAAGCATAACTTAACCAAGTACAAATACGAGTCTGGATTGCCACTTAACAGTGTATGTCTCGTAGAAAATTGGTTTGTGCTCCAGCGGTAAAGCAGGCGGTCCCAGGTCTTCCTAGTTGAGTGTAGTAGTAGTAGTATGGTTTGACACAGTCCCAGGCCACGGTGAGGGCCCATAGGACTCCAGTGGACCTCCTGATTATAGTGGATTCCGAACCACTTGGGAAATACAGTGAAGTCACACGATTAGTTCGGAGGTGACCAGGACAAGACCTACCATGTTTCCCTACCGGCACTGTGCACACGACCAATTTATCTGCAGCTTTAAACCTGCTTTGGTCCGCTGGATTCAACTTGGTAAGGCGGCCGGCTTAGTTGAGTGTAAGAGAGGGCTTTATAGCACTAACTCCGCTAGGTTGGCTTAGTAATAGAACAAACAAAAAACAATATATATCGATTTATTTAAAAATTTATTTAATCAGATGAATTCATTAAATTTTTTGTTGTGTGCCAGCGGCCATACCATGTTAATTCCATTAGAGCAGAGCATGTTTCAAACTGCGGCAACTTGGTAGTGTGCACAGCGTTGGCAGGGGAACCTGGTGGGAAATGATAACGCGCTTAGGCACTATAAGTCGAGTCCTGGTCACCTCCGATTTAATCGTGTGACTTTACCATGTTCCCCAAGTGGTTCGGAATCCACTATTATCAGGAGGTCCACCCTGTCAGCCAACTCCCCTTTCCCCTTAGGGTGCCTCAAGTTAACAAACAGACTCACTCCACCCGCCAGGCTGACAGGGTTGCTTAAAGCAGAAATGCTGAAAACGGGCGTTAGAAACACACACACAAACATTAAATTTTTTGTAAAGTGAAAAATCAGCAATAATATTGGCCAGTAAACACATAAGAAGTAATATTTCCAACAGTAGCAAATAAGAAGAAAACAGAAAGGGAAATTTCAACGGTTGGGCAATATCGTATAGGATACCAACCAATCAGATCATTCCAATTCTGGGCCCAGCCAATTAAAACATTGGGTTTTGACGTAATTTCTCTACGAGTTCCTATACGGAAGAGATCCATCGGGTACGCCGTTAGTAAATCTACCATTCCCAGGAAACTCAGCCTGCCAACAAGATCATAACCAAACCTTAACAACTCAATCTACAATTCTCCAAAACATTACTACTACAATTGTTAACCAACAACATAAAAAAGTAGGTAAAAACACACACCACGTGACGCCCAACTCGCCAAGGTCAACGACCGAGAATCATCCCCCATTGATAGGGACCCGCCCTTGAATAAATTACCGACAAATCCTATAATATTTAATTCTCCCACCCCTTTACCTGACCTTGAGCATTAATAAAACTACAAATTCCCAATTTAAATACAAACTCTATGTGAAAAAGTGAGTATATACAGTAAGAACACACCTTCTCTTCCGAATTTCCTCTTCTTCTTCGCCGACGCAGGTTTCGTCGTAGGTGCCCCATTACTCGAGGATTTATCCTTATTTTTCCACCTTAGTCCGAGCATAAGGTAGTTTCATCAAGAGCTAAAGGCTCCACCAAAAAAAATCAGTAAAAAAAATTAGGTAGAAGCCGTTCTACCCCGGTACAGTCGCGCACTACACAGCATTTACAGGGGGCGAGGAGACGCGTGACGTCACCACTGGTCCAGAGCTAGGAGTCTGCTGGGGGGCACTGTTGGAAGATAGGGCTCGGGGTAAGCGAAGTATGGGTGTCGGGGGAGGTACTGCTGACAATCGATACAGACATGCCCTCTAACGGCGGCTCCGAAATGTGGCTGGCTTAAATGGGAAGTACGTGGGGGCTGGTGGGCAGGCTGGACGCATTTTGGGGGCGGTTTTGGGGTAAAGGAAATAGGCGGCTGCTTGGTTGGTTAAGTCTGTTAAGGTGGTGCACCTGAGGCAAGTGCGCAATACTAGACCTAAGGACTATATACAAACAAAAACTTAGTGTTTTATGAAAACTTGTTTTAACAATTTTGCACGCGATCAATAACTTGTCAATAATCCGTCATTTGTGTTTCAATAATTGATGAGATTTTTTTACTCTACATTAAAACAAAAATCTCATCAATTATTGATGCACAAATGACGGAATATTGACAAGTGGAATAGCCGTCTTAAGAAGACATGCTCCGCGGGAAATTGGCACTCCAAAATTCGTTTTTTTTATTGACATTAAAAAAAAAAAAAATAAAGATTTGGCTCAGTTAAGTTGTAAAATACTACAATAGTACTTCATGCATCATATGAAAGGGAATATTAATTTTGGATACCTTAGTTTTTTCATAAAAATTATTGGGGACTAAAAGTTTACGTCAAATTGAATTTATGGAAAAACTAAAACTCCGAAAATTAAAATTACCCTATTATCTGATGCACAAAGTAGTCTTCTACAACTTAAATGAGACAAAAATTTTAAAAGGTTGCTGAGTTAATGAAATAAAAAATGAAAAGTATTTAATTTTGGAGTGCCAATTTCCTACGTGGGTAACCTTTTTTTGTTAAAAAAAAAAACTCCAGAAAACTTGAAATGTCTAAGAAAGAAACTAATACCAATGACCACACTCTACAGCAAACAAACACTAACTAAGTGAAACAGGAAAATATGATCATTCGCGGCAAAATTTACAACTTCCTCTTAATAAAGGATAGGACTAACAAGGCGTAGGCAGACTATAAACATCAGTCAACCAGAGATATAAATTAACGAAGTTAAGAGTGTACAGCCTATAGGAAATTGTCAGCCCGAAATTTAATACTTTTTATTAATTATTTAATTAACTAAGCTTGTTATTAATGATTCGGCTCATTAAAGATGTAGAAAACTACTTCATGCATCATATAATTAGATATTTTAAATGTTCGAAATTGAAGTATTTTCATAAACATGATAATATTTTATAAGCAATAAATTTTCACGTAAAATCGATTTTATAAAAAAACTACAATTTCAAAACCTAAAACTACCTTATTATATGATGCATGAAGTAGTCTTCTACAACTCAAATGAGCCAAATCTTTAATAAAATAAAAAATAAAAAAGTATTAAATTTCGGGCTGCCAATTTCCTACGGACTCTTAATCTTTTTAGCGGACATCTGTTGATGTCAATACACACTCAGAATAATTCAAACAATCAATAATATCAATAATAACATAATAAATCTTTTTGTTCTATTACTAAGCCCATAGGGAAGTGACAAAAAACTGTAAAAAATTTTATTTTGGAAATAAATTTTGATTGATTGATTGATTGATAGTTACGGCTAAAAAGCCCTCTCTTACACTCAACCAGGAAGGCCCGAGGCCACCTGCTTCACATGCCCTCCGAAGCATGGCCAGAAAATGAAGCATAATTCATTGTAGCGGCCTGAGAACTGTTAGAGGATTCCTCTGCAGAATGCTCTGTATACTTGGTTTTAACAAGCTTTTTGCTTTCTTATTCAAACGTTAGTATAAGGAAAGCTTAGGTTACATAAAACCCTTATCAGACCTATTGCAACATACAGCTCGGAAACCTGGAAACTTACTGTCAATGATGCAAACAAACTGCGAGTATTGCAAAGAAAGAAAGATAATAAGGAGAATCTATGGAGCCCTATACGAAGGCAGAGAGTGGCGTATAAGAAATAACCCCGAAATAGACGCAATACTCAACGGAGAAGACATAGTCCGGTTCATAAAAGCGCAACACATAAGATGGCTGTCGTAAGAATGTCAGACGACCGCATGCCGAAACGGAAAAGATGTACAAAGCAAGCATGACAGGAAGACGACTGGCGTCCTCGAAAACGCTGGAAGCATGCGTTGGAAACTGACGCGAGTTGGGAGCCCGTAGATGGTGGAGCGTTGTACAAAACCGAGATGACTGGAGGAGGGTTGTCAAGCAGGCCAAAGCTCATCAAGGACTGTAAAGCCAGAAGGAGAAGAAGAGAATAAGGAAAGCTTTGTGATTGTCGAAAGCCTGAGGTCCGGACTACGGTGGAGCACCCCTTTCTTCTCAGTGATCAGTCGGCAAATTTAAGAGTGTGCATGGTTGCCTAATCACGAAACTGAAGGAATTGCTTGCTTCAACAAAGGTCAAAAATATTGTATAGGCCAGCGGTTCCCAAATGGTGGTAAGATAAGATAATAGTTATTTTACAAGGTATTCGAAGAATACATAGAAATGGTTACATACATACAGTAAATAATATTTGACTATCAGAATACAAAATAATCACTATACAAAAATAATGAGGTAACATTGTAGGCTATGAAGCCTATGGTACGCGGCTCCGGGAGCTACGCGGGAGGAGGGCAAATAATATTAAAACAAATAATAAAAATTCCGAAAATCATAGAAACAGAAACAGGTTCACAGACCTAGTTAGTTAGTTAGTTAGTTTCTAACGCCTGCTTTCAGCATTTCTGCTTTAAGCAACCCTGTCAGCCTGGCGGGGGGAGTGAGTCTGTTTGTTAACTTGAGGCACCCTAAGGGCAGACTCTTTCACCTCGGGGAAAGGGGAGCTGACTAACAAGGTGGACCTCCTGATTATAGTGGATTCCGAACCACTTGGGGAACATGGTCAAGTCACACGATTAAATCGGAGGTGACCAGGACTCGACTTATAGTGCCTAAGCGCGTTATCATGTCCCACCATGTTCCCCTGCCAACGCTGTGCACACTACCAAGTTCACAGACCTGGACTGCTCACATCGATAAAAAGTGTCATAGCACCAGCCAAACAAAACCGAGATGACTGGAGGAGTGTTGTCGAGCAGGCCAAAGCTCGTCAAAGAAGAAGAAGAAGTAGTACCAGCCAAATATTGATTTTTTAGTTAACAAGTATTAAATAATTAAACTTTTTGTATTTTTCCAAGTGGGTATTAATTACTGTAAAAAAGAAATAGGGCCTATTCACGTTTTGTACACTCAATTTTCAATTCCTCTTACCAAAAAAGGAACCCCAACAGCAGATAATTCCCAAACTAAGATTTCCCCGACTTACTGAACGTGCAAAATTAACAGAAAAGTCCGACCGGGAGGCATAATTACCTACAGGCCCCAATTAAGTTATAAGTTTATTAAAAACCATTAACAATGAACATCTCTTGTGGGAATATATAATTTAAATAGAGTACACATGTGACGGATTAATAAATTCTGGCTAAATCAGGGCAGTGAGAATAATTAATACATGATGGGTGCGTTTACCACCGCCTTTCCGGCTATTGTCCGCAGTCACAGGCTTGGCCCTTGAGGCTATCATCACCATCAACTTAATACCTCAACCTCAAATGCATTGTATGTATAGTAGTAGTAGCAGCATCATGTCAATACCAGGCATCGTCTATCTCATAATATTTTTTCCGAGCCTGCAAGAAAATGCATTTTTGAACACTCTCCAATATTTTTAGCCTGCAAACTATTCAATTCCCTTCCAATAGAGATGAAGGTTCTCCGCTCAAGTAAGCATTTTTTAAATTCATCTAAAAATTTTATAAATAAAGCTGACAATAAACATTTATTTGCCAACGGCCTTGCCATGTTGATTCCATTAGAGCAGAGCATGTTTCAAACTGCGGCAACTTGGTAGTGTGCACAGCGTTGGCAGGGGAACCTGGTGGGACATGATAACTCGCTCAGGCAGTATAAGTCGAGTCCTGGTCACCTCCGATTTAATCGTGTGACTTTACCATGTTCCCCAAGTGGTTCGGAATCCACTATAATCAGGAGGTCCACCCTGTTAGTCAACTCCCCTTTCCCCGAGGTGAAAGAGTCTGCCCTTAGGGTGCCTCAAGTTAACAAACAGACTCGCTCCCCCCGCCAGGCTGACAGGGTTGCTTAAAGCAGAAATGCTGAAAGCAGGCGTTAGAAACAACAACAACATAAACATTTATTTCAAATATTTCAGAATTCTTCATAGATCTCTTCTCAAATAACTTTGTGCCCATCGAACCTATAGAGACTACAAGTTGAATTGAATTTTTTTATTTTTTATTCTACTCAATTTTATACTTTTTGGATTGTAAGTTAAAATAATAATAATAATAATAATAATGTTAAATTATGTATTGTACTTAACTTTTGACCCCAGCGTGACAAGTCATTTTTGTACTTAGTGCTGGGGATTTATGCTTCGATTTTTAATGATTGTTCAATTATATATATACCTAGTCCTGCCATAAGTTCTGTCCCTAAGGTTATGACATGGTGCAAGGAATCAAAAAGTTTAATATGGTTCGATTATTATTTTTTACATTGAATTATTCATACTGAAGTAATAAAACATACTAAATTTCAAAATGTCCACCATCATTTTGAACACTAGCCTGAAGACGTTGTGGCTACGCATCTATTGCGGCACGGACGGTTTCCAAAGCTAGATCTTGGGCTGCCATGATGAGGGAATGCTTCAGGCTATCCAAATTTGGGTGACGCTTTGAGCAGGCCTTGGCCTCCAAAACTGACCACAATGAATAGTCCAGGGGGTTCAAGTCTGGACTACCAGAGGGCCAGTCTGCTGTAGCAATAAATCCGGGATTTTGGTTCTGAGCCACTCCTGAGTGGTTTTGGCTCTGTGCGCAGGCGCTGAATCTTGCTGGAAGCACCAATCGTCCCCGTTGAAGAAAGTGGTATTGAGAGGCTTCAATACTCCTTCCAAAACGTCTTTCTGGTACACTTTAGCTCCAGTTTTTACGCCTTTTTCGCAAAATGCTGCGTTGTCACCCCCTGGTACGACACCTCCCCCCCAACACACCATCACTGAAGACGGGTGATGACCTCGTTGAACCCTGGAAACAACTTCCCTGGCTTCCCGAGATGAATGAGCATAGACCTTGTCATTTTGGCGGTTGTAAACCTCTTCTACCCCAAAAACTTTTTCGTCGGTGGAAACGATCCACTCATGACCTTGAGCTGCGTGCCACGTAAGTAACGCCTGCGCTCTGGTCCTCCTGATAGCACGTAGTGCTGGAGTGAGCGGGTGTCCTGTGGATCTCTGATAGGCCTTCATCTGTAGATCGTCCCTGACAAGTCATGACATCGACCTCGTGGACATGTCGAGTTCCTGGCATGATTTTCTGCTTTCGGAGTGGATTTCTCCGAATTCGCTCCCTCACCACTTTAACTGCTTTAGCAGTTGTCACAGTCCTCGGACGCCCAGATCGCGACCAGTCTTCAAAACTAGAAGTCTCGTTGTAACGATTAATTGCACGGTACCCAAATTTTTGAGTTATTTTTAAAGACTTCAAATTTTTAAAAATGTCATTAGGAGCCATACCATACTTGTGGAGGCCTATCACGGTAATACGGTTTTCATCAGTACCCCATTCCATCTCAACAGGGCGAAGTATTAACCGCAACTGGTGTTATTCCACTAGCAGAAAGAACAATGTAAATAATGCCAGGGTTGACAAGCATCAACCCTTGAGATACAGTCAGGAGTGGCCAAAATGCTGCAGGGACAGAACTTATGGCAGGACTAGGTACTTACTTACATACTTTAGTAGTGTTCGTCGGGTTAATAACGACTTAGGCCTCATTTGGGCCCATAGAGCGACCACGACTTGACTGTCCTACGCCAGCCCATAGGACAGTGGACCTCCTGATTATAGTGGATTCCGAACCACTTGGGAAACACAGTGAAGTCACACGATTAGTTCGGAGGTGACCAGGACAAGTCCTACCATGTTTCCCTACCGGTTGCATGTATAGAGTAGTTAAGCTATATATTGCAGTACGTCTACTCGATGCAGCTTAGATATTTTTAGGAGCCATGATTTGATGAATAACCGATTAATACTTCGTATAGGAATAAAGGACTTCAGTTCAACTTCACTACCTTCAAGTACCTAGCTATGCTCTCCGTGCTGTATGAATGATATATATATATATACATAATACAAGATTGAAAATCAACGCAGTCTAAGAAAATTAAGAATTTCGTCCCGTTAGAATTCAATTGTTTTCTTCTTTGTTTTCAAATTTTTCCTTTTTAAGAAGATAAATATGCTATATAAAATTATGCACGTTTTTTTTTAACTTTAACGACATAAATAAACATTTGCAAGCATTGCACTCCAATTATCCCTCGCTCCGCCACTGTGGGCAACAGCATATGCGAGCCTTTGCCACACAATTAGGGTAAAGACCCTCCCCCCCCCATATGCAGGCGTTTAGGAGAAGCCCTGGTGATATTTTTGTCTTTTTTGGCTGATCCTAGGTGCAAAGCCAGTGGTAGAGTAAGATTAGTGGCTATGATGTTAATAGAATTTTGAAAAGTGTGAGCCTCAAAAAAAAAAAAAAAAAAAAATTGGCACAATTGATATGTCATGAGATATTTGATGTTTACACCTATAAGACCCCCCCCCCCCCTCCTATTGTCTTTTAACAATTCAGCCAGAATAATTTATTATCTGGAGTGAAATGACTTGCAGCATATCATAAAGAACACAGATCCATTAGTAAAGTCTAGTTCCGCCCCTGGCTCACAAGACGGACGGATATAAAGTACAAGTTGAATGAAAAGGCTGGGGGCCTTAGATATTAATACCAGCTCTATTCAGGTAGAGCTTATATAACACAGTTTAATATACAAGGTGGTCTGGGTTTCACAGCCAAGTGTATACAGGGCAGTAATCCCTATTCAAAAGCAACGGCAAAAGAGGAATTTACTTTCATGATACTCTCCGACCCTAACCGCGGCTATTTTATGTGTTATACTCAATACTATTCCCGCCAAATGACTTAAAGTTTAGTGAGTTGCAATGTAATAGTTGTTTACAATTGGCCTTTAACATTTTATTGAATGCAATGTAATATTTTAATGATCTCCATATGTAACGATTTTAGGAAATACTTCCGTAGATATTATCCGATTTTTATGAAACTTGTCACAGAAATTGATCATACAAATGTCTTGATCGAGTTCATTAACCAGCTGAATCCGCCATTTTGTTCCAAGATGGTGGCCGATTGAAACCTTATAAAATTCATATCTCAGTTAATATTGGTCGCAGAGTAATGAATTAAAATCAGACTGAAAGCCCGTAATGTCTATGATAATGGTTATTAACACTTTTTGCGACAAATCAACAATTTCAAGATGGCGTCTATTCAAAGTGAAAATAATGTGATACTTTATTAAAAGTTCATAGTCGTCATTGTGGTTCGAAATATGGTACAAAAGAGTGTTTTGTGTGTTGATGTTGTGGTCAGGAAAAGAATGAAGCATTTTTTTTTTATTACCTGTACATACATAGCGTAGAGAACTAAAAGAAAAGCGCAGTTTGCATGGGATCTCCCCACACCTGATCGGACAGAGTCGAAAGGGATTTTTTTAATTACGCCATAGCGTTAGGCTTCCGCTATCAGATCAGCCTACCTCAGCCCAATACAATACATAATCTGGTGAACCTCAGGTGTTTTCTATTCACTTCTTCCCGAGTGTCGCACAGAGGGCAGAAAGGTTCCACCGCTAAACCTATAAGTACCTATGTTTTTGAGGATAACCACGACCCGTTAACCTAAGTTCTGCCACTGATTGACATGATGTGTAGGAGAAACCGCAACCCATCCGAAGCGGGGGTCGATGCTTTTATGAAATCTTACACCTGATCGGTCAGAGTAAAAACCGGATTTTTTAAAATCAATTCCATGACGAACCATGATAATATCCCAGTAATTCCTGGCCAACGGCCTTACCATGTTGATTCCATTAGAGCAGAGCATGTTTCAAACTGCGGCAACTTGGTAGCGTGCACAGCGTTGGCAGGGGAACCTGGTGGGACATGATAACGCGCTTAGGCAGTATAAGTCAAGTCCTGGTCACCTCCGATTTAATCGTGTGACTTTACCATGTTCCCCAAGTGGTTCGGAATCCACTATAATCAGGAGGTCCACCCTGTTAGTCAACTCCCCTTTCCCCGAGGTGAAAGAGTCTGCCCTTAGGGTGCCTCAAGTTAACAAACAGACTCACTCCACCCGCCAGGCTGACAGGGTTGCTTAAAGCAGAAATGCTGAAAGCAGGCGTTAGAAACAACAGTAATTCCTGGCTGCGAGGGCGAAATCCTGACGGATTGTAACCCTAATGACAGACCTCTTCGGACCACCTCACTCCCTCCCTCTCACAAAAATATGCCGCAGCCGCCTAAAGACCCCCAAGGTATCCCCCAAAACCCATCCATAAGAAACCTGCAACATCCTATGTGCTTGACGTCTGCCATCTCATACAGAGTTGGCAGGCGGTTAAACAGTTATCAGAGCATCTGCCACTCATATCATGAATTATCTAAGTCTACCTCAAGGCCAACGCTATGCAATTGCTAGGCTTATTTGCGACCTCTCTAACACACAGCCAGCCGACGCGATGTTTGCTCATAGTCTGAATACGTTTCCGCCATTTTACACCTAGTTCGTTCGTTTAGTTCCAAACGATCCTGACGGTATGAAGGAATTGCTATGCCCTGTTAGGCGTCCACCGGAAAAAGCATTGGATGTGTCGAAAAAAAAAATCCCATTCGACTCTGGTCGATCAGGCGTAGGAAGATCTCATCTGAGTACCGACCCCGCTTCGCTGGGCGGCGATTTCTCCTTCCCGTATTAATGATAACATAATGCACTATGAACGTTCACTGAAACACATCTCGCAGAAGTGCCAACCCCGTTTTCCTCCCTTTTAAAGCGCTATGCAGACAACTAGGAACTTTTGTGCAAGTATCACATTATTTTCACATTGCCGCCACCTTGAAATCATTGATTTGTCGTAAAAAGTATTAATTACATAAATAAAACTGCAGGTTTCCCGTCGCATTCTATTCTATTCCTCTGCGACCAATATCAATTGAGATATGATTCTTTTAAGTTTTTGATAGGCCGCCATCTTGAAACAAAATGGCGAACTTAGCTGCTTAACGAACTTGAAGACATTTGTATGATAAATTTTTCCGCCAAGTTTCATCAAAATCGGATAATATCTACAAAAGTTACAACGTTTCCTAAAATCTATATATACTGTATTGTATGTATGTATACAACATTTCGAGCGGGGGGTAGTTTAAAATGAAAAGTTATGCAGAAATTTTCCGCAAGTCGGACATTGGTCGCCGTCTCAATAGGTAGATGAAATCTCGCTAAAATGCGGAAACAATAGTATGTATGATTTAATGAGACGAAGATACAGCACGTCAGAGTACGATGTGACTGTAGTGCACATTTCAACACAGTAAGAGTTAACTAACATCATGCAATTTACACATAAGTGAAGTAGCATATACAGTATATAGCATATTTTTGAATGGAATAGAGGCTGTTCCCATAATCGCTTGAAAAAGCTGTTCTTCAAGTTACAGCCGGCTGGCTGGTTAGCAGCAACATGTGGCATCGATGCCTCCACTCCCCTCGATCCTGACACGCCCTTTTCAGCTCCACATATGTACTGGCCCCTACATCCTCAATCACTTGCTGCAGCTATTCCTTTATTGGGCGCCCAGCTCGGTTGACGCCTTCAATGGTTCCTTCCATGATGCAAAGATGCAGGCCAACCATACAGCACTGCCATGAATTAGTAGATGGCAGTGGCGTCCAGGGTTCCGATACTTCTGGGTTTTACTCTTTACTTACTTTTACTTTAGTTTACTTTAATCTGTGGTCGGACCGGACCTAAAAACTAACTTTACTAGTGCAAAACGGTTGCTGTTAAGAAGATGTCAAAAGTCGGATAAAAGCCGGCTATGGGTGACTTTTCGAAAAATGCCCAAAAAGCTGAAAGGACACATCTATAAGCAAGTTGTTCGCCCGCGCATGCTGTATGAGTACTGGGCTGTACGACAGTGTGAAGAAAATATGATTCACATAGAAGAAATGAGAATGCTAAGAAGATCCTGTAGCGTGACGCTGAGAGACCAACGCAGAAACCAAGATATAAGGCGAGAGATTAGAACTCGTGACGTACAGGAGACACTTAGAGAAAAGAGGCTCAACTGGTGGGGGCACGTACTACGTAGAGACGAAAACCACCTAGTCAAAAGAGTAACGAACCGGTAAAAGTAAACAGTAAGTACTCAAAGAAACTTACCCTTAATCCTGACGCCCATCATAATCCTCTGCACCTCGCCAGCCTCACTACCACTTTCCGCATCCGACACCAGATGGAGCGGCCGCGCACTACGAACAGGGTCATCCCTAATGGGTAAATGCGTGGGACGCACGGCAGGACCGCGATAAACCCCGTACACACTCTCGTTCTCGCGAATAACCGACATCCCGGACCCGGAACGGCCATACACCGGTTCTGAACCGTCCTGCTTCCGACGCAGGATAACCCCGTAGCCGGCAATTCCATCCGACAACGGAACTGGCGGCAAGGGACGACTTGACGAATTTTCCCCATTTTTATGGGTCCACACAGGGTCAACGTACACCTTCTTCGGCGACAACGGTTGCTGGTCCACGCTATCCGTCGAACTAGCAGTAGAAATTAAACTTCCCCTGTTTGTAACAGCAGAAGAATCATCAGTAACATCATCCGCGGCTTTTTGATAGGTGCCTTCCTTTCCGGAGCTCTTTGAACGTCGTCGGAAGAACGGAATCTTCGAAATCAACCCCTTATCGTCTTTCTTCTTGGTAAAATCCATTGCGCTTTGCGAACGTGGCACTGTTTCAGGCGATTTAACCCCATTAGGTTTACCACGCAACTGCACATTAGCAACATTTTCGTATTCCCGTTGAAAAATCGGGCCGATTGTGCTTCGCTGTGGTGACGCTCGTTGAAATGGACCATTTCCGTTCTTGACTGGGCTAGTGTTCCCACGTAGCAGCTCCTGTTCTCGCAAAGCTGCGTGTATCTTTTTCTGCTTCAAACGCTCCCAAAATACAGCTTCTATTTCACTAGGGGAATACGCATCTTTTTTGGGTATAGCCGGAACACGAGGCTGTATCTTATTCCCATGCATAGTGTGGTACCCTTCACGGGAAAGACTTCTGCTTCTGATCGCTCTAACATGGTCTACAGGCACTGATTGTCTTCCACCAATAAAATCAGGACTGGAGCCCTCTCTGAAAAGTGGAGCCGAAACTCTTCCAGATCTGGCCGGCAGCGATTGCCTTCCATATGCCGGACTATCGGACATTTTGCTGACTGGTGGTAAAGGTGGGGTCGACAGAAAAGCAGTTTCCAAAAACGTTCTAGGAGTTCGACTTCTTCTTGACTCGTCGCCACTTAGAATATCTTCCACATCTGATGGTTTAACCTCTCTCGAAAACGTCTCCAAGATATCCTCCAACTCACTTTGATCAGTATCAGGTGTTATCGGCTCAATCTCCTCTCTAATTTCGTTTGAATAATCCGGTTTCGGTGGTTTTATTTTCAACTTCAACTCAACTTTCCTATGTTTCACGGGTTTAACTTCCTCAATGAACAACTCTTCTTCAACTTCTTCTTTAGGAACTAACTGCACTTTCGGAGGAACTTTTTTCTCTTCTAGATCAGCGACTTTAATCAAATTCTTCCCCAACTCAATGGATTTTTCGTATACGATGTTACTTTCAACTCTTTGGCTTTTCAACGGCGGTTTCGGGATGTCAGCACTTTTCAATTGACTCTTTAAAAAGTATGGAAGCGTTTTATCTTCAGTATTAACCTCGGTGGGTGGGGTAGTTAAGTCTTGACCAATAGTCGACGATTCGAAGCCAACTCTCACCCTTAACTTTGACGGTTTCCTGTGGAAAACCGGTGATACCTGGCCTCTGAACGGATTATCAACACCAGGTTCGTTATCCACAAATTCTCCACTTTTCCTCTGTATTTCCTGAAGCCCCCTTTCCAACAGCACCTCTAAAGCACCCTTCGGACTCTTCACGCCAGATGTCACTCTAGCTTGATGCACCTTTCCGTTAACAGGCTCGTTACCTTCAACGATGGGACTCAGAAAATCAGACTCATCTTCTGTCAAGTCCTTTTTCTCTTCATGGTTACCACTTTTCAGTTCAATATGTAAAACAGACACTTTCTTAGTCTCCTCACTAACTGCTGGCTCCCTAGCACGAACACCAACCGCAGAACCCAGAAGTGCTGACTCAGTTAACTGCTCGGGTGTTTCAACAGGCTTCTGCTTACTATACGTCTTTGGTACTATGGGAATACTAACTGGCTTAGCACCTTTACTACTAACAACTTCCGGTTTCCCCACTTCTAGAGTAGGGACGATCACTGCACTTTTATTCACTATCGGTGGTGGGTTCTTTCTTCTAATAGTCACCGCAGGAGGCTCCTGCTTACTTCTAGGCTTCGCCTTCGGCTCTGTTCCTTCCTTCTTATCCACTTCTTTAACTTCCTTCAACTGCACCGAGTCAGAAAACCGTCGCACAGACAACGTGTTTTTCTCAGTCTTTTCCAAAACTCTCTCCCTCTTAACACGTCGCCTTCTTCTACTTTCCTTGCGCTTAAAATTTTCCTCCGGATCAGATGTTTCAATTTCTTCTCGTCGAGTATGTTTCCTCGACTGCTTGGTCGTCTCGCAAAAGCTGCTGCTTCGCCTGGGGAGGTTTTCTTCGTTCCGATACGGCGCAAAGGCGCCGTTGGGACCGTTGAAGCTGGCGCTTCTAGCTACAAAACCCGAACGTTCGCGTTGTCGACGGTAATTATCATCGGGGTCGAAGTCAAAGTCATCGTCGAATGCGGTTTCGAGATCGAGGAGGAGGTCCGACTCGTTGGGGTCGGGGTCTTGTTCCAGCCGGAGATCCAACTCCTCTTCGTACGACAGGAAGCGGGGAGCTGTGGTTCCCGAGGCTAGATGATGCGAGGTCGTCGTGGCGTAGCCGTAGCCGTTTGGTGGAAGATCAGTCGGAAAATGGTCCCCAATTAAACGCACCTGTTAAAGAAAGACAGACATTTAATTTTGTGGCTTGGAAAAAATGCCAGGATTGTACGGAAGCCATCAGTTAGGTTTAAGAATGGAGCCAAATACTGGGAACAATGGATGCGTATAACTCATTGACAGATTCTAAAGATACACCGGCAATTGCTGAGTAGCAATTCTTACTTTCAAAGCCAAGGGGAGGTCATAATAATGACGTTAGACAATTAACTAGCCTCAGCCAACAGTCAGTTTCGAAGTTACCACTGTCAATGGACCTCTTTCGCGCAGAAATCCAACATATACATGCAGCCATTTGAGAGATGGCGTCACATCTGCTTGTTTCAATGATTTGATTGGTTAGCGACCGGATCTGACGGCTTAGCCACAAGCATTTTCCTAAGAGGTCCATCACATTTTGTGAAGCCATGAATGGTTGCTGAAGCTAGTCTCGCAGAACCGAAAATAACTGAATTCCGCTAACAACCATTTCTTTGAACTTTTCACCTTCTTGGCACGAGAAATGGAAAACGTCATACTTGCGGCAGATCAGATCAACCGTGCCCAATCAATGAAAACATTGGGATTTTACTTCCCTTCTCTAAGAATTTCATTACAAAAGTAGTCCATTACAAATCCCTGCGGCAGAGAACACAAAATAGAATACCGTAACGACATAATTGTATTACCGGCGCCATCACTGAATAAAATATCAAATAGACATCAACCAGTTCACACAGTGCGAGAAACTGATGTGATAACCAAGATAACACTAGAGTGTATTTACCGGAATTTAGCTTACTTCTGAGAAGCCTCAACCCAGAGGTAAGGATTATTGGCCCAGATAAGGATATGGTAATATTTGAAGAACGTTGGCAGATCAACGCTGGGCCACTAAATATAAATTTTTAGGCGGTATTATACGAGTTTGACGTTTTTCGCATAGTTTTATTAAGTGATATGGCAGCTATATTATTCTTCTCTATTACATTATTACTAATCAATAAAGATATTATAACATTCTTCTCTTCTCCTAATGGTTCTTCTATCGATGATTGACAATCATAACGGCAATTGTAATCATGACGTACTAGGGAATTGTAATGTAGTGGTTTTTTGTTCCCTCCAGCATCCTAATGCCGATGACTCTTCATTGAGTTCCTCCGCCTTCGGGGCCAGTTTCCCATTCCCAACCCCAGGACAAAAGAGTGCCCTGCACAGAAAAGACAGTGTTTTTCGCTCATTTCGGTTCAAACTCGGTCCCCTATCTCCCCAGTCCTCACTACGCGCTTCCATCTTCACCACGAGGAGATTTCGCATCTAATTACGCAGAAGTCAAGGTCGTAGCCAGAGGGGGGTCCGGACCCTCCCGAAATATTTGCAGTGTACACTAGATAGAATAAAGTTTTAAATACATTGAGGTTACGTCGGTGACGTCAGATGGACCCCTCCAGAAGAAAATTTCTGGCTACGGCCTTGGCAGAAGCTCAGCTACTTTGAAGACATTATTATTATTATATCGTATTATTATAATATTATTTGACAACTGACTGACATAGCAATGGCGTGCACATGGTACATTTTGTTCTATTAACATAGACGCTGCACACAAAGATTAAGGCCCAGTACACATGCGCTGAGAAATTTACCATGGGAGCAAATGGGGGTTTGTGCAAAAAACACAGTCTATTTCTGAACGCATTTAAGAAACTTTCTGACACAACCACGCACGGGCAGTCAGTCAGCGTCAAGCCAGTTCAGAAATCTTCTGAAGTAGACTTTGTGGTTTCGTACTAACTACATTTGCTAATTTGTCCCGGGACAAATTTCTCGGCGATTCACCGGCGTTCGAATCGTACAAGCGTACCGAACAGGAAAATTCAACATGTGTTATACCACAAGCTATGGTCCATGACACTAGACATTAGGCCCGGTACCCAAAGGCGACTTCTACGCGGCAGGCACGCTGGAAGATCCGTCATTGGAGCAAATAGGTGGGATCTAAACGTCTACTTCAGATCACTGAGCCTACGCTGAGCTCACGCTGGTGCGGAGATAAATCTTCTGAAGTAGACTCAGTGTTTTTGCACCATTTGGTCCATTGACGGATTTCCCAGCGTGTCAGCCGCGTAGAAATCACGTAATGCACCAGGCCTAAGTCTTCCAACCCTACAACAATGTTACCACCCTAATAAAAACACATTTCCACTGTAAATAGCCTACCTGCTGATATTGACAGGACTGAAGCCCCACTATTCGAGCACTGTGACGCATAAAATCGACAAGGACTGTCGGTATTGGCCCATGAATAGATCCGTTCATGCTTAGGTGATAATGCGCGAATGCATGCCTCCTTCCAGGACTGGCCAACACATTGTGGAAGCCGATCATAGCCCGTGGGAAAATTAAGGGGAAGCCCCTATTTTCAATATCTATTTATACGTTAGTATGAGGAAAGCTTTGTGATGGTCGAAATTTTCGATTCCGAGATTTCTATGGATTTACTCGTTTTGAGGAGACAGGAACGCTAGAAAGTGGTTTTAACGAAATGTTTGTCTGTTCGTCGATTTGTGGGCAAGCTACTAGGTGGATGTTGATGAAATGTTGTATGTAGGTTCACAATAATCATATCTTGGGACCATTTATTTTAATATTTGGGGCTAACTCAACATAGGGGGGGGGGGGTTACCTTCCAAAACTAATATCTGTACTTGGTTAAGTCATGCTTTCGCCGGTTCCAATGCGTAAATAGTAACTCTCCGAGTGTCTATTATCGCTTGTAGCCATTGTAGACTGACATCGAGGACGTATATAAGATTGCCAATGGCCAAAAATTCATGCAGAAACAATACAAATAATGTCCGAAATCCATGTCTGTTCGTCGATTTCCAGGCAAACTATTCTGTCGATTTTGATGAAATTCGGCATTTAGGTTCACAAAAATCATACCTCGGGAGCATTTTGTTTATTTTGGCCTAACTCAATTTGGGGGTTTTTTTTCTCAAAAAACTCATAATAAACGTCTAAAAAAATTATTTCTCAAAAACGGCTACAACGATTTCGTTTAAATTCTCATTAAATTCTCATATATTGTAGTCGTTATTATTAATGACAAAATTCGGGGGGTCACTTGCCCCAACTCAATTTTCATGAAAAATGACTAAAAAATAATTTATCTGCTAAACCTTTCGATCGCTGATTTCTACCTTCAGTCATGTTTTAGGTGATAAATAGAGTAACGAAACCGGACAGGTTGCTTTCGCAAAAAACATTTTAGTTTTGGTGAAAAAAAATTTTTTTGTTGAAAAAATGATAGAAAATTCACGGTCAAATGCATTGCCTGCCCTGCCATTATTACTGTATGGTAATGTGTTGGTCTGACCTATCTAGAATTTACCTCACCTCCAGTGACGTCAGGTAGACAACCCCCCCCCCCCCAGATATCAAAAATTTAGCCATAGGAAAATTATTTACCACGAAATCACTAATTTTCTCTAACTACTAATTGATAAATTGGAAAGCGTGTTCGAGTAAACTAGGACCGGTTCTTTTTTATTATTTGGGGCTAACTCAACATTGGGGGGTTCCACCTGCACCTAAGTCTGGTTTATAATAGTTAGACTACTTACAGCACAGAACGACATGGCGAGACTAAACCATTTAAATATGCTAATCAATTCAAGAGACCTGAGATTGCCTTTTCAACCCCCAAGAATATGATAACACTAAACCGCATAGTAGACCCGCTGAAGCTTTCAGCCTTACTTCCTGACGGAGGACAAAAGGGAATACCCAACTTTCTCTTTCTTCTTCTTCCGGCTCTACAGCCCTTGGTGGGCTTTGGCCTGCTCGACAACACTCCTCCATTCTTCTCGGTTTTGCACAACGCTCCACCATCTGGAGACTCCCAACTCGCGAAGGTCATTCTCTAACTCGTCCTTCCAGCGGTTTCTTGGCCGTCCTGGCAGTCGTCTTCCCGTCATGCTTGCTTTGTACATTTTTCGTGGCATGCGTTCTTCAGACATCCTTACAACGTGTCCCAGCCACCTTAATCGTTCTCCCAACTTTCTCTAGGCCAACTAAAATACCCCCACAGCCCATTTTTCTCCCCCCCCCCCCTTAAGAACATATTAAAATTCACCTAAGTCTGGTTTATAATAGTTAGACTACTTACAGCACAGAGCGACATGGCGAGACTAAACCATTTAACTATGTTAATCAATTAAAGAGACCTGAGATTGCCTTATTAGTCAATATTCACGTTCGTTATTTATCTATTGTGCCTATAATATACGTATCCTTTTGTTTCAGTATTTAGCTTATGCATCTATTAAATACTTGGCGCCTGATAACCAGACTTCTTACACTGCGACCAGGAATTAAAAGGAATGCAACACTGTCTTCTTGTATGTTATGAATGCATGTAAAATGCCTTCTTCCCCTTCTCTAGTTCCAATCTATTGAATTTTTACGTAATCGAAAAATATTGCAATCATCAACGTTTTCGTTCAAGCACTTCTGCACTTGGTCATGCTTCGAACTGTTTCCTTGCGTCAATGGTAAGCCCGTCTCAGCTTGTCCATTATCGCTTGTAGCCGGTGTAGGTTGACATAGGTAGACAGTTTGCCAATGGCCAAAATTCCATACGGAAACAATACAAATAATGTCTGAAATTCATGGGGTCGTTGGCATCGGACAAGGGACCTATGGGCCAAAGTGATAAGTAGGCCAGGGTCTATAAAAAGTATTTAAAAAATCCCTTTCGGCTCTGGCCGATCAGGAGTAGGGAGATTCCGCACACCCTCTTAATTCTTTTCTAGCATATACACTTTTACATACGTAACACATAACTGCACACTGTCGTAACAAATCGGAGTTAAACTGAAATGCTGTACCGGCCCTAGCACGTGGAAACACAGTTGGGCTGGTTATAATTCCTTGTAAAGTATTGAATCTAATATAACTTAAGTATTTTAGCGTATTTAAAGTTAATATTAATTTTGTCATTTTATGTATACTTCTCTTGTTGGAAAAAATTGGAATAAATATATATTTGATTTGATTTGACCCTGATTTTCCTCTATGCTATCTACGCTATGTATGTAATAACAAATAAAAAATACTTCATTATTTTCCCGACCACAACATCAACACACAAAACACTCTTGCGTTCCAAATTTCGAACCACAATGCCGACTATGAATTTTTATTTATCAAATTATTTTCACTTTGACTGGATGCCATCTTAAAATGGTTGATTTTTCGTAAAAAGAGGTGATTACCATTATCGTAGATAATAATACGGGCTTTCAGTCAGATTTTCATTCATTCCTTTGCGACCAATATTAACTGAGATATGAATTATACAAGGTTTCAATCGGCCGCCATGTTTTAACTACATAAATAGTGGATCTAGCTGGTTAACGAACTCGATAAAGACATTTGTATGATCAATTTTTGTGCCAAGTTTCATCAAAATCGGATAATATTTACGGAAGTTAGAGTGTTTCCTAAAATCAATATACACATATATGTATGTATATATATTACATTTTGAACGGAGGGTGGTTTTATGCTCAGGGGGTCATGAAATGAAAGGTTGTGAAGAAATTTTCCGAAATTCGAACATTGGTCGCCATCTCAATAGGTAGATGAATCTCCCTAAAAAATTACAATTACAACATGAAATTGCTGCTTCCTTCGGGTTCCACTTTCCACAGTTTTAACTAATATGGAGTCACACATAAAAAAAACTCGTTCCCATACTTTGTCTAGTCGAGCTAATACCAGTTACAATGTCAATGGTAAGCATGTCAGTTTGCCCAATGGCACTTGAAGTCGGTGTGCCAATGACTATAAATTCAATCGGAAACAATACCAATAATGTGCGACAACCGATCTGAGTGGCACTGCAAGATATAATTATAATTATAATTAAATACAATAAACCATTATAGAGTACCCAATCTAGCCTCCTGGCAAATCAATGAGACTCCTATGAAAGATAAGATAGGCCTGAAATGGCTTACAGTTAGTCTGTATTTGAAATTAAGCTACTTCGGTGGCAAGGTGGTAGCGTGCTTGTACTTGTGCTAGTCACTACACACCTTGCGGTCGGATACGTGTCGCAACTCGACACAAGTAGCTATTAGGTGACTTAGTGAGGCGATTGAAGAGGTTATTCGGATGGATTCATTAAATTGTTTGTATGAGATTTAGCCTTTTAATTTCCCAATTTTATTCAATTATTTAAGTTTAAATGATAATAATATACCCTTAAAAATTAAAAATAATATAATATAAATATAAAATAATATAAATAATATACCCTTAAAATCAGAAAATAATGAATGAACCTGGCTGTCAATTTATCTACACAACATTTGTTAAACTTTGGCCAGCCCTGCCAAAGGTGATGAATTCTCATAGGGACGCTAAACAAACAGGAGCTGTTATCTTATCTACCAACTGACACCGGCCTATATCTTTCTTACATTCGCAAGCCCGTAAACATCATGAAAATGCCGGGTATCATGACAGCAGGTTACGATTTTCATATTTCACGCCAGTGGTCTTACTATGCCGTTTGGTATTAAGGCTGAGTGTTCAAAAAGTTTTGTAAACAATAAATTTTGCTGATTTTATGACGAAACTAATTTATTGCTCGTTCCCACAGATACAAAGATAACATAGTGAACAGATAAAAAACTTATACAAAATACATGTTATCCCAGGAAGTTTATATATTCTGAACTGAACTATTATTACATTAGAAAAATGGGACAAAGAGCCTTAAACCCATTTTGTAGAACAGTTGTAAATCTGTAGGGGAAATAGACAGCTTTCACAGAAAACTCGTATTTTTTAAGATGTTTTCATCTGTTCCCTTTTATATCTGTGTGGCTGTGGAACGCGCAATTAACTAATATCGTCCAAAAATTACGATAATTTCTTGTTTACAAAACATTTTGAACACTCAGGCTTAACTCTATCTTGGGGTAGAAAATGTAAACACAACATTTTTGAACAGTACTTTCCATTCAAAAATTATCTTGTTTTCACTTATAATACCAGGTTAAGATAAAATATAATCGCCAAAGTAGGCCCGCAGAAAATACTCTAAATAATTCCCAATCTATTGTACTTATTAATTTGTTTAATGTTCCAATTGAACAATACAGTATAATACATTGCAAAAATTCATTACAACGAACAGAAAACTCAATGAAAAAAGTAAAAATAAAAGTGAAAGAAATTTTTTTGAAAAAAGTAAATAGTGAAAGTGTAGATAATAAAATTAATGAAAACTGACATCTACCTGTACAAACAATTGCATGATCTGTGGCATTTCTTGGCATTGATAGTGAATGTATCGCAAAATGGATTAGATCTGCATTAGCATGAGGGGCCGGGACAATTAGCAAGAATGTCAGAAGACCGCATGGCGAAGAAAATGTACAACGGAAGCATGCCGAGAAGACGACTGTAGGGACGTCCACGAAACTACTGGAAGGACGAATTAGGAACCGAGTTAAGGCGCCCATTCCACCGACCGGCTAGGGCTATTTATAAAAACGGTGACGTGGTAGCAGACATTCAAGACTTAGGTGGCGTTTCCACCGACCTCGCATTGCAGAATGCAAATAACATTGACGGAAATTAGAATTTTTCTTTTTATAGAAATCTATTAAAATGTTTGTACTTAACATATCCCATGACGCCATTTTTTAATTTTAGTTTGTTTGTTTGTGATTTTACTGTATGATCATTGATCAATTTTATCTATGGCATAGAGGAAAATAAACATTTCCGTCAATTCTGCAATGCGAGGTCGGTGGAAACGCCACCTAAGGGCTACAATATTGGCTCGTGGCCGCCCTAAGGTAAATGCCATACCAACCAACACTTTTTTCTTTCTTTCTTTATAAAAGGCTAATCCCATACAAACAATTCAATGAATGTATCCAATTGACCTCTACAGTCGCCTCACTAAGTTACCTAATAGGTACTTGTGTCGAGTAACGACACGTCTCCGATTGCATGTAGAGACTCGCACATGTACAAGCACGCTACCACCTGGCTACCACTTAAAGGGACTTTCTAGTTAACTTTTTAAATTTGCAAGAATGTCAGAAGAACACATGCCGAAGAAAATGTACAACGGCATGACAAGTAGACGACTGCAGGGCAGTGGCGGTGCTAGAAATTTTAAGGCGGTGGGGCCAAGGGGAGGGGGCATGGCTTCTATATGGGGGGGCCAATGAAAAAACAAAACATTTTATAGTTCAATAATTCTGCAATTTAACAGCATGAAAATATTTTAAGAGTGGGGGGCCCTGGAGGGGCCAGAGAAACTGTTGGGGGGCCCGGTCCCTGCATGGACATCTACGAAACTGCTGGAAGGACGAATTAGGAACCGAGTTGGGGGCTACGACAATGGCCCGTGGCCGCCCTAAGGTAAATGCCATACCAACACTTTTAAGGGAATTTCTAGTTAACTAATTGGCCTATTGACGCAGTGTAGTTCACCCGTAACAGTTTAATTGTCCCAATTACAGAGCACGGGCCATTGTTGATTAACGCTAAATACAGCTTTCCGCTCGGATCATGCAACACCATAATAGTTTGCCTACATTTTTTACTCACACAATAGCTGAGCTTTAAGGATTAATTTCTTGGGCTACATTTTTATTACTGCTTAAATTCCCAATCATGCTCAAATTATTCAGAAAAGTAGGTAGATTAATAATGTGTTAGGTTTTTTATAAATATGAGTTTTTTAGTACACATAACCTTCATACTAGTAAGATATAAAATACCCTGAACGATGATGCATATTATTGTATAATACTTCTTAAGGCAAGGCTTAGATTTAACTCGCAATCATGGATATATGAACATACTTAATTATTATTATATATATTATATTTTTTTATTATTTTATTTATTAATTTATATAGAACATCCTTGCTCGAAATAGTGATTAAGCCTAGGCCTGGGCTAGTCAAAATTCGTAAAACCCCATTGTTTCGCCCCCTGTCTCCTTTTTAGGGTAATGTTAGTATGATTTGGTCGGTTAAACATTACTATTTGTAAAATGAGCAAGGCCCACTATTTTGAGCCTATTTTTGTTTTTAAAAAAAAATCCCCCTATATGGACCTCCCACTATTTGCAGTTACACTACACGTCTGTAAAATCTATACTCTACTGCTATCAAAATGGGTAAGCCACCCTATTTCGGGCCTATATTTTCAAATAATCGGGGAGACCCTCGGCCCTTTAAACAACCACTTTCATTAATTCGATTCAACGTCAGTAAAATCCGAAGTGTTTTGCAGCGGAAATGCGTTTACAAACCCCCAGTGTTTCGTATACACATTTAAAAAAAAAAAAAAAGTGAGACCGCAAATCGCCCTGTTTCGGGTAGTTCCAATACGTTATGGTCGACATAGTAGGCTTAATATGTATTTCCCAAGGAGGGGGGCGGGCTGAAGAGATTTCGACACATCCTACTTACAAATTTTACTGCTTCATCATGTAACCCCGGCCATGGAAGTCGTTATAATTATAAAAAATGACTGGATTTGTTAGTATAAGCCTTATACTATAAGGCAATGTTTAAGTTAAAAGTAGGCCTACATCCATGAAAAGCCCTTCCATTCCCATTAAAGGCATCTGAGTCATTCAGCCCACACTCCGGAGCTAAAATTACAAAAATACAATATTTAATGGACTACGTTAAAAACACAGACAACAGTACGTGATTGCGATTAGTCACCGCGGCGCGTGGTTAAACTGCAGACAAAGAAACAAACTGTAAACAACACGTTTCAGATAACGTAGAAAGTGAGAGCATTTCTGTTTGCGCTAATTTGCAGGGAACGCATTTTTTTTTTTTTTGTTTCATCGGAAATGGAGGGAAATACATACGTAGAGCTGAAGAGAGCATGACAGGATCGAGGGGAGTGGAGGCATCGATGCCACATGTTGCTGCCAGCCAGCCTGCCGGCTGTAACTTGAAGAAGAAGGAGAATAGGCAAACAAAACACCTGTCTGTGCCTTTCTCTCGAGTTGCAATCTAAGGATTGGTTTGCAGCGAATGTTGTATTGTACTGTGCCTTTAATTGTCCCCTTTCATCACTGGGAAGACCTAGGCGAAGATGGGCGGACCTGCAGCCTGATCATGGCGATTACAATACCGGTATTTATTTAATCCCCTGCAGCCTGATCGAGGCGATTATATAATACCGGGGTTAAATAAATACCCTAGGATTATAACTGTAAACAAACAAATTTTGAATAGCACTTTCCATTACAAAATTAACAAGTTTACATTGTTACTACCAGCAGCCTGCAGCCTGATCGAGGCGATTATAATACCGGTATTTATTTAATCCCCTGGTAATAAAAATGTAAACAAGATAATTTTATAATGGAAAGTGCTATTCAAAATTTGTTTGTTTACAGTTATAATCCTAGGGTATTTATTTAACCCCGGTATTATAATCGCCACGATTAGGCTGCAGGGGATTAAATAAATACCGGTATTATAATCGCCTCCGAGCAGCACAGCAATACTGGCAGGGCACGTAATGCATTTGAGCGTGAATTTTCTATCATTTTTTCAAAAACATTTTTTTGTATAAAACCAAATACTTCTTCATTACTCAATTTAACACCTAAAACATACCTGAAGGTAGAAATCATCGATAGAAAGGTGTCGCAGAAAAATTAGTTTTTAGTCATTTTTCATTAAAATTTAGTAATTTTTATTTTTTTACCCCCAGAAGCAAACTATCAAGGGGCAATCGACCCCCCGCATTTTATCAACATTAACAAAAACTACAATATATGTGAATTTAAAAGAAATCGTTGGAGCCGTTTTTGGGAAATAATTTTTTTAGACGTTTTTTTGAAGTTTTTTGAAAATAAATCCCCCCCCCCCCCAAATTGAGTTAGCCCAAAATAAAAAAAATGGTCCCGAGGTGTGATTTTTGTGAACCTACATGCCGAATTTCATCAAAATCGACTGAGTAGTTTGCCCGGAAATCGACGCACAGACAGACAGACAGACAGACAGACAGACAGACAGACAGACATTTCGTAAAAACCACTTTTTTGGGTTCCTGGGACCTTAAAACATATAAATCCGTTGAAATCTCGGAATCGAAAATTTCGGCCGTCACAAAGCTTTCCTTATACTACGTATAAATTGGAAAGCAATAAATACCGGTGTTATAATCGCCATGATCAGGCTGCAGTTCCAGGAGGACTTCCATCGAGTTGGCGTCGAGGCAGCAGTTTGGACAGCGGCTGCTGAGGAATGACAAAGATGGAGGGAAGTTGTCAGGGCGGCCAAAAGTCCCCCTGGGTTGTAAGTAATTCATCACTGCTATGGCCCTATACATGTGTGATTCAGGGTAACATTCAAGTCGTGTGGGATTTACAAGAACCTTCTACCACTTGCGAGGCCGCTCTACCAGAACCAACTAAACTCCACTCCATTTCGCAGACATGGACGGATACAAGGGGGCATCTGCCCCCCCCCCCAAAAAAAATAGTAAATCTATTGTAAGTTAATTTATTTGTTTTAATTGATACTAATAAATATGTTTTCCTATTTTGACCCACAACTACCCCCCCCCCCAAATCGGCTGGGTCCGTCCCTGTTCGCAGCAGGTTGAGTCCTGTAGATGCTGGAAGAAATACGTCCGTAACCAGTTGGCAATTAGGTCTTCTTTTAATGGGAAAACACAAAAGTTGCCAAAACTAGGAATTTCTAGTTTTCCCAAATATACATACTGATTTACTGTATTAGGGGTAGTCACTTTGTTGTGTTTACCCCAAGGGAAAGTAGGAAACTGATGTAAGAATGGTACCCCTGTTTTTCTATTAGAAAAATGAAGCCCTAATGAAACCTGTTTCCCTAACATTTCCACTTACCGTTGGGTAACTGCACTTGGGGAATCAAAAAAGGCTATATTTGTTCTATTCAATTCTGTTCTATTTTTAGTGAAGTTTCAATAAAAACAACGGATTGTCTTTTAATGTACATTTGAAACTTCAGAGCTAAAGTGGTGATGATGGAAAAAGTATATAGCTCAGCTTCTCATTTCTGAGTGTCACATTTATGTCATTTCTTGAGAATGAGTCATTTGATGAGATCATTTACGGCAGCTAAATATTTTTAAGCGCGCTAGTGATGTCATCTGCTTCTGAAGATTTGAACCCATACCAATACTTCAATCCAGCAACACTCAATTCATTTACAGCATGAAGACTCGCGTAGAGAATTGATTGAGAGGTACTATAATAACGCGAATTTCGTGTAACGAGTAAACAAATAAATAAATATGTATTTCTGTTCAATAAAAAAAGCAGGTAATCAACAAGGAAGTAAAATCGTCAAGATATGTTTGAGAAATAATTTTTTTAGCCGTTTTTTGGAGGTAAAGCCCCCCAAAATGTAGTCAGCCCAAAATAAAAAAATAGACCCGAGGCATAATTTTTGTGAACCGACATGCAAAATTTCATCCAAATCCAACGAGTAGTTTTCGCGAAAATCGATGAACAGACAGACAGACAAACGTGTAAATCTCGGAATCGAACATTTTGACCATCACGAAGCTTTCTTTGGCGCTTATTCCACCGACGTCAATAGTGAACTATTGACGTCGGTGGAATAAGCGCCTTAATACTACGTATAAATAGGAAAGCAATAATATATAATAAGATATTACAAAATAATAATAATAATAGAAAAGACAGTCATCAACAAAACACAGATTAAACCATCAGTGTGAGATATCGTTTACAAGTTTCTCCGCGACGACTGAAGAAGGCTTGAAGGGTAAAACACCGCCTACAGGCTGCAACAGTCAGGTTCGTGTTTATGGACAGAAGTAGCGCCGCGCACAATGCACATTCTTCATAACGGATTTCACTATGACAGTATGTGAAGGAATCCATGCTGATTGTGGAGATGAGGGTACCTGTTTTTTTATTTATAATACCCGGATTTTCTATCTCTATCTGTTTGTCAAGAATACTAGGCGCAATACTAGGCACATCGGAGCAATTTTTGTTATTAGATTTATACATTATACAGATTTTCATGGAAATTAAACTTAAGCAGAAAAATGAAGTCTTTCTTTCTATGTAAATCTGTATTTTGACCTTAAATTTAACATCGACGTTTTGTCCCGATCTGTTTGACACATTCGTCCCTATTCACCCGTTATTACGATACCCCATGTAAGCCGAAAAGAAACAGAAAATGAGAAGAAAGCATCTGTCAACGCAGCTTTTTATAAGTAAAATACACCGAAAATAAACGAAGCGCATGACGGTGGCGTCAAATTTTGAATGGGGCTCTCATAAAACTGACCGTTCCTAACTATTTTGGTATTTATTTTCAGCCTGGCGTAAATCCAACAGCTACGTAACCATTCTAATTATCTAGCAAGGCTTAAAGCTTAGAAATATAGCAGTAATTAAATATATTTACATAATTTACAGAGCACAATCCCATAATCATAGTTACCTTGAATCATGAGTGACTGACAAATAACTCGCAAACTGTAAGATAAGAAGCACCAAAAACAACACCAAAGCTGGGGAATTTTATAAAATGTAGAACACTTTATTAAAAACTTACATCAGCATTTAAAAACCCGAGTAATTGACAGTAATAGCACCATTTAAAAACTCCAAAAATTATATAAACAAACAGAACCGGCGGCCATTTTCGAACTATAAACAAAGTCCTTGAAAGTTGAAATGCACAATGCCAAATTTTCACAGCATGTCAGCTTAGCGCTGATAGTTGCATAGGAGTTGAATTGGTGTGGATATCATGCAGTATACTCCTAAATTTATTGTGTTATGCAACAGGTGGTACATGTATGTAAGAAAATAGTCGAAAGTACTTTTGCAGGCGCTTTCGTAGTTTTTGATAGTTTGTACTGATTGGGCTAACGCTTACCTATTTTTTTTTTAATTATCCTAACGGACTGACAGTTTTCTCATCATAAAATCACTATTTTAGGCCTGGGCCTACTGTATACACTAACGATTCTCACAGTCGCGCTTTGCCGACGTATTTTCTTTTGTAGCTACAATAATAAAAGAACAAACCGTACCCATTAACTTACTCATCAGCCGTCAAAGCTCATCTGCTGATCAGTACAATTCCTCCACACCTGAGAGCAATGCAAGGTATGGAATGTCTATTGTTTCTTGTCGATTTCGGAAACTGGCGTGAAGCCGACCAAACGAATGTACCTGGTTTTCCCCTGGACACGCCAGATCAAAGAAATTACTGAAGAAGTGAAGAAGATAGACTCTGTTGTGCACCATCCACTGACCAAGGGGCAAGCGTCCTCAATGGCGGATGGCATGACCCCCCCCCCCTAATTGAGTAAATTCATAAGATAGGGTACATAGTAATTTTTTTTTTAATAAAACTCAACTTTCAACAACAACAAAATACCTTTTAAATTTACAAACAACTTGTGACCCCCCCCCCCCCTAAATTTTCAGCTGGATCCGGCCTTGGGCCTTATGTCCAATTGACTAAGCCCTATTCTTACAATGGAAAGATTGTCTGTGAACTGTGTGTCTAGCTGCTAAACCTGATGTGACTTATAGTCTTATAGCCTATCTATATAATTGATTCTCTTTAGCCTACCTTACTATTAATCCCTTTAGGATTAGTTACTATATTGCAGGCAAGTTTCCAGCTTAGCGAATACTCACATAGGTACTTAGTTAACTTAGTGGCAAAAATACATTACAGTTCTACAGATTTCTCAATATGCTACTATGCTAGGCTACATAATATATATATTTTGTTCATTCCGTCTAATATTTCATCTGATAGCATGTACTGCATATATAAAGGTTAGTTTGTACTACAGTTGTCTAAAATCATTTTACAATAGGCCGTAATTGTCTGAGCTGAAGTCGCCACTGCATGCTTAATAATCTGGCATTTATTGGTCGCTCAAAATAAGTAAACAAGTTCTCCCATGCTAAAACTGCGCGCGCCGGTATTCTCTCCCGTTTTCTTTTTCAAGCCGAATATGTATTGTAAAATGATAGGTCAGTCAATACAATAAAACTTGTTTTGAAACGGCTTTGTATGCTAATTGAATAAGTTTTGCTCATTTTGTGTCGCTCTTTGGGACTTGTTTACGAAGCCTTCTTTGATACAGGGTTGCCGTTTTGCGTGAAAAATCACGAAATGCGTGTATTTTCAGAGCTTGCGTGATGTGCGTGTAAAGTGCGTGTATTTTAGACAAAATTGATTTTATAATTAAATAAATATATTGAAATTTAAACCAATAAAATAATAAAAAAATTAAAACCCAGGAAAAATGAAAACTTAAAAAAAAAAAATGCGCGAAAAATGCTGTTTACCTTACCTGATTTAGGACCACAGACCACAAGTGACAAGACCCCAACACAACTCCAGAAATCAAATTCCAAATCTACTCGGCCGGCGGGCGGCCATTGTGATTTGCTCATTATTTCATATTTGTCTGCCTCTGCGCCACATGGGCGCAAAATCGAACAAGATAATAAACATGCATATTATAGGACAAAGAAATGCCACATGTGAGAGGTCTTTCTCTGATTGAAAATTAATTAAAAAAAATACTTATTTACGAACCACAATGTCTCAAAAGAGGTTGAACTCTTTTGTTCAAGCGAATAAGGCGACCACTTAAAGCCTTAAAACCCCACGATTTAATAGAAAGTCAATATTTTGGGCCGAATTATTTAAAAAGTAATAACATAATAAAGTGCTCATCTGAAATTTTTTTGGCAAGATCCGTAAAACCCCGTATTTCAGGTTTATTTAACAAACATCTTCTCCCGGTGGGAGACCCCTGGACCCCCTCGTTTGGAATTAGCCTATGTTCATCGCCTGTAAACATCAAAACGTTACTCCTATCAAAATGCATGAAACCCCACCATTTCATGCTCATCTTTCAAGAATTTGCTCGTAATTGGATTCATTGCCTGTAAAATCTAAACGTTAACCTATCAAAATGCCTAAAACCCCACTGTTTCAGATCTATTTTTCAAAAAATTTCACCCGGGGGAGACCCCCGGCCCCCCTTGTTAGCTATATCAATCAATCAATCAATCAGTCTTTGTCCATGACCCACCAAGGTGGGATAGACGGCGTCCAAAACAAAAGAAATCTAGAGCAGAAACAAAAACGAACAAAAAATTTCATGCGGAAGCATACGTTAGATGGAGGGAGGGGGGGGGGGGTTATGTTTGAGCATCCCAGCTTATTTCCCTGAACTCGTCCAAGCTGTACAGTGGACATTCTTTAATTTTCATTGTCACCACGGCCTTGTATCCTGAAAAATCCTTATTAGTAAGTCTGTACAATTTAAACATTAGTGCTATCAAAATGCGTAAAACCCTTACCAATTCAGCCCTATTGGCTATTTTCTAAAACTTTCACCCGGGGAGACCCCCCCTGTAATTTGTACATGTAGTTATATTAATTGTCTGGAAAATCTAATCATTACTCTTATCAAATTGCGTAAAACCCCATCATTTCAGGCTTATTTTTCAAAAATTTTGACCCGGGCCCCCCTTGCTTGTATTTATATTATTCATTAACGACCCTTGGGGCCCCCGTTCACGTCTCCCGAACCCCCGGGCCCCTGTGCGACGGACACTAATGTCATTAATTTAAATACTGCAAAAGTCCTTGAGAACGGTTTTCCCCTTATTCTACACTATCATGAAAATGGGGGGGGGGGGGCGAATTAAACACCGCCACCCTCGAAAAACTATCGTTACGCCACTGGAAGTAAGAAAAATAATTCACACTGATTTTTCAGCCCCACTACAAGCTAAGCATAGAAGTTGTTAGATAAAATTAGCAAAACAAATGACATATTTTTTAGTTACCATATTAAAAAATGTAATATAAATTATGTATTATACATATATATTATATTAATATGCATATATATTAGCCGATTAGTTGCTTGCGTGATATGTCGTGAATTTTGAACATCAGTGGCGTGATATTTCATATTACACGTCCGGCAACACTGCTTTGATAGTTCAATCCTGAAGGCAACTGCCATATTATAAACCAACAAGCCTAATCTAATTCTTTGGTGAGTATTTTAGCCGGGTATTAAGCTATCACAACGATCAGAAATATTCTGTATGTAACCTCTATTGGTTGGCCGGGGCAACACGGACTATGTGGCTATTTAATTAGTGCAATTTCAGTTTATTCTGTATGGCCCTGCCTGTATACTCGGACGATTCTCGTAGTCGCCCTTTGCTGACGTATTTTTCATTGTAGCCTGTTACCTGTAATTGTAATTTGGTTTTATGGACCCATGGTGCCCCATATGTCCCTTGTCCAATGCCAACGACCCCATGGATTTCGGACAGAAGTTGTATTATTTCCGTATGCATTTTTGGCCATTGGCAAATTGGTATACGTTCTCGATGTCAACCTATACGGGCTACCAGCGATAATGGACAAGCTGAGACAAGCTTACAATTGACGCAATGAAACAGGCGAAAGCATGACTTAGGCGCCCATTCCACCGACCGGCTAGGGCTATTTACAAAAACAATGACGTGGTAGCAGACATTCAAGACTTAGGCCAGTTAGGCGGGGTTTCCACCGACCTCGCATTGCAGAATTGACGGAAATGTTTATTTTCCTCTATGCCATAGTTAAAATTGATCAATGATCATACAGTAAAATCACAAATAAACTAAAATTAAAAAATGGCGTCATGGGATATGTTAAGTCCAAACATTTTAATAGATTTCTATAAAAAGAAAAATGCTAATTTCCGTCAATTTCATTTGCATTCTGCAATGCGAGGTCGGTGGAAACCCCGCCTAAGGGTTCTTATAGAGTGGAGTCGGGATGTAAGCTGGTAGCAGGGATGGTAGCTTACTCGCTTAGTCGATGAGTACCTGGCCGGAATGAGGGGTGTTCGTGTTGGCACTGTTTTAATCGCCGGTTCCTTCCTTGCAGTTCTGTTTTGTAGTTCAAGATCAAGATGGATTATTAGAAGAAACAATATTGATTGATAGTGCTGCTACTAAGTGGTGATCAGGATGCGCCTGATTCCATATGGGGATCCTATTAAATACTTCGGAAATGAGTTTTCTATGTCCATTGTGAATATCCAAAAACTATTTGAAATCGTAAAACAGTAAGTGTATAAACACTGACAGACGGGGGATTGTTGATTGTAGTAATAGCAGCAGTCACTTCGACATTGGAGGAGGAGGAGGAGGCCAACTGGGCATGCGCACGCCGCTCGACCAGCGCTTACAAGCTATGTAACAATCTAGGTAGCAATTATAATTCCTTCCATCTAGGCTCCCTGCGCCCATCCTGGTAACCTGCTAGGCTCCGTTGTGAACGGGTACACTGCCTGCTGAGGCAACATTGTTACATAGCGGTAAGCGAGTAAGCTACCATCCCGGCTACCAGCGTACATCCCGGCTCCACTCTGTAAGAACCCTAAGTCTTGAATGTCTGCTACCACGTCACCGTTTTTGTAAATAGCCCTAGCCGGTCGGTGGAATGGGCACCTAAACAAGTACATACGAGTCAGCCAGCATGTTACCTGTAGGAATAGGGCTTGTGAGTTGTGGTACAAACCCGCAATACAAATATTATAGTCCTAGACCAGCCTGATCCGGATCGATCGTGTCTCATATTGCAAAAGATTGCAAATAAATAATAAAAGCCACCCTAGAGTGTATTGCTCAATAAAAGGAGGGGGGGGGGGGTGCACTCTTAACCGACCAGTTCCTTGGATTGTACTCGGGCTATGATGGACTGAAATCATCTTAAGACGTGCCAGGCTCTTGTCAGTAGCAGAGGTTCACCAGATTATGTGTTGTATTGGGCTGCAAGAAAGCTGATGGCGGAAGCCTAGTGCTATGGTGTAATTAAAAAAAAAAGTACTCAGGCTATAGAGGGGTGGGCCAATAAAGCGCCCAGCGTCCAAGGTGGGACACGTAGTAAGAATGACAGAGGACCGCATGCCGAACAAAATGTGCAAAGCAAGCATGTCGGGAAGACGACTGGCCGGACGTCCACGAAACCGCTGGAAAGACGAACTAGTTGGGAGTCCGTAGATGGTGGAGCGTCGTACAAAACTGGGATGATTGGAGGAGTGTTGTTGAGGAGGCCAAAGCCCATCAAGGGCTGTAGAGCCAGCGGAAGAAGAATTAATTTTGTTGTGTTTAGATTTAATAAATGGTTAGTGTTTTCACAAGTCGGCGCCCTTGGGGCACCGCGGTGCACTACACACTTTGGGACAGTGGCGGACTGGGCCGGCGGGCACACGGACATTTGCCAAGTGAGCCGGAGCAAAAAGTTGTTTGGGGCTGATGTCAAAGGAAAAAATCCGGACCATATTTCAAAATACAATAAAAAAAAATTTGTGTTAATAACAAGCATTGCAACAGCATTTTGAATTTCAAATGTAAGCGCGCGTCCGCCTTTTTGACCCAGTCCGCCACTGCTTTGGGAACCGCTGGCCTATCATATTAAAAAAATGCAGTAGAGCGTTTCTACTAAAAAACTATGGTGATATATTGTACGATATTTTTGACGGCTCTACGATCAATAAATCATTTTGATATTTGGCTTTGTCCACCTGTATAAGGCTTTTCCTATTGTCTCGTGTTTCTCCCACACGAGGTGTTGTATTGTATGTGTGTCATGACCCATTGACCTCGAATTTGACAACACAACATAGATAAAGAATAAAAGTGTTTGGTATGCTTAAGCATCTGCCGACCAATGCAGCGATATCAGCGATTACATCAAACCCATCAGCATAGTAGTAGGCTATATAGGAACGATAAGACCCTCGTAGGGGGTCCTTGCTATGTCCTTGTCCGTGCTATCTGGCAGGAGGCCATTCTTCTTAGGAGGGAGTTTAGCACGTGGGAGCGGATAGTATCAGCAGAGATTTAGCTTTTGTTGGTGGATAAAAAACAGTGTTCCTACGCAATTTACGTTAGCTTATGGCTGTTTATTGACAGCTGTCAGGTAAGATGGCCACTAATGTACCGTACTATCTACCTATCTATACATCAGTAGGCTACTATATAGCCTTAAATTGTACATAGGTAGACTATATTCTTATTATTTACCCTCCAGGACTTTTTAAGGACTTATTGCTACACAATATGTTTATTAGCCTTAATGGAATATAGCCACCCTGTGTCTTCTTTGGTTCAAGACCTCGAACCAACAAACTCTTCTACTAAAGTCAGAGTTTATACCACAACAATTACATATGTCTCTCTTACAGATTGCAGGATGGTGGTAACAATTAGAAATGTATTAGTCAGCGATGCTGTCGACCCCCTTTGCGTGGACCTCCTGCGTAGCCATGGTATCAATGTGGTCACAAAATATAAACTCCCGAAGGATCAACTCATTCATGAGCTACAGGTGAGTTTTTATTGTAATATAGGATGGAGGTTGGCGAAAGCGGGGCCACAAGGCAGACCCAGGACAACCCTCGCGGGAAAAGTCCAACAACAAGCCGGAGCAAGAGGAAAAACAATGGCCGAGCTCAAGATGTTGGCGTCCCACCGGGTCGAGTACAAGAAATGGGTCCGGGGCGACCCCCTCACTCTGCGCACTTGCCACTAAGAGGGAAGAGGATAGCCAAGTTGAATCCAGTGGACCAGAGCAGGTTCAAAGATGCAGATAACTTGGTAGTGTGCATAGTGCCGGTAGGGAAACATGGAAGGACTTGTCCTGGCCACCTCCAAAGTAATCGTGTGACTTCACTGTGTTTCCCAAGTGGTTCGGAATCCACTATAATCAGGAGGTCCCCTGTCCTATGTGGCCACCGTGGCCTGGGACTGTGTCCAACCATACTACTACTAAGAGGGAAGAGGAACTAGTGAATGTAGGCTATAACCTTTTTAGATGTTTAGATGTACTAAGAATAAGCTCCTGTTTATTATTTTATATTTCTTTAATTTCAGACTGTAGATGCCCTAATCGTCCGATCTGATACAAAAGTGACCAAGGATGTGATTAATAGTGCTCCAGGTCTTCGGGTCATCGGTCGTGCTGGAACTGGAGTTGACAATATAGATCTGGATGCTTCTACGAAGAGAGGTGTCATTGTAGTCAAGTAAGTAGGCTGGTCCACAGAACAACATAATACGCGGTATATGTTGATATCTTGATAAGGGTCTACAGCCACGCGATGGTTCATGGCATCCCGTGGTTGGAGACCGTTATCAATATGGCTGCTAGTGTAGCCTGCACAAGAGAAGTACGCAATTTGGCGGGGAAAACCAGTGATAAGTGTAGCCTGCACCAGCTAAGTACAGAGTTTTTGACTGGGTCCAGGTATCCGTTCTGCTATGCTGCAATGTGTAAGACTTTGATATTTTTTGCGTTGGTACTTATCTCTGATAGTTGGCTTTATGGTTAACGGGTGCCTCGTAAGGCATATTATGGCTCCCGCCGCTCCAGTTAATGTATCTTTATGCTTCATGGTTGTAGTAAATAACAAACAGGTACTACCAACATAAAATTTAAAAAATAACAATTTTACGGTTGGCTATCGTGTGTTTGAGTCATGCCAATCACAACAGTTCCCGCGTATAACGAAAACCTCCATTGAAGTTAAACGCCCATGGGCTGGCCCATCTAATGTACTTCAGTACTTGTAGTGTCGAACTTATTACCTAGCTAACCTAAGATAAACATACTGTTTACTTACTCCTTGGCACTACGGCCCGTGCAGGGCTCTGGCCTGCTATGTCACATGGCGCAACCTGCGCGGTCCTGTGCTCTCCTTTCCAAAAAGTACTCACATAATATTATTTTACCAATGCTATCTAATATGAGTGAGTGTAGCGTAGAGTGCAAGACCCTTCACGGGCCGTAGGGCCATGGAGTGAGTAAGTATATATAAGTGAGTAATTATGCAATACGTTTGGCCGTGCGCATCCTGTATCAATTTATTCTACAGCTATAAGTCTACTTTTTCTACTTTTTTTTACAATCATAACGCAACGCCCTTTGGGGCTCACGCGTTGTACCGTATATATGTTTACGTGTAGTACAATACTGTGGTTTTGAATGGGGTAGGTGTGGTGGGCACTAGTGTCGTTCGGCAAACTGCTTTAAGCGCGCTAGACAACGAGTTGCCCAGGTACCGTCTACAACAGTTTGCCTTTGTCTATTGTACGATTTTTTGGAATAGGTCTACTATCGATTTACTAATGTCCTTCTCCTCCAAGCCATAAAGCATCAGCAATATGCAATATATGTACATAGCCTACATCTTTTCTGCTCCATTTTCAGTGCTCCCAACGGAAATTCCATAAGTGCCTGCGAAATGACATGCGCTCTCATCAGCTCCTTGGCACGTAACGTGCCGCAGGCGTGCCAATCTTTGAAAGAAGGTCGCTGGGACCGGAAACTGTACACCGGAAATGAACTTAGCGGGAAAACGTTGGCTGTGCTGGGACTGGGACGCATTGGTCGCGAGGTTGCCTTCAGAATGAAATCCTACGGTATGAGGGTAGGTATTTTGCGTCGCTCCAAATTGCCCTTCTTATCAATCTTATAAACTGATGAGCCACGCTCATGGAGATAATAAAACTATGGAGTCACCATGTTGTATTTCGCCTGTGCTGCAAGCATGTCTATGGCTGCAAGACTGAAGCCATGACCACGCCTACTTATAGGGGCATTTTGGCGGGATATTCAAATTTAATAGTTTTATTGTATGTTTTCTTTATAGTTTTCTTTGTTGTTTCATATATAATTATATTTATTATTTACATTTATTATATATATTGTCTAAAATTTAAATTAAAAGTACTCCAAGTTCTGCATAAAAATATTGTTGGTTACCTGGCAAGATTTTCCGTTCTAAATAATCTTTAAATAATCTAATAAAAAAATAAAAATAAAATCAAATGGCAAAAGGCTCAATCTGCTCCTATGCTACGGAAATAGCCGAAGTGTTTATTTATTTATTATAGATTTATTAGACGTTGCCACGTCAAAAATAATGTGTATGATATTCAGCTATTTATTATAGGTATTACTATATATAATTAGTTATAGCCTATAATTATTTGATTGCAGACAATCGGATACGATCCCATTGTTTCGCACGAAGATGCTCAGTCGTTTGGCGTAGAAAAAATGGAATTGGAACAAATATGGCCGCTAGCGGACTACATTACAGTACATACTCCACTAATTCCTCAAACTAAAAGTAAGTACTAGAGTTTAATGTAGGAGAGATGGCACATTCAAAAATACTTTTTGAATCCTGGAGCCACTTGGTACGTTTTCTCAATGACTGGTCAGAGGGACCTGTCATAAATAAATAAGGACTTTTTTGTTCTATTACTAAGCCAACCTAGCGGAGTTAGGGCTGTAAAGCCCTCTCTTACACTCAACTAGGAAAGCCCGGAACCGCCTGCTTTACATTCCCTCCGAAGCATGGCCAGAAAATGTAGGAAGTATATGACTCGAACCAGCAACCTTTCGGGTGAAAGTCAGAGTCCGTACCACTTCTCCACAAGTCTTCAGGATAAAAAAAAAATATTTTGGACGCGCTCAAGTATCTCTCCTGTATAGAACTGTTATGTACTCTATGGAGGAGGTATTAATAACACGACTGCTTATTGGGCACACGAGGCTGACCCATGGGCACTTGATGACGAGTTCCCCACCCTCCATGTGTCCAACCTGTCAGGTACTACTTGATGTTCAACACCTGCTCCTTGTCTGTCCTACGTAGCCTATGCTTGCTACCGCACCTTCCCTAATAACTCCTCTATGAGCGATATTCTTACTGATGCAGCTACTTTACACCAACACAAGCTCCCGTTTCTGTTCCAGTCCACTATCTATACAAATCTTTGAAAACCCTTAATCCATAAAAAAAAAATTAAAAACTACAGCATTGCAACACATAAAAATACAACGCGTAAGCCCCAAAGGGCGTTGCGTTATGATTATTAAAAAAATAAAAATAAAAAAATAAATGTACACTATTGATGGTTCTATATTGGAGATATGGGGCATTGGAGTGCGCCAAAAATATTTTTTGAATCTTGGAGCCACCTGATGCCGCATGTCCTCCTATGACCAGCCATTGAGAAAACATACCAGATGGCCCCATCAGGATTATTATGTATATTACGTAATGTTTCTATTAACTATTTATCTATTTGTATTAATAAATCTTCTCCTTTTTTCAATTGCGTAGCTATCGATTTGAGGCGCACATATTGTAGTTATTGAATTCAATAATTTAGTCTAGTATGGTATGTTCCCTCCCCAAGCACATTCTTAGGAACATTTTGGGGTTGGGAATTGTTCATTTGTATCTTGTACTTTTGGGATATAATTAAATACATTTGATTTGATTAAAAAGACATGTAGCGTAGTGGTACGGATTCTGACTTTCACCCGAACGGTTGTTGGTTCGAGTCCCACACTGGCTACATTTTCTGGGCATGCTTAGGAGGGCATGTAAAGCAGGCGGTCCCGGGCCTTCCTAGTTGAGTGTAAGAGAGGTATTTATAGCCCTAACTCCGTTAGGTTGGCTTAGTAATAGAAACAATAAAAAGTCCTTATTTATTTATTTTAAAAATATATTTTTGGCGTTCCCGAATGTTCAATCTATCCTATATAGACCTATAATGTTCACTGGATCCTGTTCTATATAGGACAGATGGGACATTTGAGCGCGCCATAAATATTTTTGGTACGCTTTTAAAATGCCTATAGACGGCGTGGCAATTAGTGCCCACAAAAATTCAAATATAGGCCTATATTGTTTTCGCGGTAAGCGAATGCCCCACCTCTCCTGTATAGAAAACAAGTAAGCACCATGCCTACATTCTTCTTCTATAGTTCCAATCAAACGATTAGTTTGCAGGAATTATTTCCATCTTCTACACTCTTATCAGTCCTGGGCCGTTCTTTTCAGTTCAAGGTATATACAGTAGGTTCAGCATCTTATAATTTGATTGAGGTCTTCTACATAGGCCTTCCTTGGTCCCACTGGTGTCCTCAATAGGCTACTTGACTATTTTTGAATACCGTATTTTTATGCATTAGTTATGCTTTACTAGTGCTATATACTGTATATACAGTATGTGACATTTAACTCACACAAATGGCATACAGTATATCCCATCATCTTAAAGTTCATATATCCACCCTCTTCTCCACAAGGCGTGAAAACATTGACAGTTTATGATGGATTTGTTGACCAACTGATCGATCTACTTATGAAAACGACAAATAGCTTTCCTCGCCTATAATGTTCTGCAGTATAAAATCCTATACTTGATCTGACAGTTGATGTTGATGTAGTATCCGTGTAAACAGACCTTCACACTAAAACAAAAAAGTTGGGCCTATTTCTGGTTATTTCCAAGTTTTAGCTGGATCTGCGAATTGGTAAGTGGTCGGCAGTGACGTCAACCTATTTTCTTAGAGTAAGTGTGCAAGTAATGTACATTTTTACTGGTTTTAACTAGGACTACCTATCAGTGGCGGAGCGTGCATGTAAGGCGTGCAATACCGCATTACACTAAAAAAAATCCTTAGAATGTATTAAGAGCTTTGTTGAAATCTGTAGGAAGCCGTGAGCAAATAAGATTGTATTAGCATGATGTTATCAACGCAATCTAAGAAAATTAAGAATCTCCTCACGATGGAATTCACGTTTTCTTGTTTGTTTTCAAATTTTTTCTTTTTAAGAATATAGATCATGGTATAAAATGATGCTTGTTTTCTTTTCTATGTATTTTTTATTATTTTATATTATATATAATTTTTTGAATATTTGCAATTATTACAATCGCAATTATCCCACGCCCCGCCACTGCTGCCATTGTAGGTATCCCTAACTATCCAAGTACTTAGCCTATACACAAGCGAGGCTGACGCCATTGACCGCGCGATGCTGAATTTTTCCCGCCCCCAAGATTCCGGAACCTGGGCTTCAGACGAAAACTTAAATGCTGGCCTGAATCCTTGTTACTGCGCATGTTTCAGGACTTAGTCTAATTGGGTCTACCCCTCCAACGAGGAAGGTGTACAACTTACAAGTTTCAGAATTTTAAAATATAGCCTAAAAGTAAAACCTCCAGCACTCATTTTTATCAATAGCTTTTCATGGTCCTTAAACGTTATTATAAGCCTAAATGCAACCAGTATATACTGGATTTTGATCATAGCATACCTACCTACCTACCTATAGGTTTTACTTTTAGGCTATATTTTTAAATTCTGGAATTTTGACTTTATCAAATGGTTAATTGTTAGGTTTTATTAATTATGACAGCTAACTTAATTAGTTACTGTTTCGACTATTTCCCGTGACGAAATCGAGAATCTACTGAATTGTATTATATGTCGTGCATTATGGTTGGAAATGGAATAAATAGCCTAGGCTACTACTTTGCATATAGTAACTGTTAAGTAACTATATTATATAATAACTAGTTACGTTAGCTGCCATAATTAATAATATCAAACAATTAACCATTAATTTTGGTTTAAAGTCAAAAGTTCCAGAATTTAAAAATGTAGCCTAAAAGTAAAACCTATGGGTAGGTATGCTGTGATCAAAATCTAGTAGCCTACATACTGGTTGCATTTACGCTTATAATAACGTTTAAGGACCATGAAAAGCTATTGATAAAAATGAGTGCTGGAGGTTTTACTTTTAGGCTATATTTTAAAATTCTAGAACTTGTAAGTTGTACACCTTCCTCGTTGGAGGGGTAGAGCCAATTGGACCAAGTCCTGACACATGCGCAGTAGCAAGGATTCAGGCCAGCATTTAAGTTTTCCTGGCTTCAGTAGCCTACTACTACTTTACGTCATGCGCATGAGCAAATGCTTATTTTATTGTTGTTGCTCAAAATCAAATTACTCCTGAAACTTCAATGAGATTTAATTTAAAGAAATGTTTCTTTTAACTTCCATTCTTCTCGCAATATAGGCCTGTTATAGGTTTCCTAATATATACGCGTAACAAGTCTGTCAATGAATGTTTAAGGAAATTAAGTAGTCCTAATTAATTTTTATAGTTTTATAAAAAACCCAGCACGAAACCTCGTCGGAGGGCTTTGGGCTGAGGAGAAGTAGGGTGCCCTATTTGGGATGTTCCAGTCAGCAGCATGGCCGGCAGTGGAAAAGTTTACCTTACCAGTGAAGGCTAGGTAGCAGGGGCGTAAAGTTAGGGGGGGGGGGGCACGGTCGAACTTGCCCCCCCCCCCCCAGCCTCGAGCATTGTAAGACGTGGTTCACACTTCATGGTCTCCTTTGCAGCAATATGAACAAATGCATTTCTTTTTTAGCTTTGTAAAATCTACAGGTAAACTTTACTACTATTAAAAAGCGTGAAACCCTACTTTTTCACTCTTATTATTTTCAATTTTTCCTTATCCTGCCTGATGACGTCATAAGGTCTCCTTAGTTTTGCCCCCACCATCATTCTAAAACTTTACGCCTCTGCTAGGTAGGTACCCTAAGGTTTGGCTCCGGAGGAAAATGTTTACTTCATGTCGAATTTCTTTTTGCATGACAACGACAGGACTATATCGACTGAAGAGGTCAATCGGATACATTCATTAAATTGTTTGTATGCGATTAATCTTTTTATAAATAAAATAAAAAATAATTAAAATATGGATTTCCTTATTATACAATAGTTAAAGTTAAATAATTGCCCAAACTAATTCATAATTTTTTCTTAGATTTAATTAATGAGACTACCATCAACAAGAGCAAGAAAGGCGTCTGTATTGTAAACGTTGCCCGAGGTGGTATTGTAGATGAAGCAGCTCTTCTAGCAGCCTTAAAAGGTGAGTAGGTACATCTTCTTTTAGCGAAGATTAGTGATCATTATGGCAATTTGGACCTTGGAGACTGCTACTCCGAAAATGAATTCGTACTGTTGCTAAGGCGGGGATTCCACCAACGTCAATAGTGACATTAAATGTTTTTTGACGTGGTAGCAGACATTTTTAGACTGTCTAAGACTGTCTAAAATGTCTGCTACCACGTCAAAAAACATTTAATATCACTATTGACGTTGTTGGAATCTCCGCCTAAACCACTACCGCGCAGGTTTTTCTACCGGGAGCCCTCTGTGACTCAGTCTTTCCATCTGCCCTATAGGATTATAACATGCAGAGGGCGATACATTGTTTCGTTCCTCGTCACATGGCCAAAGTATGTTAATTTCCGTTTCTCAACCGTCAGCAGCAACTCTGTATCTGAATCTATTCGCCTCTGGACCTCAGCATTAGGTGCTTATTCCACCTACGTCAATAGTCAATAGTAAATGTGGTATTGACGTAGTAGCAGACATTTTTAGACTGTCTTTAATGCTACCACGTCAGCAATACCACATTTACTATTAACTATTGACGTAGGTGGAATAAGCGTCTTAGGGACCCAATCACTCCAAAATATGCAGCATTCGTCATAATATTCATATTTTAAATGGACTGATTCTGTTCTGCATAGCTTGTATCAAGGTCCATCCCTCCACACCATATAGAAAGAGAACGTATTGAGAACGCAGTTGGTATTCATAAATAAATAATCAAATTTGACTTTTTAATTGTATTGCTGAACCAACCTAGCGGAGTCAAGGTTACAAACCCATCCTTAATACTCTTAACTAGGGTACCCAGCTCGTCGGTTCGCACGTCCACTAATAAGTGGCCTGAAAATTTAGTCGACTGCAGAACTCGAATAAGCAACTTTCGGGTGAAAAACAGAGACTTTACCACTACACTGCATATAATTTCCTATTCTAGATGGCCGTTGTGGCGGAGCAGCGCTCGACGTATACATCGAAGAGCCGCCCAAGTGCGAGACCACACTTGAGCTTATCAAACACCCCCTGGTGGTGGCCACCCCCCATCTGGGAGCAAGCACTGACGAAGCCCAGCGCAGGGTCGCAGTGGATATTGCTGAGCAGTTTATTGCACTAGCAGGTACGTGTTTACCGTAGGTAGTTCTATATAGGCGATCGAGGCAGGAAAGTGCAGGAAACTGAAGATATGGTAACTGAAATTAGAGGATAGAGAAAAACTGGACTTGGCGGGATTCGAACCCACGATCTACGCCTAACCGGGGCGTCGTCTTAACCGCTCGACCACAACCCCCACAAGAACAGTTTAAGAATATTCTCAACTTATATGCTCGTATTGACATGATTCGTATTGTTAGACAGGTTGGCAGGTTAGGCGTAGATCGTGGGTTCGAATCGCGCCAAGTCCAGCTTTTCTCTATCCTCTAATTTCAGTTATAACGTGGAGGTGCCTCTTCAACCAAAGTTATTTTATTGGGAACCTCAGCCGTCTCAACCGGACCCGTAACCATCTGCAGCCCTCACCCCCCCCCCCCCTACACGAAATTTCTTGGAATTGTAATTTCCAGGCAGACGTGAGACATTTCACTGCCTACTGTACTATAGGACCGCAGTCACCCCCCGGGAAAAAAAACTGGTCCACCGTTCTATAAGTTCCCCCCCCCCCTTCCAAAAGCCGTAAGTTGTAAGTATTTTCCTGGATCAATATTCTATTTAGAATGCTATGATGAATACATTTTTGAAGTCATTGTACAGTACAATAACTCACGACCGTTTTCGTATGGCACGGTTTCCACCGACCTCTAAGTGCAAATTACACATACGGTGACGTGGTAGCAGACATTCAAGACTTATGCGGGGTTTCCGACGACCTCTCATTGCAGAATTGACGGAAATTTGAATCTTTCTTTTTATAGAAATCTATTAAAATGTTTGTACTTAACATGTCCCATGATGCCATTTTTTAATTTTAGTTTGTTTGTTTGTGATTTTACTCTATGATCATTGATCAATTATAACTATGGCAGAGAGTAAAACAAAAATTTCTGTCAATGTCATTTGCATTCTGCAATGAGAGGTCGGTGGAAACCCCGCCTTTATTAATGATATCTGCTACCACGTCCCGTATGTGTATTTTGCACTTAGAGGTTGGTCGAATCCGCGCCTATGAGCAAGGCTTTGCACCGTATGGCTTAACCATTATATACTTTGTCATCTCAAATTACAGGAAAAAATAAAGATGGCGAGAACTTTACGGTGTCCGGGGCTGTGAACGCGCCTGTCCTCGCAGCTACTATGGATGAAAGCAATCTACCCTGGATTGAGCTGACGCAGAAGCTGGGGCAACTGATTGGCAGAGTCAGCAGGGAGACAACTCCAAAGGATTCCATTGTTTTAACAACAAGAGGTGAGTTGAAAGGCAGCGATGGACAGAGTAAGACAGAATGTCGGGATTATTATTATTATACATAATCAGAAAACTTGTAGTACTTACCAAAAATTTAAGTTACAAATTCAATGATGTAGCCTACCAAAAAAAAAAAAAAAACTAATCCATTAGATAAAAGGACAGTTTGGTAAAAAGTCTTACCGTACGCCTAGATAGGCCTACCTACTAAAAAGAATGGGGGAAAAGTTTGTGTGTAAATGAGGTTCCACCTTTCAAAGTAGCTGTAGGCCTAACCGAAAATAACCGAAAAATGGAAATAATATAATGTACGGGTATAGTAGCCCCGAAACCAACGGGGTAGGGTTATTGACTTTACACTACGATATAATTGAGCTTTCCAGCTATGCAGTAGGTATGAAAATAATGTTCAATTTACTGTATATAGAAATAAGGTAGGTACGGAAGGAAGAGGACAGGATATAGGGCTACCGTAAAATAAATTCTGACGCACGGAAAGCTTTAAAAGAGATGAAATGCGTGCCGTTTTGGACGAGAAGCTGCTGAATAATTTACGCGCGCTTTTGGGCGTCACATAATTTGAAAAATGTTAATTTAGTTGCTTCTTTTATGGTGATGGATCCTGTATAGCTACCTCTGACTTCCAGCAAAGTATAAACTTTAACGACTTCACTATTTCTCACTTTACTTTATTTTTTATTAGCCGGCTACTACTACAGGAAGAGTATGACAAAATTTACTAGCTGCCAAACTTGTCTGGGATGAGCTTAATTTCTTCAAACTAGGACACGTCCTCAATGTTAACCTACATCGGCTTCAAGCGACAATAATGGACAGGCTGAGACATGCTTAAAAATTACACAATGTATCTGTCCTTCTAGTTACTATTGACTTTCTTGGTTTATTTATTCTAGGCGACATTCTCAAAACGAAAAATTTCCTAACTGTTCCCGCGCTGGCTGGCATTCTGGAGAAAAGTAAAACTGGAGTAAATCTGATTAACGCACCGGGTTTTGCCAAAGACGAGGGGCTCACTGTGGAAAGAAAGCACGAGAGCGGCAAGACAGGTGTGACGATTTCATTGGCTGGGAACCACGTCAGCGGTGAGTGTTAATATACCTATAGATTGACGAAAAACGAGATAGTAGAGAGCCAATCAGGTTAGAGGAAGAGCGCGCCTCAATTTTTTTTAGAATCCTGGGTTCACCTAGTAGGTACGTTTCCTCCATGCCTGGTCATAAGAAACGTAGCCCCCAGGATTCAAAAAATTATTTTTGACGCGCTCGAATCACAGATTACCACAACATACAGGCAGGACATTCAAGCGCGTAAATTTTTTGTAGTAGGGAGCCAATCAGGTGCGAGGAAGAGCGCGCCACAACTATTTTTTAGAATCTTGGGGTAACCTAGTAGGTGGAGGAAACGTAGCCCCCAGCCAGGATTCAAAAAATTGTTTTTTGCGCTCGAATCGCAGAATACCATAACATAGGCGGGGTTTCCACCGACCTCTCATTGCAGAATGCAAATGACATTGACGGAAATTTGAATTTTTCTTTTTATAGAAATCTATTAAAATGTTTGTACTTAACATATCCCATGACGCCATTTTTTAATTTTAGTTTGTTTGTGATTTTACTCTATGATCATATTGATCAATTATAACTATATGGCATAGAGTAAAACAAAAATTTCCGTTAATGTCATTTGCATTCTGCAATGAGAGGTCAGTGGAAACCCCGCCATAGGAGATATAGGTAGGACATTCGAACGCGTCATTTTTTTGTTTAATCCTGGGACCACCTCATTTTTGTCAATGGTGGACCACAGGAAACGTGGCAGATGGGAATGTCTGAATGAATGAATGAATGGACGTGTATTAATTATAGAAAAAAACAATTTAAACACAATAATTGTAAGGCCACACAAGACCTAGATAACAATTTTCCCTACCCTAAAACTAAATAAAAAATATAGAACTGTAGGTGTTGTAATGGACCGGGGTGACATTCGGGTTATCCTTCCTGTGTGTGGTTCAGCAGCCAACTACATATCGCTACTTAGGAAGAAAAAAAGACACAACTCAAAAGTTTTAGATTTCTACTTAACAACGCCAAAATATTTTCAAAAAATCTGTATTTTACTATCAAGAACCGGTCCGAGTTTACTCGAACATGCTTTCCAATTTATCAAAATTAGTAGAAGGGAAAATGAAAAATTTCATGGTAAATAATTTTCCTATGATTGAATTTCCGATATCTCGGGGGGCGGGGGTTGCCCAGCTGACGTCACTGGAGGTGACTTAATTTTTAGGTGGGTCAGACCAACACAATACCATACACCAATAATGACAGGGCACGCAATACATTTGAGGGTAAATTTTCAATCATTTTTCAAACAAAAAATTTTTTTTTTGCACAAAACCAAATAGTTTTTTGGGAAAGCAACCTGTCCGGTTTCGTTACTCAATTTAACATCTAAAATATGCCTGAAGGTAGAAATCATCGATAGGATAGGACAAGGTTTCGCAGAAAAATTATTTTTTAATCATTTTTCATGAAAATTGAATTATTTTTATTTTTTTACCCCCAGAAGCAAACTATCAAGGGGCAAGCGACCCCCCGCATTTTGTTAACATTAATAACGACTACAATATATGTGAATTGAAAAGAAATCGTTGGAGCCGTTTTTGAGAAATAATTTTTTTAGACGTTTTTTTGGAGTTTTTTGAGATGAAACCCCCCCCCCCCAAATTGAGATAGCCCAAAATAAAAAAAAATGGTCTCGAGGTATGATTTTAGTGAACCTACACGCCAAATTTTATCAAAATCGGCCGAGTAGTTTGCTCGGAAATCGATGAACAGACAGACATTTTGTAAAAACCATTTTTTTGGGTTCCAAAACGTGTAAATCCGTTGAAATCTCGGAATCGAAAATCTCGTCCATCACAAAGCTTTCCTTATACTACGTATAAATTGGAAAGCAAAAACGTCGTTAATGTAGTGTATATTTTCCGCGCGAGGGCAGTTGTATTTGACGGAACTGTCAGGTACCTAATTCATTATTAAAAAAAACTTCAATTTCTGCAAATTGATAAATTTAGAGTTGTGTCCTTTTTCTTCCGAAGAAGCGATATATGCATTCAGACGAACAATGTTTTACTGAATAACGTATACGAATTTTTACCTGCCTACTCTACTCCTCACCTTCACTCTATTGTAGAGGATTTTTTTTTTTCAAATTCCTATTCATTCTTTTGTTTCAGGCACCGTCAGCAACAAAACAGCCATTCTGACGAGCCTAAACGATATTTCCTACAACGCAGGCGTATCTCTAGACGGCAACATCTCTATATTCAAGGCTTCGGGCAAGATACAAATAACTTCGCTTCTTGTCGAAATTGAGAACAATAAGGGTCAGGTGACTAATTTGGCAATGGGCGTAGGCAAAACTGAAACAGCTGTTATCGTCCACACTGTTGAGCCTCTCAAAGCTTTTACACCTTCTTCTGCTATTTTATACTAAGTTTATAAGCTCGTTTGAGTGTAATTCATTTTCATTGTGCCTTTTACAAGTATTAAAATACATATTTTTGGGAATATTTTATTTTGTGTATTTTATTTGTTGGTTTTGCTATCCCATCGACGTACTCCAGGAAATATACAAGCATCATGAACATCGGTGGTCTAGTTCCTGGGTGTGATCTGGCCCTGGGCAACCTCGTTGTCTAGTACGCTCCTGATTGCGCAGTTTGCCCTACCAAATCGCATTAGGCGGCTATTCCACCGACGTCGTTTTTCATTGTGCATGTGCATGACGTGGTAGTAGTAGTAGTGTTCGTCGGGTTAATAACGACTTAGGCCTCATATTTAGGACCATAGAGCGACTCCGACTTGACTGTCCTATGCCAGCCCATAGGACAGTGGACCTCCTGATTATAGTGGATTCCGAACCACTTGGGAAACACAGTGAAGTCACACGATTAGTTCGGAGGTGACCAAATAAATAAAAAAATAATAAATAAGCTTGTATTGCGTTGCCAACAGACACAGTCCAAATAAGACATCACTTACAATTTAAAACATATAAACAATACCCTAAAAACAATCAGTAGGAGAAAAATAAAATAAAAATAGCATCTTAACGACAAGTCCTACCATGTTTCCCTACCGGGACTGTGCACACGACCAAGTTATCTGCAGCTTTGAACCTGCTCTGGCCCGCTGGATTCAACTTGGTATGGCGGCCGGCGCATGACGTGGTAGCAGACATCATTAATATAAGTCTCTACCATATTATAACTTAATTTATAATAGATAAGTTAAGTATCTACATTATAGTCTCCTTAAAATATGGCAGAGACTTATTAATTATGTCTGCTACCACGTCATGCACATGCACAATGAAAAGCGACGTCGGTGGAATAGCCGCCACATCGGAATACTAGGCCTACTACTACTACGGGTTTTTTGTACAAAGTCGATGACACAATGTGATACCTCAGGTTAGAGGAGGGGGCCGAACTGGCTTTCAATAAGCCAAAGGTTACCAAAACCGACCGGTTTGATCTAAAAAAGTATTAATATGTAAACCCTACAGAACAAAAACAGGTCTATAATAATTATATAATACTGTTGGACAAACAATTAAAACTAACGAAACACCAAGTTTGTTTGATTTTATTAATGACATATACTTACGAAATTATTGGAATAAAACAAGGGTTTCATTTGTTTCAAATGCTGGTCCAATGTAGGGAGCATATTTGCGTTATTATTACTGTATATTTTAGGATTATTTATTTTTCAATAACCGGAAGGCGAATCATATCATCACGTCGAAATTAATTATTTCCACGTTATATAGCTTCAAATAACATTAAAATAGCCTGTAGGAATATGCATAAAAAAAACAAGCTTTTTCCGTAAATGCAACCTACATTTTCCCCTTACAAACACAATAAAGGGTAAAGGCTGCTATTCCATCTGTCAATAATCCGTCATATGTGCATCAATAATTGATGAGATGTTTGTTTTTAATGAGAATATTATGTAGATAAGTACTTAACTTATCTATTATAAATTAAGTTGTAATATGGTAGAGACTTACTATTGATGCACAAATGACGGATTATTGACAGATGGAATATATTATAGTATTAAAGAAATGCGAAGAAAACCCTTTACATGTCGCAGAGATGAGGATGCTCCGGTATTCGATCGGCTGCATGCTGTCTGATAGGAGGAGGAATGAAGACATCAGGGCAAATCTTAGTACAGCCAGCATTGTAGATAAGGCGAGAGAACGGCGCCTGGCATGGTGGGGACATACAAAACGGAGGGAGGATGGACGCCTGCTGTACCGAGAGGAGAACTACGTCGTGGAGGGCAGGAGACCGAGAGGCCGACCCAAGCTGACCCTGGAGGCGAAGGTAGCACAAGACCTGAGTACCTTGAACTTGACCATAGAGGACACCGAAAACCGTATTGCGTGGAAGAAGAAGATCCAAGTCGCCGACCACTAAGAAGGGATAAGGCGCGGATAAAGTAAAGTAAAGTATTCTGTGGGAATAGCCGCCTAAGCGCATTGCACAAACTTTATAAAATATTAGAATATTTGTTTTTTAAAAAGATTAATCGCATACAAACAATTTAATGAATGTATCCGATTGACCTTTTCAGTCGCCTCTGTAGGTTATTACCCGTGATGAGTACGACACGTCTCCGATTGCATGGCGTGTAAAGACTCGCACAAGCGCAAGCACATTACCACCTGGCCATCGAAGTCTATATAAGTCGGCGGTCGGGTAAATAGTTAGCTCTTTAAAAAAGTTTGTATTTCCAATGCATTTTTATAGGACTATTGTAATTTGTAATAGGTTCGCGCTTGGGTAACGAAAAATAAATTACTTACTTTACTTTCCGTGTCCGGACCGTCAGATCATTTTCCAAAACTTTGCGGCCTTGATGGCGTTGTCGTTGCATACAAAAAGGTCAGCTACACTGCAAACAGTGCCCATGTCTCTGCATACGAGAAGGTGATCAGCAGTTTGGACCTCCCCGCAGTCACATAATTCGTCCTCAATATAACCCCATTTCTTCTGCGTGTATCTGCATCTCGAGACTCCAGTTCTAAGCCTATTTAGTGTTCTCCACTCTCCGTAGGGCAGGTGGCTTCCCTTTGCTATTTCTTCATTGGCTTTGAAATTGGAGATAATCGGGAGTTCCTCCTCCCATAGACTAGTTCTCCGTATTTCGGCATTAGTTTCTAGTGGTTTTCGTCTTTTGAGGAAGCTGTTACGGGAGCGTAGACGTTCTGGCGGTCTTTCCTGCTGATACATTGGGTGCCTGGAGTCGTTTTCCTGTTTGGTCTTCTCCTTTTCTGCAGCTACTGTCCGTCTGATGTGAGGGGGCGCTATACCTACTATAGGGTAAACTTTGTAGGTTGGCGTTGGTTTCAAACAGCCAGAGATAACCCTTACTGTCTCATTCAGGGCAACGTCCACATGTCTAGTGTAAAAATAAATTAATAACTTTCTATCAAAAAAATAGAAACCTCAGCCCTATATATTTTGGAAATGTTCATTTTCTTCCAATGCCTCTTCTATCGAAGATTGGCGGTTTAAACACGTAGATACCGTACTTCAGACTCCCCAAAAGGAAGTTAAGTATATAGAGTACTGAATGTACTTAGTCATGATGACTGTACTAGGGTATTGTAATGCAGTGGTTTCCCGTTGCCTTCTGCATCCTCATGCCGTTGACTCTTCATTGAGTTCCTCCGCCTTCGGGGCCCAACCTCTGGACAAAAGAGTGCCCCTAGTTGCTTATTTAGTCGCCCCGTGACACAGTCATCCTCGGGCTACTGTGGCTTTTTTTCTTTTCTTTAAGTCTAAACTAGGGAATTGTAATGCAGTGATTTCATGTTGCCTTTTGCATCCTTATGTGGTTGATTCTTCATTAGATTCCTCCACCTTCGAGGCCAGTTTCCCAATGTTGATGCTAATTTACTGGCGGCAACTATTCGCCCCGCCACATAGTCACTCTCGGACTACTGTGGCTTTTTCTAGACATGCCAGCACCATCAGACTTGCCAGCACACCCTCCGATTATGCTGCTGCTTGGTTGGGGACTGCTTATTCGTTATATTGGCAGCTAGCCATCATATCTGTTGGTCTTTTCACTATTCGCCACCTGCGACCCCTCTAGTAGCCTGCAACTCAGCCCTTGGATATATTAAATTATATAATATAATATTAATATAAAATATAAGCATACTAGCGAGCTAAATGATTGAATGATAACCTTATAATCAGAGCCGGGCCGCACGGGGCCAAAGCACCATGAATACAGTAATAATTTTTGAGCTTTAATTCAAGGTACGTGAAGCACAAGCAAAAAACATTTGGCATACATAAAAACTTTATTAACCAACTAATATTATTATTTTAACAAAAGTGTATATAACTAAGACAGTCTATAGTACAAATATTACAAAAACATAAACAATCAATAAGTCTTAACGTAACAAGCATTAAGTATCCAGCTTAGCTTAACAAAAACGGGAAATTTACAAAGGCTGAAGAGCCTTTCAGATTATTTTAAACTTAACAACAAGAGTTATTGGTATTTGAGCTATTTAGAACGAATATAGAGCTTCAGTTTTGCAGCTTCATACGTTAGACAGCATGTTTATAAAATCTGTGTACAGAGGACCTTATAAAAATATTCACAACCTATGGACACCTATCTATAACTAAGAAAGAAAGCTTCTGTGCCGCAGTTTCATACGTAAGGCAGCAGGCTTTTAAGAATTATTTACACTGAAGAGTCTTAAGTTCACACTTCAGTGAAGACCTAAAAGTATTCATAACTAATGCACACCTCTTTATAATATATTAATATAACATAAAATATATATTTATCCTAAACGTTTTCGTTTTTTTCTCTATATTCACAGGCAATTGCCGTGCCAGGCTTATTTACAGGGATCGCCATTAGTCGATTATTAGTCTATAATTTTTCTTCATGAGATTTTTAATGTTGTTAGAACTAAGAGCGCATCAGTTTTACAGCGTCATACGCTGGTTAGCAGGTAGTGTGTGAAGTGTGAACCAAAAAATAAAAATCTTCACAATAATATATCGACTTTTTTAAGCACCGTACTAGAACACTATACCACAGTTAAGCTGTTTAAAACTTTTATCACATGACTTCCTAAGTGACTAAAATATGAGTTATTATATTATGAACAAAAGGCCTAAAAAAATATTGGAAATAGTACGACACTATTTTTTTTTAAAGCACCGTCCTAGGCCAGTTAAGCTGTTCTGTTAAAATGTTTATCACATGATAAGTAGCTAAAATACGATATGAGTTATTATGTTATTTAGAACAAAGAAAACTTCTGTTCTGCACCATCATACGTTGGTTATCAGGTTAATAAACATTGTGTGAAATAGTGCACAAAGTAGCAAAGACCTAATTAAACTTTTTACAATAACAACACTATTTTTCTTAAGGACACCGTACTAAGACAGTATATACGACAGATAAATCGCCATTTTGAATATTTTTATCACATGATTTCCTAAGTGATCACAACATGAATTATTATAGGTACCTACAATTGTGTACAATTATTTAGAACTAAGAAAACTTCTGTTCTGCACCATCATACATTGGTTAGCAGGTTTATAAAAATTATCTGAAGTGAACTGGATACAGTAGCAAAGGCCTAATTAAAATAATCACCATGACAGAGCGTATAACAACACTATTTTCCTTAAGTGCACCGTGCTAAGGCGGTATACACGACGGTTAAATCGCCATTTTGAATCTTTTTATCACATGATTCCCTAAGTGATCACAACATGAATTAATATAGGTAAAATTGTGCACAATTATTTAGAACTAAGAAAACTTCTGTTCTGCAACATCATAAGTTAGCAGGTTTATAAAAATTGTGTGAAATGAAGTGGATACAGTATTTAAGGCCTAATTTAAATATACAAAATACTAAAACGACGCTATTTTTCTTAAATGTTCCATACTACGGCTGTAAATACCACAGTTAAGTTGCCATTTTGAAAATTATATCACATGATTTCCTAGGTAAGTAAAAACATTGTGTACTTGTATCACAGTTAGCCATGTATCAGCTGCTAAAGGACAATATTCTGCTTCAGCTGCCTCCACACCATAACGTGGACACAGCATACTCTGCGGTATGACCAATCGGAATTACAAGCGAGGAGACAGTTCGACAGAGTAAGTCCTCTTCCGGTAAAACCTTCCTTCCTAATTAGGCACCGAAAACATGGGCCCAGGCTTAATGCTTCATAAAATTCTTATTTTCTAACAGTACCTGTAAATGAAGGCTTCTTTCAGCAGCATATAATTGTACTGACCAGAATGAATTGCTTTCAGATGTTTTAGGGGCTAAATATTGTTGTACGGCCCAGTTGGAGCGCGTTTGCAGCCTCGAAAGATAAACCTGAAGCCATTCTGTAAACACACAATTACATTTAAAATTCAGATCTTTCCTATAAGGGATCCAATATGGCGGTGTTAGTGAGTCGGTATTCAAAAATAGTCCAGTTTGTAAAGAATTAGACTATGTTTCGCGACTCGATATAAAAAAGGAAGAATATTCTGCCTCACCTGGCTCTACACAACACTAATGGTACCTTTACCTTCACAGGAAAAACATCGTTGGTCGCTATGCAATTGAACATTCATTACCAAGACATTTGTAAGGGTGGCTAATTAAATTGATTTTGGTTGTAGAAAAAAAAACTAGATTTAGCGTAGTACTCCAGTAAAGCCAAATAAGCAATCCACTCTTTAACCTTGTTGGCAATAACAAGTAGCTATGTTTTATTCAAACCCCCCGGCAACGACGAGCGACATCTCCTGTTTTTCCCGCTTTTAACAGTGTATCACAATGAAATGATGAAATTGAAGTTACGTTACGTTACGTTACGTTAAGGTGGCTCCATCGGCCAGTGAGGACCTTATCGCCTGTCGCACCAAGCCCCTCCAAAGCGCGTGATTCTCCGCCAACTCCCTCCATGCGTCGAAGTGGATGCTACAGGCTCTCAGATCCTCGAAGAGCTGGTCCGACCATCTCTCCCTGTGGTCGGTTGCCTGCTGGTTGGGCTTGGCACACTCTAGCCGCGGCCATGGTCGGGGGCATCCTTGAAAGGTGACTGGTCCATTGGAGTCTCCGTGCTTGAAATTGAAGAGAAAGGAAAAAAAGGGGCGGATTCCCCATTACTAACCTCAATATTAGTAAACAAACGGCCCCAAAATTGATAATTAGGTATGACTTCAACGCCTTCAGCACCTCTCCGAAACTTTTGATAGAGTATTCCAAAAATACAGTAGGACGCAAAACAAACTAACAAAAATATCAAAACGGAGGCGGCTATTGAGAGACCCTGCGCAGGCACGGGCACAGGTCCAGGCACTCGTGGGCAGATATCAGGAGAGGTTAGAATGAGGGCCTACAAAAAAAATAACAAATTAGGCACCATGGAGGGCGGTTAGGCGGCTATTCCACTGACGTCCATTTTCAATGTGAATTTGTCATGACGTGGTAGCAGACATCACAGAGACTTATTAATGATGTCTGCTACCACGTCATGACATATTCAAATTTTTTTTACGTAATTTATTAATGAATTAATGGATAAAATCTTCAAACCATCAGTGGCGTAGCCAGATTTTTTTTTTGGGGGGGGGGTCCAGTTTTCGTAAAGTTTGCCCGCTTACGATAGGTTTTTGAATGAGGTGGTGTTTCTTTTGACGCTCCCCCCCCCCTCCCCCCGGGGGATTGTTTTTTAAAAGTTAGGCCTGAAATAGTTTGTCGGCAAAAAAAATTGATTTTGCAGACGATAACTTTATTAACAAAACTGGAAAAAGGGGGACCGGGGTCTCCCCGGCGATTTTTTTTAGATAAAGATCTAAAAAAAATGCTATTTAGCTAAATTTTGGGGACCCCGCTGACCCCCCCCCCCCCCCCTTGGCTACGCCACTGCAAATCATGCAGGTTTACATACAAAAATTTATTTCGGGGGGGAGGGGGTCTGGACCCCATGGACACGGCTATGGTTCTTGGAGCTGTACGCCTGCTACATTGTCAGGACATGTAGAGTAGTGTTACGGACTCTGACTTTCACCCGAGTCCTACACGTCCTACATTTTCTGGCCATGCTACGGAGGGCATATAAAGCAGGCGGTCCCGGGCCTTCATTTATAGCCCTAACTCCGCTAGGTTGGCTTAGTAATAGAACAAAAGTCTTTATTTATTTATTTATTGTGTCAATGGTAAGTAAGTATGTCTTAGTTTGTCCATTATCGCCTGAGGCCGGTGTGTATTGACATCGAGTTCTTTTACCAGTTTCACACGGAAGGAATGCTCATTAATTTCCTAAAAATCAATGAGGTCGTTGGAACAGCCACTAAAGTTAATAGAAATAAAATAATAATTAAAATAATAAATAAAGTAACAACACTTACATTCCGGTACGGATATTTCACTTCACCGATTGTTAATGTTGTTTTGGCATTCACATTGCAAACCAAATGCACCACGGACTGTCTGAAATTACGTGAACATTATTTAGTTGTTGTAATACCTACACTTGGATTCCAATGAATTCATTAACAAAATGATTGATTGATAATTATTCTCACTATTAGGAGGACATGCTACGTAGAAAATGAACACCCCAAAATTTGTTGTTTTTATTGACTTTTTATTTTTTTTCTTAATTAACAAAGCAAGTCATTAAAGATTTGGCTCATGGAAGTTGTAGAAGACTGCTTCATGCATCATGTAATAGGAATAATTAAATTTTTGGTATCTTAGTTCTTTCATAAATACCAGAACGGACTAAAATTACGCGAATTCTGGGATTTTTGGAAGAACTGCAAAACCGAAAAGTAAACATACCCGATTATATTATGCACGAAGTAGTCTTCTACAACTTAGATGAGCCAAATTTTTAATAACTTGCTGAGTTAATTAAATAAAAAATGAAAAGTATTTAATTTTGGGGTGCCAATTTTCTACGTGACATATCCTCTTAAGAGTGTACATCCCGTAGGAAATTGGCAGCCCGAAATTTTATAATTTTAATTTTTTATTGAATTAACTCAGCAAGTTATTAAAAATTTGGCTCATCTTAGTTGTAGAAATCTTCTTTATCTTTAATTTTCGAAATTGGAGTTTTATCATAAACATGATAATAATTTATAAACAATAACTTTTCACGTATTTGATACTATAAAAAAACTACAATTTAAAAATTTAAAGATACCTTATTATATGATGTAGTCTTCTACAACTTAAATGAACCAAATCTTTAATAACTTGCTTAGTTAATTAAATAAAAAATTAAAATAATTAAATTTCGAGCTGCTCCCACCATGGTCCCTTGCCAACACTGTGCACACTACCAAGTTTGCCGCGGTTTGAAACAGGCTCTGTTCTCGTGGATTCAACCTGGTAAGGCCGTTGGCGATCATTCATTCATAGATCTCTAGGGAGACCATGACTTGGCCCCTACTTACCTGTCCTTATAGCTGTATGTAATCTTAGCCGCATTTATAAGCCGCTCCGTGTCGATGAACATTGCTGAGTCGCCAACACCCACAACCACTAACGTGCCCCGTGTGATATTGGGATTTTCCAGATCTTGCATCACTTCATCATAAGTTAAGGCTGCATTGGTTGGATATCTCACAGTGTATTTCCATAAGACTGCATTAGCTACGCTTTCTTTAAACATTAATTCGTCGTTGCAAGGCTCATACATGTATGCGACTGTAGAGTTGGATGCAAATAGATTTCTGAAACGTAAATGCGACTCCTTAAGAGATAATTCGGGTATGGATTCCAGGCTGGACAGTTGTATTCTAAAATAATGTCACATGGCCTGGTAAAGCAAAAGTCCGGGATGATAGATCTGAAAGTTACAAAGGCTTTCATGGCCAGAGTTACGTGACGAAGCAGTAGAATCCGGGATGACAGGCCGTGGTCTCTCTGAAAGCGTACTTCCAAACGTTTCGTATCTTATAAGTCTACGCAGTGCCACTGAAGATGTCGACTGCAGATGTAGACGAAACGTTTGGAAGTCCACTTTCAGATCGACCACGGCCTATCATTCCGGATTCTACTGCTTCATCAAATAAGTCCGGCCGTGAGAGGCTTTGTAATTATATCACATGGACCATAACAGAACTGCTCCCTCTACTTAATGATACAAAAGAATGTTATGTGTCACCTACAACACCGATTATTGCAATTGAATTATAAAAAATAACAGATTGTGGGGGCGTCCGGATGAAGGAGTTCAAAAACTGCGACACATATTAGCATGTATGAAAATGTATACGAGTATTTATTTATTCTACGGGATGTTCCATTAAACATCTAGGTCTATAATCCACGTTTCCTGCGAAATTTGATTTTGATAAAGAAAAAAGCAGTACAGTACAGTCTACTGTGCGGTAAGTGTAGTTAAATTCTGCATACACCGTATGTATATTGCTAATAATGAATAATATTAATTTAAAAAATACGGGTCGTCCTTGTCATAATTCATCCTGATTAACTTTTACAACAACAACGTCATTATACTGTACGGTAAGTTTAGTTAAATTCTATTTATTTTTCAAATAAGTGAATCAGAAAAATGGGCTACATTGAAAATTCGTCACAATGTCCAACAGGCCAGAGCCAACAAGTTGGGCCACCCTCGGCTTCGTTCCTAGCACGGCGGCCTAGTGTCATAGGCGTCTTCAGAACTATGAGCTACTATTCATAACAATGAAGAAATTGGATACAAACGATGTTAGGACGCTTTAAGAATTCTGTAAGGGAGTTCAGTCTTTATTTAGGCAAAGGTTACACCGCAGCTTGTCCATGCTTGTCTTTGTCATGGCAGAACATGAGATCAAAGACCTGCCGCAACTCATCACATTATTACCTGCAGAGCTGAGACAAACAAAGAGGTTACCTTGGCACATTTGTTTCAATGCAATAATTCTAATAATAATTAAATTATTATTAAGTCTTTGAATCTGTTGTTAGCCTAATATTCTTATAAGTCGTGTTAATTCCGCATTAGTATCTTTGTAAATTCAGTTGAATCGGTTAAATTTTAATTTTTTATAAACTGGAATTTTACCTCCGAACTAAATTTGCTGTACTTCTCAATCAGAATCTCAGAATAAAAGACCTATGCAGATACGGGTCGGTAGGCTATGGTGGTCTGATAGGAATTGGAACATCTAGCCTAAGTCCGGTTATAGAATTTATGAAAGGTTCAGAAATATCAGCAACCTATTCAATTTTCTAGGTTCCATGACTGCCGGCTCTGTTAGTAATGTAGGAAGTCAAAAGACATTGCAATGATTTCAGTCGGATTAGAATTAGTTCTTGTTTTATGAGGTTATATCAAGTAAATACATGTTCACTAGTCTGCGCATCTTGAAAGACAGTGTAAAATTAAATTAAAAACTTACGTAAAACGGGATAAGTCTATGGAGTCTCCGTTGTAATAATTGCAAAGGCAACGAGTTTTCTGTTCACATAAAACATTTTTTAGTGCTACACAATAAATATTGAAGTAAGAGAGGAAGAAAAAAGTTAATAACTGAATCTTGAGCGGCATTTTTGTAAGTAACTACTCCAGTTCAAACGCGGCTGGTTGAATGAATGCAGAACCAAGAATGTTGAAGAACAGTTCTGAACAGTGAACACTGAGGAAGAAAGTTCAAAGTTTGAAACATTGAAAGTTGACAGTTGTTGATTTCACAGCAGAAGACAAAACTAAAATTAAAACTGTTAGGTTGTTTTCGAGTGAAATAATTTCCAAAATGGATAATACTTATCAAGTTAAAAGCTTTAAAGAAATTTCAAACACGCCTTTGAAATTTTTGATGTAGATTAAATACCCTTTATAAATCAGAAATATATTTTAAGTTAATGCTTAATTTAAAATATATCTTCTTTTATTCTGAAAATTGAATGTATTTCCTTAAAATGATTAATTTCATTTTCGTTGATTACTCATAATCAGGTGATTTTTTGTTTTACAGTGTTGGCATGACTGTAGACAGACAGCTTTGTTAAATAATTTACATCATAATTCCCTTTTTTTATATTGCAGAAATATTTAATTATTTGTGCTATTTGTAATCTCTTTGTATAGTTGTTGTAAGTATAGCAGCTTCTACTAAGTATGTATCACTCGTTTTTGATGTTATTACTAAACTTGGCGGAGCCTTTTCAACTTTCCAGAGCGAAACTCCAAGGACATGTCATACCATTGACTGACTGTTAGTCATTTCTGCGTAGAATAACCTCGTTTAATATTTCCTGTTTATGATCTGTCCTATAGATTTATCAATAAGTAAGCTGTGCATGAATGTTTTTGTTGAATTGTGGTTAGGCGAATAGAGGGCCTAATTCCCTTTGTCCAGCTGTATCTTGTTGTGGCCTGTGCTACACAAAGTTCTTTGTTGATAACTATCAAGGCCTATCTTTATCTATTTTATGTAAGCAGCAAGCTCTCCTTAAAATCTTACTGCCTCATTGGTTCCAAACTCGTAGCTTGATCAGTTTCGAATTACTTTTGTGTAAGCTGGTCCGTCATTTTCCAGGAATTAGGGCCTAATAGAAATAATGGAATTTCAGATTCCTCCTATAATATATGCCATGGAACTTGGAATTGCTGTTGTTGCATTTGAAAGTAGCACAATGCGCTAAAAGACAACTTCACACTACTGTATATAATTGTTTTACTTGTGAAAGTCAGCAAATCCTTCTTCAAGCTTTTTCATCTCCACTTTTAACTCGTACAATTCGAGATACCTAATCTAAACTACTGTCACGCAGGCAGTTAGGGTGACTCAAATGTGGTGGAGTCATTGTTCTAAGAAACCTTTAGTGTGAAACTCGTTTTACGCGTAAATAATAGATTTTTATACTGTTCGCGTAACGAATGAATTTTGGTACATTTTCTCTGAGCTAAGACAAGTTACGTAACTTGCAGAAAACACATTTAGCTGTAAGCTAAAGCCACTGGCCATACTGACACATAATAATGGAATGCCTGACGTTATCTTGGGGATTAGTCAGCGGCGCAAGTCATAGTGCACGCTGATCATCGCTGAACAATCGTTGTCCGCATTGTGTATTCTGGTATATTGTCATGGCCATTTGTTCCCCGTACTAATAGCTAATAACTTAACCCTCCTCATAGCCGGCCGCCATACCAAGTTGAATCCAGCGGACCAGAGCAGGCTCAAAGCTGCAGATAAATTGGTCGTGTGCACAGTGCCGGTAGGGAAACATGGTAGGACTTGTCCTGGTCACCTCCGAACTAATCGTGTGACTTCAGTGTGTTTCCCAAGTCGTTCGGAATCCACTATAATCAGGAGGTCCACTGTCCTATGGGCCCACACCGTGGCCTGGGACTGTGTCCAACCATACTACTACTAACCCTCCTCATCCCTCCACTGCTTGATCTGAATGATCTTCTCTTCCTTGGTCTTCATCTCCTTCGTGTCCCACTAGTTATCTTCAAACCACTTCTTCACTCACCTACTGCTATCTATTCTTGTTACGTTTCCAATCTAAATTCATCTCCTTCTCGCTATCATATCCGCCAATGGTTCTTCAGCGCAGTAATCGCTTCTAATCCCTTCATTCCTATTTCGTTATCATGAATATAATTCAACTGCTTGTTTAACTGAAAACTTGAGTTGTTTTCAATTTTAATGTAAAAAAAAAGATTCAAGTGCGGCTGCCTATTGTTATTTTTTTTTTTTACCATGAAATTCAGTTAATTTTGTCACTTCTTTTCAGAGGTATCGTAGCTATGGCATCAAGAAAGAAGGTTCTTCTGAAGGTAATCATCCTGGGGGACTCTGGTGTGGGCAAAACTTCCCTGATGAACCAATATGTCAACAACAAGTTTTCTAATCAATACAAGGCTACAATCGGTGCGGATTTCCTGACTAGAGATGTGGATGTTGGCGATAGGAGGGTCACAATGCAGGTAAGAATAAAATAGAATAGATCGCTCCTAACCATAAGCTATATAATGAGGGCAAACACAGGAGGAAGAAGTAGAAATGTAGAAAAGTTGTGGGGTTGCAAATGTAAAATGAAGATAAACAAGTGAACAATTCAATAAGCAGGACTGACAACAGAAACGCAGGTGCATGTTCGGTCACAACTACGGGAATCTATGAGAAACCTGAGTTGGGTGTCATTCTCATTAGCTTTATTTTGACTATATTTGACTTGCGCTCGGCCACAACTGCGGAATCGTTGCTTGACTAAGCCGTAAATGTCCACCTGCTTGGCCTAATAAATATACAGCGATTTTTCTAGGGACAAAAACATAATAGAAATTTTTTACTTGTTCTGTGATTATAATAAATATATAGTTGTTGTGTTCCCTTCTTCCTCCAGCCATTTCCTGGCGCACCTGCTGTTATCCATTCGCTTAACGTATCCGAACCATCGCAGTCGGTATGAATTATATATCATATATCAATAATTAAATCAATACCAACTGGGGAACAATAAGACACATCTTGCTAGATTCCCCGTATGAATCCAGCCGCTACTGATGGTCTCACAGTTGCCATTCGTCAAAGTTTAGGGGACTCGTTTACGGAAGGAAGGGACGTTATGGCAGTGGTAAATGACAAGGGAATGTGGCTTGGCCCAGCCGCAACCCGCAATGTACTTTTCCAATACCATGGTATTTTCAGTATATAGTATTTGTACTATATATACAAATAAATAAATATATATCTGTTACATTGTACAATACAAGTACAAGAAAGTATAAAATAAAATCGTAAAATACATTATAATGGTAAATTGTTTGACTTTCTAGATCTGGGATACGGCCGGGCAGGAGCGGTTCCAGTCGCTTGGTGTGGCGTTCTACCGCGGCGCTGACTGCTGTGTTCTTGTATTTGACGTGACCGCGCCGGGCTCATTTAAGTCGCTCGACTCGTGGCGCGACGAGTTCCTCATACAGGCCTCTCCTAGGGAGCCTGAGAACTTTCCCTTTGTTGTCCTGGGGAATAAAGTAGACGTCGGTAATGGGGCGGTAAGTTTTTTTTACTATAAATAATTAGATTACTCGTGACTTCGTGGTATTTCATTTTAATAAACAAAAAATAACAAAAACTTAGATCATCCCCTCTAATAGATCTAGCTAGTAGGTTAGGAATAGGTAACCAGCCACGCCCCCCTCCCACCCCCTCCTCCCCCCGCTCCCAGTCCTATATAAACCAAGGTTTCCTCTCCCTAGTCACATTTGCATCTTCTCCTCGAGTTGAGCAAGTCTCAAATCGCTGATAAGGTGTAACTGTGCTAGTGGGTTTCCCTCTGTAGATGGCAGTTCTTGCCGAAAGCGCTCAGGGTTTTATACTAACACAAGTGGGTTTCTTAGACAAAGTTAATTTCTTAACGATTATTTGGGTTTTACTAATTCGGGTTGTTATAACAAGTTTTTCTAAAACTCTTTTTTTGTTTTTGTTATTTTTTGTTTATTTTTTTTACTATACTAGACTGGCTAGGTTTCATAGCCCCTACTACAGCCATGTAACCCTGTCTGCCTCCTACTACAACGTTGTATTCCTCCGTTTAGGTGCCCATTCCATTGACCGGCTAGGGCTATTTCCAACAACGGTGACGTGGTAGCAGACATTCAAGACTTAGGTGGCGTTTCCACGGACCTCGCATTGCAGAATTGACGGAAATGTTTATTTTCCTCTATGCAATAGTTAAATTGATCAATGATCATACAGTAAAATCACAAACAAAAAAACTAAAATTAAAAAATGGTGTCATGGGATATGTTTTCTATAAAAAGAAAAATTCTAATTTCCGTCAATGTCATTTGCATTCTGCAATGCGAGATCGGTGGAAACGCCACCTAAGTCTTGAATGTCTGCTACCACGTCACCGTTGTTGGAAATAGCCCTAGCCGGTCAATGGAATGGGCGCCTTATACATTTAGTCATCAAGATCTACTTCCTCTGCCCGGAGCCATCATTTGGCTTTGTAATGGAACAAAAAGTCATTCTATATATTATTACTTTCTCTTTATGTGACCGAACCATTACAGTCTCGGCCCTAACGTCTCCAGTCAGCCAAGTGACGCTAGCGATCATCTTCCACTCTTTCCATTCAAGTACAGTGTTTCTATGGTCTGCCTGTGGTATAGTATGGGTGTGGCTTGCAGTGTGTATGAACTGAAAGTAGGTTAGTGCTGAATAGAGAGTGTTGGAGGAGAGTGTTGAGGACTGTTATTAATTATGCTTAATAATAATAATAATGCTTAATAAGGCGCCCATTCCATTGACCGGCTAGGGCTATTTCCAAAAACAGTGACGTGGTAGCAGACATTCAAGACTTAGGTTGCGTTTCCACCGACCTTGCATTGCAGAATGCAAATGACATTGACGGAAATTAGAATTTTTCTTTTTATAGAAATCTATTAAAATGTTTGTACTTAACATATCCCATGACGCCATTTTTTAATTTTAGTTTGTGATTTTACTGTATGATCATTGATCAATTTTAACTATGGCATAGAGGAAAATGAACATTTCCGTCGATTCTGCAATGCGAGGTCGGTGGAAACGCCACCTAAGTCTTGAATGTCTGCTACCACGTCACCGTTTTTGGAAATAGCCCTAGCCGGTCAATGGAATGGGCACCTTACGTGAACCTTACTTGATGCCTTTCACCACATTTCTTTCTGCATCGGCTACTTCCATCCAATCATCGGCCTCCCTTGCTGTCGTATGACATCCAGCAACATCTTTCTCTAACTGCTCTTCTGCTGCTATTACTTCGTCCATCCTCTTCATATGACCGTACTCAGCTGACTTCTTTCAACTTGCTCTTTGACTTGTCAATCAATCAATCAATCAATCAATCGTGTATTTAAATGTTAGAACCATATATGGCATACATTACGTCATTTTTTTTTTTTATAAATCATGTCATAAGCTAAATATAACTTAGTATAAGTAGCCGATGAAGATCCTTGTCAAATATTACAATACACAATTATAATTATAACTTGTTCCATTATCCCCCTTTTCCCGTCCAATTTCATGTGGTAATTTTAACAGAATTTGTATGAAATTTCCAGGTGCCCACGAAGAAAGCTCAGCAGTGGTGTCAATCCAAAAATAATATTCCTTATTTTGAAACGAGCGCCAAACAAGGCATCAATGTCGAGCAAGCTTTTCAGACTATTGCGAAGAATGCGTTAGCGCAGGTAAGTTGTCTCAGTTTTATTTCTAATATAAATTATGCTGTACGTATACAATATGCCGGATATTGGTGCATCTCAGTTAACTCAACAAATGAACTATTCATCAGGCGTAGTAATAGGATTCCGTGCATTTTAGGCGAGGTACACACGGACGATTCGAAACGCGCGAGTTGCTGGCGTCTCTTTTCATTGTAGCAAATGGACTTGGTGAATGGTTGGTGCTAAACCACAGAGTCGATTTCTATGATCTGGTGTGACGCATCTGAAGGGAAAGCCGTGCAACTGCGTGTGCTCAGCTTCACACCAGCTTCAGAAATTGCCAAAAAGTTGACTCAGGGGTTTTCGAATTACCCATTGACATGTCAAGACATGTAGCGAAGTGGTACGGACTCTGACTTTCACCCGAAAGGTTGTTGGCTCGAGTCCCACACTGGCTACATTTTCTGGCCATGCTTCGGAGGGCATGTAAAGCAGGCGGTCCCGGGCCTTCCTAGTTGAGTGTAAGAGAGGATTTTATAGCCTCCGCTAGGTTGGCTTAGTACTAGAAACAATAAAAAGTCCTTATTTATTTATTTTATATTATTTATTTATTGACTGCAATGGGGAAAAAACGTCGGCAACCCACGCGTACGGAATCGTCCATGTGTACCGAGCCTTACTCGCAACCTAAATAGCTTGCTTTTGACTTTATTAGGCTTATGGCGAGTACCACCCGCTTACATGAGGAAACTTCTTCAACCAACACCCGTCTTTGGCTAGTAGGCTATTTGACGCCGTGCCGCATAGTAGAGCTGGGCCCATTCCTCCTGTGTCGTGTGTCGTTCTTACTTGAACCGGTTCTTAGAAAGGCTCTTGAGCCATGAACTAGATGAACCGGTTCCCGACTACAAAAATACTAGGTTCTTGAAGAACACAATGCAAAATGGTTTATGAATTGGTCGCCACTTACGTAAAATGAATTCTTACTCCACTGAAAAATAGCAGCACGTGTTCATGATAATATTTGTTATTTATTTTTACAAAAGCTAAGAATAGGGAAATGTTGGCTCCTTTCACGAACGCAAGTCGCTAACCATTGGCAAATTGGTTCTGTATAAGAACTGTGTAAGTAATGATCAACCAGTGATTAGTGAACCAGTGTTGGGATTGAGCCGAAGCCATGAACCGGCTTTTAAAAGAACGCATAATAAGGGAATGATCAACGACTACCAGTGATTAGTAAACGGAGTGAACCAGTTGCCAGTGTTGTGATTGAGCTCCGGATGCCTATCCAGCCCGCATGCAACTAACTCTATTGTTCAATACATTGTAGTATATATGGTATATACAGGTGTATATGTATAACACTGACATCAAATTAACTCTGGTTGAAGAGGTAACCTCCTCGTTATAAATGAAATTAGAGGACATGGAAAAAACTGGGCTTGGCGGGATTCGAATCCACGATCTACGCCTAACCTCTAACTCTATTGTTCTTCTACTTTCAGGAAAGTGAGCAAGATCTCTTCAATGAGTTCCCAGACCAAATCAAGCTATCCGGCGACACCAGAAACCCAAGAGGCAGCTCGTGCTGCTAAAACTGACTAACTACGACTCGGCATTCCTAAAAATCCAAAAAAACCGAACTTGAAACCACATGCTTCGGCGAGCGTCGGGATGTTCCCAACAACTTGTATGTACTTGTTATAGACAACTCTGTCACAACAATTTGTGGCTCCTTACTCAAGAGGACGGCATGACTGTGGGCTGTTTAGGATACGATTGAATTGAGAGAGATAACATTTAAAACTTAAAATGAGTAAACAGAAACAAAGGAAGTAAAGTTTCTGATCAATCTCGGCCTATCATCTCGGATTGTACTACTGCATCATGTATAGTCCACGCAAAATGAGAAAAGTATGGACATGGAATGTTTTGGTTCTGTGCAACACTGTAAAAATATTCTTTGGCGCTATTCCACCTACGTCAATAGTCAATAATAAATGTGGTATTGACGAACTTTTCAATTTCACTCTGCCATAGTTAAAATTGACCAATGATCATAGAGTAAAATCACGCGCTGCAAACAATAACAAACTAAAATGGCGTCATGGAATATGTTAAGTACAAAGATTTTAATAGATTGTTTATAAAACAGTTTTCATCCATTAAACAGATCGGTGAAGGTCGATCTTACTTCGGATCTCCAACTATTATTAGGTTTTAATAAAAATAATAAGTGTACGAAGACAACAAATACAAACAAAATTTCAAAAGACAAATGCGCCAAATTTCAACAATTTGGCGCATATGTGTCAATAGAAGAAAAGTGATCAATAGTTGAAAAAACAAGTGGATTGTAGTGTATCAATGAAAAATTGAAATTTCCGTCAATACCACATTTACTATTGAATACTGACGTAGGTGGAATAAGCGCCTTTGCACAATTTTTGTTATGACTTGCATCCAATGCAACAAGGTAACACAAAATGGTGCAAAGAATATTTTTAGTGTTGCACAGGATCAAAACATTCCATGTCCATACTCTTCTCATTTTGCGTGGACTATAACTCCGGCCGTGAAAGTCTTTTTAATTCAATAAACAAACAGTTATTTACAGCCGTATTAACAGGAAGCTGACTGCAGTTATTGACTACACCTGGCTATACATTTTTTATTTATTTAATACGCAAGTTAAAGAGATTTTGTGTTTCGAAGCACTAGAAAATTGTTTTTATTTTCCATATTAGCGAATTTTGGGCACCTATGTCAGCTCAACTCTCAAAATAATGATACCTAGGGTTACATAAGCAAAGTACTGTGTTTTTCCGACTCTGTATGCATTGGCTGCATGTGTAGCATCCATGTTGGATTTATCTGTGAAACAACTCTATTATACTTAGACCCAGGTTGCTATTTCCACCTGCACTTAGCATACGGCCAGATACTTTCTCTTTATATTATTATTAATTGTACCAAAGGCCTCTGGATGCACTCTGGAGTCTCTCAGTTCGCTCGTATCATAAGCAGAATATATGAACTAGAATTTTTTATGATGATCCCTAGAATTACTTATAAAATACTGTGTCCTTGGTTTGTTAAAAGGACCCTTTAGCTGTTATTAATCAAATGAAAATTAGGTCATTTTATATTTACAAACCTGCATCTTCACAGGGTATTCTAAAGGTAAATTGCTTTTGTTAACGGCTCAGTTTGGAAATGTGTTTCCATGACAAGGAGGTGAAATCTTTTTCCGTTTTATAAATACAGTAATATAATATAATAACAATATTAAAAATCATTTGTGGAATTAATTTAGTATTCAATTGAAAATTTGAAACAAGTCAACAGTTAGGGTTAAAGAAACTTGTTCCCATGCTTGCTTAAGTCGACCTAACGCCTGTTAAAATTCCAATGCTTGCCCATTGGCACTTGGGTTGAAGTGAAGGAGTGAACCAGTTTGCCAATGGCTGGAAATTCATTCGGAAACAATTCCTTCTTCTTGGAGCAGAAGTCCAAGGTCAGGTGACTCCTTAGTAGTTATTTGATGATTCATTGAGGCAGTGTACTGAAATAACAATCCCTGGTCTCGTGTAAAATTAAAAATTCTGATTCTGTTGGGCCATTCCACCTGGAGGAATTTCATATTTGGCTTGTGTAGGCTCACTATGGCTGTTATACAGACAACTTTCCTATGCAAATTGAAATACGGCGTGCCTCCGCCTCGCTGTGATAAGCGTGGTACAATCCCATACGTATCTTATAGAAGGAGCTGTACGGTGTAGTCTGCACGACAGGGTTGCCACATTCGAGAACAAAAAATTTAAATTTACCTCTCCCTGTAAGCTAAGTCTGGGGATGCGCCAATCACAGTGAGTTTGAATTTGGATTAGAGGTGGGGCGTGACAGATATTTCCAGGAGCAACAGAGACTGATGACAGTGACTGGACAGTCACTGATACAAATACTGGTGATTTCTGTCACTGGAGTGACTGGTTTTGTTCCTGCTATCCAAGCAATCTTTGTACATCTTGGTATGAGTAATCAAAAGTCACTGTCACTTCTCTTACTTGACAGTGATTTATACAAGTTACATAGACTTATTCGTTTCGCTTAACAATTAAAGCCGGTTATTCTTTTGTTTAGTTATGCCAAGAAATTTAAGAAATAGTAATATATATATATATACTGTATATATACAGTATATAAACTGAAAGCTAGCCAGTTATGAAGCAGTCACGGTGACAGCCTCGGGCATACCTTATGTTTAGCTTACGTGAGACGATCGGAAAGCATTTCGGGGAATTTCGCTTAAGACTGCCTAGTGCATTGGCTAAACCTGAGCGAGTTACTTGCTCTTGCATGCGACTATCAGGGTATTAGAAACAAAGCTATTTAAAATATAGCCTAAATCGGTGACAGTGAGACAGTGACTCAAATCACCAGTATTTTCTTTGGGTAGGAACGGGTGGTTGCAGTGACCATCGTAGTCACGGTGATAAATCACAGTGACAGAAGTAACGCCCCACCTCTAATTTGGATAGAAAAGTTTACCATTGATAACGCTCTGTGCTGCCACGAGCGCTGGTTCAATTTGAAATGTGGAGGTAGAGCTCTATACAAGGGAAGATGGGAAACTCGACCGTATTTTTTTAATTTGAATGTGTGAACCGCCAATTATAAGATGAATAAGGTTTCCAAGGTAATTATCAGCCATACTAACGACTGCACTTTATAATGGCTACGTAAAAACACCTCTCCTTCTTTATAACATCTTTAAGCGACTTCGGTGCTTGTACTTGTGCGTGTCTCTACACACCTTGCAAGTACCTATCAGGTTACTTAGTGAAGCTATTGAAGAGGTTAATCGGCGGATACTTTCATTAAATTGTTTGTACGCGATTAACCTTTTTAACAAAACAAACCTTATTGGTATAGAGATTTATTAGTCCCAAGCATACTTTTTGGGGTTCATAGTAAAATGTTCTGATTGTAGTTGCTGGCGTTTTCTCTTCTTTGGAAGAACAGTTATGACATTATTACTTGTTATATTTAATAATCTAATCCTACTAATTTATGGTGAATTTCACCATGTAAACATAGTTATATTCCGCTGTGATTGGTGGAATTGAGAGAAAATTACAGTAAAATATCTATAATGTGTTGAAAAACTTGCATTGATATTATTTTATTATTATGGGCTGCGTAAACAAAAGATTTTAAGTTTTTTTTTCTATTGTGACATACGGTATTTACAATTTAAAAAAAAAAATCATTGTAAGAGTAGCTAATCGGGCTGAGTTCGATTGTAAAAATGAAGGGACATTTTTTTTTATATCTAGTTGTGATCTGGTCTTGCCCCCCCCCCCCCCAAATGTTTTTTAAATATACGCCACTGCTAGGTGAAACAGGAACGGTAACTGTTCTTCAACCAAGTCTTTACAAAGCTCATCTTGTATTATTTCAGTGAGTCTAAGAAACGCGTGTTAAAGTATACTATAATAGAAATTCCAACACTTGCTGTGATTGGCATGGTGCATCCCCATACTTACCTTATGGAGAGGGAGATGCAGTTCTAATTTTAGTTTTCGTGAGTGGCTATATTATCATTGAGTCAACGTTCTTATATGTTATGGTATTCTGTGCGAGTGGCAACCCTGAAATTAAACTGCACCTCTCTATAAATTATGTATGGGGTTCCGCCGCGCCAATTACAGCTAGGCAATGGTCCGCCATGTTGGATTTTTTTAAACAAAAATTCCTCATTTGGCATTTAAACAAACTGATATGTTTTACAAAACTCTTGCAGCGATGGTCATAAACCTGTAATTCTGGTGTTTTACATAGGGGAGATAGGACATTCGTACCCGCTAAAATATATTTTTTTCCTGGGGCCATCTGCCATGTCTTTGCAATATCATTAGCAAGATAGCTAGATGGCCATCCACAGTGCATGCACTGAAGCAGCAAAAAGTTGTAACCCAGCGTAAGCGGGTGGATCTTTTCATAAGCCAAATACAGTTGAAATTAAGCTATTAAGATGCCAGGGGCCCAGCAAGGTCACGCGTCAGATCTTCTGCGATACTGTTGTCTGCCCTGCTTGTTTAATGTTTCATTTATTTTAATTTGCCACTTTAAAATGCAACCCACAATTTGGTCACATCACTTACACGACAATTTCACAAATACCCCATACGTTTCACCGCCACACTGTGCCCATGGTTAGGCGCCATTTTATTAGAAAGCAGATAGGAGACAGATGGTCTTTGGAAATTAAAAAAAAAAAACTTTTGGCGGGAAGCGAGTATCCCATCGTAATTCCAGGCGGCTATTCCACTTGTCAATATTCCGTCATTTGTGCATCAATAATTGATGAGATTTTTTTATTATATTGTAGAGTAAAAAAACATCTCATCAATTATTGAAGCACAAATGACGGATGACGGTGGAATAGCCGCCTTAAAAATACAACTCACAGACTGTCTACTATTTTATAATGCATCACCTTGCAAGTGGAATGGTAAATAGATAAATAAACAGGTACTTGTACGTAATATTCATATATACTGTATGTGCAATGACTAACGATTAATGATTTTTTTTCGTTATTAAATGTCATTACTGTACTGTCAAGAGACTTTGTGTTTCGCTTAGCTTCCTAATTCCTATTTATATATTTATTTTTGTTTTCATATTTTATATTCCTATTTATTACTTAATAATCTTGAAATATTCTATACATAAGTCTAGTCCTTATAAGGGTGGCTTGAGTCGTAGTAGACGGCGTCTTCAACCCCGATCTTAATCACAATACAATATTTTTTTTAATTGTGTGCGACTTAAGAGACATTGGGACACCCCCTACAGCTATTTTTTTTATTAAAATTCAATTTCACGGGAAATATCTATCTTATAGCCGTAAATGAGATCTCATAAGGCGGCTATTGCAATTGTCATATTTTCTTCATTTGTGCATTAAAAAATCTCATCATTTTTTAATGCACAAATGAAGAAAATGTGACAAGTGGAATAGCCGCCTAATGTTTCAAAAATATTCGTCTACATATTGAAGCACATTGTTTACAAATAAATAAATATTTCTGTATATTGTGCAATAAAGTAATTGGCCGTCTCGGATCTCGTGACTCGTATCTGTAAGCTTATTTGGCTTGTCTCAGCTTTTCCATTATCGCTTGTAGCCGGTGTAGGTTGACATCGAGGACCAGTTTGCCAATGGCCAAAAAATCATACGGGAACAATACAAATAATGTCTGAAATTCATGGGGTCCAAGGATAAGGGACCTATGGGCCACTATAAGTAAGGTCCATAAAAAGTCCATAAAAAAATAAATTGTAATTGGCCGCACTAGCACTAATTGGCTGCAGTTTTAGGGCACAATTCCCAGCCTTCATTCAATGAGGAACCTCCACTGCACATATGTATCAAAATGTAGAAGAGTATTTCTTCTAAGGGATGCAAACCTTCTTTGTAGCTCTACATTCTATGGATACACACTAAAATTCGTTTTTGTACCAAAAGGAGGGTGTCCGAATCGCTCTTAACTGCTTATATGTGCTTACACGGCTTTCAGGTACTCTTTAATCGGGTAGCTACACCTACTGCCTATCGGATATTTAAGGGATTTTTGCAGCTAAGTGTCAATGGAGTTTTTGCAGTAGACATGACCGTAGGAATGCATTGATTTGGTCCACATATTTTTCTCTGTGCTTTAAAAGATGGCCGACGTGGTCGGAAGATTCAAATCTGCATTTGTTAGTTTGGCAACCTCGCTTTTCCCTTTCCAAAATGAAATCCTCGATGTCCTGAAAGAGAGAAAATCAAATTGAACTGGTATACCAATGCTATATGTTGTGACATGTCAATGAATGTTGATAAAAGACTAAAAGTACGTATGCGGTATGATGTACTGTACGGTTGATAAGTAGATTTTAATATCATGATGGTATGCCTACACATGAATTTTTACCAAAAGAGATGAACTACGTTAGCTTACTTTTAGTCTTTTACGTCTTTTGGTAAATAATTAAATAATTAGGCATTGTTTTAGTGAATTGAAATTAGACACAATATGGCTGGTCTAATAACGTGCCATAATTGGCGCCATTATTCATAAGGCGCAGATTCCAACGACCGGCTAGGGCTAAATACAAAAACGGTGACGTGGTAGCAGACATTCAAGACTTAGGCGGTGTCTCCACCGACCTCGCATTGCAGAATGCAAATGACATTGACGGAAATGTTTGTTTTACTCTATGCCATAGTTAAAATTGATCAATGATCATACAGTAAAATCACAAACAAACTAACTAAAATTAAAAAATGGCATGGGATATGTTAATTACAAACATTTTAATAGATTTCTATAAAAAGAAAAACAAACATTGCAGTCAATGTAATTTGCATTCTGCAATGTGAGGTCGATGGAAACCCCGCCGAAGTCTTGAATGTCTGCTACTACGTCACCGTTTTTGTATTGAGCCCTAGCCGGTCGGTGGAATTGGCGCCTAAGCAAGACCTACCTTGTATTTGACGTAGTAATCATCTACGCAGTATATGAATAGGCTAGGGCAACTAGCAGGCGCATCCAAAAGATTAGTAAATACGTCCCCAGAAAGGTACGAGTCGTCCACGAATTTCTTTAGAAGAAGCTGAAATATAAGTTCCAAAATGTTATAAACTCGGCTAATATTATAAGTCCCAAGTTATAACTCACTGCATCCTATAGTAGGCAAGTAAATTATTGTACCCGAGCTCGATACCTGACGCTGGACTGTGACGTCATTTTCATGTTACCTATGTATGTTGCCTCTTGTAACCCACAGCTAAAATCAGTCACTTTTTTTAAATATTTATTTTACAATGTATTTCGGCAAAAAACATATTGTATTAGTATTGTTATTGAGCCATTAGCTTCACACCCTCAATCTACGGAATTCCTTGGGCTTTTGCAAAGCTTGTTTGTTTGTTTCTAACGCCTGCTTTCAGCAGTTCTGCTTTAAGCAACCCTGTCAGCCTGGCGGGGGGAGTGAGTCTGTTTGTTAACTTGAGGCACCCTAAGGGCAGACTCTTTCACCTCGGGGAAAGGGGAGTTGACTAACAGGGTGGACCTCCTGATTATAGTGGATTCCGAACCACTTGGGGAACATAGTAAAGTCACACGATTAAATCGGAGGTGACCAGGACTCGACTTATACTGCCTAAGCGCGTTATCATGTCCCACCAGGTTCCCCTGCCAACGCTGTGCACACTACCAAGTTGCCGCAGTTTGAAACATGCTCTGCTCTAATGGAATCAACATAGTAAGGCCGTTGGCTTTTGCAAAGCGAACGATTCCATCGTTTTACTGAACCTCGACGTTTGTTCTATGTTTACCGAAACGGTTCAGATCAATAGGATTGGATTCTCCTGTTATATCATCGGAAGGTCGATAAAATACAATTAGAAATTGGTTGTTAAAACAGAGTACACGGTATTAAGGTACTATACACCATACTCCAGGGACGGATCCATTCCATTGGGATGGGAGGGTAGTTGGGGTCAAAATAGAAGAAACATATGTAGTATCGAATTAACTTAAAATAGATTTACTAAATTGGGGGGGGGGGGGTTAGCTGCCCGTCTATGACAAATTGTAGCTGAAATTTAAAATTCCCTCCAATTTTACTCTATGTCTATGATATGGATGCTTACCATGGCATGATTTACTATTGCCATCCAGATGCAGGAAAATATGGCGAAAACAAATCGAAAAGGCAGAAACATGGGAAACGTCATAATAGTTTTGTACACACTGGAGAACCGCGTTCGGCCGGGGCTCGAGTCCATAATGCAGCCACGGACCTGAAAAAAGTAAAACTTATATACTGTTTTTTATTTAATTTTAAGCAACAATTGGAGGGGGGAAATCCTTATAAGTTTTAAAATGTTGATAAAACAATGAACTAGGTACTATAGTAGCCGAATGTGTCCGTCTATGTTTATACCTAACGCCACAGGCGTCCTGGGACGGACAGACGGACGTATTTTTTTTTAAAAAGTGAATTTATTGCAGTAGACAGATACAATTCTGCCTGCAATAGGTGAATGATTCTGCAGCAGTAGCAGAAATATTGTTTGAATGTGTGTGTCGAATCATGTTGACCCGAGCTCATATATAGTATATAGATATTGTATATAACCTAATGAAAACTCAATGGAGTACTTGCGTAGTGACGTCACATGATCACCAATAATTTTTTTGTCCGAAAGGTACATAAGCAAAACATAAGCAGCAACCAATAGTTGTCCGATGACGTCTACATTGACTCCATGTATAGCATCCCTGTTGGATTTACCTGGGCAAGAACTCCATTTAAAGTAAATAATGTATCATAAGTACATATAAATGGCTACTTTAATAGGCCTATACACTAGCAGCAACTATATCTGGGCCACTCACATCAAGATTGCTTTTTCTGGCCTTCAATTCATTGACAATAAACTGATAAATGTAACAACCGCCATTTGAGAAGACGTGGAAAAATATGGGGTGTTGGTCGAGGTCCATGTCGGTCAATGCGTCTAACAGTTTTCGCGCCATAAACAGACATTTGTAGTAGCTAAATATGAGGACCATAGGCGGTATTCTACACCTGATGGTGATGCATCTGAAACAATATTAAATCAAATCCGTAAAGCTATAATAAACGCAACTGACCGCATAATGAATCCTAGTTTACTCGAACATGCTTTCCAATTTATCAATTGGTAGATGGAGAAAATGAGTAATTTCATGGTAAATAATTTTTTAAATTTCGGATTTCTCGGGGGGGGGGGGGCAATTTGACACCTAAAACATGCCTGAAGGTAGAAATCATCGATAGAAAGGATCCGCAGAAAAATTACTTTTTAGTCATTTTTCATTAAAAATGAGTTATTTTTATTTTTTTTACCCCCAGAAGCAAACTATCAAGGGGCAAGCGACCCCCCGCATTTTATTAACATTAATAACGACTACAATATATGTGAATTTAAAAGAAATCGTTAGAGCCGCTTTTGAGAAATAATTTTTTTAGACGTTTTTTTGAGTTTTTTGAGAACAAAACCCCCCAAAATAAAAAAATGTTCCCGAGGTATGATTTTTATGAACCTACATGCCAAATTCCATTAAATTCGACCGAGTAGTTTGCCCGGAAATCGACGCACAGACAGACAGACATTTCGTAAAAACCACTTTTTTGGGTTCCTGGGACCTCAAAACGTGTAAATCCGTTAAAATCTCGGAATCGAAAATTTCGACCATCACAAAGCTTTCTTTATAGCCTACTACGTATAAATTGAAAGGGAATAAATAAAGAACCGGTCCGAGTTTTCAACGGACTTACACGTTTTCAGGTCCCAGGAACCCAAAAAAGTAGTTTTTACGAAAAGTCTGTCTGTCTGTCGCTCTGTCTGTCGCTCTGTCTGTCGCTTTGTCTGTCGCTCTGTCTGTCTGTTCATCAATTTCCGGGCAAACTACTAGGTCGATTTTGATGAAATTAGGCATGTAGGTTCACAAGAATCATACCTCGAGACAATTTTTTCCAATTTATCAAAATTAGTAGATAAAGAAAATGAGTAATTTATGGTAAATAATTTTCCTATGGCTACATTTCCGATATCTGGGGGGGGGGGGGGGTTGCCCACCTGACGTCACTAGAGGTGAGGTAAATTCACACATTACCACACAGCAATACTGGCAGGGCACGCAATACATTTGAGTGTGAATTTTCTATCATTTTTTCAAAAAAAACTTTTTTTGTTCAAAACCAAATACTTTTCTGGGAAAGCAGCAACCTGTCCGGTTTCGTTACTCAATTTAACACCTAAAACATGCCTGAAGGTAGAAATCATCGATAGAGAGGTTTCGCAGAAAAATTATTTTTTAATCATTTTTCATTAAAATTTAGTTTTTTTTTTTTTACCCCCAGAAGCATACTATCAAGGGGCAAGCGACCCCCCGCATTTTTTTAACATTAATAACGGCTACAATATAGGCTATGTGAATTTAAAAGAAATCCTTGGAGCCGTTTTTGGGAAATAATTTTTTTAGACGTTTTTTTGGAATTTTGTGAGAATAAAACCCTCCGAAATTGAGTTGGCCCCAAATAAAAAAATTGTCCCGAGGTATGATTTTTGTGAACCTACATGCCGAATTTCATCAAAATCGGACAGACATTTCGTAAAAACCACTTTTTTGGGTTCCTGGGACCTCAAAAAGTCCGTTGAAATCTCGGAATCGAAAATTTCGACCATCACAAAGCTTTCCTTATACTACGTATAAATTGGAATGCAATAAGCTACTCCAAAATCGCTGCTCTTTACATGCTACGTAACTTGCAGTAACTGTACTAGGATATTTAGACTACTGTAGTCGCCTATACGAAAATTTATGTGAATACCAATTAATTGTTGAAATTTAAATTCTAACTCGAACGGAATACCGTAAGTTAATTACGTGACCTTCGTGAAACAGACTTCAATGTAGTATAAATAATGAACCAAGGTAAAGGGAATCCCGCGATGTCCATTAGACCTAAGAGAAACCGCGTATTATGCTATATTTTCGGTTATGGTATGAAAATAAGATGTAGGCTACAATATAACTTACTGTACATTAGGCTATTAACAATATGGATAGGTCCTATCATAACTTTAAAAGTCTGAGTAAGGAATACTGCACGCCACCATTACATAGGTACATACAAGGTCGTGCCCAGGTTTTGATTTCGGGGGGGGGGGGGGGTTCAAAATTTTTAACGCAATTTATTAAGGCCAAGCCGGAGGGTTGTGACCTTGAGCGTTGAGCGTTGAATACATAGAAATATAACAGAACTGGAGCGGCGGGAGCCATAATGTGCCTTACGAGGCACCCGTTAACCATAAGCCAACTATCAGTGTAAAGTCTTACACATTGCAGCATAGCAAAGCGGATACCTAGACCCGGTCAAAAACTCTGTAGTTTAGTAGTTAGCTTGTGCAGGCTACACTAGCAGCCATATTGATAACGGTCTCCAGCCACGGGATCATTGAATATCCATTTTATAAACAAAGCCCCGCGTCTCGTACCTGTTCCGTATTTGACTTGTATTATTTCAAATAATTGCAGTTTTACCTATTTCTGGCGCTTTACTGTCAAATTAAGTGTTGAGCTTCTGACTAAAGTGCATTTCATTACAAAAGTTGGAGGTTTTTCTTTCCCTGCGGGGCACGTAAAAATGTTCTAAAAGGTATGTTTTTGATTGCTTCGTGCACAAATTTTAGACCTATTGTAATAGTAATTTTTGGTTCAGTCAATATAGTGAAAGCGTGCCTACGCGTATACTATACCCTTCTATCGATTTTTACTATACCCCTACGGTTTAAAACATAAATTACGAACCCCCTTCAAAGACAATTCCAGGCCAGTCACGTGACCCCCTCCGGTTTGGCCTTAATGAATTAATGGATAAATTTTTCAAACCATATAGGTCTACATACAAAAATTGATATCGGGGGAGGGGGGTACGGCCATAGGTACACAGGCCTACTGGTAGACGGCGGTACCATTCATACATTCCTAAGGAACTATAATGTATGCGGACTTTTAAAGCGGTGGTGGGAACAGGCCAATAAATCATGCTAGTTGAATAAAAAAATGCATTATTTGCTGTAACGCAAATTAATTGTTCTGCAGATAAACAAATGGCTAACTACTGCAGCCCGATCATGGCGATTTAGGATTATTAAATTACCGAGGTTTATTTTTTAATACCGCAGTAGTAAAGGTACGTGATGGTGCTAAAATATGCGCGGGAAATTCAAATTAATAAATTATTAGAATACAGAGAATGGTTGGATTGTTTAATAATTGAAGGAATACTAATAAACATTAAACTGGTAGAATTTTGAAATATAATAAGAAATGTAATGAATGTGTCTATACATCTATAGCGGAGAAAAAAAATGAAAACTCACCAAAAATATTAATTTATCAATTTGGATTTGGAATTTTGCCCTCATTTGTTGAAAAAAATTGAATAAACCCCGGTATTATAATAATCCCAAATCGCCATGATCGGGCTGCTGGAACTCAGGGACGTATTTAAGTACCTATCTGCCACCTTTAAGCAGCGAAATTTGCCCCCTCCTTTTCAGCACCCTCCCCGCTGCCAGGCGTAATGCCCGTTTTAATAACTCAAAATTATTACTTTTATTTTTATAGGCCCTATACACCAAAAATAGATTATTTATGGACCAAATTTTGTCGCCACATTCGGAAATACGTCACTGCTGCAACTAATAGGACCTTTTTGTAAGAAAGTAGCCTAGGGTACCTAAAAAACGCACTACAACCCAATGATGCATAGTCCTCAGAGGGTCAGAACTGGTATAGATACCTACTCTCTCTCTCTCTCTCTTTCTTGACAGCTGATCTATTTGGGATGATGTGGTCAGCGACATGCCGCGTTTTTTCCATGCTAATGCAGGTAAGATAGGTAACCTTTAAGCTTCGGGATGATTCTAACTCTTGAAACGAGGTGTAGGAAGGACTATTGTGATTATTATAATGCGTCCGAACCCCCGAAGTGACCTTTATAATGAATTCACCTTTATAGGAGATCAACGAACTGCCACTTTCCCATAGATATGACTCGGAATAGACTACCTACCGAGGGAAATATAGTTTTTAAACTTTTCCTGCAGTATACCTATACCTTAAATATCTACTATAAATTTGATAAATTCAAATTGATTTCTGAGACATGGCCAGTTGAAAATTGCCGTTATAAATGATAGCCTACTTAGTATTTTTCTGATGATGAATTCAGTACCTACCGCCTCTATGCAGCGAACAGTTATCTTGCCGGGATTTTTCTGCTGTGACGTACGGCTGAACTCAACGTAGTATACAATATACTTACCCCCTTTCATCATAGATTTCACTGTACTTTGCGAGATTCTTATCTTTGCAACCTATCCATCCCAAAAGTATGACAACTGGGCATTTTTCTTGTTTTCGCACGTGAACAAAATCATCGTCTCCAGCGGGGGAAAGTTGCTTGGGCCAACAAATTGGAAACTGGACATGATATTCCAAATCATCTGCCGACATTGCTCTACTTTTGTTTACCCACGAGAACTGAAGGGAACGGTCAGACAGGTAAAAGCTAGTTCGATATTCTTGCTCATGCGGATATGACACAAAACTTAAAAATAAACAATTAACGCCGATTTTAAATATAATAAAAGCTTTTTGTACCATAATAAATTAATATTATAATAAGAAAATCAATAAACTTGAAAATTGACAGTCGAATGATTTTGGCGCAATTTTTCGAACCGTTCAGTGCTGCTTTGATGTGGCGGAAAAGGGAAGTAACAAAATTAAAAACAAGTATGGCGGATCGCGTTCGAAAAGTTGCGAGTATTTTTAGTTATTAACCCAGTTTTTAAGTGATTTATGGTACATTTGTGTTGAATTATTTATGTAAACCTGCTAAATTATTGTGTGCACGTGTTAAGTGTATTAACAGTAGTTCTGTGTCGGGTGTTTGCGAGTTTTCATTGATTTATCATAAAAGATTTTTTCTTTCTGTCATAACATCAGCTGTAGGCTTATCATATCCAGTTTTTTTTAATCGGTAAGTTTTTGCCAGTATTTTTTCAGTTGTCGTATTCTGTTTGATTTGATTTTTTTGTGTAACCAGATAGCTGATTGTTGCGTTGAATGAAACTGGATCTTGTGATCCCTGGCAATTGAGTTTAGATCGGAGCAACGACCCTCCAACATGAATGTCTCTTCGCTTTTGCCCCTTGAGCTGACCATTCACGAGGGCACCAAACGGCGCGTCCCGTTCCATTTGGCGTTAGCGCCATTTAGAGGGGTCATCACGACTACACTGAACCAGTCGCTCCAAATCTTTCAAATTGTACAGTGTGACGATATGGAAGAGGTACTTTAACATTGTACAATTTGAAAGATTTTTAGCGACTGGTACAGCGTAGTCGTTATGACCCCTCTAAATGGCGCTAACGCCAAATGGAACAGGACGCGCCATTTGAATGTGAATGGCCAGCTTTAGTCCTAACTAGTAATTTTGGTTAAGTTTCACTTTAGATATCCTTCGGCCTATAGTAAGCCCAAAAAAATTATTATTTAATTTGTTTAAATCCATCTTTGAACGAATTAAAGGCCGGGAAAAAATAATGCATTTCCTGTAAATTTAATTTACCTACAGGACATCGTGTTTCATGTCGAAATTTTGTATCGGTAGGCGTAGGTACGCTACCGCTCATTTTCAGCGATAGGAACATATCAGGGTCACACAAATAAAGCATTCCTTCTTAAAATGGAAATTGTTTTTCCATGCACTTCATGTGAATTTTCGTCCCATTTTGTGTACATCGAGCTAGCAATAGTAAGGCACTATATACCCGGGTATTGTCATCCGCCATGTTGTATCCCATATTTCCTATATGGTAAGTATTGAAGAAAAGTAAAAGATTGAAAAATATTGAAAAAAACGAATACACGTTTTAGTATTTTTTTATTCAACACTTCCCTAATTAGTAGCACATTTTTTAAAATAATAATAAATAAACAACGATAAATGTCTAAAAATAAATAGGTAAACACCCAATGCTTGGCTTATCCACCAGACTTATAATGGATACAACATGGCGGATGACAATACCTGTCTAATATAGAGCCCTAGCAATAGTAAACCTTCACCCTAATAATTTTTATTGAGGAATTCGGCGTTCTTAGACTAGCCTATACAGGAACGGATCCAGCCCAGTTTTTTGGAGGGGGTATATAGTGGTGGGTCCAAATAGAAAAAACGTATTTTTATAGTAGTGATTAAATTCTAACGTAATACATTGTTTACTACAGACTAGGGCTCTATATTAGACAGGTATTGTCATCCGCCATTTTTTATCCGATATAAGTCTGGTGTATAAGCCAAGCATTGGGAGTTTACCCTTTTATTATTAGAAATTTATCGTTTTTATTTATTTTTATTTAAAAAACGTCCTACTAATTAGGGTAGTGTTTAATAAAAATAATAATAAAACGTGTTTTCGTTTTTTTCAATCTTTTGCATTTCTTAAAAATAATTACAATACTTACCATATAGGGATTTTAGGATAAAAAATGGCGGATGACAATACCCGGGTATATAGTGCCTTACTACAGACTTACTATATTTTAAGTGGAGCAGCTATACCCTGCCCCCCCCCCCTGTATCCGTCCTTGGAAACATATAGGGGTAAAGGTTCAGTTTAGCTACCCCGCTGTATCAAAAGTCGAATGAAAATGCTTTTAATATGGAAGGAAAACATCCCATTTGCAAGAGATTTCATATTTTAAGCAAGGGTTGTCTTATTTACATGTCTCTGACAATGTACCTTCCATAAAAAAATTTATGAGCAATTCCTGCCCATTCAAAAATTCGAACTAAATTCGGCTGTAACTCAAAAACTATACTTTTCCGACTTTTAATTCTTTCGGAAATGGGCCTCTTTAAAGCTTAATCAACGATATGGAACCAAATTTTGTGATTTTATTTTATTTTATTTTATTTTTATTTATTTTTATTATTATTTTTTATTTATTTTTTTATTTTATTTTATTTTGTATAATATGTACAAAACATTGCTTTCAATTTTTCACTTGCTACCTAGTACCTGTGCATGTTTTGAAACCACTCCTATGTAGTGCCTTCAGGTGCATGATTACCATATACGATTAAATCCCTTGCATGCGTTTTCTTCTAATTACTTTATAACAGCATGAACTAGTCCTGTCGACAGGCTTACTTTGCATGGCAGATGAATTATAAGAAGACCACGTCTCCAATTACCAATAGCATCTAGCAGTAACCTCAACTTACCTATAATCTTCCGCACTTGTGGTTGCTTATAACATAGCCTAATTTAAGTCACCTTTATTGCAAATTAAGATTCCCCCGAGATTGCAGATTTTCAACAAAAACTCATGTACTCATGCACTTGGGACCTTGCCGTGGTGGAGTGGCTAAGTTCTATCTGAGCTAGATGGAGCGACCAACGAGCACTACCATTTAAAGTAAAAATTCTACACACACAATGCGATCGGAGACGTGTCTTAACTCAACACGGGTACTTTTAACCAACACAATGAACAGGTCAATCGGATGCATAATCAATATTGTTTATTTATTTTTTTTTACGAAAAAAGAGTGGGTTACCACTATTGTGCGCGAAGACAGGACAGACTAGATTCCCCTCGAGGTCGCTCGATCTTTGTTACCGAATATTCCGACCCAAAACCGAAGCGGGGGAATCAATAGAAACACCTAGAAGCCTAGGTGCAGGTGACATTTTTTGCGTTTTGGAGTTAACTGTACCAATCAATCAATCTTTGTCTATCTTTGTACCATGGCTATGTGTGAGAAAATGTGTGTGTGAATGTGCAGTAGATGGTAGCGAATATGAATTAGTATGTCTGTTATCTTGAATAAAAGGTATGACTGATATACTGTATGAATGTAGTTTATAAAAATATATTTCAATCAAACTATATATCGTTGTTATGTACAGTTAGGTGTAAGAGAGGGCCATAGCCCCTAATCTCGCTGTATCTCCTATACATATTTTTTTTAAATAAAGACTTCATTATTATTATTATTATTATTAGTAGAATTTATATTCTCGAATCGGGACCCAGGCTACAATTCCTCGCACGATGTGTTACTCTAGCTGTTCTTTATCCTATAAACCAAAAGGAACACCGGTATCTGTCATTTTGGCAATGCTAGCATTCATGGAAAAGTGTTATACCTATGCATTTTCATTTGAGTTACAAACTTTAGCCTCAATTATCTCGAATGTTTATTTTGGTCACTTGACCTCTTAAGTGTTTCAATTGGTTTTCTTATTATCTTACTGGCAACTTGGCCTTGTTACAATATGTATAATAAATGCAACTAGCTAGCCGGTCGAGATCAGTGCATACAGTTCGTATCAAGTCAAGCTTACCTCCGTAACCATGAGTAGGGAACTATAAGATAAAGATGTTTGTGCTGATAGTGCAGGTTTCAATTAAGTTGAGTTGAGAAGTTGAGAGAATTTTTGCATGTGAGGTACAGAGGGAGGGGCGTATTCTGAGAACCGATGAGTGATACGCGATTTACCACGAACCTCCGATAGTAGCCGAAATCAAGAGAGACCGCATCAGGTGGCTACGGCACGTGGAACCAATGCCAGACAATAGGGCAACAAGAGCAGCCCTACACTAGGTGCCTCAAGGGAGAAGACTAGTGGGACGACCACGGATGCGATGGCTAGACGACGTCGAGGTGGATCTACGAGCGTTGGCGTCGTTGACTGGTGGAGGAGAGCGCAGGCTGGCGCGATGAGGCAGAACAGGCCATTCACGGGCCGTAGCGCTATGGGGTAGTAACGAAAACATTCACGTTTCTCACCTGTAGCCCTGTAGGTGGCTTTCAGAAATTCAGATGTTTCTATAAACCTTCAGCCCTTTCGTGGTAAGTGAGGACTTACGGAACAGGATCGAACAACCTCAGCCTGGTATGAACCAATCTAACAGTCTAATTCTCTACCAAATAGACTAGTCTTGACCACCATGTTTGCATAACTAAATGAGGTTCGCTTAGTCTTGACTCTTCTTCTTTAAATGCCTCTTCTATTGAAGATTGGTAATCATGGTAGCAATTTGTACCTTGGCGACTGCTTCTTTGAAAAAGGAAGTCGTGCTCTTGCCAAACCACTGCCTAAAATTTTTCAACTAGGATGTTCTTCTGCCGGGAGTCCTCTGTCCTTCTATTTTCCCTTGGATTATAACATGCAGAAGGCGATTTTGTCTGTTCCTCATCACACCGCCGAAGTATGTGAGTTTCCGTTTGTTGACCGTCAGCAGCTACTCGGCTTCTGTATCCATTCGCCTCAGGACGTCGGCATTAGGGACACGAAGATCTCCAAGATATGCACAGCATTCGCCTGGGTACCCACATTTCAAATGCACTGATTCTAGTCTCCATAGCTTGTGTGAGCTAAACATAGGATACTTACGCTATTCTATTGTAGGAATTCTATTTTCTTGGACCAAACTTCCTGTTTCTGTAAAGTAACTCTTCACAAATCAAACCCCGCAAGCAGACACAATACCTGAATCAAAGGAACAGTCTAGACTCTTAAAATAAAATTAACTTTAAAGTTAGCGCTAAGTCAAAATGTTTGCTTTTGAAATAACTCGAGAGCAACTTCCGGTTTGGATAAAAAGTTTTTCATCCGCTGTTTCCGGCGCCCGCCCTGCTGACGGCTGCTGGAATTCAGAGTTTCACTTCCGGTAAAGAGTAGATGTTGTAACTTGGCTGTTGGAGTTGCTGAAATACAACAGAAGTAGCGAAAGACGCCACAAGCTCTTCTTGATAATACAATAATTAAAGGTAGAAAATATAAATTGGGTTCCACCATATTAAAAAAAATGAATATGGGTAAAAGTAAACTACACTTTCATACCTCTTCTTCTTCTTCAGCCAACGCCCGTCCTTAGCTGGTAGGCCATTTGACGCCTTGCCGCATAGTAGAGCTGGGCCAATCCCGCCTGCGTCGTAGTTCGGTTTTGTACCTCAATGTCAGTGCAGGTGAATAGGTGATCGGCATTCCCCCCCCCCCCCCCCTTGGAAGCAGAGGGGCATTTGGATGAATCAGCGATACCTATTCTGTATAGGTGGCTCAGGAGGTAGTCATGTCCTGTGGCCATTCGGAACGCTGCGACAGCGATGTCCTGGCGCAAGTTGCTGGGGATGGTTTTTGCTAGGAGCGGCTCCCACTGTTTGCCAGCTGCTCTCGCTTTCCAGGCATCTCTGGTTGGTCGGCATACAACACATTTTAGTTTCCATTTCTTAACCATCAGCAGAAACTCGGCTTCTGGACTCGTATCTGTACTTGGTTAAGTCATGCTTTCGCCTGTTTCATTGCGTCAATTGTAAGCTTTTCTCAGCTTGCCCATTATCGCTTGTAGGTTGACATCGAGAACGTATACCAGTTTGCCAATGGCCAAAATTCATACGGAAACAATACAAATAATGTCCGAAATCCATGGGGTCGTTGGCATTGGACAGGGACCTATGGGCCACTTTAAGTAGGCCTGGGTCCGTAAAATGTCCTTAAATAAATAACAAGTCGGCTTCTGTATCAATTCACCTCAGGACCTCAGTATTAGGGGCTCGAACTCTCTGGCATGTGTCGCCATAAATACTTATTTCAATTTCACCGTTGACACCATTGACTGCACCAGGTGTCCCCAGGATTCAAAAAAATATTTTTGGCGCGCTGGATTGTCCCATCTCTATAAATGTAGTTTACAAAATTCTATTTTTCAATTAAACTATCGTTGATATGTACAGTTGGGCCTTAATCTCATTATTCTAAATTGCTTTACTACATTTTCTTTTCAATAAAGACTTTATCATTATTATTATTATTATTATTATTATTATTATTATTATTATTATTATTATTATTATTATTATTATTATACTATGCACTATGATCGCTCGATAAGCGGAAGCTTGAGCGTGATAATGCTGATTAATAACAAATTGTTGTTCTCAATATATGCACCTTGTCCGCGGTTACCGGTCAAGGAAAAAAGTGAAAAAAAAGTGAAGTGATTATTATTATTATTATTACCCCTCCTATATGTAGAAAACTCTATAACCCACACTTTAAAATTACTTTTGAGTTATACTTCGGAAAATTGTCTTGTAAATCCTACTGGAGAATTAGCCATATACGGGTGCTAAGAACCGCGCAAAGCTCGTTATGGACTCTTTGATGTACATTTTCTGGTTCGGGAACATTGAATAAGAAAATTGAGGAATTATTTTCTTTAATATGCTTATGCCTTTGTGCTGTAAAATAGGATTTAGGCAACTGCGTTAAATTGTATTAATTTTCTTTTAAGATATTACCGTGACGGAAATTTTGTTGAGGATAAAAAAGACACATTTGACTTGTATGGGCGTCTAAGCGCATTAGTTTCTCTTAGAAGACAGGTATAGTTATGCCCTTAAGGATCAGGGTGGGTATTTTTACAATGTTTCAGTAAGTATGAACAAAAGCCAGGTCAAATGCATACCTCGATATGACCTTAGATTAAGTACATAAACCGGTTTTGAGAGAAATATTTATTAGCCTTTGGAGTTTTTGAGGATGAACCCCCCAGAATTGAGTTGACCCAAATTATAAAAAAAATGGTTCCTAGGTATGATTTTTGTGAATCTACATGCCAAATTTCATCAAAATCCACTGGGTTGTTGCCCACAAATCGACAGCAGACAGACAAACCAACATTTCGTAAAAAAAAACACTTTTTTGTGTTCTTGGGACCTCAAATCCACTGAAATTCCGAAATCGAAAATTTCGACCATGACAAAGCCTTTTTTATACTACATATAAATAGTAAAGCAATAAGCTAGGTTGGCTTAGTAAATGAACAAAAAGTCAATATTTATTTATTTAAACTAATCCAAGAGGAAGAAGCAACTGACGTATTTCAGAAATACTATATCGATTTTTATGGATTAACTATAGTTCACAAGATTAAATTGTGTATTATCACAGTTTATATATTTTAAGAGGTGTTTAAAAAGCATTTTTGTCAAAAATGGGACAAGAGTTATTCAAATTATTATGTTATTAAAAAAAAATTCCCCTGAGATGAACTAATCCTTCAAACGAATCACTTTACCATTCCATGCGATTGGAGACGTGTCGTAACTCAGCACAAGTTTTAATTTACTCATTGAGGCGACTGGGTTAGTCGGATACATTAATCAAATTGTTTGTATGTGACCTTATTAAAAAAAAAGAAAAAAAAAAAGAAACGTAGTTACATCTTTTTTTCATTGCAACTCTTCAATTACTGTAAGATACGGTTGAAAAGAAATGGATGTAGCCTACCGGAGGTACCAGAAGATTATACCTTATGCAAGACTAGAAGCATTAGGGCCTTGCGTGTCCACGGCAATTTTTAAAGGTGTGTTCCCATAGCGGTTCGTGGTAATGTCATTTAGCCTAGGTAGGTTTGTGGTCCATGGTGCTATTAGATGCGTGTAACTGTAGGTGCTCTACATTTTGTAATACCTATTGGTCTATTGATGTCTGCTACCACGTCATGCACATGCACAATGAAAAACGACGTCGGTGGAATAGCCGCCTAAGTAGTAATAATGTCCTGAAGGACTTTTTATGGACCCAGTCCTTCTTATAGTGGCCCATAGGTCCCTTGTCCAATGCCAACGACCCCATGGATTTTGGACATTTTTTGTATTGTTTCCGTATACATTTTGGGACTTTGGCAAACTGGTATATGCCCTTGATGTCAACCTACTCTGGCTACAAGCGATAATGGACAAGCTGAGACAGGCTTACCATTGATGCAATGAAACAAGCGAATGCTCGACTTAACATGCATGGGACTTTGGCAAACTGGTATATGTCCTCGATGTCAACCTACGCCGGCTACAAGCGATAATGGACAAGCTGAGACAGGCTTACCATTATTGATGCAATGAAACAAGCGAATGCTCGACTTAACATGCATGGGACTTTGGAAAACTGGTATATGTCCTCGATGTCAACCTACGCCGGGTACAAGCGATAACAGACAAGCTGAGACAGGCTTACCATTGATGCAATGAAACAAGTGCAAGTTCGACTTAACAAAGCACAGACACGAGTCACGCATCCTATGTAGAATACCGCATCTTGCGGATGGGAGGCACTGGTCAGTGGCGTAACGATAGGTTTTCAAGGGTGTATAATTTGGCGCATCTCCACCCACCCACTTTCATAAAAGTTGCTCAGGAGCCAGAGGGCTGAAATATTGGGGATTTACGCATTTTGAGAGCAATAAGGCTATATTACAAAGAATCAACATAATTATGGACACGGGGGGCCCGGGGTTCTCCCCCGGGAGAAAGTTTTTGAAAAATAGGGCTGAAATGGTGAGGTATTACGCATTTTGAGAGCAATACGGGTTATATATTACAAAGAATCAACATAATTATGGACACGGGGGGCCCGGGGGTCTCCCCCGGGAGAAAGGTTTTGAAAAATAAGGCTGAAATGGTGAGGTTTAACGCATTTTGAGAGCAATACGACTTATATATTTATTGGCTTTGTGGCACCGGTTATTATAAAAATGTGTAATGTTTTTTGGTTAAATACACGTATTATTATTATTATTATTATTATTATTATTATTATTATTATTATTATTCTACTATTAAATGCTCCCAGTGCTAGGGGTACCGGCTAAAAAAGAAAAAAAAATATTATATTATTATTATATATTACAAAGAATCAATATAATTGTGGACAAGGGGGGCTCGGGGGTCTCCCCTGGGAGAATTTTTTTGAAAAATAGGGCTGAAATAGTGAGGTTTTGTGCATTTTGAGAGCAATAAGGCCTATATACTACAAAGAATCAATGTAGTAGTAGCGGACAAGGGGGGCCCGGGGCTCCCCCCCGGGAGAAAGTTTTTGAAAAATAGGGCTGAAATAGTGAGGTTTTGCGCATTTTGAGTGCAGTAACACTTTGATTTTAGAGGCAAAGAATATAATTGCTGGCCAAAGGGGGGGGGGGGGCAATTGCCCTCAGTGCCGGTCGCTGTGTCCGCCTCTGAGAGATGCCAATGTACTGTTTACAGTGTAAGCTCATCTCCGTAGTTGCTCCAGTTGTAGCAGAAGACAGGTCAGTGACCCTTGAGGTCCTTTGTTGACGGTGCGCGTGACTTGTTGCCTCTCATTATTTTCCAGTGTTTTCTTTTGTTTTGATTGCTATACTTTCGCTGGAGATGCTCTGGTTACCATTCTACTAGTTGCTGGAACCGTTCGTTTTGAGCACTTCTCCGTGATTGTGGAGGTCAGATTTGTCCTTTGTGCGCAGATCAACGATATTGTAGAATAGTTTTACCATAGGGTTGTTTAGTAGTAATAGTAGTTTTTTAAGGACTTTATGCCCATACTTGTAGTGGCCCATAGGTCCCTTGTGCAATGCTAACGGCCTCATGGATTTCGGACAAGATTTCAAGATCGACAAGTTGGACGCCTTCAGGAGTGCTTTGGTCAAAAACATGCCAAATTGTTGATTGCACGGATTTCGTAGTACCACTAAATTAACTTTACTGTGATCGACCGAGCAACAACAACGCTTTCAGAACGACCATGGCCTATCACCCCTGGTTGTCAACGGTCTTACCATGTTGACTCCATGAGAGCAGAGCATGTTTCAAACTGCGATAAACTTGGTAGTGTGCACAGCGTTGGCAGGGGAACATGGTGGGACATGATAACGCGCTGAGACTATACCAGTCAGTCTACATGCGTGTCGAGTCCTGGTCACCTCCGATTTAATCGTGTGACATTACCATGTTCCCCAAGTGGTTCCACTGTAATCAAGAGGTCCACCCTGTCAGTCAACTCCCCTTTCCCCCCGAGGTGAAGGAGTCTGCCCTTAGGGTGCCTCAAGTTAACAAACGGACTCACACCCCCCGCCAGGCTGACAGGGTTGCTTAAAGCAGAAATGCTGAAAGCAAGTGTTGGAAACATCACGTAACTCTGGCCGTGAGAGCCTTTGTATTGTATTGGAGGCGGCCTTGAGATTGTACAAAAAATAGTTAGGTGGGGGGGTGGCGTCCGATCATGAAACTTTAGATGAAAATGTTGCTATCGGGATCCATTTGCCGTACCTAGAAATTTATTTGCCATGTTAAACATGACGACACAAGTTACGGAAAATCTCCAACTTGTCCAATTTGTAAAAGAAAGTTGCTTGGAAATGAGAAAAAGCGTGAAAAGTTTGGGATAACTTGCCGGAATATATTTACGCGTTTACTACCTCATATTTTATTGCAACAGTTGGCAGTTTGTGTCTTCTGCTCTGAGGTTTGTGCCGCAAGTTTGGAAAAATTCCAGTTTAGGTGTTCTGTCTTTATTGTAATACCGAAACATTTCTATTCCACTAACCTAGAGATGATTTGGCTGTCTTTTTTTAATTTTTATTGGTTCAAATAAATAATAAATATTTACTTTTTGTTTTATTACTAAGCTAACCTAGCGCAGTTAAAGGTATAAAGCTCCATCTTACTAGGAAGACCCGGGACCACCTGCTTTACATGCCCTTCGAAGAATGGCAAAAAAATGGAGCAAGTGTGGGACCCAAACCAACAACCTTTCGGGTGAAAGTCGGAGTCTAGACCTCTACTCTACGTGTCCTGTTTGATGCAGACTAGTCACTAGAGGCTAGATGGGTTTAAATGACGGAGTACTGAGACGACATTGAATTCTACCAACCAAACCGCTTACCACTCACTGATGACCCGTACATCTGCTAGATCTGGCAAATTTTGTATAATATTTCCCAATTCGGGGGGGGGGGGGCACTGCTTTATATATTTTGTAGCATTTGGTTGCGATTTATTTTTGATTATCATTGTTGGATAAACACAATAAACGAGACGGCTCATCTTCGAAAACGAGAACCGCGCTATCTACCTGACAATGTTATTTTTAAATTGTGTTTCGTTCAATTTATTTTCCTTTCTGTTGAAGTTTTCCAAAAGAAAACTCGTTAATCTGTCTCTGCCTGACCATCCTTTCGCTTCCCTCAATTTTCCGCTTTAGTTTTATCCATTTTCCAACATTTCCCGTATCTTTCCGGAGTTTTTCTTTATTTTACTGTCAATTGTCTTTCTATAGTTTGTTGTCCACGAATAAATACAGTAGTCAGCGTTTCTTTGTGGGTTTCAATCATAGAAATATATTAACTGGAACGGCGGGAGACATAATATGCCTTATGAGGCACCCGTTAACCATAAGCTAACTATCAGACATAAGTACCTACACAAAAAATATCGAAGTCTTACACATTGCAGCATAGCAGAACGGATACCTGGACCCGGTGAAAAAACTCTGTACTTAGCTTGTGCAGGCTACACTAGCACTGGCTTTCCCCGCCAAATTGCGTACTTATCTTGTGCAGGCTACACTAGCAGCCATATTGATAATGGTCTCCAGCCACGGGATGGTTTCAATTTTCAGGTTACTCATTGGAACATAGACATAGTAAAACTATAGACTCATCGTAAACATTCGGGTTGAAGCCGCTTGACTTCGGCTATTTCCGTAGTATAGGACCAGATTGAGCCTTTTGCCATTTGATACCATGTTAACCTTTTTTTTTTTTTTTTGATTATTTAAAGATTATTTAGAACGGAAAATCATGCCAACTAACCAGCAATATTTTTATGCAGAACTTGGAGTACTTTTAATTTACATTTTAAACAATATTTTAAGCAAAGTTTTCCCTACTTTTAGATAAAAATAAAATTTTTTAATGCAGATCTTTCAGTACTTTTAATTTAAATTTTAAACAATATATATAATAAATGTAAATAATAAATATAATTATATATGAAACAACAAAGAAAACTATAAAGAAAACATATAATAAAACTATTAAATTTGAATTTCCCGCCAAAATGCACCTATGAGGGGGCGTGGTCGTGGCTTCAGTCCTCCAGCACAGCCGAAATACGACATGGTGGCTCCATAGTTTTATTAGCTCCATGCATTGGAACGGAACTTATTATAAATAAATAAACAAATATTGATTTTTTTGTTCAATTACTAACCTATTGTAGTTAGGGCTATAAAGCCGTCTCTTACACTCAACTAGGAAGGCCCGGGGCCGCCTGCTTTACATGCCCCCCGAAGCATGGCCTGAAAATGTAGCAAGTTTGGGGCTCGAACCAACAACCTTTAGGGTGAATTACATTACATGGTAAATATGGCGAAAATCTGGTACACACCATCCTTCAGGGCGCAATGGAGGGAACTAATAGAAGAGGACGGCCGAAGATGGAATTCTGGGACCACTTCTCTATTCGAGGTATTGTGATCAGCAACATATCCGGCAGACGGCTTTAGGCTTGCTTGGCCCCTGGCCAGACCTTGGAGACTGCTGTCCTGAAAAGGGAAGTCATGCTCTTGCCAATATCATTAAAATGATATGACGTAACTACACTGTAATTACACACTTAATTAAACCTGAACTGCATTGTTTGTATTACCAATTTAAAACAATAGTACCGCGTAAATATTTGAACAGCGGATGTTCTCTAGTTCGATACTGAAACTCTTACTTGCCACGGCAGATGTAGGTTGCGTTAAGACTCTCAGGCGTAGCTTGTTTAAAATCACCATTCCATCTATTTCTGTCAATGTACGCATGCGTCTTCAGAGCCCCTGAGTTCGTTTCCGTTTCTTAGCCGTAAGCACCTCAGCACTGGGGACACAATCTCTCCAAGATATGCCGCCATAAACATTTCGTTTTCTTTATTTAAAAAAAAGTTAATCATATGCAAACAATTTAATGCCTCTGTAGGTTAGTTCCCGTGTTGAGTTACGACACCTCTCCGATCGCATGTCTTGTAGATACTTGCACAAATACAAGCACGCTATCACCTTGCAATCGAAGTCGATATACATACTGTAATATTTAAATTTCCGCGGTTAGCTGCATCATAGAATTAAGGAACCTTAGGAGGCGTCAACCGACCTGGGCCCGAGAAAAGAATATCTACAACAAGTGATGGAGGATGTAGGGGCCAATGCATACGTGGAGCGTAACAGGATCGAGGGGACTCGAGGCATCGATGCCACATGTTGCTGCCAACCAGCCAGCCGGCTGTAACTTGAAGAAGAAGAAGAAAATCATTTCCTATCCGTTTTTTTTTCGTTAAAAGAGAAACCTAGCAAGAAGATTTTATATAATAAAAGAGGCCCTACAATCTGCTTTGTGGAAATTTCTCCCTACTCCCCCATCATTAGGTTCTCTGAAGGGAATACTCCCTATGAATTTAATCAAAAAGAGATTGTCATTTTAACCAAGCCAATGTTCCCTTCATTGCCCGCCATTATTTTTTTATCAGTTAAACTGGGCCCCATAACCTGAGTACATGGTTCCATTTATTACGGAAGTTTAACTGTGTCCCAGATAGTTTTAAATGGCCATAGTTAAGATATGAAGTTGTGGAACGGATGGGAACTGCTTTACCGATTGTGGGGAAATAATGCTCATTTACTCTTAGTCTCAAAATAGTGAGTAAGGACTTTTTGCTTTATTACTAAGCCAACCTAGCGGAGTAAGGGATATAAAGCCCTCTCTTACACTTAACTAGGAAGGCCCGGGACCGCCTGCTTTGAATGCCCACCGAAGCATCACCAGAAAATGTAACATGTGTGGGACTCGAACCAACAACCTTGCGGGTGTAAGTCAGAGTCTGTGCCACTACTCTACATATATTGACTATAGTACGTGCAACTAGTGCGAGTGATTGGTCGAACAGGTGGCGCCCAAAATTCAAAACATATCCTCGGTGTGAGGACCTTCTTTTCCTTCTTCCTCTTCTTCTTCGTCTTCTTTATATGCCTCTTCAAGCGTACATTGGCGATTGGACATCGTAACCCGTAACTTTTCTTCATTCGCAATCGAATGTACAACCGCTGATTCTGGTACTGAAGTGCGTTCTGATTTTTTATTAAGACATTTCGAGCTTGTTCAATGCGGCTGTGAATATCCTGATTCACCTCCCACTTACTGCTTACAACGCATCCGAGATTTTGTTTACATTGTTTACATCCAGAACATTATTAAGATTTATCACCCCCTCTTACCCTCCCCTCTTACTGACAGCCATCACTTGGGTCTTCTTTTCTTCTTCTTTCGTCTGCTTCTTCTTCTGGCTCATCTTTTGTTTACATTATACTATTGGCGCGCCATCCAGAACACTAATTAGAATTATTCCTCCCCCTTTGCTGACAGCCATCACTTGGGTCTTCTTCCGTTTATAGGCGCTAGAATCCTCTACCTCGGCGCTCAGCTCACTTCCATACGAACTGCCTTATCCATCAAAGTAAGCGTAGTCTCAAAATCGTGGCTAATAGTGGCCAGAAGAAGGTCTTCAAAATCTTCGTTCTTAACTTTCGAATACTATCCTTTTTCTTCTACTACTTCTTCTTCTAACTCACCTCCCACTTACTCTTTAAAACGCATCCGAGTTTTTTTTTACATTGTACTCCCCCTCCCCCCTTACTGACAGCCATCACTTGGGTCTTCTTCCGTTTATAGGCGTTCGAATCTTCTACTTCCTCGCTCATCTCAGTTCCTTACGAACTGCCTTATCCATCAAAGTAAGCGTAGTCTCAAAATCGCGGCTAATAGTTGCCAGAAGCAGGTCTTCAAAATCTTCGTTCTTAACTTTCGAATACTATCCTTTTTCTTCTACTACTTCTTCTTCTAACTCACCTCCCACTTACTCTTTAAAACGCATCCGAGTTTTTTTTTTACATTGTACTCCCCCTCCCCCCTTACTGACAGCCATCACTTGGGTCTTCTTCCGTTTATAGGCGTTCGAATCTTCTACTTCCTGGCTCATCTCAGTTCCTTACGAACTGCCTTATCCATCAAAGTAAGCGTAGTCTCAAAATCGTGGCTAATAGTGGCCCGAAGAAGGTCTTCAAACTCTTCGTTCTTAACTTTCGAAGACTCTTCTTTTTCTTCTACTACTTCTTCTTCTTCTTCTGACTCACCTCCCACTTACTCTTTAAAACGCATCCGAGGTTTTTTTTACATTGTACTTCCCCTCCCCCCTTACTGACAGCCATCCCCTGGGTCTTCTTCCGTTTATAGGCGTTCGAATCTTCTACTTCCTCGCTCATCTCAGTTCCTTACGAACTGCCTTATCCATCAAAGTAAGCGTAGTCTCAAAATCGTGGCTAATAGTTGCGAGAAGCAGGTCTTCAAAATCTTCGTTCTTAACTTTCGAATACTCTTCTTTTTCTTCTACTACTTCTTCTTCTAACTCACCTCCCACTTACTCTTTAAAACGCATCCGAGGTTTTTTTTACATTTTACTCCCCCTCCCCCCTTACTGACAGCCATCCCTTGGGTCTTCTTCCGTTTATAGGCGTTCGAATCCTCTACCTCTTGGCTCTCAGCTCACTTCCTTACGAACTGCCTTATCCATCAAAGTAAGCATAGTCTCAAAATCGTGGCTAATGGTGGCAAGAGGGAGGTCTACGAAAGCTTCGTTCTCGAATTTCGGAGGATGATAAAATATAATACCTGTCCGAATTTGATGGATTGTCACTTGTAGCCTATCCTTCACTCTCGTATCATATTATTATCTTTATCATCAATCTATCAGGTTATTGAGCGAAATGGGAAAGTGGCAGCAGAAATAGTCAGCCTGTTATTTCCAAGCTCCAGTTTCCTTTTCCGGCTGTTGATAATATTCGTACAGCAGCCCGATCATGGCGATTTGGCATTATTATAACACAGGGGGGTTATTCAATTGTTGCTTTCCAATTTATACGTAGTATAAGGAACGCTTTGTGATGGTCGAAATTTTCGATTCCGATGATTTCAACGGATTTACACGTTTTGAGGTCCCAAGAACCCAAAAAAGTGGTTTTGACGAAATGTCTGTCTGTCGCTCTGTCTGTATGTCTGTATGTCTGTCTGTGCGTCCATTTCCGGGCAAACTACTCGGTCGATTTTAATGAAATTCGGCATGTAGGTTCACAAAAATCATACCTCGGGTCCATTTTTTTTATTTGGGGGCTAACTCAATTTGGGGGGGGGGGGTTTATTCTCAAAAAACGTCTAAAAAAATTATTTCCCAAAAACGGCTCCAACGATTTCTTTTAAATTCACATATATTGTAGTTGTTGTTAATGTTGATAAAATGCGGGGGGTCGCTTGCCCCTTGATAGTTTCCTTCTGGGGGTAAAAAAATAAAAATGACTAAATTTTAATGAAAAATGACTAAAAAATAATTTTTCTGCGAAACCTTTCTATCGATGATTTCTACCTTCAGGTATGTTTTAGCTGTTAAATTGAGTAACGAAACTGGACAGGTTGCTTTCCCAGAAAAGTATTTGGTTTTGTGCAAAAAAATGTTTTTTGTGAAAAAATGATAGAAAATTCACGCTCAAATGCATTGCGTGCCCTGCCAGTATTGCTGTGTGGTAATGTGTTGGTCTGACCTATCAAGAATTTACCTCACCTCCAGTGACGTCAGGTGGGAACCCCCCCCCCCCCTGAGATATCGGAAATTTAATTAATCATAGGAAAATTATTTACCGTGAAATTACTCATTTTCTCTATCTACTAATTTTGATAAATTGGAAAGCATGTTCGAGTAAACTCGGACCGGTTCTTTTAAACAGATGAGTGCAAAATGCGCGGGAAATTCAAATTCATAAATTAAAATATTTTATATAAAATTATTATAAATTATATACGAGTATTTTCAATTTTATCTCCATTAGATGTCGGCACATTAATTAAAATTCTTAATATATTTCAAAATTCTACCAGTACATTTTAATGTTTATTAGTATTTCATTCAACTATAAAACAATGCAACCATTCTCTTGTATTGTTATACGCAGGTGTTAAGGAACTGCTTCCTTATCCTTAGTCTTATGTTAATAACTTAACGTGTCCGGGCCTAGGACACGTTGATCCAAAACGTTGCGGCCTGGATGGCCTTGTCGTTGGCGTCCAGAAGATCCGTTTGAGACACAGCTCTTCTAGTCTCGGGCAGACCAGAAGATGGCTGTCGTCCTGCAGTTGTCCAGACTCGCAAGTCGGGTCCTCCGCCAGTCCTCACCTACACAAGTTAGCGCGGCATCTTGTGACCCCCTTCTTAGCCTACTCAGGCTCCGCCATGCAGGGTACGACAGTTGGGCTCCGGACGCTATTTTTTGTTGTTGGTGTTAGGTTCTTCCATCTGTCGATTTGAGCTGGCTGTTCTCTCCACCCGTGTCCTGCGGCTGAAGAAACTCTTTCTGGACTTGAGGCGGTTGCAGTCTCAAAAGATAACAGGATCTTCAAATTTTTATTGAAGGCCACTTTCGCTTGCTGAGCGCGGCTACTTATTCCACCAGCGGTTTTTTCATTTATTTTATATACTGTATATACGCTACTGTTTTAACAAGACTGGACAGTCCTTTTCTTATTACCTAAAAGGGAAGAGACGCATCCATGTTATAATCTACCCTTTGGGCTTAGGCTGGAGAAATTCCAGCCATAGGGTCTCACCTTTCTGTTTTCCCTTCACATGAAATACGTCGCATCACTCCCCCTTAGGAACCCCCGCACAGTTCCTTCTTATTTTCTTCTCCCGTCCTTCGTCATATAGAAATTCCTGTATTTTCTTTTTTTTTCACTTTGTCGTATAGAGATGCTTGTTCCGGTTCAAGGGGTTTCAATCTTGTTCGGATGCTCTAGAGTGTATGCCGAATATTGAACTTGCGCATGTTATTTGTGAGATAAAGCACCCCGATTTTTACATGGGATCCCTTTTTTACTTGGTAGATAAATTTATTATTTTTTGTGTAGCTAGGAGCTTCCACAAGAATGCTTCTAACGCCTCAGAATCACTTTTTTTCACTCTGTTGAACCCGGTCAGGTTTGGTAACCCTTTGGAGTCTTCGCCTTATTGTAACACCTGAGGTTTTGCATTGTGTCTCTCTGGTTAAATATTCCTTTAGTTCAGGTATAGCTGTTGCGGTAGCCCCTGCAGTAAGGGCGGATTCTATCGCGCAATACGACAAGGTATAGTCCACGCGAAATGAGAAAAGTATGGACATGGAATGTTTTGATCCAGTGCAACACTATAGAAATATTCCTTGCACCATTTTGTGTTACCTTGTTGCATTCATAGAAATAAATTAACTGGAGCGGCGGGAGCCATGATATGCCTTACGAGGTACCCGTTAACCATAAGCCAACTATCAGAGATAAGTACCAACGCAAAAAATATCGAAGTCTTACACATTGCAGCATAGCAGAATGGATACCTGGACCCGGTCAAAAACTCTGTACTTAGCTTGGGCAGGCTACACTTATCACTGGGTTTCCCCGCCAAATTGCGTACTTCTCTTGTGCAGGCTACACTAGCAGCCATATTGATAACGGTCTCCAGCCCCGGGATGGCTGCATTGGATGCAAAGCATAACAGAAATTGTGCAAAGAATATTTTTACGGTGATGTACAGGATCAAAACATTCCATGTCTATACTTTTCTCATTTTGCGTGGACTATACTAAACATACTGTTCTGCTACCCGACCACGATAGGATGAAATTTGGAACATTGCATAAAAACGTGCATAAGTGGAACACCGAATTTATTCGATTTTTATTAGTGTTCCCAATGTTGATATGTACCGTACAGTTAGGTGTAAGAGAGGGCCATAGGCCCTAATCTCCTTTATGTAGCATACAGATATTTATTTATTTTTTCAATAAGCCAGCATATTTAACTCAGTTGTCTAGTCTACAAGCTAAAGTAATAAGGCAATAACTAATAATAATAAAATCGCCGTTAAGACTTTATTATAATTATTAATCATCTTCCCTGTAACGAAGCCTGTTATGGTATACACACACAATACTTAATTTTATTGGTAAATAAACCTAATTGAAAAATTAATATGAATAAGTTAGTTAGAACGTATTGAATAAAATTAAAACTTAAATTCAAAGTTTCCCTTTTACTGAGCGCACACCCACAGGATGGGGCACCTGTGTGAGTGCGCTCAGGACATGATTATTATTATTATTATTATTATTAAAAAATAAAAATTAAAAGATAAAAACGAAAATTAAAAAATGGCTTTTGAATTAAAATACTTCGCTTTAAAACTTACTTTACTTTTTACTTTAATTATTTTACTTTTTACTTTAATTATTTTACTTTACTATAATTACTCTTTACGTTAACTTACAATTTTAAATGGTATGAATTAAACTGATTTGAAATTAAAACTAAGTTTTTTTTGCTAACACAGACGTGAAATAGAAATCATGTTGTTGCATCATCTACAGCGTTTACTGTGCGAGCCCCCGACAAGTTGATTAACTTGGGGGCCCACAGGTTATTTGTATTATAAGGGTATAATTGTTAATTTATAAATATATTCCTTCGGCGCAGGGGAGTACCGGCCGAAGAAGAAGAAAAAAAAAAAAAAAAAAATTACACCACATAGTGCAAAAGTCCTAGTAATTTATAAAAATACATGTATGTTTGTTCAATATTTTCGGCCCGCTGAGATAATTTGTTATATTGTAGTATTATATGGTATATATAACACTGACATTAAATTAACTTTGGTTAAAGAGGTAACCTCCTCGTTATAACCGAAATTGGAGGATATGGAAAAAAACTGGGCTTGGCGGGATTCAAACCCACGATCTACGCTTAACCGGGGCGTCGTCTTAACCGCTGGACCACAAGCCCAGTTTTTTCCACATCCTCTAATTTCGGAGATAATTTGTTTTCTTCATCTGCTGACTCGTATCTGTACTTAGTTAAGTCATGCTTTCGCCTGTTTCATTGCGTCAATGGTATTAAGCTTGTCTCAGCTTGTTCATTACAGTTTGTTGTTGGTGTAGGTTGACATCGAGAACGTATACCAATTTGCCAATGGCCAAAAATTCATACGGGAACAATAATGTCCGAAATTCATGGGGTCTTTGGAATTGGACATGAGACCTATGGACCACTATAATTAGGCCTGGGCCCATAAAAGGTCCTTCAAACAAAATAAAACAAAACTAGAAGAGAATAACAGTTTCCTTCATTTAGTATTAGTTACGAATGATGCCAAATTAAAAAATAAAGTTTACCATTTATAAAAATATGTTTTGTTCAATTTTTTCGGCCCGCCTAGATAATTTCTTACTTCATTTGGTTCTCCCCTTTAAAAATTTTCCCATGCCTCGGCTATACAGCAGTTGACAAATATAAAACCTTACACTGTACATTTGGAAAAAGGTAGGGGGGGGGGGGGGGTGCGAGGAATAAGCATTAAGGCACTGGAGGGAACGAAGCTGTGCGAAGTTCACACATAACCCAAATACCGGGGGGGTTAGGAATCTCGAAAACCTAGCAGAATATTTGAATTCCGCTTAGATAGAAAAACACCAAGTTGTGAAAAATGAAGCCTCCCCCCCTTTTCTTCCGCCATTCCTTCTAAAGTTTGTTCGTTGTACGCGCGGAAGGGGGAGGGGGAGGGGGGTTCTTAAAAGTATCTGTTACAAACTCCCATCAGTTTTTGTTGTTTAAAATATAAATGCCAATATATCCCTTGACAATGGGCACTATAGTATTGCATATGAAATTTGTTTTCTTCTAAGATTTATTATTGACATAAGGTAAATACTTCGTAAGAAGTTAAGGGGTTTATTTTTTTCGCCCAATTGTTCGGCGTTTTTCCCCCGACAGAAAAGAGGATTTTGAAGTAAGCCCCTTATCGCTGGGTCATCGGAGTATTGGGCTTGGCAACGTTCGGGAACAGTATTGTTGAAGAGTAATAATATTAATAGTTTCTTCTTCTTCTCCGGCCGGTACTCCCCTGCGCCGAAGGAATATATTTAAAAATAAGTTATCAATACTTACTTACATTTTGGATCAACGTGCTCGGAGACGTTGAACCAAAATGTTGCGGCCCGGATGGGCTTATCATTGGCGTCTAAAAGATCTGTCTGGGCCACAGCTTTTCCTAGTCTCGGGTAAACGTAAAAAAGAAGGGGACCGTTATCAATTATAATACAAAAATCCTGTGGGCCCCCAAATTAATCAACTTGTATGATACGGACCTCTTTCTAACACAGATTAGCGACAATTATTGAATTTGACTTGTACAAAAAACCATTGGTATGGCAATCCCGCGGAAGAAGTTCAAGAACTGTTGCCAATTAGTGTTAGTGAAGGCCACATGTCATATATCGAAATGTAGAAGAGCATTTCTGCTAATTTAACGGACATTTGTGACGGCTCTACGATCGATATTTCGACTTAAAATCGACTTGATACAAAAACAACTCGTATATCGTAATTTAAAAGAGCATTTCTGCTAATTTAACTGATATTTCTGACAGTTCTACGATCGATATTTCGACTTAAAATCGACTTGGTACAAAAACTCGTATATCGTAATGTAAAAGAGCATTTCTGCTAATTTAACTGATATTTCTGACGGTTCTACGATCGATATATTGAGTTAAAATCGACTTGCTACAAAAAACGCGTACTTGGGCTACTCCAATTTCCTCTTAATACAATGAATTGCATGGCGTAGATTTAACTAACCAATTTCAAATGATTATTTAAACAGAAACCTAATAAAATGGTCCACGTATTTATCAAGCGCTCTTAAATTAAGTAATAAATTTATGCTTGTAATGTTAAACACAGATTTCCACAAATTATTCAACCCTAGCCTTTTAATTCCCATTTCAAATAGTTTGAGTTTTATTACGCCACAAAATTAAATTACACACTTTAATATTATGATTATTATACCATGTAATTTGGACTTTGACAAATTTCGCGGTGATATCTAATTTTTGGGTAATTTACTTGTACGGTAATAAAATGTGTTTTTTAAATCTCTTTTCGTGGTGTAAGCATAATTTATCTTTAATTTTGGATTATTTAGATTTTTTTGTGACACTAATGGAGCAGCTGATATATTTATGTTTATTTTTATTTAAATGTCATTTTGAGGATTACGTGTTTTATAATCTGCAGTTATATAGATTTAATATTCAATGCAGGTTTTTATTTTCACTCATATGCGAAGAATAGTGAAAGTGTTGTGATTGACCGGATTTTCGATTTTGAGACTGTACTTCGGCGCCCATTCCACCGACCGGCTAGGACTATTTACAAAAACGGTGACATTGTAGCAGACATTCAAGACTTAAGTGGCGTTTCCACCGACCTCGCATTGCAGAATGCAAATGACATTGACGGAAATTAGAATTTTTCTTTTTATAGAAATCTATTAAAATGTTTGTACTTAAAATATCCCATGACGCCATTTTTTAATTTTAGTTAGTTTGTTTGTGATTTTACTGTATGATCATTGATTAATTTTAACTATGGCATAGAGTAAAACAAACATTTCCGTCAATGTCATTTGCATTCAGCAATGCGAGGTCGGTGGAAACCCCGCCTAAGTCTTGAATGTCTGCTACCACGTCACCGTTTTTGTATTTAGCCCTAGCCGGTCGGTGGAATGGGCGCCTTCCCATTCAAGACTTAGGTGGCGTTTCCACCGACCTCGCATTGCAGAAGACAAATGACATTGACTGGTCGAGGCTCATATTTAATTTAACGCGCACCTTAAGGCCCAGGTCTTGTCACTTAAGACTTGTCAAACTTAGGTGCCCATTCCACCGACCGGCTAGGACTATTTACGAAAACGGTGACGTGGTAGCAGACATTCAAGACTTAGGTGGCGTTTCCACCGACCTCGCAGTGCAGAATGCAAATGACATTGACGGAAATTTGAATTTTTCTTTTTATAGAAATCTATTAAAATGTTTGTACTTAACATATCCCATGACGCCATTTTTTAATTTTAGTTTGTTTGTTTGTGATTTTACTGCATGATCATTGATCAATTTTAACTATGGCATAGAGGAAAATAAACATTTCCGTCAATTCTGCAATGCGAGGTCGGTGGAAACCCCGCCTAAGTCTTGAATGTCTGCTACCACGTCACCGTTTTTGTAAATAGCCCTAGCCGGTCGGTGGAATGGGCGCCTTCCCATGATACTTGAGTCGGAAAAAGTGGTTTTGATGGTGGCGTATGTAGGGGAACAATAGAAGGCGTCAACTGACCTGGGCGCCCAAGAGCCGAGTATCTGCAGCAAGTTATGGAGGATGAAGGGGCCAAGTCATACGTGGAGCTGAAGAGGGCGTGCCAGGATCGAGGGGAGTGGAGGCATTGAAGTCACAAGTTGCTGCCAACCAGCTGTAACTTGAAGAAGAAGTATATGTAGGCGTATGTCACAGACAGATACGAGGGCTGCTGCCCCCCAAAATTCAGTAAATCTATTGTAAGTTAATTTATTACCCTCTTCTATTTTGACCCCCCAACTAGTCCCCCAAAGAATGGGCTGCACCCGTCCCTGGCGTATGTGGCGTGTGTATGGAAGTATGTCTTCTTCTTAAGGTTACAATCTTAGCGATTGGTTGGCAGCAACTCCCTGCATATCGCCCTCCAGTTTACTCGGTCCTCGATCTTCCTCTTCAGTTCTTGACATGATATGTAAGCAGAGCTATAAGGCCCAATATTTTATTTGGAACTTATATTAAAATCTTCTTATGGTGATTGCATAAGAAAAAAAAATGGTTTAGCTTGTTCAGTGGCAGAGCCAGGAGTTTTAAAAACCAAGATTAAACAATTGAATTCCCCAAGGTCCTCTGTAATACTGGCATATCTGAGATAGATCACTGTCCAATTGGCCACAATTATGGAACTCCTGTGATTTTCTACCAAAATAAAAGGGCCCTGAAAAGTTGACGAACCGTGTAAAAGGAAAAGTAAGGAAATAAATTAAAGTTCTGTAAATTAAAGAAGCTATAGCCATTTTTAAAACCATCATTTTTTCTTTAAAAAAAATTATCTGGAAAACAGAATGATTTTCTAAACCAGTAGGTACAGTTTTCCAACAGTTTAAAAGTGCCTCAAAGATGGCAAACTGTGGAACGTTAAAGACAAATAAATTTACGAAAATTCCTCCGCAAGCACCTGTCTCAAAACAAACTCGAGTTCGTTAAGAAGGCTCTCTGATTTTTTTTGTTAAAGAAGCTCCCGAACTGAGAGACGCGACGTTGTTCATCACACTAGCCGATTCTGTAAAGTTGAAGTTAACTATAAGAGGTGTTTGTATATTGGTGGGAAAACCAATGTTGGTTTTTTTATACCACGTTATTGCTTTCGGATGCATCCGTAGTATAAGGAAAGCTTTGTGATGGTCGAAATTGTCGATTTCGGGATTACAGTGGATGTACACGATTTGAGATCCCAGGAACGCAAAAAGTGGTCTTTACGAAATGTTTTCGGAACTCCCCCAAATTATATAAATCAAGACGATTGAGACTTTTTAATTATTTCAACTTCACAATTAATAGAAGTCAACTCTCTGAAGTACTTCAGAAACCTGTTGATAAAAACTAAGCATTTTTAATTTTAATGATAACTTTCATTTTGGATTCAACTTGCATTAGCTAATTTTACACAAATTAAACCAGTCCTTTTGTATTAACCTCTTTATAATATAATAATGCTATTATTTCTGAACCTGCCGTGGTTCTTCTGCTGACAATAAAACAATTTCCTTTTGTTAGGTTGGCAATTGAGATGTATTGTATCTAATATCTTTCCCTTTGGGGGGTTGAGGGGGGCCTGTCGAGAAATAATTGACTTTTTATAAAATTTTCTAGATTGTGCGGGAAGTGATACTGGAACCCAAAAAGGTTATTTTTTTTTGTTTGCATAAGATTGAAATTATCCATTAGATTCCGCATAGGGCGTGTATTTCCACTGGTCAATATTCCATCATTTGTGACTAAAAAAAGTTGAGATTTTTGTTTTAAGGAGACTATTATGTAGATACTTAACTTACCTATTTTAATAGTCTCCTTAAAACAAAAATCTCAACTTTTTTTAAATCACAAATGACTGAATATTGACCAATACCGCCTAAGAAATCCTTCACTCTAAACGTAAAAAAGTTTCTCAGTTCCAATGCCGCATCCCTATTTCCGGACTCTCCAGACACTTTCAAACCAGTCTTTTCCAATATTTTTAAATTTTATTTCTTTTCGGACGTGGCTAGCTTTCTGATAGGGAAGGAGGTGAGTTGTGCAACTAATAAATCATCAGAGTGTCGATATTGGTTTCAGAAGAGACGCGACCCCTGCCCCCGGCTGGGGGGCTTAAATCTCCCTCTCTCTCTTCACAAATCAATAATTTTCAACTCTTGGGGAAGTCAATGGACATTTTTAATTGCAGCTCTGATATGAGAGAACATTCAGTCTTTCAACGAAAGAATTATGCTAGGTTTCTTCTTTTCAACGAAAGAATTATGCTAGGTTTCTTCTTTTCAACGAACGAATTATGCAAGGTTTCTTCTTTTCAACGAAAGAATTATGCAAGGTTTCTTCTTTTCATCGGACGAATTATGCTAGGTTTCCTCTTTTCAACGAAAGAATTATGCTAGGTTTCTTCTTTTCAACGAACGAATTATGCAAGGTTTCTTCTTTTCAACGAAAGAATTATGCTAGGTTTCTTCTTTTCAACGAGCGAATTATGCTAGGTTTCTTCTTTTCAACGAGCGAATTAAGCTAGGTTTCTTCTTTTCAACGAACGAATTATGCTAGGTTTCTTCTTTTCAACGAAAGAATTATGCTAGGTTTCTTCTTTTCAACGAAAGAATTATGCTAGGTTTCTTCTTTTCAACGAGCGAATTAATCTAGGTTTCTTCTTTTCAACGAACGAATTATGCTAGTTTTCTTCTTTTCAACGAAAGAATTATGCTAGGTTTCATTTTCAACGAGCGAATTATGCTAGGTTTCTTCTTTTCAACGAGCGAATTATGCTAGGTTTCTTCTTTTCAACGAGCGAATTAAGCTAGGTTTCTCCTTCTTTAGTTGCAATCTAGCCATTTCTTTGCAGCAAATCTTCTTCACCATTCTTCTCTGTTCTGTCCGTTCTCTTAAGTTCCCACTAGGTTCCGCATCTCATATCTTGCTTGAGGTCTTCCTACTCCTTCTTCAGACAACGCCCGTTCTTGGCTGGTAGGCCATTTGACGCCGTGCCCCATAGTAGAGCTGGGGCCATTCCTTCCTCTGCCGTAGTTCGGGTTTCTACCTCTATGTCATTGCAGCTGAATAGATGATCGGCGTTTCCTTCCCCTTGGAAGCAGTAGGACAGATACCTATTGGAAGTGGCTCTGGAGGTAGTTGTGCCCTGTGGCCATTAGGCGGGGTTTCCACCGACCTCTCATTGCAGAATGCATATGATATTGACGGAAATTTTTGTTTTACTCTATGCCATAGTTAAAATTGATCAATGATCATAGAGTCAAATCACAAACAATCAAACTAAAATTAAAAAATGGCGTCATGGGATATGTTAAGTACAAACATTTTATTAGATTTCTATAAAAAGAAAAATTTCCGTCAATGTCATTTGCATTCTGCAATCAGAGGTCGGTGGACCCCGCCTAAGTCTTGAATGTCTGCTAGCATGTCAACGTATGTGCATTCTGCAATGAGTGGTCGGTGGAAACCCCGCCTTCGGAACGCTGTCACAGCGATGTCTTGACTCTTGAGGTCTTCCTCGTACGCCTTCCTTAGTCAGTCCCTGGCAATAGTGTTAATGAGCCCCTCATGTCTTATGATGTGTCCCATCCCCTTTGCTCTTTTCATGGACATGAAGGTAATTAGAGACCTTCTTTCGTTTGTCCTTTGGAATACCTCTTTGATCGTTATGAGGTCTCGTTTTGATATTTTTACCATTCTTCTACGTATAACACCATATTCAATTATCGCTTGTAGCCGGTGTTGGTTGACATCGAGAACGTACTATGTAGGTACTATGCAGACAGAAACGTTTACCACCGGTGTTAAGGCCATTTACCCTCTGACTCAGGTGTCCAGTTTCCTGGACCTCGCTCATCATGCTGAATAACAGTCGCGCATTGTTTGTGTTAATGTGTTGATCAGTGCACAATGTTACTCTTTGGGCAGCGGAACGTTATCAAATTTCGTATACCAGTTTGCCAAAAATTCTTACAGAAACAATACAAATAATGTCCGAAATCCATGGGGTCTTTGGCATTGGACAAGGGACCAATGGGCCAAGTAGGTCTGGGTCCATAAAAAGTCCTTCAAAAAATTGCAATTGCATGAGAATACCATATAAAATGAAATAAGAATTAAATTTGACAGATTTTTCAGTGACAATTGAATGAAACAGGGGCATTACCGCCTAAGTGCACATGATGATCGTACTAAACTCCATCTTCCACGCAATCGGAAAAAGCATTAAACTGTATGGGGGGGGGGGGGAGGATTCTAAATTTCTAAACGTGTATCGTTCCCATCAGTGCCGTGTTGCCTCGGGGGTTCAAGTGCAATTTGAAATCTACTTCCGTTAAAATTTGATGTTTTATATTCTTAGAGCATGTGAGACTCGATTTCTTTTTTTTTTCTTTTTTTAATAAAGGTTTGGAAGAGTGCTGTCTTAGCATTTTATTTGGAATTTAACCACGGATTTTATATATATCTCTATTAATGCGTTTTTTTCTTTCGTTTTTACATGCTTTTATAACGGTGTCAGCAGTGTTGCAGAGGCGCATTTGTGATGTTCAAAATTTTCGGTGATATCAACGGATTTACACGTTTTGGGGTCCCAGGAACCCAAAATAGTGGTTTTTACGAAATGTCTGTCGCTCTGGCGGCTGTTTGTTTGTCTGTCTGCCTGTCTTTGTTCATCGATTTCCGGGCAAACAACTCGGTCGATTTTGATGAAATTTGGCATGTAGGTTCAAAAAAATCATACCTCGAGACCATTTTTTTTTTTTATATTTTGGGCTAACTCTATTTTGGGCGGTTTTATTCTCAAAAAACTCCAAGAAAACGTCTAAAAAATTATTCCTTAAAAACGGCTTCAACGATTTCTTTTAAATTCACATATAGTATAGTAGTCGTTATTAATTTAAACAAAATGCGGTGAGTCGCTGGCCCCTTGATAGCTTGCTTCTGGGGGTTAAAAAATAAAAATAAGTCAATTTTCATGAAAAATTACTAAAAATTAATTTTTCTGCGGAACCTTTCTATCGATGACTCGATGACTTCTACCTTCAGGTATGTTTTAGGTGTTAAATAGAGTAACAAAACCGAACAGGTTGCTATCCAAAAAATTACTTGGTTTTGTGTAAAAAATTATTTTTTGAAGAAATTATAGAAAATTTACGCTCCAACACATTGCGTGCCGTAGATACTAGTAGAATGGAGTTTTAAGGATTATATATATATATGGAGAAGTTACCTCACCTCCGGTGACATCAGATGGCCCCCCCCCCCCCGGGATCCGAAATTTAACCATAGGGAAATTATTTACTATGACATAACTCATTATCTCTATCTACTAATTGATAAATTGGAAAGCACGTTCGAGTAAACTCGGACTGGTTCTTTACATAGTGACCATACGACGTTTAAAGAGTAGGATAAATTATAATCTACAAATACATTAATACTATCACTTCTCAACGCCCATGTAGAACACAGGAGTTAATACTAGAACAAAGCCGGCTAGTACATTTCTATTTAATAATTCCATAAGAAGGAAGAAAGTCCCGGAAAGCAGATTTGCCAAGAAGGTTATTCCGGGTCCTAGTAAAAAGCTCACCGATCAGCTTCTCTCTTTATGTAGAGAGCAAGCTAGAAGGGTGGTTGGCACGCTTACGGGCCACGGCCACTTCAACAAACACATCCATAGGGTTGGCGTGAAAAACGACAGTAGATGCAGACTGTGTGAAGTTGAAGAAGAAACAGCTGAACACATTCTCTTTGAATGTGAAGCGCTGGGACAAACTCGATACCAAACTCTTGGCCACCCTAGGTCTGAAGAGGAAACCATCCGATCTAATCCCATCACAAAAACACTAGAATTTATCAAAAAGACTGGTGTTAAAAGATGGGCGTAGACGGCAAACGTGGAAGCAAAAGACCTTCTAGGTCGACGCTTATAGGAACTCAAACGAGTAGGCCCCACGAAGGGGGAAAAAAAAAATCACTTCTCAACGCCCATGTAGAACACAGGAGTTAATACTAGAACAAAGCCGGCTAGTACATTACTATTTAATAATTCCATAAGTCGTATATGGAGATTAGCCCGGCTGTGGGGGTAAATGGGTTGATCCAGCTTAGTGTTATATTGAACCGCCATGTAAAATGTATGGGGGTCGGTAATCCGGGGCCGGGGGGGGGGGGGGGGGTTGAGCCTATGGGCCAACTAATTGATAAACGATTGCAGCCTCCCACAATGCTTAATATTAATGTTGCATGGCTTTACGGGACGCGTTTGAAATTCTGAACCTGTTTATACTAGCACCCTAGTTGGGAAATATAATTTTACTGCTGACAAAATTTATTATAGTAGATTTATTTATTCTGCGATCTTCTCCAGCTGTTTTTGGTTGCATGCATGTCAGATTCGGAGGGCAAGGTGGTGATGTGCTTTTACTTGCGCGCGAGTCTCTACAGACCATGCTATCGGAGAAGTGTCGGAACTCAACATGGGTACTAACCTACAGAGGTGACAGATCGGATTGACTCTTTCACGAGTAAAGCTATGTTCCCACGGCCCGTGGCTCGTCCGTCGTCTCTGACGTCATATCTTCGTCTGTCCCGTCCGAAGTTCGACAAACCCCGCGCCGTTGGAACACGAAAGTTTTTGGTGCGGCGAGCAGGCTCGTGCGGGCGCACATAGGGTCTTTCGATACGAAAATTTGTCGGTAACATCAAAGGCCTGTGCTGACGTGTGGCTCGACAGATCACTAGTCACTGCTCAATAGTCTCTAGTAGTGTTCCAACGACGCGTGGTTTGTATGGGATTAACGATGTTTCCGATAAACGAGCCATTCGTGAACGTCTGCGGTTTGCCAAGCCACAAGCTTTTCCGCGCCGTGGGAATGACAAGGCGCGACTTATTGACAAGAAATCGAATTGTTATTCACCTTTTATTTAAAAAAAAAAAATCCCTTTCGGCTCTGGCCGATCAGGAGTAGGGAGATTCCGCAGACCCTGCTTTTCCTCTATGCTATGTATGTAATAAAAAATAAAAAATACTTCATTATTTTCCCGACCACAATATCAACACACAAAACACTCTTGTGTTCCAAATTTAGAACCCCAATGCCGACTATGAACTTTTGCGTATTAAATTATTTTTACTTTGACTGGACGTCATCTTGGAATAGTTGATTTGTTGTAAAAAGTGTTGATAACCATTGTCGTAGATAATAATATAGGCTTTCAGTCAAATTTTAATTCATTCCTCAACTACCAATATTAACTGAGATATGACTTATATAAGGTTTCAATCTGCCGCCATCTTGTAACTAAATATTGGATCTAGCTGGTTAACAAACTCGATCAAGACATTTGTATGATCAATTTTTGTGCCAAGTTTCATCAAAATTAGATAATATTTACGGAAGTTAGAGTGTTTCCTAAAATCAATATACATATACTATACTGTATATACATGCATACATATATATATGTAACATTTTGAACGGAGGGTGGTTTTGGGCTTAGGGGGTCATGAAATGAAAAGTTGTGAAGAAATTTTCCGAAAGTCGAACATTGGTCGCCATCTCAATAGGTAGATGAATCTCCCCAAAAAAGGACTGAAATATTGTAACAGAAGTTGAGAAAGGCCGTGCGCTTGGAAACCTCTGCAATGACTCGGCTATTCTCGACAGATTCAGAAAAAACCGACTAACTTACCTTACATAGGCTACGAATGAGTTGACTAATTGTAGTATGGAGCTTGTTTATGACACTGCCACTGACGGCAAGAGCTGAAACAAGTCCTTTCCACAACCCCTGCAGCCTGTATTAATAATTCCCAACATTTCTTCCAATTCCAAGAACTTGATAATCTAACCCATAAATTTTGAAAAGGATTATAATTCCAAAGTTCAAGCATAACAAAAGAAAACCCCATTATTTTCATAAGACATTGCATTTAAAACTGGCTAAGACAAAAAGGGGGTCATATAACTTGTGAATAGGGGCCGAAAGCTTTTCCAAGCTCCGCCCATTTTTAATTGAAGTAAACAATAGGAGTTCGAATACCCCCTGCCCCTCCGCCAAAACCCACCCTTAATTTATTTTTTGAGCTTTTGAAATCGTCATGAAATGTAGAGGCTGCAATTGCCAAGTTTTCCTTGGCTCAAAAGAAGAAAAATGTTTTACTGTAGCTCGGGTATTGTTTATTTTTTGGAGTTTTTAATTTGTGAGATCCATTGTTGAAAGACTTAATTGGTTTTTATTTCATTTTTTTTTCATTTTTAGAATGGATTTTACTCATTGTGAAAAAGATTGAAATTAGTTAAATATTCTGTGGTATTAATTAACAGCATATGCCCTTAGGAGCCGTTCGAATAATGCCTGTTATGTCAAAAACGCTGTCCAATGTTCAATGTTTATTTAATGAACTTTTTATGGGCCCAGGTTTACTTAAATCCAATGCCAATGACCCCATGGATTTCAGACATTATTGCTTTCCAATTTATACGTAGTATAAGGAAAGCTTTGTGACGGTCGAAATTTTCGATTCCGAGATTTCAGCGGATTTACACGTTTTAAGGTCCCAGGAACCCAAAAAAGTGGTTTTTACGAAATGTCTGTCTGTTCGTCGATTTCCGGGCAAACTACTCTGTCAATTTTGATGAAATTCGGCATGTATGTTCACAAAAATCATACCTCGGGACCATTTATTTTTATTTTGGGCTAACTCAATTTGGGGGTTTTTATTTTCAAAAAACTTCGAAAAAACGTCTAAAAAAATTATTTCCCAAAAACGGCTCCAACGATTTCTTTTAAATTCACATATATTGTAGTTGTTGTTCATGTTGATATGTATAATGCGGGGGGTCGCTTGCCCCTTGATAGTTTGCTTCTGGGGGTAAAAAAATAAAAATAACTAAATTTTAATGAAAAATGACTAAAAAATAATTTTTCTGCGACATCTTTCTATTGATGATTTCTACCTTCAGGTATGTTTTAGGTGTTAAATTGAGTAACTAAACCGGACAAGTTGCTTTCCCAAAAAAGTATTTGTTTTTGTAAAAAAAAATGTTTTTTTGAAAAAAATGATAGAAAATTCACGCTAAAATGCATTGCGTGCCCTGCCAGTATTGTTGTGTGGTAATGTGTTGGTCTGACCTATCTAGAATTTACCTCACCACCAGTGACGTGTGACGTCAGGTGGACAACCCCCCCCCCTCCCCCCGAGATATCGGAAGTCTAACCATAGGAAAATTATTTACCATGAAATTACTCATTTTCTCTATCTACTAATTTTGATAAATTGGAAAGCATGTTCGAGTAAACTCGGACCGGTTCTTTGTATTGTTTCCGTATGAATTTTTGGTCATTGGCAAACTGGTATACGTTCTTCTCGATGTCAACCTACACCGGCTTCAAGCAATAATGGACAAGCTGAGACAATCTTACCATTGACGCAATAAAACAGACGAAGGCATGACTTAACCAAGTACAGATACGAGTCGATAGAGGGTCAATAATTTACTACTAATCTGGAATAACTCAAAAACCAAAACGCTGTGTACTTACTACTGCTAATGACCCGTATCTGTACTTGGTTAAGTCATGCTTCCGCCTGGTACACTGCGCCAATGGTAAGCTTGTCACAGCTTGTCCATTATCGCTTGTAGCCGGTGTAGGTTGACATCGAGGACGTACATACCAGTTTGCCCAAGGCCCAAAATTTTTACGGAAACAATATAAATAGGCCTAATGTCCGAAATCCATGGGGTCGTTGGCATTGTACAACTATACTACTGTCAGGTGCTCCAGGCACCTGCCTGTGGGCACCGTATGTTAATGTATATTTGTTGGCACATTCTGTATTGTAACACGCTGTACAGCTGTCAATGAATTGCTTTCTATGGTCTGTGCTAGAAGAGTGCTGAATTAGCAGCGCGCCTTCGGTGCAGTCCGTGAAAGCCTGTTCATGTGACGTAGCTAGGCGAGGTTATAAATATGAGTAGCGACAGAAAGTGCGTAGCTCTCTCTCGGATCGCTCTTGGAGCTCTTAGAGCAACCCTGTGGCCTGCAGACCATGGCTGTCGTTCTTTGTTCAAGTGCTCGAGTGTACAATATAATGTAAATCGGTGAGTGTCTTAATAGATCTATTGTATATAATGTAAAACCTTTAAACTTCATTTACTACAACAGCCCCCCCCATCCTTGCGAAGGTTAGGTGGCTACCCCCGCAGCGGTTGGATTTGACACCTGACAGTGGGTGGCAACGGTGGGATTTGCCACCTAATAGTTGGTGGCAACGGTGGGATATGCCACTAAAAGCAGGCCTAGGTTCTTAAAATCGTCCTCCAGTTGTGTCTGGGCTTAGGAGCGAGCCAAATTTTAAATAAATTGCTGAGTTAATGAAATAAAAAATGAAAAGTATAGGTGCCAAATTTTTTACGTAGCATATATCCTCTTAACTGCATAATATACTGTACAATATTTGGCTGAGATATTTTCAAATAAAATAACGAACGAAAAATGCGAAATTTTAACAAGCAGAATAACAATCTGAGTAAGCGCAATGCATACAGTCTATTTCATTAAAGTCTTTGCTTGTTATTCTGCTACACCATTTTATATTTGCGTAGATATGGTAAAAGCTATTTCAAACATGGAACCGGATATTGATTTGAATGGTAGCGCGTAATATCCGGTGTTGGAATAATGTACGCCCGAGGGAGGGGAGGGGGGAGGTAACATATTCTTCCAAGTGATGTCTACTGTATAATGCTATAACAGTTAGGTCACATGCCGTGACGTGTCACCCCTATAAACTATTTTCATGGCTTCCTGCTGTGCGTGTCAAGATATGCTGAGTTATCTATGTAATTTGTAACAAGGTAAAAGGAAGGGGGGTTCGCCTTGTACCTGCGAAGGCCTTTTTTGGGACGAAGAAAAAGTATCTGAGCGGGACTCCCCAACACCCAACACCCAACTCAGGCGGGGTGTCCACCGACCCCTCATTGCAGAATGCAAATGACATTGACGTGGTAGCAGATATCATTAATAAGTCTTGAATGTCTGCTACCACGTCAATGTCATTTGCATTCTGCAATGAGAGGTCGGTGGAAACCCCGCCTACCCGAACGATAATAGAATAAATTGCGTCCAGTCATAAGCTAAGTAAGCGGTGAAACGTAAGTGCCATTGTCAAATATAGTTGTGGAAATAATGCGAACAAGTGGCGAACAGAAAAATAGAAAATATCGAAAAATTATAAACAAATGAACAGGTTGGGCTGACGACAAAATCGCAGGCGCAGAAGTTCTGCGCACTTAACCATGGGTCACAACTAAGGGAATCGATTACATGCCTGAGCTGAGAGGGGGGGGGGGGGCATTCTTACAATAATATCATTTGACTGTATTCGACGTATGGTGAGAACCATCTACTTACGCTGGGTCACAGCTGCGGAATCGTATATTGACTGAGCCGCGGAAAAAAAAAAGTTTTTTACGAAATGTCTGCCTGTCCATCGATTTGTAGACAAACTACTAGGTGGATGTTGATGAAATTTCCAATTTAGCGTGTATGTTCTAAAAAATCATCTCTAATATTTTGGGATATCTCAATCGGGTACCCAAAAACGGGTAATTTAAAAATAAATTAAAAACTGACAGGTTGATAGTTTGGCTCTGGAGAAAAAAAATCACCAAATTTTCTTGAAAAATTACTAAAGATTTTTCTGTTAAACCTTTCTATCGTTGGTTTTTACGAAATGTCTACCTGTCCATCGATTTGTAGACAAACGACTAGGTGGATGTTGATGAAATTTCAAATTTGGTGTATACGTTCTCAAAAATAATATCTAATATTTTGGGATATCTCAACTTGGCGGCTTTACCCTCCAAAAATGGCTAATTTAAAAATTGACAGGTTGATATTTTGATAGTTTGGCTCTGGAGGAAAAAAAATTACCAATTTTCTTGAAAAATTACTAAAGATTTTTCTATCGATCCTTCCTTCAGGAAGGTTTTTTTTTTTTTTTTTTTTTAAATAAAAGGATTATTTGCACACAAACAATTCAATGAATGTATCCGAATAACCTCTTCTGTCGCCTCTGTAGGTAATACCTGTGTTGAGTTACGACAGGTCACCGATCGCATGATGTGTACAAGTACGAACAAGCTACCACTATGCCATCGAAGTCCGTAACCCTTAGGTTGGGTGGACCCAGGGCTGGCGGAAATTGTTTCCCTTTATGTCGAGTCTGGAACCTCGATCTTCTGTGTAGTCTAGCCAGTACTTTACCAATTGAACTATTCCTGACCGTCACTATCAAATTGTACCTGTGAAGTTTGATTTTGTGCGAAAATGGTGAGTCCGACAGTCTCTCAAATCACAAAAAGACTGGATGGGGTCGTTGGCACGGCAAGATCCAATAGACCACACTGCAACCCGGCCTACATCTATAATAGGCGCATCATTAATAATCAGAGAGTGGGAACCTAGATATTTTGAGGTAAATTCCATGTTTCTGCCAGATACAGGTAGGTATGCAGCAGTTGCTCTATATGGAAATATTTGCTTACGGTGACCCCCCACATTCCGGGCTGCCCCCCCCCTTCCCCAAACCGCTATCCCCCTCCCTGCTATAGCTCTACATCAGCCCGTGGGCATTTCATCCCCTTTATGTCTGATGTATTATTTTGGAAAGTTGCCCTTCTGTCCCGTTAGACCTATGCAATAGTCAAACGTTATGGTCGGAAAATATTTTTTGTGTGTAGGGTTTGGAGAAAATTGAACTATGCTCTGTGCCCCTTTTGTAGAAAGTCAAATTTTCGACGATATTCATCTTGTTCTAATGCCTCTTCTTTATGCGATTGATATTCTTCTCCTAATGCTTCTTCTATCGATGATTGGCGATCATCATGGCAATTGTAGTCATAATGACTATACTAGAGAATTGCAATGCAGTGGTTTCCCGTTTCCTTGTGCATCCTTATGCCGTTGACTCTTCATTGAGTTCCTCGGCCTCCGGGGCCAGTTCCCCAACCCCAGGACAAAAGAGTGCCCTACACAGAAAATACTGCATTGTTCGCTTATCATGGCTCAAACTCTGTCCCCTATTTGTTCAGTGGCCATTACGCTCTTCCATCTTCACCGCGAGGAGGTATAGATTTGAGATTATCGGGTATTTTTCTTTGTTTTCTTGTATATTTAGTCTCCCTACAAACTTATGTATAAAAATTGTTAGTAGTTTTGGCGAAAACTGCCTCAAACTCCCTATTCAGTATTTACTTGTATTGTATCATTCTTTATACTATTTACTGCTACCAGTGCTGGGGGTACCGACTTTGTAAAAAATTATTATTATTATTTATTTTGTCCCAAATAAGCGCTAGCTTGGGGATGCGGGATGTATTGTATTTTTGTAATATATGCTTCTTGTCCAGGGAATACTGGACAAAGAAAAGAAAAAAAAAAAACGGAAGCTTGAGCGTGATAATCATACTTATAACAAATGTTTTTCAATATATGCACTTTGTCCGGGGCAACTGTTCAAGGAAAAAAGTAAAGTGAAGTGATTATTTTCATCTTTATGCTAATCTATCATAATAGTCCTACCATTAACATTTTCAGTGCAAGACATGTTGCTGACTACCTAATCCCGAATGGAGTGCTGTTCAAGTTCAAGAGAATCCTCTGTACATGTGAAATTTGGAAACACTGCAACCCCCCTCTTCCCTCCGAAAAGGTGTTGGCATCGCCAGCACGATAACATAGAAATCATTAACAAACCGGATTCGAGCTCGAAACCAAAACGCTGTTTTACTTACTACTGCTGATAAAAAAAGAAGCAAAATATAAAACTCATTTTACCAAAAACGAGGAGCATCCTTTCAATGACAACTCAGCACCGGAAATCCCCAAACTGGCCCCTTTGAGATACCGGAAATACTTTTTGTGACCGGAAATAACCCAGAGTAGGGAAGGGAGAGGAAAGAGAGAGATGACCTGTCCTGCAGTTCTGTGTATATGGGAGAACTGTCATTAAATCGGGAAGGTAGCTGAAAAGCATATTGGATAGATGGCAGCAAGGCCGTAGGCAGGGGAGGGGTGTTCAGGGGGGTTCAACCCCCCCCCCCGAAATGAAATGGGTTGGCACAAGATAGAATCTGAGTTTAGGAGAAAAATAAAAACTACTATGTATTATCCAATGACCTGTCCTGCAGTTCTGTGTATTTGGGAGAACTGTCATTAAATTGGGAAGGTAGGAAATTAGGAAGCATATTGGATAGATGGCAGCAAGGCCGTAGCCAGGGGGGGGTTATGGGGGGTTCAACACCCCCCCCCCCGAAATGAAATGGCTTGACAATAGATAGAATCGAATTTTGGGAGGAAAAATAAAAACTACTATGTAATATCCAATGAAATTTCTGGAAACCCCCCCCCCCCCCGCAAAAAATCCTAGCTACTGCCTTGGATGGCAGCACTGCTGAAAGGGAACTTAGTTGTGTGTAGCTGAGCTTCTGTGTAATGCCTTATGGTCTCAGAGGCGAACATCTCTAATCGGTGCCTCCTCGTGGTGAAGATGGAAGCGCGTAGTGACGACTGAACAGATAAGGGACCGTGCTTGAGGCGGGAAAAGGGTAAAACACGGTATTTTCTGTGCAGGGCAGTCTTTTGTCATGGGGGAACTAGCGCCAAAGGCGGAGGAACTCAAAGAAGAGTCAACGGCATAAGGATGCAGAAGGCAACCGGAGAGCACTGCATTGTAATTCCCTGGCATAGTCGTCGTGACGCCTTGTACTGAACCATACGAGATCTTTCGCACTTTCACACCGACAAATTTGCTTCACTAATCGATGTGCCGACGTGGTAGCAGACATCATTAAATAAGTTTCTACTATATTATAACTTAATTTATAATAGATAAGTTAAGTATCTACATTATACTCTCCTTAAAATATGGCAGAGACTTATTAATGATGTCTGCTACCACGTCCGCACATCGATTAGTGAAGCAAATTTGTCGGTGGAATAGCCGCCTTAGGCTTATGTTAAAGTTTGAATGTTAGAAGGCTATAAGTGAAAAGTTTTGGGTGGGTACACATTTAACATTGCCCTATTGTACATAACTAACATTTTCCCCAGGTACAGGGGTGGGTAGGGCATTGAAAAAAAAGCAATAGAGGGCGGAATGGGGGGGGGGGGAGTGCCGTTCCGAATATATTTCATATTGTGTCAAAATCAATCGAAATTGGAAATGCATTGATTTTGGCGGGAGAACGAAATTGCAAATGTCACTTCTCTTCAAAACAGAACTCCAACTTCCCCCAGGCGGCACGGGGGTGGGCAGGGCCCTCTCATTTGATTCCACTGAAATCAAATAAATAGAGTACGCAGTGGGAGGGGTGCCATATTTTATATGGCGAGTGACAAAAGATCTTGTTAGTAACTCAGTTTGTTTGCCAAATATTTCTCCGTGTCATTTTTCCTTTTTTACTTGCTGTCGGGGTGTATGTTATTTAGTGACAATTTTGTGGGGGAGGGGGAGTTATAACATCATTATTTGGTCTTAGGGGATGCTTCTTATTCGCGGGGGTTTCCTGGAAGTTTATTTCATTCACTGGGGTTCCTGTACAGTGCGAGTGGGGTTAATTGGGTATGTCTATAGGGCAGGGGGCGTCGTTTCAATATTAAATATTTTTGCTGCTGGAGGGGGGGGCGAGGCTTCCTGATATCAGATCCTATTGGAATAAAGTATACAGTTTGTTTTTACAAGAAGTATATATACTGTACATGCAGTATATTTTTATTTTTAAATAGGGTAAATTGCATACAAATCGTTTATTAAATGTATGTATCCAATTGACCTCTTCAGGTAGGTGAGTAGCCATGTTGAGTTACGGCACGTCTCCTATCGCGTGGCGCGTAGAGACTTGCACAAGTGCTAGCACGCTACCACCTTGCCGTCGAAGTCGATATATATATACATGTATAATAATAATAATGTTCTTAGGGGACTTTTTATGAAACCTAGGCCTGTTGGTCCCTTGTCCAATGCCAACGACCCAATGAATTTCAGACGTTATTTACATTGTTTTTAAATTCATGCGGAAAACAATTGACGTAAAAATCAATGAGATCGTCACCAATGCGCCACTAATAGCAGTAGCAGACGTATATAAAAATACTACTACAAAGCCAGTCGTCGAGAATTTCAACAAATACCTGGGCAACCAAACTACGTCAAATTCTTCAAACAACGTCTTTGCAAATGAAGATATTTTCCCGGAGAAACGCTTTGAAACTAGCACGCAGAATGCATAAAGGAAATTCCTACTCATTTTCTATGGCCCCCCAATGACTCCAGTTCTTGCAGAAGTCTCCCGCTGCTAAAACCTTTAATGAGACCCCTCCGAGTTTCTTTATTTTTAATTTCAACAAGGAAGCAAAACCTGAAAACTTGTGTTGCATGCCCGAAGAAGTAAAGTTTATAATTAGCTATGGCATAAAAGAAAATCCCCAACAGAAATGTGTATAAACCGCCACAAAAAATTACGAAACATTAAAATACGAGCGGTTTTATTTTTGCTTTTCTTTACCGCTACATCGGAACAATGTTAAGAGCTCTGGTAGAATTTCTATTTAACGTCTTGCTGAGAACGGTCAACAATAATAAATTAGCTGATCAGAAAAAAATAATAATAATAAAACATTTTTACACACCAGGTTACATTATTCTAGATTCGTGTCTAAATTGGTGTTTAAAGGTTATTTTTGGTTTCCTTTGAGGGTTCTTCTCATCGTTGTTTTCGGTAAAGTTGTGCTTGGGTGAGATCTCTAAGCTGGGCGATTGTGAAGAAGTTGAAAAGCTGGGCGCTGTAGAGAGATGGCTGAGGTTCATTAGGCGGCGAAAGGTAGCAGGAAGCAAACAAGCTGCCGCCACTTTGAGAGAATTCTTACAGCCAATAAAACACCGTGATTTCTTTCCCTACACGTTTCCTCTTTCACCCAAAATCCTCTTCTCCTGCCCCCCCCCCCTGCCCCTCGCACCCCAACGCTATGCCTCTCTGCTACTGAGCTCCTGGTTTTAAATTTCAGTAGACCTCTATTCGTTTTAGGCAAACTTCCATTCCTCTCTGTCTCGGGGGGGGGGGGGGGGAGGGGGTGGATCGCGTCCTTGTCACCTTCCCAAGGCCATGAGTCGGCAAAACAAGAATCATAACAGAGGGTCACCAAATTATGTGTTGTATTGGGCTGGAACAAAGCTAATGGCGGAAGCCATTAAGCTATGGGGTAGTTAAAAAAAACGTCAACAAAATTGAAATAATAATCGTGTCCTATACTTACCTTATAATCAGCAATTTTAATGAAAATACTGCAGCGTGAATTGTAATTCATTAACATAATTTCTCCCGTCATCATTTCCACTTTTAAATACACCCGGTGTCCATCTTACAATACAATCAGGGAGTAGTAAGGAGCCAATCAGGTGCGAGTAGGACTCCACCTCCACCCCCCACCACCCCGCTGCTTGGTATAAATATCAGTGCACATTCCCTTGCCCAATCAGTTGCTGCAGAGCCTCCGAGATACAATCTTAGAAGTCTACGCAGTTTCACTGATGATTATGGCCGAAGATGTTGACGAAACGTTTGGAAGTTAGCGGCCCATCATCCCGGATTGTACTGCTTCGTTAATCGATGCAGGCTTGACTAGTGGCGTTACGTCCGCTGACAAGACACCGGATTAAATCCATTGGAATCGACTCCAACTGGAATTACGCGTCACTATCTTGAACCTTTTGTTTCATTGCCCAGCTCTCTACTAGCTCAACTAATCCGGATCCAGTTTGGGAGAATTCTTACAGCCAATAAAATATCGTGATTTCTTTCCCCCACACGTGTCCTTTTTCACCCAAAGTCCTTCCTCCCCCATTCCCAACACTATGCCTCTCTGTTGCTGAGCCCCCGGTTTTAGATTTAAGTAGACGTTTATTCGTTTTAGGCTAACTTCCATTTCTCTTTGTCCCTAAGAGAAACAACCCATTTTTGTTGTAAGGTCTGAGGAGGCTGTATTCTCACGGAGGGTCGGTGGCACGGCGTTTCCACGCAGTGCGTCCTCGGTTAAGAGCCCCAAACGTCTCATATCTCCGGCGATCTTTCTTCTTAGTGTAACTTTCTATTCGGCCTCCCCGGTCTTCTTCCTTGTATCTCCCGGTTCATTACTCTTTTGACTTTGATACCCTACCCTAATCAGAGGATTACTAGAGGATTCTCTCCCTTGACCACTACTCTATTTGGGATGTTGAACATGTCCGGCAACTGCGTTTTGCCCCTGAAACTTACTTCTTCTTGCTGCTGGCTTCCAGCTTCAGGTGATGCCGATGGCCAGATGTCGATCGAACGCCCTTTTCGGCAGTGCCCAAAGATTGTTCCGTCGCAGAATGTTTTCTATTCCTCCTCCTTCCAATCCCGTCCCGAGTAAGTCTTTTCCCCTGCTTGGAATGGAGCAGTACAGGAGAATATGCTCAAGAGTTTGTTCATCCATTTCACAGGCTCGACACAGTGCTGAATCCACCAGGTTGAAACGGTGGGGATATTGGTTTGTTGTTATGTGTCCAGTCCTTGCTCGAGCTGCGAAAGAGGCAACCTTGCGAGGGATTCCCGTGATGTGCGCCGAGTCAGCAGGCCTGAGCTGAAGTAGGTGTAGCGACCTTCCAACCCTGCTTCCTCCCCAACGGCTAAATTTGGGTAGGTGTGTCCAGTCCTTGCTCGAGCTGCGAAAGAGGCAACCTTGCGAGGGATTCCCGTGATGTGCGCCGAGTCAGCAGGCTTGGGATGAAGTAGGTGTAGCGACCTTCCAAGCCTGCTTCCTCCCCAACGGCTAAATTTGGGTAGAGTTGACCCAGGTCCAGTGGCAAATTTTTTCTTTTATGTCGGGTCTCGTGTTTGCTGTGCTGACTCAATTGTCCTCAATTGCGTAATAGTGATTCACTCTTGAGAGCTACTTACTTAACTTGTCCAGGCCTAAGACACACTACATGACGTCTTGTCCATATTACTAATCACGGGACTCGTATCTGTACTTGGTTAAGTCATGTTTTCGCCTGTTTCATTGCGTTAATGGTAAGCTTGTCTGAGCTGGTCCATTATCGCTTGTAGCCGGTGTAGGTTGACATTGAGAACGTATACCAGTTTGCCAATGGCCAAAATTGCATACGAAAACAATGCAAATAATGTCCGAAATCCATGGGGTCGTTGGCATTGGACAAAGAACCTATGGGCCTGGGTCCATAAAAAGCCTATTGGTAAAGGTTAATAAATAAATAAATGTTTATTTGCAAACAGGCAAGTCCAATAATATGCAAATTAACTTAACTTACTTAACTATGCTTATCATAATTTACATGTGTGATACATAACTATTGTTCAATTATACTTATAAGCAGTATATCGTACATCTATTTAACAATGTGAAGATTAAATAAATAAGTTGTATACAAGTTATCTAGTTGGTAAGTAATGATAAAAATAAAAAGTAATACTATAAAGTAATACTATCTGCCAATGGCAATGGTGTAATACTAGTTAACAAAGCCTGATGATGGGAGTAGCACCCACTCCCGAAACTTCGCCCTCTTCCCCAGACAATGGGCACCGCCCTAATTGTTCGATGACCATGAGGAACATGCCTCTAATGACTATTAACACAACAGGCAATGTAAGTCCAACTAACCCTTTGTTCAATACCATAAAACGTTTTTTAAAAAATAACCTCTACTAATCACGGGTTGTACCAGTAAATACCAGCTAACAAGGAAAAGAAAATAAGGAACACGTAACGAAGTACAGTAGCGGATAAACGAAAACTACTACCTGAAAATTTTATTTGTACTGTCCAAGCACAAAACGAAAATATTTTTCTTCAAGCAGAAACAATACATCCGCCACTGCTAATGACGATATAAAATACTTTTTAATTTTACGAAGGAAGAACCATGATTTGAACGATAATCATTATTATGTTATCACGTAGTACGCTAAATTTTAGGATACCCTCAGGTTTCTGAATGCTGTCGTAGGATTTTGGGGGGCCTTGGGGTGGAATTCAAAGAAACAGTAATGACGAAGAAATATAATTAGAAAAGTTTGCGTTTAAATGGAGTGGGGGGGGGGGGGTAAGGAGAGAGGGGAAGTTGTTATCGAGGAGTTGTTGTAAAAGTTAGTCCCGAGTTGCCCTCGAGGCTTTTGGTGTACATACCGTATGTAAGAGCATCACGCAAAGGGGTGTTTCGATTTTAAGAAGTTGGTATTCCTTGAAACTGAAAATATACTTGAAGAAGCGGTACGAGTGAACTCGTACATGCTTTTTTATTGATCAGTTAGGATAGCCAAGGCCAAGGCGGAGGTTCAAACTCCCCCCCCCCCTGAAATGAAATGGCTTGATAGTATATAGAATCGGATTTTGAGAGGAAAAATAAAAACTACTATGTAATATCCAATGCAACCCCCCCCCCCACGAAAAAAAAAATCGTGGCTACGGCCTTGAGGATAGGTACTGTAATAGTTCCTTGGTAAATAATTGTCATAGGGTTACATTTTGGTTTAAGATTAAATTTCGAGTTTCCCTAACCCAAAGCACTGAATTGATCATTGGAATCGCGTATTCTAGAACGGGCAGACCAATACATTATAACACAGTACTAATGGCAGGGTACGCGATGTATTGGAACGTGAATTTTCCATAATTTCTTCAAAAAAATTATTTTTTGAACAAAACCAAATCTTTGTTTGGGAAAGCAACCTGTTCTGATTTTTTAGTCTATTTATCACCTAAAACATACCTGAAGTAAGAGAGCATCGATAGAACGGTACCGCAGAAAAATTATTTTTTAGTTATTTTTCTTGAAAATTGAGACTTTTTTTTGTCCCTAAAACAGAACTACTAAGGGGCAAGATTCCCATTTTTGTTTTGTTGACAGTAATAACAACTACAATACAATATGTATGTGAATTAAAAAAAATCGTTTCAGACATTTATTGAAAAATAATTTTTTTAGACGTTTTTTGGTTGAATTGTTGAATTAGCTGCGAGCCACTAATGGAGCAGGGCGCCTTCACCGCCCCTTCTCTTATTATAAACATTAATGCACTTCCCCTTGCCGAAACAGTTGCTACTGAGCCTCCGAGATACAATCTTAAAAGTCTTCGTAGTGCCACTGAAGATATCCACTGCAGATATTGACGAGTCATCAAACGTTCGGACGTCAGCAACGCGATGAGTTGAATTAGCTGCGAGCCAATAATGGATCAGGGAGCCTTAACCGCCCCTTCTCTTATTATAAACATTAATGCACTTTCCCTTGCCGAAACAGTTGCTACTGAGCCTCCGAGATACAATGTTAAAAGTCTTCGTAGTGCCACTGAAGATATCCACTGCAGATATTGACGAGTCATCAAACGTTCGGACGTCAGCAACGCGATGAGTTGAATTAGCTGCGAGCCAATAATGGAGCAGGGCGCCTTCACCGCCCCTTCTATTATTATAAACATTAGTGCACTTCCCCTTGCCCAAACAGTTGCTACTGAGCCTCCGAGATACAATCTTAAAAGTCTTCGTAGTGCCACTGAAGATATCCACTGCAGATATTGACGAGTCATCAAACGTTCGGACGTCAGCAACAGGATGAGTTGAATTAGCTGCGAGCCTATAATGGAGCAGGGCGCCTTCACCGCCCCTTCTCTTATTATAAACATTAATGCACTTCCCCTTGCCCAAACAGTTGCTACTGAGCCTCCGAGATACAATCTTAAAAGTCTTCGTAGTGCCACTGAAGATATCCACTGCAGATATTGACGAGTCATCAAACGTTCGGACGTCAGCAACAGGATGAGTTGAATTAGCTGCGAGCCAATAATGGATCAGGGAGCCTTCACCGCCCCTTCTCTTATTATAAACATTAATGCACTTCCCCTTGCCCAAACAGTTGCTACTGAGCCTCCGAGATACAATCTTAAAAGTCTTCGTAGTGCCACTGAAGATATCCACTGCAGATATTGACGAGTCATCAAACGTTCGGACGTCAGCAACAGGATGAGTTGAATTAGCTGCGAGCCAATAATGGAGCAGGGCGCCTTCACCGCCCCTTCTCTTATTATAAACATAAGTGCACTTCCCCTTGCCCAAACAGTTGCTGCTGAGCCTCCGAAATACAATCTTAAAATCGTCTTCGTTGTACCACTGAAGATATCCACTGCAGATATTGACGAGTCATCAAACATTCGGACGTCAGCAACGGGTTGAGTTGAATTAGCTGCGAGCCACTAATGGAGCAGGGCGCCTTCACCGCCCCTTCTCTTATTATAAACATTAATGCACTTCCCCTTGCCCAAACAGTTGCTACTGAGCCTCCGAGATACAATCTTAAAAGTCTTCGTAGTGCCACTGAAGATATCCACTGCAGATATTGACGAGTCATCAAACGTTCGGACGTCAGCAACAGGATGAGTTGAATTAGCTGCGAGCCAATAATGGAGCAGGGCGCCTTCACCGCCCCTTCTCTTATTATAAACATTAATGCACTTCCCCTTGCCGAAACAGTTGCTACTGAGCCTCCGAGATAGAATCTTAGAAGTCTGCGAACTACCACTGAAGATATCCACTGCAGATATTGACGAGTCATCAAACATTCGGACGTCAGCAACGGGTTGAGTTGAATTAGCTGCGAGCCAATAATGAAGCAGGGCGCCTTCACCGCCCCTTCTCTTATTATAAGTGCACTTCCCCTTGCCCAAACAGTTGCTACTGAGCCTCCGGGATACAATCTTAGAAGTCTGCGAACTACCACTGAAGATATCCAGCGCAGATATTGACGAGCCATCAACATTCAGTCATCAAACAGTTCGAACGCCAATAAAGGACCAGGATGCCTCCGCCCCCCTCTTCTTAGTATAAATATTAGTGCTCGTCCCCGTGCCCAATCAGTAGCCTCCGAGATACAATCTTAGAAGTCTACGTATCACCTCTTAAGATATCCACCGCAGATGTTGGCATTCGGAATTAACTTTTCAGACTGGATTCTACTGCTACACCATCTATTGTCATTATTTTCAACCTTTTATTTGACCACAGGGTTGTGAGTCCCCCTATTAAGCGACCATTGCGAGTAGTTCTTTGCAAAATCCCAACCCCTCTTTCTCGGTCTCCCTCGGACGAAGGGCTCCCCAACCCGTTAACCTTAACCAGACCCTACACCAATGCTATAACTCATCAACACCACTCTTCTCCCCTGACTGGCCAGTGGTTACAAGTCATTTGTAAAGTTGAAGGGAGTTTGGGGGCACAAAGTTCCCAAATTATATAAATTGCCGGAGATTTTCCATTTACTTTCATTTGTAGGGGCCCTCAAACGGTTTATTTCTTATAGCAGCCAATGACATTTGAACTCCTTCTTTCAATGCCTCTTCAATCGAAAATTGGCGATCATCATGGTGATTCGGACCATGGGTTCTTGCTGCCTTTGGTTTTGCAGCCAGGATGTTCTTCTTCTACCTGGAGCCCTCTGTTCCTTCTATCTTCCCTTGGATTATTGCATGTAGAAGGCGATACTTTTCGTACCTCATCACATGGCCGAAGTATGTTAGTTCCATTCCGTTCATAAACAAAAAATAACAAAAACATAAGAGTTTTAGAAAAACTTGTTATAACAACCCAGATTATTAAAACCCAAATAAACCCACTACCACAGTTACACCTTATCCTCGATTTGAGACTTGCTCAACTCGCGGAGAAGATTCACTCCTCGAGTTGAGCAAACCTCAAATCGCAGATAAGGTGTAACTGTGCTAGTAGGTTTCCCTCTGTAGATGGCAGTTCTTGCCGAAAGCGCTCAGGGTTTTATACTAACACAAGTGGGTTTCTTAGACAAAGTTAACTTCTTAACGATTATTTGGGTTTTACTAATTCGGGTTGTTATAACAAGTTTTTCTAAAACTCTAGGTTTTTGTTATTTTTTGTTTATTAAAATGAAATACCACGAAGTCACGAGTAATCTAATTATTTATATCCATTCCGTTCGTTATCCATATGAAATGTGGTGCTGTAGAAGATGCAAAAAATGTCAAGGAGAGACCGCATAACGCGAACAAAGAGGTGCTCCAAACGATAAACGAAGGACGTTTTCTAATTTCCTTCAGAGGAGCCAAGTGGATGGGGCGCATGATAAGGCACGAGGGACTTCGTAGCACCATAACAAAAGGCATCATAGAGAGCACCAATGTCCGACAAAGGAAGGCGTAACTGGAAGACATTAAGCAAGTCTCGGTTACAGTATGGTATGACTCTGTGGGGGTCTGCACCACAAGTCTGGCTCAGACCTTTATATATAAGTCAAAAATTTGCAGTTAGATCTATATCGAAAAGCCACAGACTGCAACATACGCTACCGCTTTATAAGTCTCTAAATATACTTCTAGTAGCTTTAATTTACAGGAAAGTTATACTACAGTTATTTATATACCATATCTTACCAGCCTTGGTACCACGGACAAGGAATATTCCAACGAGAATGAATATCAACTGATGTCTCATATTACCCAAATTTACAAAGGCTCATACAACAGCACCATTCTTGTACAAATCATATTACTACTATAACGAATTCATTAGTAGTTACAATAAGTTCGCAAGGCCAAATACGAGCATAAAAGGTTACATTGATGTATATATATACAACAAACACTAATGGCAATGTAACGAATACTAGTATTATATCATGATTGTAATAAAATGAATAATGTTTAAACTGTACTCTGTAAGGTGTATCCCGCACGCCTCTATGATGGCATGGGAGCCCTAATTGTATTTTTGTCTAGTTATTGTATTTGTTGGAAATAAAGAATTGTTATTATTATAAGATATAAGAAGCGGAACCTTCTGGTAACTCAAGAGAACTGCCCAGGGCAGAGAAGAATAGAGAATAAGTTGGAAAGATCTGCTGCAAACCAATCGATAGATTGCGAACGGAGATGAAGAAGATTTTTGAACCTAAACTTAGCTCAGAATTTAAGCAACTTAAGAAGAACCGGTCCGAGTTTACTCGAACATGCTTTCCAATTAATCAACATTAATAGATAGAGAATATAAGTAATTTCATGGTAAATAATTTTCCAGTGGTTAAATTTCCGGTAACTGGGGGGGGGGGGTGTCCACCTGACGTCACTGGAAGTGAGATAAATTCAAGATAGGTCAGACCAACACATTAATTATCACACAGTAATAATGGAAGGCCCGCAATGCATTTGAGCGCGAATTTTCTGTCATTTTTTCAAAAAATAATTTTTTGTGCAAAACCAATTATTTTTTTTGGAAAGCAACCTATCCGGTTTCATTACTCAATTTAACACCTAAAACATGCCTGAAGGTAGAAATCATCGATAAAACGGTTTCGCAGAAAAATTATTTTTTAGTCATTTTTCATTAAAATTAAGATATTTTTATTTTTTACCCCCTGAAGCAAACTATCAAGGGGCAAGCGACCCCCCGCAATTTGTCAACATTAATAACGGCTACATTAAATGGGAATTTAAAAGAAATCGTTGGTGCCGTTTTTGAGAAATAATGTTTTTAGACTTTTTTTTGGAGTTTTTTGAGAATAACCCCCCCCCCCCCCCCTAATGGAATTGGCCCAAAATAAAAATAAATGGTCCTGAGGTATGATTTTTTTAAATCTACATGCTAAATTTCATCAAAATCGACCGAGTAGTTTGCCCAGAAATCGATGCACAGGCAGACATATAGACTGACATTTCGTAAAAAACACTTTTTTTGGGTTCCTGGGATCTGAAAACGTGTAAATCCGTTGAAATCTCGGAATCGAAAATTTCAACCATTACAAAGGTTTCCGTATTTGTACTACGTATAAATTGGGAAGCAATAAAAAAAAACTACGTATAAATTGGAAAACAATAAATTATAAACCCGTATACGCCTTTCCTACTTAATTGCTCTATTGTAGTAGAGTAGGTACTTGCAACCAGCCATGGTAAATAACAAAAAAATCGGCTCCGGAGGCAAGGTGGTAGCGTGCTTGTACTTGTGCGAGTCTCTACTCACTTTGTTATCGGAGACGTGTCGTAACTCAACACGGGTACTAACCAACCGAGACTGAGTAGACTATTGGATGCACTCATTACATTATTGTTTGTATGCGATTAACCTGTTGCAAAAAAAATGGTCTGCTTCTATTGTAGTTTGATTCAGTTTAAGTCTACCAACTTCCGTAGAAAGAACGTTGAAGATGTAAGATTGTAGAATGTAAAGGTTAAAAAAAAAGTATTTGTTTACTTGGCTAATTGTCAATAAAGAACGACTTCCCAATTTGTAATTTCTTGAAATGTGATACACGGGAGAAATAAATCAGATAAATTTCCTTTTCTCATTAGTAACTATAGAATTTCAGTCCTTTTGAAATTCAGACCTTAAAGGCTGGCTCAAGGGGGGAGGGGGGGGGGTCGGTTAGGGTACGGGGGAGGTCGCTGTCTTTCCAGCCCTTATTTATTAATGCATGTCCCTTCTTGTTTTTGCCTTCTAGACCACTGCTCCTCTAGCGGGGGGGGGGGGGGGGGGGGGCTGCTGCTTCGGGATTTGACCCTGGGTAGGGAAAATTTGTAGAGAAGTCAGAAATTTCGGAGGAGTGAACATTTCAATTATTCGAGGGACCCGTTGAATTCAAGCATTTTGTAGGGTGATTTTTTAAATATAAATTTTTTTTATAAGTTATAACCTATAATACAAATGAGTATTTTACCACATAGGTGATATTCATTAAATTTATGTAAATGAAACTAACAGGCGAAGACAAAAGGATTATAAAACAGAGAGAGATGGACACATAGTTAAAGAACGGTTGACTCTTCATCGAGTTCCTCCGCCAAACAGGGATGTACCATGGAGCAACCAACCCATCCAATCTCCTACCACAGTACCTGTCGCAGCATAAACAGCGTCATCAGAGAGTCCGTCCAAAAGGCAAGATAAAGAGCGGCGGAAGGAAAGCCCTGGGAACACATCGTGTCATCATACAAACCAAGGGACCTTCCGAGATACGTGGCAGTGGCGACTTTCCGAATGGCGACGGGATACGATTTCCTTTAGAAGCACTTGCACAGGATTGGGGTGGTGGACTCACCATTGTGCCCCCTGTGTTTTACATCTGAAGGAACTGCAGAACATCTCGCAACCTGCGACGACCTTAAGGACGTCATCTGCGAGGCAACTATGGAGGGACGTTCTTTATAGTGGGCGGCGTTGGCTGAAGAAGTAAGTTCCTCCGCCTTCAGACATCACCTCGCCTGGGTTGGTGTGCAAGTGGACAATCTGTGCCGGTATTGTGCGATGGAGGCCGAAAGTGGATGGCACATTCTCGTTGAGTGCCATGTGATCTGGCGCCCCAGACTTGAGCATCTAGGGGGCACTGTTGCTAATGACAGTTGGACTCAAATAGTCCAACCTGCTGCCAGAGCGAGATTCGCAGAAGCAGTAAGCACTGCGAATATTACGACTGTGAGACCTATGGGTCCAAATTGCAGTGACTTGGGGCCCAGCTCCAAGATCAAGATCCCCCTTCACAATTGTAAAACTACCTTATTATTAATTGTACGCTTATGTATATAAATATTTCATTTCATTTCATTCCAAACATATACATGTTGGCTGTTGCACATTCTCGCAGCTTTTATGACATTTTTTATCATTTTCGTACACCGTCATTAAAACCATCGAACATAGCATCAGCAGTGGAAGTCAAAGATTGCAGCAAGAAGCACTGTTTCACAAGCTATACAAAATGGCAAGCGGGTTGGGCTTTTCGAAAATCCGAGGTACATTCAAAATTAAAGCACTCTCTTAATGTCCCAAAATTTTGCTGATCCCAAAATCCTCATCCCCCCCCCCACTCTTAAAGCACTCTCGCTTATCGAGAGCTGGCCACAAATGTGTGACTACGTACAAGTAACTTTGCATGGCACTCGAGTTGTCGAGTACGCAATCTCATCAGAATCAAGGGTGCTTCAAGGTTTGCAGAGAGAGGGGTGGGGGGGGGGGGAAGGAAGGGTGGCCTAAAGAGCGGAAACTGCAACCCCTCCAACTACCCTTAAAGTTTCCGGTCTGACGAGATGTTTGGTGTTTAGTCAGACATGTGTCAGACGGTATCAAAAACGTAAGCTCGGCTTATTAGTTATTGTTCTAGACTTAAGAGGTAATGTAGTGGTAAGAAGTTGGGCTTTCTATGGAGGCCTGGTGGTCAGCTGTGGTGGCTGGTGGGTTATGGAATAGCAGGCCTATTAAGGCGATTTGGGATTATCATAATACCGGGGTTTATTTAATGATTTTAAACAAATGAGTGCAAAATGCGCGGCAAATTCAAATTGATAAATTATTCCTCGGCTATACTTTTGGTGACTTTTCAATTTTTTCTCCCTTAGATGTAGGCACATTAATTAAAATTCTTATTATATTTCAAAATTCTACCTGTACATTTTGATGTTTTTGAGTATTTTTATAAAAGTATATAAAGAGTATAATTATAAAACAATGCAACCATTCTCTTGTATTCCAATAATTTATTAATTTGAATTTCCCGCGCCTATTTTAACACCGTCACGTGACATCTTAATCTTCTTCCCCCTCAGTGCCGGGTGCGCAGTCACCCCGAACCCATATCCTATACTCGCCCCACTCGGCCATTGTTTTTCCTCTTGCTCCAGCCATCCCGTGGCTGGAGACCGTTATCAATATGGCTGCTAGTGTAGCCTGCACAAGATAAAGACGCAATTTGGCGGGGAAAACCAGTGATAAGTGGAGCCTCCACAAGCTAAGTACAGAGTTTTTGAGCGGGTCCAGGTATCCGTTCTGCTATGTTGCAATGTGTAAGACTTCGATATTTTTTGTGTTGGTACTTATCTCTGATAGTTGGCTTATGGTTAACGGGTGTCTCGTAAGGCATATTATGGCTCCCGCTCCTCCAGTTAATGTATTTCTATGGCTCCAGCGAGTTGTTCAATTCTTTCCTCGAGGGTTGTCCTCGGTCTGCCGATGGGTCTTCTTCCTTGTAGCATCTTACTCATGTGGTAAAAATAAACCTCGGTAATATATAAACCCCGTTCCAAATTATCATGATGATCGCCAATCTTTCATATAAGAGGCATTCGATGAAGATGAATACAGACATTTTGTAAAAACCATTTTTGGTTTCTGAGGCCTCAAAACGTGTAAATACGTCGATCTCAAAAATTTTGACGATAACAAAGCTTTTCTTAATTATTTAAACATTACTAACATATAAAGGGAAAAGCAATTATCGTTCCAATTATTATCGACCATATTATGTTTGTCATATTGAAATAACAGATAAGGGTTGTTATTCCTAATTTAGTACCGAATTGGTTAGTAGTCGGGTGCAGCGATGCTATTCACAGCACCACAAAAAACCATCTCATAAAGCTGACCTGATATCTATGCAAGTTTCCCCCTCCACAATTTACCCCTCCTCTCCGACTTAACGGAACCTCAAGTCATTTGCCCCCCACCCCCCCGTATGCCATTTAACTTTATGTTCTTTTTACAGATGAATAAATTCTGCCATGATCCGGTCTGGTAAGTTTCTCAGCTAAGTTTTGTTTTCATTGCTGACTTTTAGCCCATGCTTAGCTTGTGCAGGTAGTGTTTTGCGGGGGTCTCACTGATTTTACGTTTACTTTGAGATTTAATGGGATAGCTTTGGTTGAGTTCTTCAGGGGGCACTTAAATGGCTGGATTGATTGAAGGCGGTCCATATCATGTTAAAAGACAATCGGAGGGGGAGAAGCCTTACAAGTGTATAAATGTTTCATCAAACATCTCAATCAATCGATCAAAAACGTGTATTGTAACAAAAATACACAATACCTGTGGGACCCAATGAAATGAAATGAAATGAAATGAAATGAAAATACGACTTTATTGTAAACAAAACAAAAGGCGAACAATAAGACTATAAAGTCTTGTTTTCATGCTAACCTTAAAAACCAGAAAAAAACATTGTGAACTATTATAACTTAATTAAAATTAAATAGAGAAGAAGGAAACAGAGGAGTAGTAAAAAAGAAGGATAAAAGATATAGGGGGGGGGGGGGAATCCATTGTCATCACCATAACAGGACCCAATGACCCATAACAGACTAAAAATAAATAAATAATTTAAATACAAAATATTTAACCATTGAGAATTAAAACTAACATTAACTTACGTGCTAATAACAGGTCCACAGAAACGATGAAAAAAATTATAAAATAATATCTATAGGCTGTCAAAAATATCAGGAAAAATAGAAGAAATGTTTCAGAGCATTTTGATACCGCCAATTCCTGACCTATTGGGTATTTTTAAGCTATCGGACTTAATCCGACCTATCGCAAACACGTCTTTTCACGTCCCTTTTTTTCAAATAAATTTTTGAACAGCGTAAATTTTGCAAAAAAACATAAACAATTTCTGTTCTTTTTCTCTGATGGAATGCTACAATAGGCTAGTATATAGGGAAAAAAAGGAAAAAAACGCAGATTTTTGTTGGAAAGCACAGTAGAGTGAGGCGTGCATAAAACCATTATCAAAGGCTGAGTGCTGGGGTAAAAACCGAAATTGAAAGTAGAAAGGAAAAAGAAGGCAGTGAAAGGGAGGTTGGGGGTTTAGAAGAGGGGGGGGGGGGGCGGGCTAAAAAGGTTAACCATTTTTATAGCTTATGAAAGGCAGAGTTACGTCGGAGTGACTTTTTCTTTACAACAGCTGTTTTGAATACAATACCGCTGAGCTTCTGTTTTCTGCTGATGATGTACTGCTCTTGTACTGCTGTGACAGCCCCCCCCCCCCACCCACCTGTGGTTTGAGACTACTCTCTTAGGGTTACTCCGATTGTCCGTCTGACACTAGTCAACTGGAGAAAAATTTATATAATTGTCATTTTTGCTTAATTGAAAGAGGATTGGGGTGAATATGTAATGAATAAAATAAAAGAGGTGATAGCCTTACAAGTGTAATAATCAAATATCTTATGAAATATCGGGATGTCAAAAATATCACACCCTCAGAATAAATTATCCTTAGTATTTTGATACAAGATAATATGTGCCTCTATCTAACGCTATTTGGCCACTATAGGCTATTTGACAGTAACAATAAAATATAAAACATGCTATATATACGGTAGCTTACATTTGTTAACAATAATAATACAACAATTTTTACATGAAAAAGATTGTAACTAATTAAAATATATATAAATAAATTTTAATATAAATTTAAATAAGAGCTGGTGTTTTTAACTGTGGATTATAAGAGCCAAAATGATGACACACACGGTTGACCCTGATGACGTCACATTTCGTATTGGCTGTTAAGGAACTAGTACTGGTGGCTACTCCAACAATAAGGCAATTACAGTTTGTGACAATTTATGTACCGCAGGGCACTAGCCCGTGTGCGGCGCGCCGCGTCACATCTTGCAGTCACGTGACCCGCTTTTTAACCTTCAAATTTAACCGAAATTAGACTATTTAGAAAAACGGGGCTTGGCGGGATTCAAACCCACGATCTACGACTAGCAGTCGTCTTAACCGCTAGACCACAAGCCTCGACGAGAACAGTTGATGTAAATCCTCTACTTATATGCTCGTATTGACATGATTCGCAGATTGTGGGTTCGAATCCCGCCAAGCCCAGTTTTTCTATATCCTCTAATTTCGGTTATAACGAGGAGGTTACCTCTTCAACCAAAGTTAATTTAATGTAAGTGTTATATATACCATATAATACTGCAATGTAATGTTCAAATTTAAATTGCTGGGAAAAATATTTCTTTTTCTTCTTCTTCTTCTTCTTCTCTCTCTTCAAGTTACAGCCGACTGGCTACTTAGCAGCAACATGTGGCTTTGATACCTCCACTCCCCTCGATCCTGGCACGCCCTCTTCAGCTCCACGTATGTATTGGACTCTGCATCCCCCATCAGTTGCTGCAGATACTCTTTTCACGGGCGCCCAGGTCGGTTGACGCTTTCCAAAGTGCTTCTATGATGCAGCTCCTAGTACAGCGTTCCAGTCGCCCATAATAATCAGATTCTCATAAGTTCATTCGCAAAGACGTATACCAAAAGAAAAAGACGGATTTTGTGTATTAATACATTAAGATGAGTTTAGAGGCATTTTAGTAGACATTTCTGGAAGTTGGGCGCTTATGACACAAAAGGGGCTGGATCTCCTGAAAGTTTGTCAGCTCTCTTGGAAGTTTGTCCCTCCAGAACTCTCCAGGTCAATTACCAGCGTGGAATTAACTTCATCAACAAGTAATTGGTCATTAACCTCCAACTTCGGATCTTCCACCGTGTCCTACCTGCTACTCCTCGCAAATTTCAATGTTTGAATGCCTGTGCCTGTACCTTCTTCACCTCCTATAGCCCCCCTCTGCTTCCAAGGGGAGGGGAATGCCGATCACCTATTCAGCTGCACTGGCATTGAGGTAGAAAACCGAACTATGACACAGGAGGGATTGGCCCAGCTCTACTATGCGGCACGGCGTCAAATAGCCTACCAGCCAAGGACGGGCGTTGGCTGAAGAAGAAGACCTCCTGTCGATGGATAGAGTGGTTTTGATAGATTATTGGCCAAATCCCGTTGTGTGTATTATTTGGTCTGTTCCCATTAGACGAAGAAGAAGACATAAGTCAGGACATGTACAATAGTGGTACAGACCCGGACTTTCACCCGAATGGCTGTTGGTTCGAGTCACATACTTGCTACATTTTCTGGCCATGCTTCGGCATGTAAAGCAGACGGTCCCGGGTCTTTCTAGTTGAGTTAAAGTCAATATTTATTTATTATTATACAGCAACCCAATGATGGCCTTTGCCAGAGTCAGGGACGGATCCAGCCCATTTGGGGGGGGGGGGTAGCTGAGGGTCAAAATAGGAAAAACTTATGTAGGATCGACTAAATTAGAGCGTAATAACTTAATTTACAATAGATTTACCAAATTTTGGGGGGGCAGCTACCCCCCTACCCCCCCCCCTGTATCCGTCCTTGGCCAGAGTTGTGTATAGGAGAGATGGGTTTCCCGCCAAAAATAAGTTTATTTTATTTCAAGGCCAACTACGACGTCTCCTTCTTCTTCTTCTTCTTCTTCTTCTTCTTCTTCTGGAGTTGCAATCTATTGATTGGTTTTCAGCGAATGTTGTATTCTTCTCCTCCACTCTTGTCTGGCTTGTGCGGTCCTTTTTAGTTTTTTGTAGGTGTCGCACCCTAGGTCCTTCATGACACCCTCTAAGTACTCCTTCCTCTGTCGTCCTCTGGAGTTGGTGCTGTCAACCATTCCCTCAATGATGTTCTTGTGTCCTATGACCAGTTATGACCAGACCAGATTGTTAAATTTTTCCCTAATAAAATACTTGAGCAGGGAAGAATCCTAGCACCAACGTAAAAATAGTAAAATTGAAATAAAAATAAATATCCAATTAAAATATCAGATTATGTACTACTATTATAAATTAAAATCACACATTGTTTGTCAACAGAAATTAATGTCTGTTCATTTTTGCATATATATGCAATAGGCGTCTAGGCGAAACCTTTTCATCTTGGTTCGTTTTGGTGCTTCGTGACAGAACCGTTTGAATGTAGTCTGGTTTAGAAGTGGGTTTTAGTGGGTTCAATAAAAAATAATATTAAACCAATTGAATGCCTTATATACCGTGTATACATACACAAACAGGACATGTAGCGTAGTGGTACGGACTCTGACTTTCACCCGAAAGGATGTTGGTTCGAGTCCCACACTGGCTACATTTTCTGGCCATGCTTCGGAGGGCATGTAAAGCAGGCGGTCCCGGGCCTTTCTAGTTGAGTGTAAGAGAGGGCTTTATAGCCGCTAGGTTGGCTTAGTAATAAAACAATAAAAAGTCTTATTTATTTATTTATTTACAAACAGTACATATTTTACTACATATCGTCTTCATTCATTATTCTATGTTTCATTGTTCATTTATAATAAGTTAGAATTCTTTATATTAGTTTTTAAGTTAGTCTATATAGCATATTAGTAATTAGTCTTAGTTTGAGGGGCCCATCTCGGGAAAATCCTAACGGTGCCCCTCTGGACCACTAATACCAAAACTGTATGCGTTTTCATGTAATAAAGATTTACTTTAATACCGTATTTAGATTGTTTGAATAATTCCACTGGTAAATTATTCTTTCCCATGGCGGCAGGCCTACATGTTTTAATGGGTTGCAAAACTTTTAAAACAATGAATGTTTATTTACAAAAATTGTATAAAATAAGGCTTCCCACTTTTATGTGATCTGTCAGCATTCAGCAAATAATAACCTAAACAGTCTACCAGTCTGCGTCATTTTAATTTCCCGAGTTTTGTTAATCCGGAAGTTAAAAACCGTCAGATTTTCTTTTTCATTTGATTCTTTTTCATTTTCACAAAATGTAGCTTTATATGTGAAAAAAGCTTAACTCATTTCCTTTTTGGAAGCTTCCTAAGCTTTTTGCTTTTCTGCAATGTAATTTTCCATGTGAATCTGCGAGAAAATCCGTTGGGAGAGGAAACTTTTTAATCTGGTAAATTTCGTCCAATTTCTATTAACAGAGAAGATAGTTTAAAAAGTTAATCCAGTTGATGGTAGCCTTTTTTAAATGGGGACTTTACGGTTTACAAAATGGCATGGATTTAACTATAGACGCAGCAAATAACTTGGTGTCCATATGCAAAGGATATAATAATAATAATATATTTATTAACAGGGATGATATTTTAAAAATTTAATCCAGTTGATGGCTGACTTTTTTAAATAGATACTTCGGTTTACAAAATAGCATAGATTAAACTATAGACGCAGCAAATAACTTGGTGTCCATCTGCAAAGTACAGTATGTACAATATATAAGAGGATTTATTCATCCTCATTGGTTAATTGTAAGAGTAGGCTCATATGGAAGATACAGACTTTTTTTTTTTTTTAATAATCATAACGCAACGCCCTTTGGGGCTTACGCGTTGTATGTCTACGTGTTGCAATGCTGTAGTTTTTAATTTTATTTACATAATTATTCTTACTTCGTTCAGCTTTGAAGGGCCGGTACTCCACTAGGTAGGCTTAGTAATAGAACAAAATGACATTATTTATTTATTTATGTTATATTAAATACAAATTTTTTAATATACAACAGTAACACCCGCAGTGCCAATTTCTGCTCCTTAACAAATAAAATAATATTTTCCCTATTATTCAGTTAAGTAAATATTGACTTTTTGTTCTATTACTAAGCCAACCTAGCTAGCCCTCTCTTACACTTAACTAGGAAAGCCCGGGACCGCCTGCTTTACATACCCTCCGAAGCATAGCCTGAACATGTAGCAAGAGTGGGACTCAAACCAACAACCTTTCGGGTGGAAGTCGGAGTCTGTACCACTATTCTACATGTCTTGTAAGTAGCTATTTTCCTTACTAGATAACGATAACCTTGGCTAGCTTCCCACCATATTATCAATTTCAGCATTATAATCTCAATTTCCGGAAGTAGTAGTATCTGACGCATGATGTGTTTTTGTGGTCAAAAGAATTTTTCGCGATTCCATCAAAATTGTGATGAAAAATGTAGCTGGATATACAGCGAAGCTGGCCGCACTTAATTCTTCAATTTTCTCTTCACGCCAATGGGTAATAAATTTGATATAACACCATTCGGCTTCGACTTGGTGAAATGCGGTGTATTAGATGTTTCCCAAAGCTATAAACCCCGTCGGTTTTTTGAGAAAATAAAAACTTGTAGCTCAAGTTGTTATTTTCACATTCCCAAGCATAGCACTTACGGAAAGGAATGACTCGTATCTGTACTTGGTTCAGTCATGCTTTCGCCTGTTTCATTTTGTCAATGGTAGTGTGTTAGTAAATTTGGCAAAGTCCCAAGCCACGGTGTATAGTTATTATTAATTTTAACAAAACGCAATAGATCGTTTGCCCTTTCATAGTTTGCGTCTGAGGGTAAAAAAATAAAAATGACTCAATTTTCATTAAAAATGTCTAAAAAATTATTTTTCTGTGAAACCTTCCTATCGCTGCTTTCTACCTTAAGGTATGTTTTAGATGTTAAATAGAGTAACAAAACCAAACAGGTTGATTTCCCAAGTAAGGACTTGGTTTTGTGCAACAATTTTTTTTTTTTAATAAATAAGGGAAAATTCAAGCTGCAATACATTGCACACCCTGCCATTATTACTGTGTTCTGGAATATGCAATCCCTTCGATCAATTCAGTGCTTTGGGATAGGGGATGTCGAGGGATCCGAATTTAACCACAGGAAAATTATTACTACGGAATTACTCTTCTTCTTTTTCCCCTTAGTGCCGCGCGCCTAGCACGAAATTACTCATATTATTTATCTACTAATTAATAAATACTTCTTCAGCCAACGCCCGTACGTGGCCTTTCGGCCATCCGACGCCATGACGCCCAGTATAAAAAAGCTCGTCCCTCCAAAGTTGCCTCCCTAATGACGTCCTTAAGGCCGTCGCAGGTTGCGAGATGTTCTGCAGTTCCTTCAGATGTAAAACACAGGGGGCACAATGGTGAGTCCACCACCCCAATCCTGTGCAAGTGCTTCTGAAGGAAATCGTGTCCCGTCACCATTCGGAAAGTCGCCACTGCCACGTCTCTCGGAAGGTCCCTTGGTTTGTTTGATGACACGATGTGGGCTTTCCTTCCGCCGCTCTTTTTCTTGCCTTTTGGACGGACTCTCTGAAGACGCTGTTTATGCAGTGACAGGTACTGTGGTAGGAGATTGGATGGGTTGGTTGCTCCATGGTACATCCCTGTTTGGCCAGGTTGTCCGCTTTTTCATTGTCCAAAAGAACGCAGTGCCCTGGTACCCATTGCATGGCTATATATGATTAATACATACGAAGGCATGTTCGAGTAAATTCGAACCGGTTCTTTATTCTGAGCTATCGCAGACTGCCACACACGGTACCAGGCGACCTGTTATAAAAAATTGTCTTTTGTGACAAGTGACAAGGAGGTAGCGTGCGACTCGTGCGAGTCTCTACAGACCTTGCGTTCGGATACGTGTCGTAACTCGACACAAATACGCATTAGGATACTTAGTGAGGTGATTGAAGAGGTTAATCGGATTCATAAAATTGTTTGTATGCGATTAACCTTTAAAAAAAGATAATAATAAAAAATAAAACTCACCCCCCAAAAATAGCTATCCAAAATTTATAAATTGTATGAGTCCCCATAATAATTTTGTAACCACTAAATTTGCCGGATTTCGTAAACCCTTATGTTTCACAGAATAAAATTTTTAACCGTACGTGTCATGGGAAATGTAAATATTGAAAATTTCCAGTCACAAAATTGTATAAAATCAGCTTTATATTCCCCGAGCACACTGCAAATTAACAGAGTCGGGGGACTCGGCTATTAGACAAACGATTTAATAATTGGAGAATTCAATGCATGACTTCGGCCTTGGTTCCAGCTATGGACACAAAGCAATTCATACTAATTGAATATGTCACAGGAGACAGGCTTGTTTAATGCTCAAAGTCCATCCAAAATGCTCTGTTCACTGTCAATATGCGTGGGGTAGCGCGTCAGTCACGTTCCCTCCTTCAGTACCGAACCCAGCGCCAACGGCCTTACCATGTTGAATCCATTAGAGCAGAGCATGTTTCAAACTGCGGCAAACTTGGTAGTGTGCACAGCGTTGGCAGGGGAACATGGTGGGACATGATAACAGCTACGTTACGTCTACGTGCGTGTCGAGTCCTGGTCACCTCCGATTTAATCGTTTTGTTCCCCAAATGGTTCGGAATCCAGGAGATCCGCCCTGTCAGTCAACTCCCTTTTCCCCGAGGTGAGAGTCTGCCCTTAGGGTGCCTCAAGTTAACAAACAGACTCACCAGGCTGACAGGGTTGCTTTTAGCAGTAATGCTGAAACAACACTGTACCGAACCCAGCTATTAAGTACCTACGTATTAAATAGCTAGTTGCCGAGATGCGGAAACTGCTACGCAGACGGGCATTTGCCCGGTAGGTCGGAATAAAAATAGTTGTATGGGGCCGGACGACAAATGAAAACAAAAACGTAACATATTTCAAAATAGAATAAAATTTGTGTTAATAACATGCATTTTGAATTTCAAATGCGCGTCCGCCTTTTTGAAATCCCGGGGATGGAGACCGTTATCAATATGGCTGCTATAGTGTAGCCTGCACAAGAGAAGTACGCGATTTGGCGGGGAAACCCAGTGATAAGTGTAGCCTGCACAAGCTAATTACAGAGTTTTTGACCGGGTCTAGGTATCCGTTCTGCTATGCTGCAATGTGTAATACTTCAATATTTTTTGCGTTGGTACTTATCTCTGATAGTTGGCTTATGGTTAACGGGCGCCTCGTAAGGCATTTTATGGCACCCGCCGCTCCAGTTAATGTATTTCTATGCTTTTTGACCGTGATTCAAAAGTGACAGGGTTGACTTCCAGTCCCAGTCTGCCACTGCTGTGAGGGTCTGTGGGCTTCACACTAGCTGATAGACGCCAGAACGACGTAATAAGAGCTGAAATGACGACTGGTAGCATTGTCGATAAAGCCCGGGAACGACGACTGTCATGGTGGGGCCACGTCCAAAGAAGGCAGCCAAATGACCTGATAAGGCCGATAAAACTTATCGAAGCTGAGGGAAAAAAAAGACGAGGATGGCCCAGGCTAACGGTAGAATCGAGAGTCCGTCAAGACCTCAGGATTCTAGGAGCAACTGCAGCCGAAGCACAGAATGGCAAGGTGCGGAAGAGAGCCTGCTGACCCCTCTTAGGCTCTTAGGGATAAAAGCGAGGAAAAAGAAGACGAGGATGGCCCAGGCTAACGGTAGAATCAAGAGTCCGTCAAGACCTCAGGATTGTAGGAGCAACTGCAGCCGAAGCACAGAATGGCAAGGTGCGGAAGAGAGCCTGCTGACCCCTCTTAGGCTCTTAGGGATAAAAGCGAGGAAAAAGAAGACGAGGAGGGCCCAGGCTAACGGTAGAATCAAGAGTCCGTCAAGACCTCAGGATTGTAGGAGCAACTGCAGCCGAAGCACAGAATGGCAAGGTGCGGAAAAGAGCCTGCTGACCCCTCTTAGGCTCTTAGGGACAAAAGCGAGGAAAAAGAAGACGAGGATGGCCCAGGCTAACGGTAGAATCGAGAGTCCGTCAAGACCTCAAGATTGTAGGAGCAACTGCAGCCGAAGCACAGAATGGTAAGGAGCGGAAGAGAGCCTGCTGACCCCTCTTAGGCTCTTAGGGATAAAAGCGAGGAAAAAGAAGAAGAGGAGGGCCCAGACTAACGGGAGAAGGAAAAGTCAGCCACGACCTCAGACTTATAGGAGCAATAGGGATAAAAGCGAGGGAAAAGTAAGTATTAAATACAAGTTTCTATACGCGACATGCGATCGGAGACGTGTCGTAACTCAGCACACGTATTAATTTACTCGTTGATGCGACTGAAGAGGAGAATTGGATACATTCTTTTGAAATTGTTTGTTTGCGATTATTAGCATTTTTTGAAGGAAAAAAAAAACTACTAGCTAGTCCAAGGGGACATTCTCAAAAAGTTTTTTTTTTTTTTTTTTACTTTTTTATGGACTCAGGCCTACTTATAGTGGCCCATAGGTACCTTGTCCAATGCTAACGACCCCATGGATTTCGGACATTATATATACATGGTTTTTGGCCATTGGCAGACTGGCATACGTTCATGTCAACCTACACTGGCTACAAGCGATAATGGACAAGCTGAGACAAGCTTACCATAGATGCAATGAAACAGGCGAAAGCATCAGTTAACCATGTACAGATACGAGTATAAACTAGCACAAGAATTAAACCCTGCATTAAAAAAAAAAAAAAAATTGTTGTCGCTTTTAAAAAGAAATATATGAAATATATATATATAAGTCCTATATGTATTCAATGTTACACGTTCAAATCAAATGGGAACATAATAGGCCTATAATACCCCCCCCCCCCAGTGATCAATAGAACACAAAGCTGCCCATCCGTTGCAGTAAAACACTAATAGATTATCCAAATGGCATGACCCCATTACAAAACGTCTATTCTGACAGCTTAAGTTACTTCCAAATTGACACAGAAACCCCTGGCTGAACACCCCCCCCCCCCTCCCCTACCGTTTGCCCTCTTTGGTCACCCCTGGGGTTAAAAAAAAGTACCATTTCCCGTTTTAAAAAGAAATATGATGAATCCTATATTTTCTCTTGTTGCTACTAATTACGCGTCTCCTCCAATTGCTTGTACCCTATATTTCTGCCCTAAAAAGTGGCAAAAGTAACAAAAAAATTCAAAAAGATATTTCTATGAATAAAAAGGGAAATACTGCCCCGATAAATCCACGCAAGCGTTGCTCGAATTTTCCGACAACCCACATATAAATAGGTGAACACTTAAGTGTAACTTCTATATAAACTATCAGCTTCTTATGATTCTACTCGGAAAATTGTGTATTTTTTATAAAATGACCCCGGTTTGTAATGGTTTTAATGGTTAGACGTTGGTCATTTCAGTAACTTTTAATGAGATACCGCCATTGTACACTCGCATCTGTATTCAGTTTGCTTTGGACTTCGCGTTTGGTTGGTTGCGGGCAGAATATAAGTTTTGTTAGGTTGTCAGTGCTTACAAGTTCGAATTAGTGCTTACTCGCTGATCAGCATGGGATGGGGATGAAGTGTTACAAGGTAACATACTATGTTTTTTTAATTTTGGAAATTAATTTTAATTTCATTGCTAATGCTAGAAATGCTAGATTTTTTGCATTAATTGTTTCCTATTTTCGTGTTGTTTGAAAAAAAAAATTACATATGTACTACGCGACCACGATAGGATGGCACTTGGAACACTTTGTTTATTTGAAAACTTGCATAAGCGGAACACCAATTTATTCGATTTTTATCAGTGTTCCAAGTAGTCCTATCGTGGTCGGGTATTACGACTGGAACCTGATAATAATCAAGATACTTCGAATAGTGTTTTAAAATGAATAGATATACTTAGGACGGACAGTTAGACAAACCACCTTCTTTCATTAAATTCAGGAATAGCAATACGTTATTCTAAAAAAAAACTCATTGATAAGAACTTTTACGAGTGACCTCATACATGCTTCCCTATTTATCAATTAGTGTAGGGACTCTGATAGTATAAATATCGGCTGTTTTTAGATTTTCCCTATTCTACAGCACAATAGGACAATTACGTAGTTTAGAATAGAGACACCAATACGAAATAAGGCCATTTTGTTCTATAACTAAGCCAACCTTGCGGAGTTGGGGCTATAAAGCCCTCTCTTACACTCTACTAGGAAAGCCCGCTGCTTTACATGGCCTCCGAAGCACGGCCGAAAATTTAGCCAGTGTGGGGTTCGAACCAACAACCTTTCGGTTGATAGTCAGAGTCAGAGCCACTCCATATAATAGTGTACAATACTAATGGTATGGAATGCAGTGCATTCCGGCTCGGATTATCCCGTACTTCCCGTACTTGGTTAAGTCGAGCTAATGCCTGTTCCAATATAATTGTTAAGCATGTCTGAGCTTGCCCATTGGCACTTGTAGTCAGTGTGGGGTGACATCGAGGAGCGAACCAGTTTGTCAATGGCTATAGAAATTAATTCGAAAACAATACAAGCAATAATTACTGAAAACTGATGGGGTTGTTGGCCGGGAAAGGTTTAAATAGTTAAATACTTTCAATAGGGCTACGTCCCCATTATATTGCAATATTATATAGTTTGTATAACACGGACATTAAATTAACTTTGGTTGAAGAGGTAACCTCCTCGTTATAACCGAAAATTATTAGATATAGAAAAACTGGGCTTCAAACTCACGATCTACGCCTAACGTGTCTAGCAATACGAATCATATCAATCAGTCAGGACATGTAGAGTAGTGGTACAGACTCCGACTTTCACCCGAAAGGTTGTTTGTTCGAGTTTCACACTTGTTGCATTTTCTGGCCATGCTTCATGTAAAGCAGGCGGTCCCGGGTCTTCCTAGTTGAGTTTAAGAGGGGGCTATATAGTCCTAACTTCGCTAGGTTGGCTTAGTATTATAACAAAAAAGTCAATATTTATGTATTTATCAATACGAGCATGTAAGTAGAGGATATACATGCATCAACTCTCTTCTTGTCGGAGCTTGTGCAGTCCAGTGGTTAAGACGACACCCCAGTTAGGCGTTGATCGTGGGTTCGAATCCCGTCAAGTCCAGGTTTTCTATATCCTCTAATTTTCTGTTAGGGCTACGTCCATAAAAAGCCCGTCAATAAAAATAAAAAAGGCGCCCATTAGGATTGGGTTGACCAGGCCCATTTTTTTTTTTTTTTTTTTTTTGCAAATTGAGTCGCCGACCTTCTTTAACCAGCCCCCAACCTTGGGATTTTTCCGCCCTGACAACAAGCCTTTCAGCGCTCACTACCCCATTAAAACAAAACGTTGCGATAGGAAATTGTAAGAAATACGACCAAAGTATAAGGTGTAAACTCTCAAAGTATACTTTAATTTACTTGGGTAAACACCAATGCTAATAAACAGGGCTCAAAGATAGATCAGTACTAAGGCGGGGTTTCCAATCGTCAATGAAAATTATGAAATTGAAGAACATTTCAATTTTTTATTGATGGCGGCGTTTCCACATGTTTTTACAAAAATTGACAATTTTCTATTGAAACGAATGCGCCAAATTTTTGAAATTTTGTTTGTATTTGTTTTCTTCGTACACTTATTATTTTTAATAAAACCTAATAATAGTAGGAGACCCGAAGTAAAATCTACCTTCACCGATCTGTTTAATGGATGAAAAATTTTTAAAAAAAAAATCAATTAAAATAGTTGTACTTGACATATCCCATGACGCCATTTTTTAATTTTAGTTTGTTTGTTTGTGATTTTACTCTATGATCAATTGATCATTGATCAATTTTAACAATGGCATAGAGTAAAATTGAAATGTCCTTCAATTTCATAATTTTCATTGACGTATGTGGAAACCCCGCCTAACACAAATGTATTTTCTATGCCTTTCGTTCGGCAAAATGTTTGGCAACCTTAGAAAAATCAGTACTTACTTCAGAGCCATTACAGCATCTACCCTAGCCGACCGTCTGGTTTCTGACAAGGGTTTCACAACAGGGGTTTTATTTTTTATGCATGAAATGTTTTTCATTCATTTCGACTCCCCCCCCCCCCTCCCAAAGCTTGGCGCCCTGGGCAATACCCAGTCTGCCCTGTCTCTAGCTCTACCTTCGAGTTTATAGTTCTAAATAAATATTGAATTTTTGTTCTATTAATAACCAACCTAGCGGAGTTACACTCAACTAAGAAGGCCCGGGACCGCCTGTTTTTACATGCCCTCCGAAGTATGGCCAGAAAATGTAACAAATGTGGGGCTTGAACCTACAACTTTTCGGGTGAAAGTCGGAGTCTGTACCACTACACTGTCTTTAGTATTTGACTCAAGGAGCATCTAATTTCAAATATTATATAGGCTAGGATTTATTCGAACAGCCCCATGATTGTGTGTGTGATTGAGTGAGTGCTTTAGTCTGAGGGAATTTTTTTATAGACTTTAAATTGTATTGTTAATTATATACTGTTTTTGTTGCTGACCCCTAGTTGAGTGTGAGAGCGGGCTCTAACTCCGCTAGGGTGGTCTCAGCTATAAAAAAAGAACCGGTCCGAGCCTACTCGAACATACTTTCCAATTTATAAATTAGTAGATATAGACATGCGTAATTTCATAGGAAATAATTTCCCTATGGTTAAATTTCAGAGCCCTCGAGGGGGGGGGGTCCACCTCAATATATTAAGAACCCCTTAAACTCAATTGCATATTCTGGAACGAACAGACCAATACATTGTTACAGTAGTAACAATGGCACATGGCACGTAAAGTATTGGACCGTGAAATTTCCATAATTTCTCAAAAAATAATTTTTTGCACAGAAGCAAATATTTTTTTGGAATGCAATCTGTCCGTTTTTTTACACTATTGAACACTTAAAACATACCTGAAGGCAGAAATCATCGATAGAAAGGTTCCGGAGAAAAGTTATTTTTTAGTCATTTTTCATGAAAATTTAGTTATTTTTATTTTTTTACCCCCGAAGCAAACAATCAAGGGGCAAGCGACCCCCCGCATTTTTTTGACATTAATAACGACTGCAGAATATGTGAATTTAAAAGAAACCGTTGGAGCCGTTTTTGAGAAATAATTTTTTTAGACGTTTTTTTTGGAGTTTTTTGAAAATAAAACCCCCCAAAATTGAGTTAACCCCAAAAAACAAATCATCTCGAGGTATGATTTAGGAAAAACTTCATGCCAAATTTCATCAAAATCGACGGAGTAGTTTGCCCGGAAATCGACGCACAGACAGAACGACAGACAGACATTTCGTAAAAACCACTTTTTTGGTTTCCTGGGACCTCAAAACGTGTAAATCCGTTGAAATCTCGGAGTCGGAAATTTCGACGATCACAAAGCTTTTCCTTACACTACGTATAAATTGGGAAGCAAAAAGTCATTATATATTTATTTATTTAGTTACCCTACATGTCCTGATATAGTCCTCTCTTCCACCTGGACTAAACCGGTGGGTGCTCCAAACATTACATTATGCATCTTCAATACAATCGATATCGTATGTAAACCTACGAGAGGAAGGGGGTGTCAACATTGTAACACAGTAAATAAAAACAGTGTTTTATGCAACATTGCCCCTCTTAAATCAGCTTCTTTTGTGTAAAACTTCAACATCACATGCTACAATAATTCTTAAATGTTCCAAAGAAACAAAATCCGTGCCGACACACCCCATGGAGAGGGTAGGTTTCCCTCCCCCATCTGAAGCGTGATCCTACAAAGGGACTATCAATTCGGAACTTAGCACCCTATACAGGGGGTAAAATTTGTAGTCTTTAACAGCTCATAACTTCCGTAATTCAACAAAAATTTTAATACTTTTTACATAAATTTCTATTGTATCACCTTATATTTAGGGGTGTTCACTGTGTTTGGCTTGCCCTACGGGAAAGTAGGAAACTGAGGGAAAATATGAAAAAATAGAACTTCAGTTTTTCTACGTAGAAAAATAATGCCATGGAAACGTGTCTCTTTACGTTTCCCATTTTACCCAACCGGTAGGACTCATCCCGCGGTTGGAGACCGTTATCAATATGGCTGCTAGTGTAGCCTGCACAAGAGAAGTACGCAATTTGGCGGGGAAACCCAGTGATATGTGTAGCCTGCACAAGCTAAGTACAGAGTTTTTAACCGGGTCCAGGTATCCGTTCTGCTATGCTGCAATGTGTAAGACTTCGATATTTTTTGCGCTGGTACTTATCTCTGATAGTTGGCTTATGGTTAACGGGTGCCTCGTAAGGCATATTATGGCTCCCGCCGCTCCAGTTAATGTATCTTTATGGTAGGACTGCACTTGGGGAATCGAAAATGGCTATATTTGTTGTTGTTTTGAATTTTGATTTTATTTTGAAAGAGTCTGCCCTTAGAGTGCCTCAAGTTAACAAACAGACTCACTCCCCGCGCCAAGCTTCAGGGTTGCTTAAAGCAGAAATGCTAAAATGCTAAAAGCAAGCGTTAGAAACAATAACAACCCCTTTTCAGTCGTCTCAATGAATAGATATTAATAATTGTGCTGAGTTACGACAAGTCTCCGATCGCATGGGGTGAGTAGAGACTCGTACGCTACCACCTTGCCATCGAAGAGCTCAGTAGTAGGACTGAGGACTCCAGGCAGAAGAACATCCTGGTTGAAAAACATACGGCTGTGGTTTGGCAAGAGCACGTCTTCCCTTTTCAGAGTAGCTGTCTGCAAGGTGCCGTGATCATCGCCAATCATTGATAGACGAGGCATTTAGAAAAGAAGAGTTGTCAGTTCGAGTCACAGATTTGCTCAATTTTCTGGTTGTGCTTCGGAGTGTGTGAAAAGTAGGTGGTCCCAGACCCCCCCCCCCTCTCTCTCTCTTAGACGGCTCATTTAAGTCAGCAACGGCTTTTGCAGTTTCTTATTCATAGTATTAATGCTAATAAGCTGACGTTGACGGCATTGGCAATTAACTGAAAATCATAAAAAAATCCAACCTACATACAATCGGATGTTTTTGAAGTTGCAAAAAAGAGTCCAAAACGCTGCCTGAACTCCCCTTATGTAGGGGGAGCGCCCCTCCTTTCCTGTATATCGTGATCACAAAGAGACTATCAATTTGGAAGTTAGCACTCTGTAAGGAATATTGCTTACCCAAAAAATCCCTTTGAATAAAGTTCAGCCTATTTAAATATTTACTCTGTTCGCTATGAAAGGTTATAGGAGGAGGAGGGGGGGGGGGGGTAACGCATGGGGACGAGATAAAACTAGATAGAATTGGGGTTTCTTTGATGAATTTACACAATGTAAAAAAGTTCGGGGAATTTTAACTTATTAGGCTATTTATAATAAATTAGATCTTAAGAGTGTATGTCCCGTAGGAAATTGGCAGCCCGAAATTTAATACTTTTTGAAATGAAATGAAATGAAATGAAAATACGACTTTATTGTAAACAAATTAACAAAGCAGGTTATTAAAGATTTGGCGCATTTAAGTTGTAGAAGACTACTTCAAGCATCATATAATAAGTTATTTATTTTTAATTTTTGAAATTGTAGTTTTTCCAAAATTTTATTATTCTCATGTTTATGAAAAAACTGCAATTTCGAAATTGAACAAAATGATACCTTATTATATGATGCATGAAGTAGTCTTCTACAACTTAAATGAGCCAAATCATTAATAACTTGCTTAGTTATTTAAATTAAAAATTAAAAAGTATTAAATTTCGGGCTGCCAATTTCCTAAGGGATGTACACTCTTAATGTGAATGTTAAAAAAAAAATTCAAATAAACCCGCAAAACGCCGATGCCGTGAGATACATGTATTTTTTTTACATTTTGTATGTACATTTATCCGTGGTTTTCCCTGTTCTTTATGGCCGGCCATGATATCGGATTTCCATTCAGTGAAGTTGCGTGACGTGGCTTTGGAATCCAATTCAACCGGAAATCAAACGTAGACATATCATTTAACCCCGCCTATTTGTGGTTACGGGGTCGGCTCGGAAAGTGTCGGTTTTACTGCTTTTAGTTTAGTTGAGATGTATTGAGATTATTTTATTGCAAATTTAATACGAGTGTTCAAGGCCAACCGAGAAGTGCTGAAACTGCGAAGGATACTGGATTTATGCAGTATTTATGTTTGACTGAAGAGGTAATTCGGATACATTCTTTAAATAGTTTCTATTTAAGGCGCCCATTCCATTGACCGGCTAGGGCTATTTCCAAAAACAGTGACGTGGTAGCAGACATTCAAGACTTAGGTTGCGTTTCCACCGATCTCGCATTGCAGAATGCAAATGACATTGACGGAAATTTGAATTTTTCTTTTTATAGAAATCTATTAAAATGTTTGTACTTAACAAATCCCATGACGTCATTTTTTAATTTTAGTTTGTGATTTTACTGTATGATCATTGATCAATTTTAACTATAGCATAGAGGAAAATAAACATTTCCGTCAATTCTGCAATGCGAGGTCGGTGGAAACGCCACCTAAGTCTTGAATGTCTGCTACCACGTCACCGTTTTTGGAAATAGCCCTAGCCGGTCAATGGAATGGGCACCTTAGGAAGATTCATCTACATATTGAGATGGCGACCAATGTTCGATGGAAAATTTCTTCACAACTTTTCATTTCATGGCCCCCTGAGCCTAAAACCACCCCCGTTCAAAATGTTATCTATGTATTATGTCTGTTAGGAAACATTGTAACTTCCGTAGATATTATCCGATTTGATGAAACATGGCACAAACATTGATCATACAAATGTGTTGATTGAGTTCCTTAACCAGCTAGATCCACTATTTAGTTACAAGATGGCGGCCGATTGAAACCTTATATAATTCATATCTCAGTTAATGGAATGAAGTAAAAACTGACTGAAAGCCCGTATTATTATCTACGATAATGCTAATCCACACTTTTTACTACACATCAACGATTTCCAGTCAAAGTGTAAATTATTTGATAAGTTAAATTTTATAGTCGTTTGGAATTCAAGAGTGTTTTGTTTGTTGATGTTGTGGTGGGGAAAACCCGTATTATTATCTACTATAATGCTAAATAATCCACACTTTTTACTACACATCAACGATTTCCAGTCAAAGTGTAAATTATATGATAAGTAAAATTTTATAGTCGTTTGGAATTCAAGAGTGTTTTGTTTGTTGATGTTGTGGTGGGGAAAAGAATGACGTTTTTATTTTTATTTTTATCTACTTACATAGCGTACCATAGAAGGAAAGCGGTGTCTTCACTTGCATGGAATCTCCCTACACCTGATCGGCCAGAGCCGAAAGGGATATTTTTCCTAAATGCTGGTTTACTTTATTTTTATAAAAAGCTTTGTGCTCGTGTCTGCCATGTTAGAGTACAAATCTATGTTCAAATCGCATAGCTTATTATGCATTCTAGAGAGGAAATACGTTTTAATGTTTCACAGTCAAACCCCATGGGTGCGCCATTTTTCATTTCTGAATAGACATTCAGGAAGGGTAATCTGACACTGTGATTTCGAAACACATTTTGTCTTTTTTTAACGGGAACAAATACGTTTGTCAAATGAAAGTATTTTTTAGGTTGGTTTGTACTCTAAATAAATAAATAATATAAATAATCATTTATTTGCAAACAGACCTCTAAATTCCAATATAATGCAAATCTACCAGGGTATTAAATATGGAAATTGTCGTCCAATAACAAATAAAAATTGTCGAATTCCTAAATTGGTAGGATAAGACATCTATTAAGACATGGTCTGGGGAGCCCAAATAATTTTTCTGTGGAACGTTTCTATCGATGCTTTCTAATATGTTTTATGTGTTAAATAGGGTAAAAAGTAAATTCGTGTCGGGGTGGTACTACCCGTGGTACAGGAGTTTTCAGGTTGCATCAACAGCCTCCTGTTTAACCTATCGACAGTCAGGGAAGACTGCCGGGACCGCCGGCTTTACATGCCCTCCGAAGCATGGTAGTCAGAAGATAAATAATTGTACCACTAGAAAATTTTGGCATTCGGGTGGGACTCGAACCAGTCACCTTCTGGATGATAGTCCGAGTCGTTACCTCTACGCCATTCTGACTACTTGTTAAATAGGGTAACAAAAACGAATTCAAAGACACCACCTTCTATTGTAGACGACTAGAAAACGAACCTCTACGATGCCTTAACTCCTATCTCTATTTACAGAGGCAAAGAAAATCTTTTATGGATTATATTCTATAACTCTTAGGCGGGGTTTCCATTGACCTCGCATTGCAGAATGCACATACGTTGACGTGGTAGCGGACATCATTAATAAGTCTTTAGTGTCTGCTACCACGTCGACGTCATGTACATTCTGCAATGTGAGGTCAATGGAAACCCCGCTTTAGGTTGGATAAAATTGATAAATAGGGTTGTTCGAGTAAACTCGGACCGGTTCTTTTGTAGGCTGTTATCATGTACACGGGCATTGAAACCCCCAAAATAGCAGCATCAGGTTGCAGTATTCAGATTGTTAAGGCGCCCATTCCACCGACCGGCTAGGGCTATTTACAAAAACAGTGAAGTGGTAGCAGACATTCAAGACTTAGGCGAAGTTTCCACCGACCTCGCATTGCAGAATTAACGGAAATGTTTATTTTCCTCTATGCCATAGTTAAAATTGATCAATGATCATACAGTAAAATCACAAACAAACAAACTAAAATTAAAAAATGGCGTCATGAGATATGTTAAGTACAAACATTTTAATAGATTTCTATAAAAAGAAAAATTCTAATTTCCGTCAATGTCATTTGCATTCTGCACTGCGAGGTCGGTGGAAACGCCACCTAAGTCTTGAATGTCTGCTACCACGTCACCGTTTTGGTAAATAGCCCTAGTCAGTCGGTGGAATGGGGACCTAAGTTTGACAAGTCTTAAGTGACAAGACCTGGGCCTTACGGTACGCGTTAAATTAAATATGAGCCTCGACCATTGAGGCAGTGATTTAATTTTTTTTAAATATGATGTGAACTTTAAATTTTCCTGTGGGTATATCACTATCGACTGTGTTTTTTTTTTGTTCATTGTGACCTCATCTAGTTATCAAAGTCTATTCTTAAATGACTTTGCGTTTTTTTTAACTTCACTGTTCTGCATGGGGAAAGATTAGACAGAAGTTTTAAATGCACTGAACACGAGCGTTCATCATGTTAATCATTGAACACTATGCATTATGCAACCATGAAGATATAGCATGGGCCGGACAATATTGTCCGCTTCTTCTTTAAGATACAGCCGGCTGGCTGGTTGGCAGCAACCTGCGGCATCGATACCTCCACTCCCCTCGATCTTGGCACGCCCTCTTCAGCTCCACGTATGTCTTGGCCTCTACATCCTCCATAACTTGCTGCAGATACTCTTTTCGCGGGCGCCCAGATCGGTCCAGCATGGGCGTAGCGAGGGGCAGGGAAGAGCGACACGTCTCCCCCCCCCCAAATATTTGACGATTTATATATTATATTAACACTAGATAAAATTGGGTTTTCTTTGATGCATTTACACAATATCGAAAGCAGTAGGTATTGGCAAAGTCTCAGGCCACGGCGAGGGCCCTTAGGACACTACACAAAATAAAAAAGTGCGCGGAATTTAAACTATAAATATAATGCATAGGATTTTTATATTAAAAAAAGATTTGAAATAAACCAGCGAAAACCAATCGCTTTAATTTAAATGTTGCACCTGCCCCCCCCCCCCCCCCCCCGGGATCCAATCTTAGCTTCGCCCATGTATAACATGATTAACGTGATTTCATGAATGAAGAACCAGTAGAATCCGGGCTGATGGGCCGTGGTCGAATTGAAATTGAACTTCCAAACGTTTCGTCAACATCTGCGGTCGACATCCGGGTATAAAGGTCAGTGCGTAGCCCCCTACCCAGTCACTCGCTACGGAGCCACCGAGGTACAACCTTCGAAGTCTACGCAGTGCCACTGAAGATGTCGACCGCAGATGTTGACGAAACGTTTGGAAGTTCACATTCAATTCGACCACGGCCCATCAGCCCGGATTCTACTGGTTCTTCATTTGACTCCGGCCGTGAAAGCCTTTTTAGTTACAACGTGATTTCACTTAATTTGTTACACATTTTTTTTATTATTATGGTTATTATAATGCTTTATTATATTTAATTATTAATATTACTAGACACACTCCGAATACCACTACCTAATTGGGACCTTCTATAGATTGGAGTATTCAGAGTGGACTTATGAGGGGGGATTGTATACATAAGCTTATAAGATGGTACAAATAACTTATAATGAACGTATGGGACTTAACATAACAGCAACATAATAACTTAGGGACTACTTAAGGCAACATAATGACTGGGGGGGGGGGCAACTTAGTTACTTAGGTGCTACATGATAACGTACTTACTCATTCATCCACAGGAGGAGGAGGCTACTCCTACTTGCGCAATATATCAGCTCACATTGTGAATCAGTTCTCCTTGTCTTCGAACCCAAGGTCGGTATTTTATACATTATGGCCACGAACGATATAACATTTACAAAACAGAGGCTTTTTGTCTGTCCTCAGCCATGAGCCTAGGCCAAGAAGAGCAAATGCTCTTGTGTTAAGCCTGGGGCGTAACACTAGTAATTTTTTTATGTTTCCATTCACGTATCCTTGAAACCTACCTACTTTCTTACAGTTTAATTGTTGTACTACAATCCTACACAATTATTACGGAATTGATTCCTGTCTAGATACGCATTATCACAATACTTGCTAATTAAATAATAAATAATCTACAAAGCATACTCTTATTATTAATAAACGTAATTTATATCGTTCATTCAAATTCAAAGGCAGGAAACACCCCCCCCCCCCTTCCCTTCCCGGGGAAGGCGGTTCTAACCAAAAGAAACCACGCGCTGCAGACGTGATACACACAAGCACTTGTTTGGGGGAGATAAATTAGGTAGTTCAACAAAGGCACAGCCCATAAGGGCGAGGGGGGGGGGGGGAAGGGGAGGCGGTAGAGAGAGGTACGGGCTGTAAGGGTAAGAAGGTCTGTAATGCATACATAATGCATGAGCCTACAATATCCAAAATACAGATTCCATTTCAGCCTTCCACCCCCACCCCACAATCCTAGATAGGGGAGATCTGACGTCAGGGTGAAAAGGCCCGCCGAAATTATATTTTGAATTTGAACCTTTTGGTGTTTACAAAGCCTATATTGTACTATTTATCCAAATTTACTGCAGAGCGAGTACCATGACAATACACAAGTGGGAAGCTCAATATTGGATGCTATTTTTCTTCTATTTTTTTATGTCTGCGTCTTTTTATGAAGGAATCCTTTAAATCTTCTGTTTCCAGCTGTATTCAAATTTTGGCGGGAAACTATTTTGCCGGTTCTCTTCTGTAGAGACTATCCGCCCCCCACACCAACCCAATTTATTTCCGCCCCAATAATTTCTTCAGCTTGCTCTTTTTATAAAGAAAGGCCGGGGTTAGACTGGACTTGATTAAGTGGTTTGAGTTAAGGGAAGAATATCTTAACGCTTCTTATACGTGCTAGTGAGAAATAATATATTTTTGAGGCTTTTGTAGGCTGCTAGGGCTTTCTATCTTGATTGCAGAAGAACCCTCGGGCGATCTGTTAGTGTCAGTCTGGTACTGTGCATTTTTCTTATGTGGATAATCCGGCTGTATTAACTCCAGGCTTATGGATTAAGACTATAAGGATATTCATGATTGCTCCGATCCAGCAGGACCAACAATAAAATATGTATTTTTTTATCCACTGCTTTCAACATTTCTGCTTTTAAGCAGTCAGCCTGGCGTCGGGGGGGGGGGGATTGAGTCTGTTTAATATAACTTAAGATACCCTAAGGGCAGACTCCTTCACCTCGGGGAGAAGGTGAGTTGACTGACAAGGTGGACCTCCTGATTATAGTGGATTCCGAACCACTTGTGGAGCATAGTAAAGTCACATTATTAATTCAAAGGTGACCAGGACTCGCCACGTACGTAGACTGACTGCTATAGTCTCAGCGCGTTATCATGTCCCACCATGTTCCCGTGCCAACGCTGTGCACACTACCAAGTTTACTGCAGTTTTGGAGTAGGCTCTGTTCTGGCGGATTCAACCAACCAAACGGTAGAAGCGGGACGAAGCAAAAATAATAGTATAATAAAAGGGCAATAGAGTTTTTTTTTGGTCCTGTGACCTTCCAACACATAAGTCAACCATCACAAAGCTTTCCTTAGGAAACGTGGCATCAGTGGGCCTGCAGCCTGATCGAAGCGATTATGATACCGGTATTTATTTAATCCCCAGGTATTAAAAATGTAAACAAGATAATTTTGTAATGGAAAGTGCTATTCAAAATGTGTTAGTTTACAGTTATAATCCTAGGGTATTTATTTAACCCCGGCATTACAATCGCCTCGATCAGGCTGCTGCTATAGCGATTAGTAATAACTGGAATTAAAAATGTAAACAAACAAATTTTGAATGCCACTTTCCCTTATAAAATTATCTTGTTTACATTTTTAATACCAGGGGATTAAATTAATACCGGTATTATAATCGCCTCGATCAGGCTGCTGCTAAAGCGATTAGTAATAACTGGAATTAAAAATGTTAACATAACTATTTTGAATAGCACTTTCCATTACAATATTATCTTGTTTACATTTTTAATCCCAGCGGCGATTTTAATACCTGGGTTAATACAATACCCTGGTATTAAAAATTTAAACAATAATTTTACAATGGAAAGTGCTATTCAAAATTTGTTTGTTTACAGTTCTAATATGGGCTTACGCTCATCGCCGTCATTGATGTATTGTCAGAAATGTATTTATTTTCTCTTAAATGTAACTGTCAATTTTCTGGTCAATACGCAATTATTATTATTATTATTATTTAAGTTAATACCAATCGCCATAGTAGGCCCGCAGGTAGGCCCTGAATTTAAAAATAAATGTCCCATACCTCCTACTTAAAACACTAAAGCGAACTGAAAAAAATCAGCGGACCGGGCTGTTGGGTCCTAGGACCAACACTCGTGAAACCTCCCTATATCTACAGTAAACTCGAGACAGGTCCCATAATAAAACAGTAACAAATGCCAACATTAGACATTTATACTAGTCACGGAATATCCTATTCAATCAAATGAAGTGAAAAACACGCACGCCATCCCGTTAAATAATAAAACTACTCTACACCTCAAATTACGTTGAAGGCCTATTTTTTTATTTTAGTAGCAGCAAGATCATATCGTATCAAATTAAATTTCCGTATTGACCAGTGTTACACGCACTAGTACCGTATGTATACAATATTTTCGGGGGGGGGGGGGCAAGAACAGATCGCCTATAAACTTCTTGCCACCGGATGAAACGTTGAATTTTATACTAACTTACACTACAGCTTATGTTGTACCGTGAAACTTAAGATTTGGCGCGAGCGTAATGAAATGTGTTAAGAGTGAACGTCCCTTAGGAAATTGGCAGCCCGAAATTTAATACTTCTTATTTTTTATTTAATTAACTTAGCAAGTTTAAAAATATTGGTCCATTTATGTTGTAGAAGACTACTCTCTATGCATTATATAATAGGGTATTATTAATTTTAGGGAGATTTATCTACCTATTGAGATGGCGACCAATATTCGACTTACGGAAAATTTCTTCACAACTTTTCATTTCATGACCCCCTGAGCCTAAAACCACCCCCGTTCAAAATGTTATATTCGTATATATCATGTATGTTAGGAAACACTGTATAACTTCCGTAGATATTATCCAATTTTGATGAAACTTAGCACCGAAATTGATCATACAAATGTTTTGATCGAGTTCGTTAACCAGCTGGATCCACTTTTTAGTTGCAAGATGGCGGCCGATTGAAACCTTATATAATTCATATCTCAGCTAATATTGGTCGCAGAGGAATGAAATAAAATCTGACTGGAAGCCCGTATTATTATCTACGATAATGGTAATCAAGGCTTTTTACGACAAATCAACCATTGTAAGATGGCTTCCAGTCAAAGTGAAAATAATTTGATAAATAAAAGTTCATAGTCGGCATTGTGGTTCGCAATTTGGAACACAAGAGTGTTTTGTGTGTTGATGTTGTGGCCGGGAAAATAATGTATTGTTTTTTATTTTTTATTACATGCATAGCGTAGGTAGCGTAGAGGAAGAGCAGGGTCTGCGGAATCTCCCTACACCTGCAGCCTGATCGAGGCGATTATGATACCGGTATTTATTTAATCCCCTGGTATTAAAAATGTAAACAAGATTATTTTATAATGGAAAGTGCTATTCAAAATTTGTTTGTTTACAGTTATAATCCTAGGGTATTTATTTAACCCCGGGATTATAATCGCCTCGATCAGGCTGCAGATCGGCCAGAGCCGAAAGGGATTTTTTCATTGTATCAATTTTACGTGAAATTTTAGCCCTCAAACTTTTTTGTGAAAAAGCTGCGGGTACAAAAATTAAAAATACCCTATTATATGATGCATACGGTAGTCTTAAATATTTTGCTTTGTTAATTAAAATAAAATATAAGAAGTCTGTAAAAACATTGGATTTTGGTGTACCTATTTCCTATGGTACGGCGCCCATTCCACATACGTACAACGTCAATGAAAATTATGAAATTGAAGGTGGTAGCAGAATTTTTAGTATGTCTTTAATGTCTGCTACCACCTTCAATTTCATAATTTTCATTGACGTTGTACGTATGTGGAATGAGCACCTATGGTACGTACTACGTAGTAGTAGTATGGTTTGACACAGTCCCAGGCCACGGTGTGGGCCCATAGGACTCCAGTGGACCTCCTGATTATAGTGGATTCCGAACCACTTGGGAAACACAGTGAAGTCACACGATTAGTTCGGAGGTGACCAGGACAAGTCCTACCATGTTTCCCTACCGGCACTGTGCACACGACCAATTTATCTGCAGCTTTGAACCTGCTCTGGTCCGCTGGATTCAACTTGGTATGGCGGCCGGCTTACGTACTACGTAACAACTACGAACACTACAATATTAGTAAACGACAGTCGAGTCATACACACAGCAGACAAATTACGATACATTGACTGAGGCATACTGTGCAAAAGTTTCGCGAACAGTGATAATCTTACAATTGATATATGCGACGCGAGCTTTCGTGTTTATCATTTATAATATGACTGTTGTTCGCGTAACATTTGCACAGTATACCTCAGTCAACTTGCCGTGGTTGTTCTGCTGTGATATATGACAGCGTAGTTAACCTATAGCTTACCAATAGCATCATATTACTACCCGACCACGATAGGATGGCACTTGGAACACTTATAAAAATCGAATAAACTCGGTATTCCCCATCCCGTGACTGGAGAACGTTATCAATATGGCTGCTAGTGTAGCCTGCACAAGATAAGTACGCAATTTGGCGGGGAAACCCAGTGATAAGTGTAGCATGCACAAGCTAAGTACAGAGTTTTTGACCGGGTCCAGGTATCCATTCTGCTATGTTGCAATAGGCGTATTTCTTTTGCCTACGATCGTAAAATGTGAGTAAATATTTGTGACCAGTCAGAGCTCGTTTTCAATTTACTCACATTTTGTGCAATGAAATGAGAAAAGTAAAATCTGAAGCTGAAGACAATATGCTTTTGTTATTGTTTTATATTCACCCGCCAAGTTATAAATTTTTTTTTTTTCAGTTCTAAGTTTTCTCTTTCTCCATTCTTTTATTTGATTAAATCCGTATAACTCAGTAAAAACAACAACAAAAATACGACATCTACACACGGTACACACCACAAATCGCAAAACATAACCTCAACTTGTTGAATTCAATGAACAAAAAATAACAAAAACTTAGAGTTTTAGAAAAACTTGTTTCAACAACCCGAATTAGTAAAACCCAAATAATCGTTAAGTAATTAACTTTGTCTAAGAAACCCACTTGCGTTAGTATAAACCCTGAGAGCTTTCGGCAAGAACTGCCATCTACAGAGGGAAACCCACTAACACAGTTACACCTTATCTGCGATTTGAGACTTGCTCAACTTGAGGAGAAGATGCAAATGTGACTAGGGAGAGGAAACCTTGGTTTATATAGGACTGGGAGCGGGGGAAGGAGGGGGTGGGAGGGGGCGTGGCTGGTTACCTATTCCTAACCTACTAGCTAGATCTATAAATACCACGAAATTAACTAATTAACCAATAACATTAATTATTTATGTTAAAACAGCTTGTCTGGCTGAACAACTCAAAATCTTTAGGAAACTTAAAGAAAAATTCGCCATTGCTTCACTTAACCTCAAATTATTTATGTTGAATTCAATGATCAAAACGTCAACAAAAACAAATATTACAAAAGTAAATTTTTTACTAACCTCCCCGAGGTTGATAAAATATTTTACAATCGTAAACTCGAAAGAGGGGAAAAACAGGGGAAAAAATTTACAAGCTCCGCCCATTTTGGTCCAAGGAAATGACGATTGTAGCATTTTCTAGTAAAAATTTTACAATCGTAGGCAAAAGACATACGCTTCTTGTGTAAGACTTCGATGTTTTTTGCGTTGGTACTTATCTCTGATAGTTGGCTTATGGTTAACGGGTGCCTCGTAAGGCATATTATGGCTGCCGCCGCTCCAGTTAATGTATTTCTATGGTATTCCCCTTATGCAAATTTTCGAATAAACAAAGTGTTTCAAGTGCCATCCTATAGGTAAGGCGGGGATTCCACCAACGTCAATAGTGATATTAAATGTTTTTTGACGTGGTAGCAAACATTTTTAGTCTGTCTAAAAATGTCTGCTACCACGTCAAAAAACATTTACTATCACTATTGACGTTAGTGGAATCCCCGCCTTATACAGATAGAATACGGTAGTATAGTAGATAGTAGACGGATAGTCAGGACATGTAGAGTAGTGGTACAGACTCCGATTTTCACGCGAATGGTTGTTGGTTCGTGTCTCTCACTTTCTACATTTTCTGGCCATGCTTCGGAGGGCATGTAAAGCTAGCGGTCCCGAGTCTTCCTAGTTGAGTGTAAGAGAGGGCTTTATAGCCCTAACTCCGCTAGCTTGGCTTAGTAATAGAACAAAAAATGTCAATATTTTTTTTTTTTTTTTGTACAGCACTTATTAATTGGATTTTTTTGGTGGGGATTTAGATTCTTTTAGAGTAATTGTAGCTCTTGTCTTTCCAACCCGAAATAATTGGCATTTGACGGGTAACTTCGTAAAAGTAAACAAAAAGGCTTCAGCTGCGACGGTTTTTGGTAAGCACTGGCCCAGACACTCCAGTAGCAGAGGGTTGGTCGTGACGGCCTCTTGGAAGTCCGCCTTGGACACCTTACCATCCATGTCAATGTCCAGCTTCTTAAGAAGAACCATGCATAGTTCTTGCACTGTTGACTCGTAGGCTGAGTCTTTTTTGATTATGCAAGGTTTAAGACATGATCTAGAAGGGAGCAAAACTCGATTAGGGCGGATTCTACGGCGGCAATTCCACCGACCTCGTTTTGCACCATGAGCGTGACATTGACGTGGTAGCAGACATTAAAGACTGTCTAAAAATGTCTGCTACCACGGCAATGTCACGCTCACGGTGCAAAACGATGTCGGTGGAATTGCCGCCTAACCAGTGGCGGAACGTGGGATAGTGTTGCAAGCGTAATGCTTGCAAATATTTTTTTAAGTATAAAATAAAACACGCATCATTTATAGCATGTTCTATCTTCTTAAAAAGTAAAAATTTGAAAACAAAAAAGAAAACATTTGAATTCTAACGTGACGTGATTCTTCATTTTCTTAGACTGCATTGATAACATCATGCTCATACAATCTTGTTTGCTCGCGGCTTCCTGTAGATTTCAACGAAGCTCTTAATACCATAGAATAAATATTTACTATAGAATGCTAATCAGTATTGGGCAGCCTGTGACTCCAACTTTGGATGTTGACATGAGCCGAATCACAAAATATTTGCGTCCCAGTTTTAATCAATCAAATTAATTTATTAACAAACAATCTTGAGTGTATTCGAACGTCACGTGACATGTTACTAGTGCGGTATTAAAAAATAAACCCGGTATTATGCTAATCCTTGTCTGTGCCACTACTCTACATGTCCTAATGTTTATTAATATTTCCTTCAAATTAGACAATGCAGCCATTCTCTTGTATTCTTATAATATATTAATTTGAATTTCCAGCGCATATTTTAACACTGTCACGTGACACCTTACTAGTGCGGTATTAAAAAATAAACCCCGGTATTATGTTAATCGCTGTCTGTGCCACTACTCTACATGTCCTAATGTTTATTAATACTTCCTTCAAATTAAACAGTGCAACCATTCTCATGTATTCTTATAATTTATTAGTTTGAATTACCCGCGCATATTTTAACACTGTCACGTGACATCTTACTAGTGCGGTATTAAAAAATAAACCCCGGTATTATGTTAATCCCATATCGCCATAATAGGTCTGCTGTTAGTTTACTTTATGTGCGGATTAACCGATATTCTCCAAAATTACAAAACCCGATACGACAAACATTCCAGCAAACTCCTTAGCGTGCCCTAAAACTTCCGTTACGTGTTATATGGTGCGCTATATTGGGATTTTTACTTCGATATTTGACGGAATTTGCGGCATTTTCCTTACTTAAGACTCATTCCCATGTAAGCTTACATGATTAAGTAAAGTAATTCTTTATTACATGTTAAGAGGACATGCTTCGTAGAAAATTAGCACCACAAAATTCGTTGTTTTTAATGACTTAATTTTTTTTAAATTAAATAACAAAGCAAGTTATTAAAGATGGTAAGGTATGTGAGATGTAGAAGACTACTTCATGCACCATATGATATATATAAAACATTATAGTGAATTTTTGAAATAAATAAATATGGACTTTTTATTGTTTCTATTACTAAGCCAACCTAGCGGAGTTAGGGCTATAAAGCCCTCTCTTACACTCAACTAGGAAGGCCCGGGACCGCCTGCTTTACATGCCCTCCGAAGCATGGCCAGATAATTTTTGGTACCTTAGTTCATTCATAAATACCATTAGGGACTAAAATTTCGCTTAAAATATAATTTTTGAAAAAACTAAAAACCAAAAAGTAAAAAAAATTTCCGATTATATGATGTCTTCTACAACTTAAATGGGGCAAATTTTTAATATCTTGCTGAGTTAATGAAATAAAAAATGAAAAGTATTGAATTTTGGGGTGCCAATTACCTACGTAACATATCCTCTTAAGGGGGAGATTCTGATTCTTTCAGCGTTACGATTCTTAAAGTCGGACATATAAAGTGGAAGGCAAACAGCCCCATACGCAAGATAATTTAAATTTTAAGCAAGGATTTATTTATTTTTATTTACACGCCTTTGACATGTTCCTTCCCTTAAAATTTGACAAAAGAACCCATACCCCGGGAGATTAGGACACTGGATGAGGTAAAGGTGTTTTCCGGGGCCGTCCGATGGCTACTGCTGGAACAAGTTCCCTACTCGGTTAGGGAATTTTTGACAAACCCGATATTACGGTGATTGTGTTATTTATTTATATTATTTGTTTGAGACGACAGAATTTGATGGCGACGCCCAAAATGGCATGAATATAACTGATTTAACTGATTTACCTGCCAATGCATTTTTTTTATTTTTCGATTTTTAAGTATTAATATCTCGAAAACTAAGCGAGATATCGAAAAAATTTGATTCTTACTTTTCGTTTTATCTCGTCGCGATCTATGCAAATCCACTTTTAAATCGTGGCGGCGGAAGAATCGGAATTGTGCCCTATTTAGTATACAATTTTAGTATTAGTGCTTCAGAGGGGCACCGTTCGATTTTCCCATGATGGGCCGCCCGTCAAACTAAGCTTAAAACTAAGAACTAAAATTAAAAACTAATTACTAACATGTAACCTCATAACCAACGAAGAAGCGCTCCAAAGAATAAACGAAAAAAGAGCTATTATGGCCACCATTTCAACAAGAAGAGGCAAATAGATGGGGCACATTCTGAGACACGAAGGGCTCCTCAAGAACATCATTGAGGGTATGGTTGAAGGCACCAACTCAAGAAAACGACAGAGGAAGGAGTACCTTGAGGATGTCATGAAGGACCTAGGGTGCGACACCTTAAAAGGACCGCACAAAACATACAACAGTGGAGGAGAAAAATACAACATTCCCTGCAAAGCAATCCCTAGATTTAGGGCTCTATATTAGACAGGTATTGTCATCCGCCATTTTTTATCCATTATAAGTCTGGTGTATAAGCCAAGCATTGGGCGTTTACCTATTTATTATTAGAAATTTATCGTTGTTTATTTATTTTTTATATAAAAAACGTTCTACCAATTAGGGAAGTGTTTCATAAAAAAATACTAAACTTGTTTTCGTTTTTTTCAATCTTTTACTTTTCTTAAAAATAATTACAATACTTAGCATATAGGAAATATGGGATGAAAAATGGCGGATGACAATACCCGGGTATATAGTGCCTTACCTAGATTGCAACTCAAGAAGAAGAACATGTATAACGTATACACGTCCGATCTTTCACCAAAAATGGATGATATCATACCTTATAAGGTCCCGCGTCAAATAATCCTCCTTCTCCGGCAAATAAATAGACCAAACCAAATCAATTTGCTCTTTCAAATCTCCTCTTAGCATCGCAGACAACACTATAGCCCAATTATCAGGGGAAATAAAACCCCGGTGTCTGTTATCCAAAACATCATAAATCCGGTCTATATGTCTCTGTTCTTCTATGGCCAAAACGCAGTGACAAAATTCCCGAAACCGTTGTCTATTAATCGGCCCGCCACATTTGGTAATTTTATAATGCACGTTAAAAAGGTTCTCAAGTTCTTCGGCGTTGAAATGGGTGACGGCAACTAATTGCTTTATTATGTTTTTCCACTTGTACAAAAACCGGGATATTTCCGTGGCCGATATCGTTTCATCGTGGTAAAGTTGCATTGTGTATTGTTTTATTTTTTATTTTGTTTACAATAATAGTGGGATGTTGTTCTACTAGGGAATGTTAAAGGTGATTTTCTAAGGCGCGGTTTCCACCGACCTGCTAGTGCTAAATACAAATACGGTGACGTGGTAACAGACATTCAACTTAAGCGGGGTTTCCACCGACCTCGCATTGCAGAATGCAAATGACATTGACGGAAATTTGATTTTTTTTATAGAAATCGATTAAAATGTTTGTACATAACACATCCCATGAAGCCATTTTTTAATTTTAGTTTGTTTGTGATTTTACTCTATGATCATTGATCAATTTTAACTATGGCATAGAGTAAAACAAACATTTCCGTCAATGTCATGTGTATTCTGCAATGTGAGGTCGGTGGAAACCCCGCCTAAGTCTTGAATGTCTGTTACCACGTTACCGTATTTGTATTTAGCACTAGCAGGTCGGTGGAAACCGCGCCTTAGGAGCGAATTGAATGGAGTACACGTTAATATAATACCATGTCACGTGACGGTGTTAATTCAATTTTAAAGTTTAAAATAAAATATAAATTAACAGCAAATTTCAGAATTTTTTAAATTGTGATGTTGGCAATACTGAAGAACTGAACTGACGCGACGCTGCCGTAGCCATCCCGGGGCTGGAGACCGTTATCAATATGGCTGTTAGTGTAGCCTGCACAAGAGAAGTACGTAATTTGGCGGGGAAACCTAGTGATAAGTGGTTATAAATAATTTGTCTAAATCTAAGGCAGTAAAAATGAAGAAACTCACCAAAAATATAGCTGAAGATCATTCAATTGTTAAATAGACACAATTTGAATTTTCCGCGCTTAGCACACTTGCGACGATTACCAACATCCCAGACCAGTGGTTCAATTTTTTTTCCTGTTGGACTCCTACAACGAGGAAATGCTTCTTTTGCTGTTCAACCCATCCCGGGGCTGGAGACCGTTATCAATATGGCTGCTAGTGTAGCCTGCACAAAAGTACGCAATTTGGCGGGGAAACCCAGTGATAAGTGTAGCCTGCACAAGCTAAGTACAAAGTCCAGGTATCCGTTCTGCTATGCTGCAATGTGTAAGACTTCGATATTTTTTGCGTTGGTACTTATCTCTGATAGTTGGCTTATGGTTAACGGGTGCCTCGTAAGGCATATTATGACTCCCGCCGCTCCAGTTAATGTATTTCTATGGTTCAACCCAGCGTCAGGTTGCCAAATTTCCCCTACGTTTCATCGCTATCGGGAATACTTGGCCATTGAATATATTATAAAAAAAATAAAAAATCTGAAATAGTCATCTTTGACAAGTAACTTTTTTTTATCACGCATGGGATCAATGGGGACTTTTGACATTTTATTTATATTGGCAAACCCATGGTCTGTACGATTATTTGGCTCTGTCGGAATTTTTGTTATTTGATCACTATTTTCATGTCAAAATTGACCGGACTATTACTCCACTGGCTTAGCCTATGGGTTGACACCATCTATTCTATTTGATTATCGTTGATCCCCATACAGTACACACTGCAGGTAAATAAGATAACAGCAAATAAAAAAAATAAAATCTAAACTGAGTCTGACCGTAACCGCCCATAAGACGAGCAACTTCCGTCGAAAGGCCATTAGCAGTTTCAATTACGCGTTTATATTGGCACTAAAATCCTCAAAATTCCGGCCACCTTCCATGTAATTAAATAAAATGTCCGCCACGCCACGCGATAAAAATAAAACGACACATGCGACATCTGGTGGGAAACTTTCGGTTTAATACGATATAATTGGGCTTTAAACTATGCGGGTGGAAGAGCTGTGGAGTTGTTTTATAATATGATTATTGGTTATTGTGTGTGTATTGTGACCTATAATAAATTTGCAAATTTTTGTATCGTATATAAACTGTTTAACAAAGGACTTACATTGCCTGCTGTGTTAATAGTCATTAGAGGCGTGAGCCTCATAGTCATCGAACAATTAGGGTGGATCCTATTGTCAGAGGAAGGGGGCGAGGTTCGGGAGTGGGTGCTACTTCCATCATCAGACTAAGTCCTGATAGGGACTGATGGATTCTAGATGATTGACTATTTGACTAATTGCTCTTGTATTCTACTATGAATTATTGAGTAAATCCGATCCCTTTGAGCCTTGAGGATTCGAACTACCGTTCTCCCAATTGAAATGAGAGCTCTTTAACCACTCGACTACGGACAGACAGAGCGACCGACAGATAGACAATTCGTAAAAACCGCTGTTTTGGGTTCCTGGGACCTCAGAACGCATAAATCCTTTAAACATTTTGACCATCACAAAGCTTTCCGTATACCACATATAAATAGGAAAGCAACAATATCGGAATACTAGTTCTTTACTCCAACGGGCCCCTAATTCTCTCCATTTCATCCCCATTGCCCATACCCCCACCCCCTCCCCCCTCTTTCCCGAGGTGTTAAAATAAATGAAGCCATATTTCTGAAGTTACTTGTGCGGATAACGATCGATGACGGCTCATGCCGTGGGCAAGACTTAGAGTTGGTGCCCTATAAAGTATATTACTGAAGATTAAATAGACGCCACAGTTGACAAGCATTGCTCACGGCAAGTTTAATTTGTGCTTCTCATTAAAATACTTTGGATAATGCTTTATATATGGAATATTCAACTTTTATGGAATTTCATTTAGCCATAACTGTAAAAAATTTGTTCCGATTTTTCGTAAAATTTGTGTGGGCATAGTTGGGTGTATAGAGAGCTGGATTATGAGTAGAATTGGCGAAGTTCGAGACTCAAAAGAAACAATTTTTCATCGGCTAAGTTGACGTGCATGGACAAGTTTAATATATATGCTTTTCAGTAAAATACTTTTCTTAATATAGTATTTGGAATAGCCAACTTTTTATGGAATTTCATTTAGCCATAACTGTAATAAATTTGTTCTGATTTTTCGGAAAATTTGTATGGGCATAGTTGGGTGTATTGAGAGCTGGATTATGAGTAGAATTGGCGAAGTTCGAGATTCAAAAGAAACAATTTTTCATCGGCTAAGTTGACGTGCATGGACAAGTTTAATATATATGCTTTTCAGTAAAATATTTTTCTTAATATAGTATTTTGAATAGCCAACTTTTTATGGAATTTCATTTAGCCACAACTGTAATAAATTTGTTCTGATTTTTCGGAAAATTTGTATGGGCATAGTTGGGTGTATAGAGAGCTGGATTATGAGTAGAATTGGCGAAGTTCGAAACTCAAAAGGAACAAATTTTCATCGGCTAAGTTGACGTGCTTGGGCAAGTTTAATATTTATATATGCTTTTCAGTAAAACACTTTTCTTAATATAGTATTTGGAATAGCCAACTTTTTATGGAATTTCATTGTCCACTTGTGACCTTAATGCATTAAATTTGGAATGGAACCCCCGTAAGTTTTGTGTATACAAACACATGCAAAGTAGTTCTATCTGATTTGAAAATGCAGCATAGGGAATTTACATGGAGAGGCGGGGCTTGTCCCCGACTTGGTAAAGCATTAAGGGATATTTTCATGGACATGTACAAACTTTTCTGGGCGAACAGTATAGAGAGCTGGATTATGAGTAAAATTGGCGAAGTTCGAGACTCAAAAGAAACAATTTTTCATCGGCTAAGTTGACATGCATGGACAAGTTTAATATATATATATGCTTTTCAGTAAAATACTTTTCTTAATATAGTATTTTGAATAGCCAACTTTTTATGGAATTTCATTTAGCCATAACTGTAATAAATTTGTTCTGATTTTTCAGAAAATTTGAATGGGCATAGTTGGGTGTATAGAGAGCTGGATTATGAGTAGAATTGGCGCAGTTCGAGACTCAAAAGAAACAATTTTTCATCGGCTAAGTTAACATGCATGGGCAAGTTTAATAGTATATGCCCCAAGTCTATACATAATTAGCTGCATCTTACATATCTTAAAGCCTGAGGTGTGGGGGACATTTAAACAAAACGGGGACACTCACACCTACAACACGAGGCAACGGGGAGACCTTGTAAGGCCAGCGCCACGCACAGCCAAGTGTGAGCGACTGGATCCTATACTACAAGGTTTCGCCTACCTTAGAAAACTCCCGATAAAACTGAGAGCGGCGAAAAATGCTTCTAACTTCCTTAAAATGCTTAGAAACCATCTCTTAGAGAAAGCTTCCTACACTGTCACTGAAAGAAAGAAAGAAAGAAAGAAATATATTTCATACAATACAAAATGAAATTAATTATACAACAAACCCACTAAGAAATTAACAATGTTCCTACTAAATATATATATGTATACATTCCTCCGTGGGCACCTCAATCAAAACCTATGAAAGGTTTGTGTGATTGAATTTGTGATGTTTTAACATAACTTAAGTAATAATAATAAATTTTGAAAAGTTTCTAGAAAATTACAGGAGGATAAATTGCAATTGGCTAATAGATTTGAATTGATTTATTTTTTAATCCAGATTTTTATTAGTTTTATAAATTTATGTTTGTTATTTACATGGCATTTTAGGAAAAGAGGTAATAGGTTATATAATTTTGTTACTTGATAGAGAGGTGAATGGAAAGCAAGTGATTTATTTATGTTGGGCGTATTGACAGATAGCTGGTTCCTAGTTCTGGTTTCATAAATATGTTCAATTAATGGTGGCAATATTAACTTACGCTTGGGGAGTAATGATAGAAGTGCTATTTTATAAACTGTTTGTACTTCAGGGACATCAAACTCTAAGTGCAATAAATTAGATGGATAACGATAATGTCTGTTCAGAGCCACTCGAATCAATACTCTCACACTTCTCTCTAACAATGACGTGTATGTGGAGTAAGAGCCACCCCAAACTACTATAGAGTATTGTATTATCGAATGAATTAAAGCGTAATAGACTGTTCGTAGTTGATTTAAGTTCAAAATTTCTCGTAACAGTTTGAATTTATAAATAGATCTTCTAATTCTCTTACATAAGTTAATGATATGATAGTCCCATTTAACATTTTGATCAATAATCACACCTAAATAATTAATGTGATTCACTTTTTTCAGAGCATCACATGAGCAATCATGATGAGAGTTACAATTGTTTTTATGAATTTTAATGTTAAAATTGTTATTAGGTTGTCCCAATGAGTTTGCACTATATGTCAAATAATTTGTCTTATTAATATTAATTGTTAATAAATTTTTATCTAACCACGCCTTGATCAAATTTATATCACATTCTGCTCTTACATTTACTACAGACCATTCATCATTAGAGATAGTTAAAACCGTGTCATCCGCAAACGCCGTCAAGGATCCATTTAATTGTAATTTAAATACTAGGCACTAGCACAATGACAATGACAGAACTACCTGATTTTGACGACACTCTGACGATTTTATCTTATACTTTACATGTATTGTATAATTTAAAGGAAATATATATTGTATTGTATTGTATGCTTTTCAGTAAAATACCTACTTTTCTTAATATAGTATTTGGAATATTCAACTTTTTATGGAATTTCATATAGCCACAACTTTATTAATTGTCTTCTGATTTATCGGGCATAATTGAGGGCGTAGAGAACTTGAATATGAACGGAATTTGCGTGGTTCGAGATACCAATTTTTTACCTGTTAAGTTGACACGCAAGTTTAATTTGAGCTCCTCCGTGAAATTCCTTAGGTAAGTCTTCACATATAAAATACCATATAAGGCAATCGGATACATTTATAAATTGTTTGTAACCTCAAGAGGATATGTCACGTGGAAAATTGGCACCCCAAAATTAAATACTTTTCATTTTTTATTTAATTAACTCGCCCATGTGGAAAATAAAGACAATTTTCTTTCTTTCTTTCATGTTATTAAAAATGTGGCTCTTCTAAGTTGTAAAAGACTACTTCGTGCACCATATAATCGGGTATTTTTACTTTTCGGTTTTGTAGTTCTTCAAAAAATCCCAGAATACGCGTAATTTAAGTCCGTTCTGGTATTTATGAAAGAACTAAGTTACCAAAAATTTAATATTTCCCATTACATAATGCATGAAGCAATCGTCAACAACTTCCATGAGCCAAATCTTTGATGACTTGCTTTGTTAATTAAATAAAAAAATATAAAGTCAATAAGAACATCAAATTTTGGGTTGCTAATTTTCTACGTAGCATATCCTCTTAAAAAGAAGCAATCTTAGAGTAACCGGATGTTTTGACTTTTGGGATATCGTAATTCTTTTAGTTAAGAAGACTACAGGTGGGTGATACTCGCCATGGAAGTATTGTTCTACTAACTGTCCCCGAGGCAAATTTAGAGTTGGAACGAGTCGCAACCACACACCCCCCCCCCCCCCCCCGTCTTCTTAAGTAAATAAGCAGATGTGTTGGAAATAATTATTGTAGACGTTTAGATTTGGCGCTCCCTGTTTGTCAACTACGTAACAATACTTATCTTTTGCTGCTGTGTGCAATAAAATGGAGGACATAAAATATAAAAGGTGCACCTGCAAACTAAAAAGAAACTATGTATTGATTATCACCTCTTATTACCCAACAACGATGTTAATAAATAAAAATCACCCGGTTCTGCTATATTATACATTATCAAGTCATTCCATCCAAAGACTCGTATCTGTTCATGGTTAAGTCATGCCTGTTTCATTGCGTCAATGGCAAGCTTGTCTCAGCTTGTCCATTATCGCATGTAGCCGGGTGTAGGTTGACATCGAGAACGTATGCTAGTTTGCCAGTAGCCAAAAATTCACACGGAAACAATAGAAATAATGTCCAAAATCCATGGAGTCTTTGGCATTGGGCAAGGGACCTATGGGCCACTATAAGTAGACCTGGTTCCATAAAATGTCCTTAAATAACTAACTAACTAACCAACACTCCATCCAAAATTCATTACGCTATTCGCCATGATTTAAGCCTTAGGGAATAGGGGACATCACAGTAATCGGGGCTAATAACACTACGAGCTCTGAAATCAATTTTACGGACTAACGACTACATCGTAACTCAGTTATGGGGTAAAAACAGCCGAGTTAGCAACCGTTCACACGATACAGCTTTGGGCCCCCAATTTTATCCAACGTAGGAGTTATAGGATATAATCCATAAACGATTTCCTGTGTCTCGATTTATGGAGAGTTCAGGTGGTTTGTTTTCTAATCTTCCAAAGAAGGGGGAGTGTTTGAATTCGGTAACAGTATAAAAGAACCGGAACGAGTGGGCCCTTACATACTTTCCTATTTATCAATTAAGGCGTATTTCTTTTGCCAACTATCGTAAAATGTGAGTAAATATTTCTGACTAATCAGAGCACGCTTTCGATTTACTCACATTTTGTTCAATGAGATGAGAAAAGTAAAAAAATATTCTATAAAAAAAATTATTATAATTATTATAATTGTTTGAGCTCGTTTTTAACTATCTCTTCCTACATTCTTTTATTTGATTGAATCCGTATAACGCAGTAAAAACAACAACAAAAATACAACAATAAACAAAAAATAACAAAAACTTAGAGTTTTAGAAAAACTTGTTATAACAAGCCGAATTAGTAAAACCCAAATAATCGTTAAGAAATTAACTTTGTCTAAGAAACCCACTTGTGTTAGTATAAAACCCTGAGCGCTTTCGGCAAGAACTGCCATCTACAGAGGGAAACCCACTAGCACAGTTACACCTTATCTGCGATTTGAGACTTGCTCAACTCGAGGAGAAGATGCAAATATAATATAAATAAAAATACAACGCATACACAGCACAAATCGCAAAACATAACCTCAACTTGTTGAATTCAATCATAGAAATACATTAACTGGAGCGGCGGGAGCCATAATATGCCTTACGAGGCACCCGTTAACCATAAGCCAACTATCAGAGATAAGCACCAATGCAAAAAATATCGAAGTCTTACACCTTGCAGCATAGCAGAACGGATACCCAGACCCGGTCAAAAACTCTGTACTTAGCTTGGGCAGGCTACACTTATCACTGGGTTTCCCCGCCAAATTGCGTACTTCTCTTGTGCAGGCTACACTAGCAGCCATATTGATAACGGTCTCCAGCCACGGGATGAATTCAATGATCAAAACGTCAACAACAACAAAAATTACAAAAGTAATTTTTTTACTAACCTCCCCGAGGTTGATGAAATATTTTACAATCGTAAACTCAAAAGAGGGGAAAAACAGGAAAAAAAATTTACAAGCTCCGCCCATTTTGGTCCAATGAAATGACGATAGTAGCATGTTCTAGTAAAATGTTTACAATCGTAGGCAAAAGAAATACGCTTTTAGTGTGTTTGTGTTAGTGTGCAATGGTTTGGCCAAAGGATGGAGGAGAATCGGACCACCTGGAGGTTGGCGAAGGCAAGGCCCCATGGTAGAAGAACCATTAGCAGACCGAGGACACCCTCGAGGAAAGAATTGAAAAAACTCGCCTGAGCAAGAGGAAAAACCTATCGTGGTCGGGTATACCTCAAATTATTATTAGCCGGGCGCCATACTAAGTTGAATCCAGCGGACCAGAGCAGGTTCAAAGCTGCAGACAACTTGGTCGTGTGCACAGTGCCGGTAGGGAAACATGGTAGGACTTGTCCTGGTCACCTTCGAACTAATCGTGTGACTTCACTGTGTTTCCCAAGTGGTTCGGAATCCACTATAATCAGGAGGTCCACTGTCATATGAGTTGGCATAGGACAGTCAAGTCGGGGTCGCTCTATGAGCCCAAATATGAGGCCTAAGTCGTTATTTACCCGACGAACACTACTACTACTATACCTCAAATTATGAAGAAAAGGTGCACCTAGCTAATGTGCTAAAATACACTGTAATTAACTTAAATACTGAAAGAGTGAATAGTTGTATCTACAGTATGTAGGAGCATATACGGTTGTTATTGTGCCGTACTATTTGTCATTTTGTCCTTGCAATTTTTCGCTCTACCAAACCGCGTAAGTCCTACTTCCACACCTATTCATTCCTCTTCAAAGGTCGCCTTAATTGCACCTACGTCAACGGTAACTGAAGAAGACAAGCTATTCGCACAGCTTGAGGTAACACAGAGAGTGTTGGTACTTTCGGCACCTTGTCGAGTATGCAGTGAAAAGAACCGGTTCGAGTAGGCTGTCAACAGAGCCGGTTCGAGGAAACCTGTACAAGCTTTCAGTTTCCTATTTTGTCAATTAGGATGGGTACTGTATTAGCTCTCTGGCCCTCACAAAACTGAAGGAAGATGCAGTATTTAAGAGTGTACAGCCCCTAGGAAATTGGCAACCCGAAATTAAATACTTTTTATTTTTTATTTAATTAACTAAGCATGTTATTAAAGATTTGGCTCATTGCTTTCCAATTTATACGTAGTATAAGGAAAGCTTTGTGACGGTCGAAATTTCCGACTCCGAGATTTCAACGGATTTACACGTTTTGAGGTCCCAGGAACCGAAAAAAAGTGGTTTTTACGAAATGTCTGTCTGTCTGTGCGTCGATTTCCGGGCAAACTACTCGGTCGATCTTGATGAAATTCGGCATGTAGGTTCACAAAAATCATACCTCGGAACAATTTTTTTTATTTGGGGCTAACTTAATTTGAGGGGTTTTATTCTCAAAAAACTAAAAAAAAAACGTATAAAAAAATTATTTCTCAAAAAACGGCTCCAACGATTTCTTTTAAATTCACATATATTGTAGTCGTTGTTAATATTAACGAAATGCGTGGGGTCGCTTGCCCCTTGATAGTTTGCTTCTGGGGGTAAAATAAAAATAACTACATTTTAATGAAAAATGACTAAAAAATAATTTTTCTGCGAAACCTTTCTATCGATGATTTCTACCTTCAGGCATGTTTTAGGTGTTAAATTGAGTAACGAAACCGGACAGGTTGCTTTCCCAGAAAAGTATTTGGTTTTGTAAAAAAAAATGTTTTTTTGAAAAAATGATAGAAAATTCACGCTCAAATGCATTGCGTGCCCTGCCAGTATTGCTGTGTGGTAATGTGTTGGTCTGACCTATCTGAAATTTACCTCACCTCCAGTGACGTCAGGTGGACAACCCCCCCCCCCTCCCCGAGATATCGGAAATTTAACCATAGGAACATTATTTACCATGAAATTACACATTTTCTCTATCTACTAATTTTGATAAATTGGAAAGCATGTTCGAGTAAACTTGGACCGGTTCTTTAAGTTGTAGAAGACTACTTCATGCATCATATTAGGGGTCTTCACAGTGTTCGTGTTATCGAGTTATACCTAGTTAAGTGTGTTATATCAAGCTAAGTTAACACACCGATAACTAGTTTACCCGCGTGCTATCCTAAACGCACTTCCAAGTTAGTTAACGTGCTATTTAGCTTGCGCTGCGATCGATAGCTCAGGTTTGACCGCCGCCATCTTTGTTTTTGTTGATTGAATTGAAACACGCGTTAAAAATTTTGTAGTATTTACATTTATTTGTATAATCTATTATCACAAGCAATTACCGTAAATACTTAAAATTATAATAACCAAAATGAACAAAAAATATAAACAAATGTGGCACTAGAATGGAGTTCTTTAACAAGCCCCTACTACACCTCCATATGATTTGCTTGCGGAAGTGGGGACCAATAGAAGATCCACCATCTTTTGGCCTCACATTTTCGCGCCAAATGAAACTATAGTTATCTTATGGTACCTAACCCAAAATTTTAAAACAAAAAAAAAGTGTCTTTATTAAATATTTAGGTTGTCTAAGATCATTATTATAATTAATATGCTTTCCCAAAATAGCTGAAAATTATGTGGATTAAAAATAAACAGTAGCATCAAAAAAGTTCAATCATCCAAAACAGCAACTGTACTGTACCCTATGAAATTTAAAATGTAGCAAATGCAAAATTAAATTATAGGTAATAACAACAGGGCACAAAAAGGTATTTTCTCTTAGTTTTTAAATAAAATACAGAATACCACCTGCTGTGGGCCCAAAAATGGCGGAAATCAAATGACCATGCGACACTAGCGCCAATGGTACTTCTAGTATATTATATTAGAAGTTCTTTGTTCTTTAAGCCCGTGCCACGAACGTCTGACTACTACCACGTTGCTTACTCTGTCGATATAGCATAATAACTCACTCCCGAGGTCCACTCACGATTGATTGTTAACTTGGATAGTTTTTGAAATTGTAGTTTTTTTTTATAAAATCGATTATACGTAAAAAGTTATTGTTTATAAAAAAATATCTTGTTTATGAAAAAACTACAATTTCGAAAGTTAAAAAAAATCTTATTATATGATGCATGAAGTAGTCTTCTACGACTTTAATGAGCCATATCTTTAATAACATGCTTAGTTAATTAAATAATAAGTATTTAATTTCGGGCTGCCCATTGCCTTAAATGCCTCACTTCGACCTATTATTATTATATTATATGTTATTTATAATTATATTTCGGGGGTTGGGCCGACGCCTGAGACGACGTTAAATTCTACCAACCAGATCGTTTAACTCTCACTGTTGACCCCAACATATTCTATTAGATCTAAATTTCGCGCTACAGCTTAGTTACTTACATAATCGCCATACTTCCATAGTGGATTTAACTCGTCTTCTAATTACCTTTTAATTGCACACACGCCCACGGTAACTGCAAAAGAGAGAAACCGGAAATTACTAATATTCGCATAATTGACGTACAAAAGGGCATAACTCGTAATCAACTCTTGCTATTTTTATCCGTATCATTGCAAATGCTTCTTGGTAGCTGTAACGTTTTTTCAGTAGCCCTAAGGCATTGCATATCCGCCATGTTAATAATTATAGGCTAGTATCAATCGATTGCAATTTAAGTAATTAAAAGGAATTGGTTGTTCTATTATGTACTCGTAGCTTCAGCACCAGTTGTGTAACGTGTTTTAATAGTCAGTGGGAACTAGAGTTCTATATATAGCAATGAGGGGACAAGTGCAAAAAATAATTTCCTGGGCCTACCTGACTTTAATGGCTGACGTGGCAAGTAGGACATTTATAAATTTTATATAATTTACGTAAAAGAAAGTCATACAGCTAAGCAAATAAAAACAACATTTAAAACAGCTGATATTGCACGCATATATGTCTGTATCTACCAATAAAAGCCACTTTCGTTGCCACACCTACATTTTCTGGCGATGCTTCGGAGGGCATGTAAAGCAGGCGGTCCCGGGCCTACCTAGTTGAGTGTAAGAGAGGGCTTTATAGCCCTAACTCCGCTAGGTTGGCTTAGTAATAGAAACAATAAAAAGTCCTTTTTTATTTAAATTTATTTAACACCCTGCCAAACTTAATAGGGGACAAGCATGGGCCGGTCACGGCAACGTAAGGCGCCCATTCCACCGACCGGCTAGGGCTATTTAAAAAAACGGTGACGTGGTAGCAGACAACCAAGACTTAGGTGGCGTTTCCACCGACCTCGCATTGCAGAATGCAAATGACATTGACGGAAATTAGAATTTTTCTTTTTTATAGAAATCTATTAAAAGGTTTGTACTTAACATATCCCATGACGCCATTTTTTAATTTTAGTTTGTTTGTGATTTTACTGTATGATCATTGATCAATTTTAACCTACACATTACCACACAGCAATAATGGCAGGTCACGCAATGCATTTGAGCGTGAATGCGTGAAACATGCTTGAAGTTAGAAATCATCCATAGCAGCTTTCGCAGAAAAATTATTTTTTAGTCATTTTTCATTCAAATTTAGTCATTTTTATTTTTTTACCCCCAGAAGCAAACTATCAAGGGGCAAGCGACCCCCCCGCATTTTATCAACATTAACAACAACTGCAATATATGTGAATTTAAAAGAAATCGTTAGAGCCGTTTTGGATAAATAATTTTTTTAGACGTTTTTTTGAAGTTTTTTGAAAATAAAAACCCCCCAAATTGAGTTAGCCCGAAATAAAAAAAATAGTCCCGAGGTATGATTTTTGTGAACCTACATGCCAAATTTCATCAAAATCGACCGAGTAGGCTGCCCGGAAATCGACGCACAGACAGACAGACAGACAGACAGACATTTCGTAAAAACCACTTTTTTGGGTTTCTGGGACCTCAAAACGTGTAAATCCGTTGAAATCTCGGAATCGAAAATTTCGACCGTCACAAAGCTTTCCTTATACTACGTATAAATTGGAAAGCAATAAACATTTCCGTCAATTCTGCAATGCGAGGTCGGTGGAAACCCCGCCTAAGTCTTGAATGTCTGCTACCACGTCACTGTTTCTGTAAATAGCCCTAGCTGGTCGGTGGAATTGGCGCCTTAAGCTTTCTAATCAAGACCGGAGTCATGCCACACCTGTAGACAAACTCAAGAAAACCATTCTAAACAACTGCTACCAATAGTAACCAAATAAGACATCACTTCCGCGCACACACACACCGACCGGCGCAAATACTAGAAAGAGTCCCGCGCCTAAAAAAATAAAAAAAATAAAAATAAAAACCAATAAAAATATTTAATTAATTCATTAATTTATTATGTGATGCTATTTTTTATTTATTACTATTTCTATTTTTAATTTGAGTGATACTGTACGTTGATTCTCTTTCAGATATGTAGCCGTTGTGGCAACTGCTTACCTCTGTAATGAAAAATTTTCTCAATACACATGTATATTATTATAATACCTTTTTTTTAATATCTGGTCCCACTCACCCACACTATTTAAAGAACCGTTTACTCGAACATGCTTTCCAATTTATCAAGCAGCCTAGTAGCTGGAGAAAATGAGTAATTTCATGGTAAATAATTTTCGTATAGTTAAATTTTGGGCATCTCGGGGGGGGGGGGGGTGTTGTCCACCTGACGTCACTAGAGGTGGGGTAAATTCTAGATAGGTCAGACCAACAAATTACCACACAGCAATAATGGCAGTGCACGCAATGCATTTGACAGTGAATTTTCTATCATTTTTTCAAAAAACATTTTTATTGCACAAAGCCAATTAGTTTTTGGGAAAGCAATCTGTCCGGTTTCGTTACTCAATTTAACACCTAAAACATGCCTGAAGGTAGAAATCATCGATTGAAAGGTTCCGCAGAAAAATTATTTTTTAGTCACTTTTCAATAAAATTTAGTTATTTTAATTTTTTTACCCCCAGAAGCAAACTATCAAGGGGCAAGTGACCCTCGCTTTTTGTCAACATTAATGGCGACTACAATATATGTGAATTTAAAAGAAATTGTTGGAGCCGTTTTTGAGAAATAATTTTTTTAGACGTTTTTTTGGAGTTTTTTGAGAATAAAACCCCCCAAATTGAGTTAGCCCAAAATAAAAGTAAAATGATCCCGAGGTATGATGTTTGTGAACCTACATGCCGAATTTCATCATAATCGACCAAGTAGTTTGCCCGGAAATCGATGAACAGACAGACATTTCGTAAAAACCACTTTTTTGTGTTCCAACTACCTCAAAACGTGTAATTCCGTTGAAATCTCGGAATCGAAAATTTGGACCGTCACAAAGCTTTCCTTATACTACGTATTAATTGGAAAGCAATAAAATAGATTTTCGGGGGGAAATTAATGTCCCATCCCTTCTATAGCGAACTCTAGTGATCACCGTCGGGGGCATGGGGACTGATTGGCGCGTTTTCATGTCCCACCATGTTCCCCTGCCTACGCTGTGCACACTACCAAGTTTGCTGCAGTTTGAAACATGCTCTGCTCCCATGAATTCAACATGGTATGGCCGTCTCTCCTACATAGAACTCTGTTCCTTCTCGTTCATGTGCAAAGTTAGAACATGTACAGTAGTGCAAAAGGCTCCAACTTCCGCCCGAAAGGTTGTTGGTTCGAGGCCCACACTTAAATAAATAAATAAATAAGGACTTTTTATTGTTGCCATTACTAAGCCAACCTAGCGGAATTAGGGCTATAAAGCCCTCTCTTACACTCAACTAGGAAGGCCCGGGACCGCCTGCTTTACATGCCCTCCGAATCATGGCCAGATAATGTAGCCAGTGTGGGGCTCGGACCAACAACCTTTCGGGTGAAAGTCAGAGTCCGTACCATTACGCTACATGTCCTGGCTATGTTATTATATTTTCCGGCCATGCTTCGGAGGGCATGTTAAGTTGGCGGTCCCGGGCCTTTCTAGTTGAGTGTAAGGGAGTGCTTTATACTCCTACCTCCGCTAGGTTGGCCTAGAAATAGAACAAAAAGTCAATATTTATTATTTATTTATTCATAAAGTAAGCCCAATGATGATTTTGGCTTTTAGGCGTCTATTCCACTTGTCAATATTCCGTCATTTGTGTTCGTCAATAATTTATGAAATTTTTGTTTTTATGTAGATTTAAAAAAAAGATCTCATCAATTATTGAAGCACAAATGACGGATTATTGACAAGTGGAATAGCCGCCTTAGGAGCAATTACACACACAATTATAACTTATTGATAAATTTAAATTTTTTAAACTTTAATGGAAGTAAAATTGTCAATCGGTCCACAGTTTCGTTCATCCGAGCATCTTAATTTTATTTCCCCATAGATTGTTTCCTACAACTTTGATGAAATTCAATGCAATTTGTCGCTTGCAAACTTGAAACTTTCGGGAGACCAATCATTCAAATGCAGATCTTTTGAAACAATTCAAAATTAGTTTGAAATCAGTTTGGGAACTTGCTGCTATCCTATTTTTAAGTATTGACATTATTTAAATTTATAATTTCTTTCTTTCTTTCTTTACTCTTTAATTCCAATAATAAGACAATTACAGTTTGTGACGATTTATAGTCCGCAGGGCACTAGCCCGTGTGCGGCTTAACGTTGGTTACCTATCTATATATTCAAATACTATTTTAATTATACTATAAACTAAATACTTATGTGCTATAAGCTAAATACTTATCTACTATAAACTAAATGCTCATTATAATATTATACTATTGTTATGTATTATTTCTGAGACAATCCAGTTTTGCATTTCGTTTTAAGAGATAGATGTTATTTATGTTTTTATATCCAAGGGCAGTTTGTTGTAATAGGTTGTGCCTGTGAATTGGTTCTATGCTGAATCTGAGTCTATTTTGTTTTCTTTTTGTTAAAGCGTGGCCCGTGGGTTCCTATTGGGAATTTGCGCTAGGAAATTGGGAATATTTACCGATTATTTTTTGGGACAGGGTTATCCGCTCTGAAGTGTAAGTAGTGGGGGGGGGGGGGGGGGTTAAATGTTGAAGAAGAGGCCGGTGGCTCTTAGGAACTGTATGACATTATTTGTGGCTGTTGTGTGTTTCCTAACGCTTCGGAGAGGGGGGAGGGAGCTCGGAGGACGGAGGTTCGTGGGACCGAGTAGGTTGGGCAATCGAGAAGAAGGTGAGCTATTGTGAGGGCCACCTTGTGAATAGGGGTGGTGCCTCATTCCTCATTAGGTGTTGGTGAGTCAAATTTGCATGCCTATAATAATGAACTCCCCTGTAGCATAACGTCCCAGCCAAGGACGGATACAGGGGGGGGGGGGGTAGCTGCCCCCCCCAAAATTTGGTAAACCTATTGTAAATTAAGTTATTACGCTCTAATTTAGTCAATCCTACATAAATTTTTCCTATTTTTACCCCCCCCCCCAAAAAAAAAAAATGGGCTGGATCCGTCCCTGGTCCCAGCCATCCCTTGCCACTTTCAAAAAAAAAAGCCTCAGGTCTCACCTGCTAGCCCGGCAAAGGTCGGTGTCCCAGCATTAGGCCTTGACACAGTCCATGCTGCTTTGAGTTCTTTTTGGGCAGCTAGGCCAATACTTATTGCTGTTTTGCTAGTTTTTGTTTTTTTTGTGATTGTGTTTTAATTGAATTAGGGAAACTTTAGGACAATACTAACAACACTAGTCTTAAGAATCTTGATTATTGTAATACTAACCATTCCTTGCCTTACCTGGGTGAGCCCATAGATGACTTCCTAGTCTTATGGTTCGCCCAGGTACAAATAAAGCCGTTATTTATTTATTATATCTGAGTCCATTGGTAAAGGTTAATGGCATCAGTGTAATATTATTGCTTTAAGGAGCTATTTATGGAGAGAATTAAAGGTTCTTTGATTTTCTTCTTCATAGGTCGCAATCTAAACGATTGGTTGCCAGCAACTCCCTACATCCCTCCTTGTCTCTCTGCCCTGCGCTTTGAACTCTTCTCCTGAGCTCGCAATCCCAGCGATTGATTGGCAGCAACTCTCTGCATATCATCCTCCAGCTCTCTCGGCTCTGCCCCTTCCTCTTCAGCTCTTGGTACGTTCGAGCTCCTGCGCCCAGCGTTGATCCATGAATTTCTTCTTCAGCCTCTTCTCCTGTCTCCTTGTCCTCTTTGATAGTACCTAGTTTCGGTGCCTTAACAAAAGCCCTACCCATCTCACTCTTCTACTTTTTGTATGCGGTAGCAGTTGTTTCTCTTCTGCAATAGCCTCTAACACTCTTTCCTTCGTCAAGTGATCCCTCCAGCTCCGTTCCATCCTTCTGTAATAGCACATTTCAAACACTTCAAGCCTCTCCAGTTCCTTTAATCTGCTATAGTCCAGATTTCACATCCGTATAATAAAACACTCCATACGCAGGTTTTCAGGAACTGTTTCCTGTTGACCGATTCCAGCATCATAGATTTTTTTTATTGAAGGCCACTTTATACATTACAATAAATTCATATTTCCATTAAAAGTCCTTCTTCTTCTTCTTCTTTTACCGTGCCATTTCCCCATGGAGGGTCGGCGGCAGAGCTGCTGCTGTCTTGCGCGTCCTCCCTTGTTAACAGGGTGAGCTTTGGGCGTCCACGTGCTCGGCGTCCAGGTACCATCGCCTACTCTGGTATTAGCGCTGATGCCTCTCTCCTCTGCACGTGTCCCCACCAGCTGAGCCTCTTCCTTCTTAGTTGTTGCACCACGTCCGTTATTCGCAATAGTTAAAATAATTATTATATGCTACAGGGCTCAGCCAGCGTGCAGCTTAAATGAGAGAAAGAGCCTAATCTAACATTCAGTAAGTAAGTTTTGTAGTCTGCGTTTGTCGGTGTTAATTGGTTGAAATTGGTTTTTTAGATATTTTCGCTTGCTGAATACGCTTTGAACTAGCCTAGCCATAATTCGCAGGAGCTATGCAATTATGCACAGCAGTCAGCCATACTGTAAAATTCCAGGTGGCTGTGGTAGACTCAACTCATATCGCCCTCCATCTAACAATTAATCAGACTACTCATTGTTAAAATAGCCCGACGGAAGAAAAATTCTCCCCCTACCCACCCCCCCCCCTTCCGCCCACTCTGCACAAACCTCATTTTTTGCCCCCTTGAAGACAAAAGAGGCCGAGATGCAGGCGGCACCCTCGCCAACCGCCCTTCCCGCCGTTTTTTTTTTTATATCCTCTGCAAAATTTGAAAAATGTGATTTAATGAAATTAAAAAATCCATTTTTCATATCTCCCGCCCCCCGTTCTATTGTAAATACTGGTTAAAAAATTAACCTGCTTCCCAGTTGAGAGGCCTTGTTTTATTCTCTGAGTTTGTTTTTTACCGTGGAGATTTCCAGTCTACCTGATTTTTTGGAAATATTTACCACTTTGTCTTTTTAATCTTAAGCCGCTGTATTAATAGTTGGTTAGGTCTCGGTTATGGACCAGTACAAAATCAGAGAGAGAGGGAGGGACAGAGAGAGTGGCGTATCCGTAGAAATGACGAGGTCTACGTGATATACCGAGAACCTCCGATAGTAGCCGAAATCAAGAGAGTCCGCATCAAGTGGCTAGGGCATGTGGAACGATTGCCAGAAAATAAGGCTACAAGAGCAGCCTTACACAAGATGCCCCAATGGAGGAAACGAGTGGGACGACCACGGATGCGATGGCTGGACGACGTCGAGGTGGATCTGGCGATCCTTGGCGTCGATGACTGGCGAAGGAAAGCGCAGGCTGGGGCGATGTGGCAGAGCAGGTCAAGGCCGTTCACTGGCCGTAGCGCCAAGGAGTTGTAACGTAAACATTCACGTTTCTCACCTATAGGTACAACTGGCTTTATGATGGTTCTGTGGACCTTCAGCCCTTTCGTGGTTAGTGTGGACTTCAGGAACAGGATGCATAAAACTCCCACTATCGAACAACCATGAGTCAGCCTGGTAAGACCCGATCCCCGACTATAGCATGCCCGTTCCCAGCTAATAGCTCCTTTTCTTTTCTTACAGCTAACACAAACGCGGTCTCCGGTGTAGACGCGACGCGTTATAACGACCGCTATACCTCCTAAACCATGTGAACAACCACCGTTACGATGCTCAAACTACTCCGGCGCGGTACCGGCCGTCTTGCAGCCGTTTCGATCGTCTTCTTGACGATCGTCGCCTGCGTCTACTATAGCAGCTACAGCAACAACGTCGTCGTCTCGCCGACGCCTCGTGGCTCCGCCATCTTGAAGTCGGCGACGAACGCGTCGCCAGCTAAACCAATGGCGGAAGCGCTGCGGAGAGCCGCGACTCCGATGTTTTGCCCAGAGATCGTACCTGCTAAGACTGATGTAGATACCGTGCAGAGATTTGGGACTTTCGACTTCCAGGTGAGCTTTAATTATTTTTACTTGTGCAAGTCTCTACACGCCATGCGATCGGAGACGTGTCGTAACTCGACACAAGTACCTATTAGGTAACTTAGTGAGGCGACTGAAGAGGTCAATCGGATACATTCATTGAATTGTTTGTATGCGATTAACCTTTTATAGAAGAAAAAATATGTATATATATAAATTTATTTGTTCTTGTTTACTAGCGGGGCGATCATTAGCACAATTTTACAACGCCTGTGAGCACAATGGATACGTTTTCAGATTTAATTAAATCTGATGCAATTGAATACTATGCCATGTCTGGTTTTTTGGATATGGCATTTGCTTGGGAGCACCAGCAGCCTGATCAAGGCGATTATAATACCGGTATTTATTTAATCCCTTGGTAATAAAAATGTAAACAAGATAATTTTATAATGGAAAGTGCTTTTCAAAATTTGTTTGTTTACAGTTATAATCCCAGGGTATTTATTTAACCCCGGTATTATAATCGCCTCGATCAGGCTGCAGAAAGGTCATTCATGTTCATTATTCTGTATTTTAAGGCAGAGATAACAAAATATTTGTATTGTAAACATAGAACGAGGTAGTCGAATTGACGAAATTAATTAATTCCTCCTTCCACAAAGATTAGAAGATTTTTTTCCTAAAATATTATTCCTACCAAGAAACCAAGAATAAAAAATAATAATTAATATGGACTTTTTGTTGTTTTCTATTACTAAGCCAACCTAGCGGAGTTAGGGCTATAAAGCCCTCTCTTACACGCTACTTGGAAGGCCTTGGACTGCCTGCTTTACTTGCCCTCCGAAGCATGGCCAGAAAATGTAGCTAGTGGGAGACTCGAACCAACAACCTTTCGTGGAAGGTTAGAGTCCGTACCACTACGCTACATGTCTTGAATATAACATATGTTATAGAATATAGTATAATTTAGTTGCGTTGAAAAGCTGCTCTTCTATTAATTTTTACCCTGACCACCTTCATATATGTACCTGAATTATACTGTATATTGTATCGCTATGAAACGAGGAATTAATTTTTGGAAAAAATACATTGCCATTCTTAGTTTAACACAGTTTTTAAATCTCTCAATTAATTTCATCCCATTACCCCTTACTATAAGAACCGGTCCGAGTTTACTTGAACATGCTTTCCAATTTATCAAAATTAGTAGATAGAGAAAATGAGTAATTTCATGGTAAATAATTTTCCTATGGTTAAATTTCCGATATCTCGGGGGGGGGGGGGGGGGGGGGGTTGTCCACCTGACTTCACTGGAGGTGAGGTAAATTTAAGATAGGTCAGACCAACACATTACCACACAGCAATACTGGCAGGGCACGCAATGCATTTGAGCGTGAATTTTCTTTCAATTTTTCAAAAAAACATTTTTTTTTACAAAACCAAATACTTTTTTGGGAAAGCAACCTGTCCGGTTTCGTTACTCAATTTGACACCTAAAACATACCTGAAGGTAGAAATCATCGATAGAAAGGTTTCGCAGAAAAATTATTTTTTAGTCATTTTTCATTAAAATTTAGTTATTTTTATTTTTTTACCCCCAGAAGCAACCTATCAAGGGGTAAGCGACCCCCCGTATTTCGTTAAAATTAATAACGACTACGATATATGTGAATTTAAAAGAAATCGTTCGAGCCGTTTTTGAGAAATAATTTTTTTTAGACATTTTTTTTTGAGTTTTTTTGAGAATAAAACCCCCCCAAATTAAGTTAGCCCCAAATAAAAAAAATTGTTGGGAGGTTTGATTTTTGTGAACCTACATGCCGAATTTCATCAAAATCGACCGAGTAGTTTGCCCGGAAATCGACGCACAGACAGACAGAACGACAGACAGACATTTCGTAAAATCCACTTTTTTGGGTTCCTGGGACCTTAAATCGTGTAAATCCGTTGAAATCTCGGAATCTAAAATTTCGACCGTCACAAAGCATTCCTTATACTACGTATAAATTGGAAAGCAAAAATATGAGTCTCTTCTTTAAAATCAATTTTAGTAAACACTAAAAAAATGGCAGATTTTCCAGTCAAGAAGTCAACAATATGGCAATCATAATTAATCATCGGCCCTTCAGCCATCCCTTCACAACACTGCAGAGAGAATAATAAATAAGGAAAATGCGTTATTAATAATTCTGTAAGACCGCCTCCTCTTAAGTCTGTAGAAGACAGTCGACTGAACGAATTTGAAAAGGTTAAAAAGGCTAAAGTCTCTGAATAGTTATGCTCGATTCTCCCCTTCTTGCACGCAGCTATATATAATTAAGGCAGAATCTAATCTGTGTCCTATAACATTATGTGTTACAATAATTTATGTTGTAATTAAACATGTAGACATGTAGACTAGTGGTACGGACTCTGACTTTCACCCGAACTGTTGTTGGTTCGAGCCCCACAATACCTACATTTTCTGGCCATGCTTCGGAGGGCATGTAAAGCAGGCGGTCCCGGGTCTTACTAGTTGAGTGTTAAAGCCCCCACACACGATGCTTCCGGGAATGCCAGTTTTGGGAGTTGGCAGTCCGGGACGTATCGTGTGTGTACAAGAATGCCAGTCTTGGACTGTTGTCATTCCTGAATTTGAAATCCCAGGACTGGTCCACGACAGGGGCCGAGAGTTTGCACTTAGCTCCTTCTTGCATAAAATTTCAAAGTTGCGGCGGTTTTGATTGGAAAACGTGTCATTAGAACAACCAGCAGCGTTGTCTTCTGCTTCTTTGTTTACTTCAATTCATATCAAAGAACTTCTAATATAATATATTACATATATATAATATATATTCATATTATTCATATATTATGTTTAATATAGGGAGTAATGAGTAGTAAAAGGCTTCTTCAGACATCCTCATGTAGTTTCGCCAATCATTTGGTTCAAATAGCAACTCCTTCATTAAATTGCTGTGGGACACGATGTGTCGCTGCTGGTAACGAACGACCTTTGGTCCATTTTTACCTATTTCTTTTTGATTTTACGCATAATACATTTTGATTTGATTTATTGAATACAATGCCTGAATATAACAACAACTTATTACTGTATACGCCTTGGGTCTAGGTCCGCCATTTTATGTGGCATGCCCGGCCGCCTCGTCTGTGGGCCCAAAAATCCATGCCACGCCACGCCGGGAATGGCGTTCCTGGCGTGGCATTCCCGGAAGCATCGTGTGTGGGGGCTTTAAGAGAGGGCTTATAGCCCTAACTCCGCTAGGTCAGACCAACAAATTACCACACAGCAATAAAGGCAGGGCACGCAATGCATTTGACAGTGAATTTTCTATCATTTCTATCATCTGAAGGTAGAAATCATCGTTTAAAAGGTTCCGCAGAAAAAATATTTTTTAGTCACTTTTCAATAAAATTTAGTTATTTTTATTTTTTTACCCCCAGAAACAAACTATCAAGGGGCAAGCGACCCCCCGCTTTTGGTCAACATGAATGACGACTACAATATACTGTATGTGAATTTAAAAGAAATCGTTGGAGCCGTTTTCGAGAAATAATTTTTTTAGACGTTTTTTTGGAGTTTTTTGAGAATAAGCCCCCCCCCCCCCCAAATTAAGTTAGCCCCAAATAAAAAAAAATGTTCCGAGGCATGATTTTTGTAAACCTACTTGCAAAATTTCATCAAAATCGACCGAGTAGTTTGCCCGGAAATCTACGCACAGACAGACAGACATACAGACATTTCGTAAAAACCACTTTTTTGGGTTCCTGGGACCTCAAAACGTGTAAATCCGTTGAAATCTCGGAATCGAAAATTTCGACCATCACAAAGCTTTCCTTATACTACGTATAAATTGGAAAGCAATAAATAAATGAATAATTAAAAATTACATGTAGTGGAGTGCAATTAGACAAAAATATGTTTAAACCTCGGAATACATTGTATCGAGATTGGAAGACGTGATCTTAATGTTTTGATCTTCAAAACTATGTAAGACAGAACTTTGTAATCCCGCCTCTCGAACGAGACTACTAACACTCCGCTACGACATCAACCGACCGAAGGGGGCGCATTACAAAAAGAGGAAGTTATGCTGCCATTTTTCTATATACTATTAAAAACACATTTTTGACGTTTTCATAAATATTCATGGACTGTCCCTGGATTCCGAGGCCTAAAGCTTACGGCACTCCACTAATGATTATGCCTTATTTTAGCAGCACTGTATTCTTGTCCCTTGTAATAAGCGCAAGCGGACAATAATATTTTTATTATTGTAAATTAAAAAAACTATTATTAAATATTTACGAGCAAAAAGGATCTATATGCATGGGGAATGTCTCTATACCATATATAAGCTAAGAAGACTGTTTTGAGTAAAAGTAATGGTATTTGTGTGCGGTCTTCTTATTTAATGGTGACGTGCGGAATGTCTAGCTAAAAGCGTGGTCTTGTTTAATGATGACGTCACAACAGTGCTATCAAGCATATGAGGGTGACGTCATTGAATACCACGTAGTATTATTCCTTCCTAGCTATTCCTATTTCCTATTGTGAATAAAATAAATGTGAATAAAACTTTGTACAGTTTTACGTCAAACAAATATAAAACACACAACCAGGTTCAGTTGACGTCATCGGCAAGTCCTTAGTTATTTTATTCACTAATTTAAAAATACTTTACTGGCTCGTCTCTTGCGTGAAAAAACACAGATAACCATTGACTGTCATTGCAGCCAATCAAGGCCGTAGCCAGGATTTTTTTTCGGGCGGGGGGGGGGGGGTGCTTAGAAATTTCATTGGGTATTACATAGTGGTTTTAATTTTTCCTCTCAAAATCCAATTCTATCTAGTATCAAGCCATTTCATTTCGGGCGGGGGGGTTTGAACCCCCCTTGGCTACGGCCTTGCAGCCAATCAGCTTTGATAATTAATACCGTGTTCATTTATACTGCGGAAACGTCACGCCAACTAAAACAAGAAAAGACCCATCTGATATCCGGAGGCATGAAAAATAGTTTTTCCCCCCAATGTCACTAACGTAGAACAAATAGACCGAGCGGAAGCTGAAATATTAATCACGGGTCTGTCATCTTTCTCTATTATCTCTGTGTAACATAGGTACGAATCAGCTGCCGGCCGGAACCTGTCAACTCTGTCTATTCCTGTCGCTGTCACTGCTGGGCATTTTCCTTCGATATCATACAAGGGTTCTGAAATGTAGAGAACTGTCACTTTCAGGGAAATTTTCCCGGGCAACTCTTACTTATTTGAAATTTGCTTGATACGAGGATTCCACGATGCTTTTCAACCAATCAGATTGTGGCGTTCTACTTGTTTCCGTAACAGCGCCTTGTCCACCTACAATGATCATGAAAATAAACATTTGCTAATAAAAAGCCTGACTGTTAAAGGATTTGAACCCTGCACTTCTTAGTTGCAGTCATAGCTCGTGATGTTAGCCACTGGCTTACTTAAATTTCGAGAACTTTGACAATGAAGACTAAGATAATAAAGACAAATAGACAATACTGTAACTAAATCGATTTATGTAGCCTATACTGGGTAGTAGTTAATCTTTTTTTCACTTTTTGTTTAAAAAAATGTTATTCGCATTTCACATTCGCAAGCAATTCAATGAATGCATTCGAATAACCTCTTCAGTCGCCTGTGCTGTAGGCCACCGATCGCATGATGTGTTGAGACTCGCACAAGTACGAACAAGCTACCAATTATGCCATCGAAGGCCGACAATTTTTGTGCACCTGATATAAGCTTTTGAAGTTGTGAGAATAAAAGGTAGAAGAGCGAAATAGGTACGGCATAATCTAAGACGCGAAAATCTGGTACATACCATCATTGAGGCCACAGTGGAAGGAACCTATAATAGAAGAGGGCGGCCGAAGAAGGAATTCATGAATCAACTGAAGGAGGACGCGGGAGCGGACGAACGTACCAAGGCCTGAAGAAGAAGGCGCAGGACTGAGAGAGCTGGAGGATGATACGCAGGGAGTTGAGACCGTGACCTCAGAAGAAAGAGGTGCACAATAGGCATAGACAAGAAAAACAAATCTTCTCCTTCTGGCTCTACAGCCCTGGATAAGCTTTGGCCTGCTCGACAACACTCCTCCAGTCATATCGGCTTTGTACAACGCTCCACCATCTACGGACTGCCAACTCGCGAAGGTCAGTTTCCTACTCATCAGTCATCTTTCTATCGTTTTCGAGGACGTCCGGCCAGTCGCCTTCCTGTCATGCTAGCTTTGTATATCTTTTTTGGCATGCGGTCGTCTGACATTCTTACGACGTGTCCCACAAAAACATACTATAACCCCAAAAATACTGATTCAGCAATAAATAAAATCCGTCCCGGAAAGGACTCGAACTCGGCACTTTTCAGTGGTAGTACTCGCAGTCCATGACAGTAACCACTGGATTACATAAACTTCCAAAACTTTGACAATGAAAGACTATAAGACAATCAAGACAAATAGACAGGACTGGAACTGAAGCGATTTATATAGTACCCTGGACAGCCCCGCCCTCCCCTTCAAAATTAATTATTCCTGTAATAGCTCCTTGTCACTTGCACATCTGTCGCACCTGATGCCCCCCCCCCCCCAAGCAAATTTCCATTTTAACTATGGACTGCCCCAACTAATGCTAAGTGTCTATTAGCAACCGATTGACTTGCAGATGTCACAGGTCTTCTGGAAGAGATTTTTCTTTAGAAAATCAAACACCCCACTAGACGTGTTTAAAAATCAAATTTAGTGGGAAATATTGAAAGAACGAAAGAACATTGTCTTTATTTTCCATTTGGGCGAGATTTCGGCCCACTCTTGCAATTAACCGATTGTTTTTTTTTGGGACATAGCTTAGCACGACATCCCAAATAGAGGAAAAGGACCCATTGAATTGTCTTGCCACTGCTCAAAGATAAATAAATATTTTGGGCCTATTTTTTTTTTCTTCAAAACAATCCCCCCGGGCTAGATCCCTGGTCACCCTTCAGGCCTCCCGACCCTGGGGCCCTTGTGCAATGGATACTTACTCAACTTAGGTTATGCCCCTAATTTTGAAGCTGCGTACGTTCAATGCGTGTTAGAAATTAGAATGGTCAGCCCCCCCCCCCCGTTTTTATATTTTTATGGAGACGAGAGGGGGTCGCCCCCCCTCGAAAACCTACTTTACTTTAACGTGAAATAACAAAATTCAGATACAAGTTAATACTACAACTCATGGCCATACATTGGGTTTCCCCAGGAGGAAAATTTTCAAAATAATGTACGGGCATATTATATGTTTATGCATTGTACTTGACGCCCCTCCTCTGCAGTACCGCTGCTGTCATTTACATGTATGAAATCCCACTCAAAAATTCCAATCAGAAAAATTAAACAATTGACCCTCGTAGCTATTGCCCAGAGCATTGGTCGTAAATTGTATTGTAAAAATAAAATGAACCTGATATACGAGTTTTCAGCCATTAAAATAATGAAAAAAATATAAAACAACAGTACGAAATCTAAAAACAAATCACCGTGCAATTCCCATCATGAGAACAGGATGAGAGGATAGCAATGTAAACAGGTAGCCGTTTTCAGTAGCAACTTTTTTCATTTAGACAACCATTCTCCGGCTCTCTAAAACAGTTTCTACAGCCGCAATAACTTTCTCAATTACAAGTTTTCCAAATCAATCGGGGCGGGGTTAAAAACAATTCTTGTCCCATTTCATTGTGGATTGCTTTTTTTATACTTTTCTTAAGAGGAAACGGTTGTCTTTATTATGATACGTGTTAGAGGGAAACAGAGACCCCGATAACTTCTTTTTCTTCCGGCTCTTCCTCCTCTAGTTCTTCACCATCATTATCAACATGGTCATCATAATTGTTATTATCATCATCACCATCATCATACTCACCATAATCATAAATATCATCATGAACATCGTCATCATCATCATCACCACCACAACAGTAATAAACATTATCATAATCATAAATATCATCATCATCACCATCGTCATAATCAAAATCATCATCATCATCGTCATCATAAACATTATCACCACCATCATCATCAATCATCAATTATCATCATCAGCCAATGGGTAAGCTCAGACCTGTTTACCATTGACATTGTAACAGGCTCGACTTAACCAAGTGTGGGAACAAGTCAAACGTACATCAAAATGTAGAACATTTCTTCTGCTTTACGACATCTCATTTAAATCTCTGCGATTGATATTTACTGTGAAATGTGATTTTAGGGAGATTCATCTACCTATTGACATGGCGACCAATGTTCGACTTCCGGAAAATTTCTTCACAACTTTTCATTTCATGACCCCCTGAGCCTAAAACCACCCCCGTTCAAAATTTTATATTAGTATATATCATGTATGTTAGGAAACACTGTAACTTCCTGTCACACTCCGAATACCACTAATTGGGGCCTTCTATAGATTAGAGTATTCAGAGTGGACTTATGAGAGGGGAATTATATATAAGCTTATAGGATGGTACCAAATACCTTATATTATATTAAGACACAAAACATTAATACCACATTATAACTTAGGGACAACTTAAGCATTTAAGGGACAAGGGACAACATAATGAATTGGGGGGGGGGGCAACTTAGTTACGTAAGGGCTACATGATAACGTACTTACTCATACATCCATAGGAGCTTGCTCCTACTTGCACCGTTTATCAACTCACATGGTGAATCAGTTCTGTCTCACTTGACTCTATCGACTCTAACTACTCTATCCATAGTCTCCAAACTCTCTGCTTCTTCGAACCTAAGGTTCCTGATTTATACATTATGGCTAAGGACATACGTGACGACCGATATAACATTTACACAACAGAGGTTTGCCGTCTGTCCTCAGCCCTGAGCCTAGGCCAAGAAGAGCGAATGCTCTTGTGTTAGGCCTAGAGCGTAACACTTCCGTAAATATTATCCAATTTTGATGAAACTTGGCACAGAAATTGATCATACAAATGTTTTATCGAGTTCGTTAACCAGCTAGATCCACTATTTAGTTGCAAGATGGCGGCCGATTGAAACCTTATATAATTCATATCTCAGCTAATATATGTCGCAAAGGAATGAAATAAAATCTGACTGGAAGCCCGTATTATTATCTACGATAATGGTAATCAAGACTTTTTACGACAAATCAACCATTGTAAGGTGGCATCCAGTCAAAGTGAACATAATTTGATAAGTTAAAGTTCATAGTCGGCATTGTGGTGCGAAATTTGGAACACAAGAGTGTTTTGTGTGTTGATGTTGTGGCCGGGAAAATAATGAAGTATTTTTAATTTTTTGTAACACACATAGCGTAGGTGGTGGAGAGGAAAAGCAGGGTCTGCGGAATCTCCTTACACCTGATCGGCCAGAGCCGAAAGGAATTTTTTAGACTTGTTTTTCTCCCTCCAGTTAACTCCGATTACAAATGCACATCTACTCCATTTTGATATTTACATCATATAAGTTTCATAGGCTCCCTCTTCAACTTTCAATTAACAGGGGTCCTTTACGCATCTTTAATGAGACATCTTACGCTACGTTATTAACGTTAGAAGGCCACCCCTCCCTGTCATTGTCTGGCCCGGCACCAGTAATTTTACAATAATTGTACTTCTCGTTTATAGTAGCTAATTTCTTCTATCTACTAATTTCTCAATTTCTTAAACCTAGGCAACAAGAAAGGCACAGAATCCGATATAGGAATACAGGAGGACGGAAGTTACTAGTATACTGCAGTATTATATGGCATATATAATACTGACATTAAATTAGCTTTGGTTGAGAAGGTAACCTCCTCGGTATAACCGAAAGTAGAATATAGAAAAAACTAAACCTGGCTGGATTCAGGCCTAAACATCGTCTTAACCGCTGGATCACAAGCCATCTCTATAGTCTATATGCTCTTATTGACAAGATTTGTACTGCTAGGCAGGTTAGCACAGCTATACAACTATCTCACTTCTAACCGAACAGGTCAGTGAGCTTACTTTATTCCTTATAGGCAATGCTTTATACATGATATTGCAGTATTAAATGGTATATTTATTATAACACTGATATTATAAATTAACTTTGGTTGAAGAGGTAACCTCCTCTTTATAACCATAATTAGAGGTTGTAGAAAGAACTGGACTTGGCGGGATTCGAACCCACGATCTACCGCCTAACCGGGGCGTAGTCTTAAGCTCTGGACCACAGGGCTTAGTATATCTTGACCGAAGCCAAACAGAAATTCAGTGACTTCAGCTAACAGCTGATTAACCTGAAAAGGTAAATTTCCCCCTAGATCCTAGCTTCCTATTAAGGAATAAGAAGTAGAAATACTAAGCAGGGGGCACAATGAGCCATGCGGCTTCAGTGTATACGCAAAGGCGTACCTCCAAAATGAGGAAAAAGAAGAAAATATGAAAACTGTGCGATATTTAGTTATTCATTGAAGTCTCCTATAAATTCTTGCAACATGGCATATTTCAAGTCAAAATAAAATTACAAAGTTTCCTAAATTCTGTAAGCGGTGTACACAGAGAAGCACGACAAAGAATTTTCAACCAAACTTCATTTAATCAGCGAAAACTCCGCCTTCATATATACAATGAAGCCTTCATCACTAAATTAAATCACAGCGTATGCCATAGAAATTCAGCGGAACCATACGGTACCAATCAGCGTATAACGTCACCTCTAATGGTTTTCAACTGTTGAGAATTGATTTTGTAGTTCTCAATAGAGGAGAACCGACATGTACAAAATGATATCCCGCTGAGGAGTGTGTTTGAATTTTTCGTGGGCCAACACTTACTTTTAACTTTTTTCCGCGCTTTAACCCCAGCGGAGGGGATGGGATCGGCTAAGGCGCTTCCAAAGCCCTCTGTCGAGGGTGTCTTTGCGGCTGACTGGCGATCTGCCATATCTGCCTGGATCTTTCTCGGTAGCGCCATTTTCGGTCCTCCCCTTCTTTGGTTTCCTGGGACCACAATCTCTTCGACCCTTTTCAGGAGATGAGTTTCATCCCGCTTCTCTATATTCCCATGCCATGGTATCTGCAATAACAAAGAGATGCAACAAACTTCCTGTTGACAGCTTATTTACAATATTAAAAGCCACTTATGCGGCAGTTCCACCGGCGAATTGACTTCATTTGTGATTTGAGATTTTTTGTTTGTTTTGTTTTAAGGAGACTATTATGTAGATACTTAACTTATCTATTATAAATTAAGTGATAATATGGTAGCAGACATCATTAACAAGTCTCTGTGCTTGCTCACTTACTGTGAAACGCATACTCACAGATTGCCCGATCTAATAGACTGCCCGTTCAATGTACATCATAAAATCGACATTCCCTCTAATCATGGGAGACTTAAAAAAAATTTAAAATATTTTTTTTTAATTTTTAGACATTAGCAATGTCATCTCAATTTCTGCCTATCTCCCGCACACTGAACTCCTAACAATGATATGTTATGATAATTTAGTCTTGGTGCATATGCCATAAACGTGGCCTCGCGCCCAAAAAAAACTTATTCATAAACTGTATTGCGGTGTTAAGGTGCTAACAAATCTGCTCATTTGGTAGATGTTATAATGTGGTGTAGATGCATTGTTCTGACGGTTTATCAGTAAAGATGAATGAATGAATGTGTATTAAATATAGAAACAATTTAAACACAATAATTGTAAAGCCCTTTAACAATTTACCCTACCCTAAAACTAAATAAAAGAGAAAAACAAATCAATTAGACATACTTAAACTAACTTATTAAGCTACACTTACATATTAATAATAGATCTCGTAAACACATAACAGTCTTGTCCACTATTTTAAATAAGGATTCCACCTCTTCCCGTCTCATCAGCCATTCCCGGACGAATTCGGAAAATTTATTTATTGACAGAGACCCACGACAGTATGAAGTTGTACTTTTAATAAAAGAGTTAGCAAATCGATGAATTAAAAGGTACCTATGCTAATTTATGTATTGGATAAACTCTAACCGGTTCTTTAAAATATTGCAATGCATGCATGTGGCTGCCATTTTTGCAGTCACAATCTTTGTAAATATAAAAAGTTAAGTTATTTTGCTTGTTATTTAGTATTTACACAATTTAAAAGAAAATTAGAAGAGATAAGTAAGTATAGTAAGTATATATATAATTGAACAATCAATAAAAATCAAAGCATAAATCCCCAGCACTAAGCACAAATATGACTTGTCACGCTGGGGTCAGAAGTTAAGTACAATAAATAATTTTTTTTAGCTTACAGTCCAAAAAGTATAAAATTTAGTAGAATAAAAAATGCAATTAAACTTGTAATTTCTATAGGTACAATGGGCACAAAGTTATTTGAGAAGACATCTATGAAGAATTCTGAAATATTTGAAGTAATTGTTTTTTGTCAGCTTTATGACTGAAATTTTTAGGTGTATTTAAAAAATTCTTACTTGAGCGGTGAACCTTTATCTCTATTGGAAGGGAATTGAATAGTTTGCAGGCTAAAAATATTGGAGAGTGTTCAAAAATACATTTTCTTGCAGGCTCGGAAATAATATTATGAGATAGACGAGATAGGATCAGGTAGGATGTGGTTAGAAGAGATTTCGGTGTTGAGGAAGCAGATTCAAATGAAACTATTTTGCAAACGTCTGTTCTCTCCCATCTAGAGGACTCTAATTGATTCATTTGTTCCCATTGATGGAAACGAAATAAACGCCCAATAAACAATAGCTGACGCGCCCAATAGAAAATTTGAAAATGCTGTTAACATAGCTCTCGAATCCGCTGCTGAGTAAGCTGCAAAAAATTACGACGGGAACAGTGAAAACCAATCTGGAGTGAAGGCACGGCCGCTTGCGTCAATAATGGAGCACAAATTGTTTTTATTCCCGCTATATATACGTGTAGTATTGATTAGGACAAAGTTGTAATTGAGAAAGTTATGGTATAGATGCTGGAAAATGTGGATTTGGGCTGAGGGAGAAAAATACAGGCTTACTTACAGTTGCAACAATAAACTTACTATAGGATATACTAGATAAGGTAGCTTATAGGTTAGCAATAATAATACAAGTTATTTGCATAAAAATTGTAAATATTCAAAAAATAAAGAAATAAATGTTGGTGCTTATGAATAACAATAGCCAAGACTCCTGCTCTGAGAAGGGAAGTCATGGATTAAAACTAATAACAAGTAGTTTGCCAGGAAAGGACAGGAGCGACAGACAGATATTTCGTAAAAACCACTTTTTTTTGGGTTCCTGGGACTTGAAAACGTGTAAATCCGTTGAAATCTCGAAGTCGAAAATTTCGACCATCACAAAGCTTTCCTTATGCTACGTTAAAATAGGAATGCAATATAATTAGACAAATGATTTACAGTATACAGTATATGGCAGATGTAAGCCTGTAATAGCTACGACTGCATATTGTAATAAGTTTTCTTATTGCTTTCCAATTTATACGTAGTATAAGGAAAGCTTTGTGATAGTCAACATTTTCGATTCTGAGATTTCAACGGATTTACACGTTTTGAGGTCCCAGGAACCCAAAAAAGTGTTTTTTACGAAATGTTTGTCTGTCTCTCAGTCTGTTCATCGATTTCCGGGCAAACTACTCTGCCGATTTTGATGAAATTTTTAATGTAAGTTCACAAAAATCATACTTCGGGACTAATTTATTTATTTATCAAAAAACTCGAAAAAAAACGTCTAAAAAAATATTTCTCAAAAACGGCTCTAACTATTTCTTTTAAATTCACATATATTGTAGCCGTTATTAATGTCAATAAAATGCGAGGGGTCGCTTGCCCCTTGATAGTTTGCTTCTGGGGGTAAAAAAATAAAAATAACTAAATTTTAATTAAAAATATCTAAAAAATAATTATTCTGCGAAACCTTTCTATGAATGATTTCTGATTTCTACCTTCAGGCATGTTTTAGGTGCTAAATTGAAATAACGAAACCGGACAGGTTTCATTCCCAAAAACTGTTTGTTTTGTGCAATAAAATGTTTTTTGAAAAAATGATAGAAAATTCACGTCAAATGCATTGAGTACCCTGCCATTATTACTGTGTGGTTAAATGTGTTGGTCTGACCTACAATATCTAGAATTTACCTCACCTCCAGAGGCGTCATCAGGTGGACAGCCAAACCCGCCCCCCCCCCCCCCCGAAATTATTTACCGTGATATTACTCATTTTCTCTTTCTACTAATTGATAAATTGGAAAGCATGTTCGAGTAAGCTCGAAAATGAGATACATATCATGTATTTATTCATTCATTCATTCTTCTTCTTCTTACTCTTCCCCTTTAAGGCCGAGGGGGTCGCCCGGACCGATTTCTTGAACTCCGCCCGGTCGGGCTCTAACGCCTCTTGAGCTCGGCCATTGTTTTCCCACTTGCTCCGTCGAGTTATTCAATCCTTTCCTCGAGGGTTGTCCTCGGTCTGCCGATGGTCTTCTTCCTTCTTCTTCCGCCAACCTCCGGGTGGCTCTGTTCTCGTCCATCCTTTGGAACCATTGCAGCTGCTTGTTCTCCATTCTTCTCTCTATGGAGTTCACTTGCAGGTCTTGTCTGATGCAGTCATTTCGGACCAACAATCTGTCTTGCTGGTCGAACAAGGTGGTCTTCTTCTTCTTTTAATCCCTCTTTACTCTTCCCACGCATTTCGCACTCTTTGGTTGAAAACATATGAATCGATTGGGGCTTATCTAATCCTTTTTCCGGTGTTAAGTTAATCTGTAAACATCATAGAAGGGTTGCAGGACATAAAAAAAATGGTCTCGAGGTATGATTTTTGTAAACCTACATGCCGAATTTAATCAAAATCGACCGAGTAGTTTGCCCGGAAATCGATGAACAGACAGACATTTCGTAAAAACCACTTTTTTTGGTTCCTGGGACCCCAAAACGTGTAAATCCGTTGAATCGAAAATTTCGACCATCTTTCCTTATACTACGTATAAATTGGAAATTAATAATCAAGGAAAAATTGGGCTGTCCGGTTTAGATTCCCTACTCCCGGTAAGGCACTATATACCCGGGTATTGTCATCCACCATGTTGTATCCCAAATTTCCTATATGGTAAGTATTGTAAGAAAAGTAAAAGATTGAAAAATATTGAAAAAACGAATATATACGTTTTAGTATTTTCTTATGAACTACTTCCCTAATTGGTAGCACGTTTTTTAAATAATAATAAATAAACAACGATAAATTTCTAAAAATAAATAGGTAAACCCCCAATGCTTGGCTTATACACCAGACTTATAATGGATACAACATGGCGGATGACAATACCTGTCTAATATAGAGCCCTAACTCCCGGGATCGTATGTTGTGAATCCTCTCAACATTAACAAGTCAGAGATACCTTATATCTCTGACTTCAAACCCTTCTCTCTCTACGTATGGTAAAACCGGGTGACCCCTGTCATTGGCCAGCTCTATATCCCCTTAGGTAAACACCAGCTTTGAACTGCTTTACCCTATCACGTGTCAACCAAAACTTTTACCTGCGCCAGCTTAGCTGCTTTATCTTTTTCCTCTGCTATTGAACTGCTACATTATGGGCCATCTACAGCCCTATTAAGGTCATTTGGGATTAACATAATACTGAGGTTTATTCAATTGTTTCAAACATGTGAGTGCGTGGGAAATTCAAATTGATAAATATTAATCTTCGGATATATTTTTGGTGAGTTTTAAATTTTTTTTCCCTTAGATGTAGACACATTAATTAAAATTCTTATTATATTTCAAAAGTCAACCGGTACATTTTAATGTTTATTAAGCTGGCCTTTCACGAGGGCTCCAAACGGACTCGCGCCAAGCCAAATGGTGCGTCCTGTTCTATTAGCGCCATTTAGTGCGTTCATTCGCGACTACGCTGAAGCAGTCGCTCCAAATCATTCAAATTGTACAGTGTAAAGCTGGCCATTCCCGTGGGCTCCAAACGGACTCGCGCCAAGCCAAATGGCGCGTCCTGTTCCATTTGACGTTAGCGCCATTTAAAGGGGTCATCACGACTACGCTGAACCAGTCGCTCCAAATCTTTCAAATTGTACAGTGTAAAAGTACCTCTTCCATATCGTCACACTGTACAATTTGAAAGATTTGGAGCCATTGGTTCAGCGTAGTCGTGATGACCCTTCTAAATGGCGCTAACTTCAAATGGAACAGGACGCGCCATTTGGCTTGGCGCGAGTCCGTTTGGAGCCCTCGTGAATGGCCAGCTTTGAAGTACCTCTTCCATATCGTCACTCTGTACAATTTCAAAGATCTGGAGCGACTGGTTCAGCGTCGTAGTGAATTGTCACAAACTGTAATTGTCTTATTGTTGGAATTAAAGATTAAATATTAAAAGATGACCCCTATAAATGGCGCTAACGCCAAATGGAACAAGATGCGCCATTTGGCTTGGCGCGAGTCCGTTTGGTGCCCTTGTGAATGGCCAGCTTTTGTTTTGCCTTCAATTATAAAAGAAACAACCATTCTCTTGTATTCCAATAATGTATTAATTTGAATTTCCCGCTCATATTTTAACACCGTCACGTGACACCTTACTTACTAATGCGGTATTATGTTAATCCCGAATTGCCATAATAGGGCTGCAACGGATTGTTGTATTGACCTTTTGATGTTCAGTTGCAATTAATTGACAATCAGTAAAAACAAAATCAAAATTGTGTGAAAATATCGTGTTACTCTTTGTTTCGTTATTACGCTTTATTCTAGGTTGAACAGTAACGCATGATAACACTAAAAAAATTATTTACTTATTTACTATAGAATTACTCATACTCACTATCTATCTTCTTCTTCTACTTCTTGAGACTGTGACCTCAGAAGAAAGAAAAGTTGCACAATAGGTATACACAAAATCATCTTCTGGCTCTACAGTCCTTGATGAGCTTTGGCCTGCTCCACAACACTCCTCCAGTCATCTCGGTTTTGTACAACGATCCACCATCTACAGACTCCCAACTCGCGAAGGCCAGTTTCGAACTCATCCTTCCAACGTTTTCGAGGACCTATTATCTAATGTGTCTACCAATTGATAAACAAGTTCGAGTAAACTCGGACCGGTTCTTTCATTTTGCTAAGGGAAGCTTGAAGTTGGATTGCAGCGGATTATTATTCACTTGCATCAGTATTAACTCATGAAACTTTAATATACCCTCCGGGTAAGCATCGTTCAATTAGAGGGTCCTTCCCCATTGCTTTATACATTTTAAATCAGGTCTTTCCTTGTCGAGTTACTAACTTTAAATTTTCTCCTTTTAATATACATTTTGATTTCGTGATATTTACGGTGCCTTTAACGATCTTTTGGCATATATATTGTAGAGTGTAGACTACGTTTCTTCTTACACGCGTTTTCCTGCGCGGTGGCTTTTTTAAAGAGAAACCCGGGTGTCTCCACTGGCCATTTCATTCCATAAAGTCAATTTTTACAAGAAATAATTTTTTAGCTATTAAAAAAAGGTTAATAATAGCACACAAACAATTTAACGAATGCATCCGATTGACTTCTTCAGTCGCCTCTGTAGGTTAATACCCGTGCTGAGTTACGACACGTCTCCGATGGCATGGCGTGTAGAGGCTCGCACACGTACAAGCACGCTATAACCTTGCCATCGAAATCGATCGTAAATCTACCATAGGAGATATATGAGACACCACCGCCGAGACTCTAGTTCAGGAAAGGGTTCCTACGCTCGGCGTCAATCCGACGACGTCGGGCATCCAGCTGGACTGGAGCACCTGGTTGAACCGTTTCGCTAACGGCCATACCAAGCTGGATTAACGAGAACTGAGCCTGTTCGAAACTGCTGCAAACTTGTGTGTGCACTGCGTTGGCTGAGGTACATGGTGGGACATGATAACGCGCTGAGACTATACCAGTCAGTCTAAGTGCGTGCCGAGTCCTGGTCACCTCCGATTTAATCGTGTGACTTTACTATGTTCCCCCAAGTGGTTCGGAATCCACTATACTCATAGGAGGTCCAGCCCAGTCAGTCAAATCCCCTTCTCGCCGAGGTGAAGGAGTCTGCCCTTAGGGTGCCTCAAGTTAAGTAATAGACTCACTCCCCCCCCCCCCCGCCCTCCTGCCAGGTTGACAGGGCTTGAAGCAGAAATAATAACATAATATATATATTATAATAATAAATGCTGAAATAAGCATAAGACAGTTACTGTCCATCGTTAGGGGGAGCTCCTGATTTCTTATACCCATATGGCAGCCCCAGCTTGCTTTGAATTTCGCATGTGCTGACAATGACTAAATTTTCTCTTCCTAGTTTTTACCTTTTCGGATTCTGAATAGAAAAAAATAAAAAAAGTTTGAAGCCACCACATTATAAGAAAATTTCCGGAACACTGTATAAAATGTTATTGGGTAACATTTGCATGAAAAATTTCAAAACGTAAAAACGAAACTTTTCTACGTAAGGTATGAATGAACACATTTGCAGGGGTATTGAGTTTGCAAATAAAACGACATGTTTATTTTTTGTTTCTATTTGCATTTGCTGTCGTATACTCGTAGCTATAGAAGAGCTCTCGTCTTCGTTTGCACAGACTATTCGTTTACTTAGCTATTAAGTTTCACATGTCCCCCCTTCTTCTTTCCAGCACTGAAAACATCGGGCATAGTAGCTGCTAGTGATATGTAACTCCGCACATTTTGTGGACTTAAGTCCGGATGTGCATCCACCTGCAGAGGATTAAATCCATGGACTGACTCCAACGGTCTGCATCCACCGGCTCACAATGGACACAACATAAGGTGCCAATTCCACCGGCGAATTTACTTTTTTTGTGATTTGAGATTTTTTGTTTGTTTTGTTTTAAGGAGACTATTATGTGCATACTTAACTATTATAAATTAAGTTATAATATTATTAATGATGTCTCTTACCAGATTATAACTTAATTTATAATCGTTCAGTTAAGTATCTACATAATAGTCTCCTTAAAACAAAACAAACAAAAATCTCAAAAAAGTGAAGTAAATTTGCCGGTGGAATTGTCGCCTCATCAACATCGCACCTAGAAATTGTTAACACACTGATACAGCACTTGTCGTCCTGAAAATTGAAATAATAAACGTGTCCTATACTTACCTTATTGTTAGCAATTTCTAAAGAAGATGCTGCAGCGTGAATTGTCATTAATTAATATAATTTGTCCCATCAACATTTACACTTTTGAATGCACGGGGTGTCCATCTTACGATACAGTGAACAGTAGAGATACACGCGTGATAGAATCGCTGACCTAACGGAGCAGCATCCGGTGCATCGAGTCCACCGGCTCGGCTAGTTAAAGCCCAGTGTACATGCGATGAGATGGTGCGAATCGCTGGATTTAATGTAATAGGAATCGGGGCAGGCCTGACTCTTGACTAGTGGAGTTACGTCCGCTGACAAGACATCGGATTCAGTCCGTAGGAATCGATTCCACCTGGAGTTACACGTCACTAGAGCTCCACGATGCACAGTGTTTAGGTTGTTCACATTGACATGTTTCTGCAAAGGGGTTCGGAGATTCCAACAAGAAGTTTTGTGTTTTCCCATAGTCTTCTTCTTCTTCAAGTTACAGCAGACTGGCTGGTTGGCAGCATCATGTGGCATCGATGCCTCCACTCCCCTCGATCCTGGCACGCCCTCTTCAGCTCCACATATTTATTCGCCCCTACATCCTCAGTCACTTGCTGCAGACACTCTTTTCTCGGTTGACGCCTTCTATGATTCCCTCTAAGATGCAGCTTACGGAGTTCTCATGTCGAAGAAAATGTCCAATCCAATGAGCTCCTCTTGTACTTATCGATGCACCCAGAGTTTTGCTTTCACTGATTCTCTTTAGAACCTCCTCATTTGTAAGATGGGCCACCAAGGTATCCGTAGCATGCGACGATAGCACCACATCTCAAGTGCTTCGAGTTTTTGCTTTCCAATTTATACGTAGTATAAGGAAAGCTTTGTGATGGTCGAAATTTCCGATTCCGAGATTTCAACGGATTTACACGTTTTGAGGTACCAGGAACCCAAAAAAGTGGTTTTTACGAAATGTCTGTCTGTCGCTCTGTCTGTATGTCTGTCTGTATGTCTGTCTGTGCGTCGATTTCCGGGCAAACTACTCGGTCGATTATGATGAAATTTGGCATGTAGGTTCACAAAAATCATACCTCGAGACAATTTTTTTTATTTTGGGCTAACTCAATTTGGGGGGGTTTTATTCTCAAAAAAATCCAAAAAAACACCTAAAAAAATTATTTATCCAAAACGGCTCCAACGATTTCTTTTAAATTCACATATATTGTATTCGTTATTAATGTTGACAACATGCATGGGGTCGCTTGCCCCTTGATAGTTTGCTTCTGGGGGTAAAAAAATAAAAATAGCTCAATTTTCATTAAAAATTACTAAAAAATAATTTATCTGCTAAACCTTTCGATCGGTGGTTTCTACCTTCAGGCAAAAGGGTGTTAAATTGAGTAACGAAGCCGGACAGGTTGCTTTCGCAAAAAACTTTCTGGTTTTGTGGAAAAATTTTTTTTTTTGAAAAAGTGATAGAAAATTCAGGGTCTAATGCATTGCGTGCCCTGCCATTATAACTGTGTGGTAATGTGTTTGTCCGACCTTTCTAGAATTTATCTCAGCTCCAGTGACGTCAGGTAGACAACCCCCCCCCCCCAGATATCGAAAATTTAGCCATACGAAAATTATTCACCACGAAATTACTAATTTTCTCTAACTACTAATTGATAAATTGGAAAGCATGTTCGAGTAAACTCGGACCGGTTCTTTTTAGTTGCTCTCACTTATACACCATGTTTCACATCCGTACGTGCTCCAAACCAGGGACTTCACCATTAGTTTCCTTAGTCTAGGTACATTCAATGTATGTCTCTACAAAGTTTCGTGAGTAGCCAGAGCTGTGAGATATAGTTCTGGAAACAAAAATTGTTCTCGATCCGTGTACAATATAAATAGAAAACCAATATAGTGTCACTAGAAGGAGAGAACTTAAAGACGTGAGAAAATGATATCCGATGCTCATCCCACCTCTATATAAAAGTCCCAAACAACAGAGGACGCCATTTCTGTTGGAAACAAAGCGGCCTCTCGTCTATCTCCACTATTGTTCCTAAAAGAATGTCGTCTGCTACAACAATAGAACAACAAAGAAATGGTGACATTTAGTCGACGTCTGCTTCCCAACGTCATTGCCGCGAGGCCTTTCCAATGAGCTGTCCATACTGGATAAGATGGGAAATTGCTTTCTGCTGGTCAAAGGATTTGTGGAGGTTGTCTTTTCTTTCGATAAATTGTGGTGTAATTTTATTGGACGTGGATTGTCGTTGTTGTTTTTAGGGCGCTCTCAGGCCACATGCACAAAGACGATTTTTGGCGCCGCAAATTATTGTAGGTAATAGTTTCATGAACAACAACGCTTGCGACCTTTCTCGACGGTTGTACAGTGATGCTACCACGGCAAGAATAGTAGCAGTAGCCGTGCTACTATTATTAAATTATTGCTTTCCAAAGTATAAGGAAAGCTTTGAGACGGTCGAAATTTTCGATTCCGAGATTTCAACGGATTTACACGTTTTAAGGTCCCAGGAACCCAAAAAAGTGTCTTTTACGAAATGTCTGTCTGTCTGTCTGTCGTTCTGTCTGTCTGTGCGTCGATTTCCGGGCAAACTACTCGGTCGATTTTGATGAAATTCGGCATGTAGGTTTACAAAAATCATACCTCGGAAAAAATTTTTTTTATTTGGGGCTAACTTAATTTGGGGGGGTTTTATTCTAAAAAAACTCCAAAAAAACGTCTAAAAAAATTATTTCTCAAAAACGGCTCCAACGATTACTTTTAAATTCACATATATTGTAGTCGTTATTAATATTAACGAAATGCGTGGGGTCGCTTGCCCCTTGATAGGTTGCTTCTGGGGGTAAAAAAATAAAAATAACTAAATTTGAGTGAAAAATGACTAAAAAATAATTTTTCTGCGAAACCTTTCTATCGATGATTTCTACCTTCAGGTATGTTTTAGGTGTAAATAGGTATATATTGTTCAGTAATGTTATTGGGCGTTGTTGTTGTTTTTAGGGCGCTCTCAGGCCAGATGGTAAAAGATGATTTTTGGCGCTGCGCTTTCCACCGAGAATTATTGTAGGCAATAGTTTCATGGACAACAACGCTTGCAATCTTTCTCGACGGTTGTACAGCGATGCTGTCGCGAAAAGAATCGTTTTTGTGCGTCGGGTCTCGGAGTTTTTTTTTCTTCTTGTGAGCCACGCCCACACTAGAAGGCCTGCCTTTACTGCGCCTTATCCTCATGGAGGGTCGGCGACACGACTGCAGCGTTTCCACACAGTCCTGTTCTGTTCTGGCCTACGTCCATAAAACTCCCTTCAATAGTAAGTAAGTAAGTAAGTAAAGTAATTTTTATTTCCTTCAAAATATAGATTAACAATTATTTTATAAGTGTAATAGCAGTAGGAGGGGACCCTTTAGGACGAGCCTGTGCTGGGCCCCCTTTTAATATTGCTAATAGCTAAAACTGAAAACTAAAAACTAAAAAACTACTAACAAAATCTCCAATAACCCCGGACAGGCGGACAAGGTGCAATATATTGAGAAAAAAAAATTAATACAATATTTAAATTATCACGCTCAAGCTTAACTGCGTATCGAGCGATGATTGAGCAGTGCCACTGCAAAGTATATTTTTAATTCGACTTCAGTGGCAAGGTGGTAGCGTGCTTGTACTTGTGCGAGTATCAGTGATCGGAGACGTGTCGTTAGGTTACTTAGTGAGGCGATTGTAGAGATTAATCGGATACATTAATTAAATTATTTAGTACGCCATTCACTTTTTATTTAATGAAACTAATATTAATAATTAAATATAATAATCCCCCGGGGAAATGCGTAAGATCCATATGTAGTACACTACTATATAAATATAATGGTTCATTAGTCTACATTGGAAATTAAGAATTTTTATTTATTATTTCGGACAGACTGTGTCTAAATTTCTAGTAATTATTTTTAAATAAAAACTACAAAAAATAACTTTGAGGTACTTCTAATTGCAATATAATTAGTTTTCCAATAAAATACGTTTCTGATGTTTATACGGTACCTTACAATCCGGGATTTTTATACGATTGGTTCAAAGCAAATAGAATTTTTTTTTTTCTTCCTCCAAGTCGGGAAGTATCACAATTTATTGGTATTCATGGGTTAGATCAGCAGATAATTGAGTTTTGCAAAATCCTTATTGACTCAGACTCGAGAAAACTCGATTTATTCTTTTAAAAAACTTTCATATTTAAGCTACGCTGAAGCTGAACTGTTGCTTCTACTGCAGTTCGAAGGAGCTGATAAAGAAGTTTTAGATTTTAAAAAAAGTCGATTTTTTTTTTAGTTTGTTACTTATTAGTTATTGCAATTACATAATTATATAACTCAAGAAGGGCTGGAAGGATTTTTTTATTTTATTTTTTTATTTTATTTTTCGTATATTCTTATAGCAGAATATTGGTCGCCACTTTTATCATCTGCTGTTTTATTTTTATTCGTTTAATTTAATTCATAAGCTACAACGATTTGTTCTATGCAAGTACTGGATAAGGGGACAGAGGAATCCGGGCTACTAGGCCGTGGTCGATTTGAAAATAGCTTCCAATCGTTTCGTCAACAACGGCGGTTGACATATTCAGTGACACTACGTACACTTCTAAGATTGTATCGCTATTGTAATCTTAGAAGTGTACGTGTACGTAGTCTCACTGAAGATGTCGACCGCCGTTGTTGACGAAACGTTTGGAAGCCTACTCAAATTGGCCCCTTATTAGACATATTTATTATAGTATATTACTTTTTCATGCTTAGTATTATATCGCACCCAAATTGTATTAGTGCCATAACCCATAAAAAGTTGAAAATGGGTTATGACACCAGTGAAATCTGGGTGCCATGTAAGGAATGTTTTATGTTGCAGTGACTTTTCCGTTCAATTGATAGGGTTTAAAAATTTTGAAATTCATGGGAAAATTATAACAAAATTTCAAAACCCTATATATAATATGACGCATGAAATAGTCCTCTACTTATTGGATAAATCAAAACTTAAACATACTTCAATCAAATAAAAGAACCAGCACGACTGCAGGGGGGGGGGGGGCGTAAAGTTGGGGGGGGGGCAGGGTCCAACTTGCCCCCCCCCCGCCTCGAGCAATGTAAGACGTGGTTCATACTTCATGGTCCCCTTTGCAGCAATATGTATGGAAGCATTCCTCTTTTAGCTTTGTGAAATCTACAACTTTACTTTACAACTATAAAACTCGATACCCATAGAAATTCGTGCCTCTCCTTCTCTCAACGTATTTAAAAACAAATATTACAAGTTTCTCCTTAGTCAGCAAACCACTGTCACCGGTTGATCAAGGCAAGGCTGCGTGTGAATGTGTGAGAAAATGTGTGTGTGAATGTACAGTAGATGGTAGCGAATGTGAATTAGAATGTCTGTTATCTTGAATGAAAGGTATGACTGATATACTGCATGAATGTAGTTTATAAAAATATATTTCAATCAAACTATATCGTTGTTATGTACAGTTAGGTGTAAGAGAGGGCCATAGGCCCTAATCTCGCTGTATCTATACATATTTTTTTTTTTTTTAATAAAGACTTTATTATTATTATTATTATAAAACCCTACTATTTTGCTCTCAATTTTTCCTTATCCTGTCTGATGACGTCATAAGGTCTACTTAGTTTTGCCCCCGCCATCATTCTAAAACGTTACGCCTCTGAGCACGAGTGAATCCGTACATGCTTCCCTATTTATCAATTAGTATTGTATAATTTTTTTTGTGATAAAAACAATTAATTTGAGGCATGATTTTTGTGAATCTACTTCCCAAATTTCCCCAAAATCCACCGAGTGGTTAACCCACAAATCGACGAACAGACAGGCCGACCCAGAGACAGACATTTCGTTACAACTATTTTTTGTTCCTGGGACCACAAAACGTGTCGTTGGAATCTCGAAATCGATCATTTCGACCACCACAAAGCTTTCCTTCTACTACTATAGTACTATTTCTTCAAGTTACAGCCGGATGGCTGGTTGGCAGCAACATGTGACTTCGATGCCTCCACTCCCCTCGATCCTGGCACGCCCTCTTCAGCTCCATGTATGTCTTGGCCCCTACATCCTCTATAACTTGCTGTAGATACTCGTTTCTTGGGCGCCCAGGTCAGTTGACGCATTCTATTGACCCCTCTAGGATGCAGCTGATGAAGAATTGTACTATTACTAATAATAAACGTTTTGTATTTACGGGGCGAGCCTAGAAAGTCTTTTTCTTTCCAACCTACGTCGCATAAAACAATACAATTTCCAAAATACATAGTCAACAAAACAAAAAATGCTTAACGTAAATAATCTTATTCTAAACGTGCTTATAAAAAGGTATACAGCCCTGTAGACATTAATAATGTACTACAATAAAACTGTTCTGTGTCTAGAAATTTTTTTAGCATCTTTTTTTTACTAACGTATTCTTAAATTGGAAAGCAAAAATGAAACTAACCGATCTTGAGAGGGGGCGGGGGGGGGATTCAGGGGTAGGTTAGCTTCCTTTTAAGTACCAGTATAGTTCAGCTATACAGCTCGTGGTTGAACAAACTTTCAAATAGAAGGGTTATCATTCATCTCCCCTTTTTGGTTGGGGGCATACTAATTCATCCTTGGGGAGTTTTACCGAATTCTGACGTGATTAATCAGCTCTGATGATTGCTGGACGGAAATATCATATGCAAATAACCAGCAACTACCCCTGCTTGTTTTTTGGGTTTCAGTTTGGGTTTAGGGAGGGGGGCCGATTTGTTTTTGTACCCGCAGTGTTGTTACAGTACGAGTATTCCCAATCGACCTTTTGTGTAGGGGAGCCTGCGTAAATGAATTGTATTCAATTCAAATTGGCAAATATATATGGACGCATGATAAACGGCGACTTTGTCCCCCGTCCCGCAATGAAAATGCCTGGCCCATCCCGTGTCGCCGGGAATTCCTGCAACTTTGTAGCATCATTCTTTTGCTTCTTTACATGCCTCTTCAATCTAACATTGGCGATCATCATTGCAATTTGGACTGTGGAGACTGATGCTTTGCAAAGGGATGTCGTGCTCTTCTACAAACCACTGCCTCAGGTTTTGCAACCAGGATCCTCTAGTTCTACCGAGAGCCCAAAATTCCATGGCGGGACTAATGTTCCATCTTTCCTGTATATTAGAACTCTATGACAACCTAACATATAAAAATGCAAGCACCTGTAAAGCATGGCCAGAAAATATTGGCAGTGTAGGACTCGATTCGACAACCTTTCGGGTGAAAGTCTGAGTCTTACTACTCTACATATCCTGACTTTCGTATATGCTCAAAAGTATAAAGAGTAATCCAGATTTTTTGAAATTAGTACCTTAACCTACTTTGTAAATTGCCCCTTGTACTGAATAACCGCGTTTCCGTTTTCGCGCTCAGCGAAAATCTAAAAACCATAAAACCTCAACATACTGTCGCTGCAAAACAATACAAGAGCACGGGGGGAAAGGCTATAAAAGAGGCAAGCTCAGCCCCGGCTCTCATAATAACAACAATGCTTTGTCTCCGTCCCTAACCACCTCAGTTACAATGCGGGGTTAATTAGCCTTACCTGTGTAAATGGCAGGGTGAGTTACCGGATGAAACAAGGCTTCATCATGTGCAAACTTTCTGGTGTTGGTGATTTAGTGTGACTCCGGAATTGACCAGTAGGTAGAGACGGGGCTATGAATAGGGATCCAACGATACTACTGATATAATACTAGTATCGATACCTACCATTCAATACCGGTATCGATACAAGAATCGATACATTTGTAAAAATTTGGATCCCTAGCTATGAAGCGGAAGTGCGAGGTTCAAGATATACCAGATCACGGCCGTAGCCAGGAATTTTTTTCGGGGGGGAGGGGGGGTTTCCGGAAATTTCATTGGGTATTACATAGTTGTTTTTATTTTTCCTCTCAAAATCCGATTCTATCTAGTGTCAAGCCATTTCATTTGGGGGGGGGGGGGGGGGGGTTTGAACCCCATAAAGCCCCCCACCCCCTTGGCTAAGGCCTTGTACTTGATAATACCAGAATGAACACAACATAATCAACATTGAGCCTAGAAAAAGTCAAAACACTGAGACAGCACTTATCGCGTCGTCCTGAAAAAAATTAAATAATAATAGTATCCTAAACTTACCTTATCATCAGCTATTTTAATGAAAATGCGGCAGCCCGAATTGTCATTCATTAATATAATTTATCCCATCATCATTTACACTTTTAAATGCATGCGGTGTCCTTCTTACGATACAATGAACATTAGGTACACGCGTGATTGAATCGCTGACCTATCGGAGCTGCATCCGGTGCATTGAGTCCACCGCACCGGCTCGGCTAGTCAAAGCCCAGTGTATATGCGATGGGATGGTGCAATTCGCTTAACTTTGTTAAGGGCAAACCGGAGTCGCCGATATTCCATTTCTGTGCAAACTTTAATTTCTCATGAAATATGGAACGCAGAACAATGAAAAAATGCTGAATGGAAAGAAGAATTTTTTTCTCCTAATTTTGATGCATATCATCAATACCGATCGGCTATATCATTTTGATACGCAAAAAATAACGGTCACTCAGGAGTTCAAGCTGAAGGAGTTCATCAACTGTGGCGAATTGGGGTTAGTTAAGGCCACATACTATGCATCAAAATTAGGAGAAAAAATTGTTCTTGCCATTCAGCATTTTTTCATTGTTCTGCGTTTCATATTTCATGAGAAATTGAAGTTTGAACAGAAAATGGAATTTAGGCGACTCCGGTTTGCCCTTAAGTCTGTGCTTGATTTACTGGAATAGGAATAGGAAGCGGAACATTCCTGATTAGTGGAGTTACGTCACTTACGTCCGCTGACAAAATATTGGATTCAGTCCGTAGGAGTCGATTCCACCTGGAGTTACACATCCTCCAGTTCTATCGGTTTTGTACAATGCTCCACCATCTACGGACTCCCAACTAGCGTAGGTCAGTTTCCAACTCATCCTTCCAGCGTTATCGAGGTCGTCCGGACCACCTGAAATTACACATCACAAAGACTTTTACAAGTAGAAATTTTCCAGGCATAGAAAGCTACTGACTCTCGAACCAAAGGGGTGAAAAGGGGACGAATTAGGGGGGGCTTTGTTTCCCATGACGCTTGTTATCGAATGGATCAGGGGTACGAGCGGCTTAATCGGCTATAAAGCTTCCATTTTTTTTTCAGGTTTACCTTGTTGTTTTTTTATGTTGCACCACCTGTCCGCCTTTTTTGCTGCCTTTGAACTTTATAGTGTCTGTCGCATTATTTGCTGCATCGCATGCTTTTCGATATTTTGTTATTTAGTTGAATCACCTGCAAGCTTCTCTTGTTCGGGAGGGGATTTTTTTACATAAGGGAATATGCATATCTTGCATAAAGAATTATATGTCAAAGAGTTTCCCACGACACACCATTCGTCTATTACATCTGTCTTTCTGAGAAAATTTGAAAACCCGTAAAAATTCTTCGAATTGAGTTTAATATCTTTATAATAATAATAATCCGTGTATTTTTTTTCCTAAATTTTTTTATACAATGCAAAAACAGTTGAAGTGCCCCCTCATGCCAGCGACGTGCGAGGGTAGCACTCAACTTAATTCATCCTCAGGACATGTAGATTAGTGGTAAGGACTCAGACTTTCACCCGAAAGGTTGTTGGTTCGAGCCCCACACTGGCTACATTTTCTAGCCATGCTTGGGGGGCATGTGAAGCAGGTGGTCCCGGGCCTTCCTAGTTGAATGTAAGAGATGGCTTTATAGCCCTAACTCCGCTAGGTTGGTCTAGTGATAAAACAAAAGTCTTTATTTATTATTTATGTACCCTATACCTAATTCATCCCATTAATGTAATTACATAAACATTAAAATCTGATATATTATTTATCTATTGTAGTTTAAATTCCCCGCACTTTTTTGCAGTGTATAAATTCATTAAAGAAAACCCAATTCTAGCTGGTGTTAACCCGACAATTGTTTAGGAGCTAGGGACGTGCAAGGCCGTAGCTAGGATTTTCTTGGGGGGGGGGGGAGTTTCAGAAATTTTATTGGATATGACATAGTAGTATTTATTTTTATTCTATCCACAGTGTCAAGTTTCATTTGGGGGGGGGGGGGAGTTGAACCCCCATGACCTTGAGGACTCACCCCCCCCCCCCCTGCAACACTACTGGCTACGACCATGATAAAATCTATATTCACCAACTTCCACATCATTTGTTAATAGCGGCGATGATGAACACCCTAATGCAATGATCAGGGTAGTGTTTCGGACTCTGACTAATGGGCCACTCAAGTACAAGGCCGTAGCAGGGGGGGTTCAGGGGGGTTCAACCCCCCCCCCCTCGAAATGAAATGGCTTCATACTAGATAGAATTTTGAGAGGAAAAATAAAAACCACCATGTAATACCCAATGAAATTTCTAACCCTGCTGTAAATTCACTCCTCACAAAAAACAGAAAACACACCTTAAGAAGTTTTTGCTGCAGAAATTCAATTAACAAATACAATCACTTTTTCAAAAATTAAAAAAAAAAAAAAAGCAAGTTTATTCCACATTTACTTTGCTTATTCAGTGGATTCGCCGCCAGCAGTAATCAAACAATATTAGTAAACACTCTGTGTTCCCTCAGTGTCTTTGAAAGGGCTCCAATGCTTTGGGATGTAATATCCATGTCAAACAGACTAATTTGAACGGTGTAGCGTTAATTGCTATCCTGCGGCGGATTTCAGTCCAATTTTTTTAACACAATTATGGTATGCAGTCCTTTGATAAAGTTTGGTGTTGTTTTATTTTTTTTCTATGGTATTGAGATGCGATGGCAGACACTTTTTAAAGCCTTCTCAACAGGATACTACATTGGGGGGGGGGGGTGCTTTTGTGCGCCCGTATACTGCATAGAAAACTAGGTTCCGATGCCCTCTATCTGAATTATAGGCGTAGCACCTATTGAAACTAATAATTTACCCGGGGAATTATTAGTAATAATAACTGTGTATTGATCAGAAATCATTTAAAAAAATACAAATATAAGTATAAGTCGTTTATTCATTCATTCATTCAATTCGAATACATTTCCGAAATTTCCAACAGTACAACGTTGCCGGCGATGAGCGTAAGCTCATATAGCCTATAAACCATGTACACGGTATTAAAACTTACCCGCTCCTAAACATGAATGAATGAATGTATTAAATATAGAATATAGAACAATTTAAATACAATAACTGTAAAGCCCCGCATGAAGACCTATAACAATTTACCCTACTCTAAAACTAAAGAAAAAAAAATCAATTAGACTTAATTTAACTTATTAAACTACACTTACAAATTAATAACAGATCTCTCGTAAACACATAACAGTCTAGTCCACTATTTCAAATAAAGATTCCACCTCTTCCCATCTCATCAGCCATTCCCGAACGAATTTGGAAAATTTATTTTTTGACATTCATCTGTTTTGCCATTAAAAGAAGAAGGTTTTTTTTAAAGGATAATTTACTCTTATTACCGAATAAGTAATTCTTTCTGCGTTCGTGCTACGGCTGCTGAGATTAGTTATTTTAATACAATTAGTGAGCCCTGATAAAGTTGAGAGTTGTTTTATTTTGATTCTAGGCTGTACATTAATTAGCTCGTAGACGGGAACTATAAGACTGCTTAATGCCTTTTCAAAACCAAACTGGAAGGAGGGAGGTGTTAAGTTGGGTTGTGCTGTAATCTTATAAAGTGTGTATTGAAGACTTAGAGTTGTATACAGTTAGGAGTGATGCGACATTCGTCCCCGCCATGGAATTTATGGAGTCACATTGGCCAATAGCCACGTATTCTTTCAACCAATCAGAGTCAATACAATGCAATATTTAGTTATTTCCTTCAATACAATACATTAATACATTTTTTCATGGTAAGGACCCTAAGGGATAAACCCGCGCTGGACCCTTGTTTTATTGAAACTTAAATTTAGAAATTATTGGATTAAAAAGACTAACACTACGTGATCTAGTAACTACTACGAACTAAACTAAACTGACCTTATAGTAATAATAATAATTAATAATTATTATACTAATATATAACAAACGATGATTGATGACAATGTACAATAATTAAGGAAAGTATATGAGTACAAAATTTAATTTTAAGAGAAAGTTTTACAGTATATTATTAGATTTTTATTATTGTTAAGATTTTGCTATAATTTTCTTTAAGAAATTTAGTAATGGCTGACTTTAATTAATTGTATACAGTCAATGGAAACATCTTCTTGGAGCCAATCATATTCATAGCCAGGACGGGAGTGTGGTAGCGTCCTAGGTGTCTTCATATTGGTCGAAAGAAGACGTGTCATTGGCCGAAGTGATTCAAAAATTTCTTGGTGGGACGAATTTCTCCTATACATTAGAACTATATTAAAAGACAAAGGTGTCAGCCAAGCCAATTAGGCTTTAGACTTTAAATTATATCATCTTCAAATGCCTCTTCTATCGAAGATTGGCGATCATCATGACTACGGGACTACGTAGTCATGATGACTGTACTAGGGAATTGTAATACAGTGGTTTCCCATTGTCTTCTGCATCCTTAGGCCGTTGACTCTTCATTAAGAGGACATGCTACGTAGAAAATGAGCACCCCAAAATTTGTTGTTTTTATTGACTTTTTATTTTTTATTTAATTAACCAAGCAAGTCATTAAAAATATGGCTCATGGAAGTTGTAGAAGACTACTTCAAGCATCATGTAATCGGAAATATTAAATTTTTGGTACCTTAGTTCTTTCATAAGTACCAGAACGGACTAAAATTATGCGTATTTTGGGATTTTTGGAAGAACTACAAAACCGAAAAGTAAAAATACTCGATTATATGATGCACAAAGTAGTCTTCTACAACTTCCATGAGCCAAATCTTTAATGACTTGCTTTGTTAATTAAATAAAAAATAAAAAGTCTATAAAACAACAAATTTTGGGGTGCTCATTTTCTACGTAGCATGTCCTCTTAAGTTCCTCCTCCTTCGGGGCCAGTTTCCCAACCCCAGGGCAAGAGTGCCCTGCTCAGAAAAGACTGTGTTTTTAGCTTATCCCGGCTGAAACTCGGTTCCCCATCTGTTTAGTCGCCACTACACGCTTCCATCTTCACCAGCAGCCTGATCGAGGCGATTATAATACCGGGGTTAAATAAATACCCTAGGATTATAACTGTAAACACACAAATTTTGAATAGCAGTTTCCATTATAAAATTATCTTGTTTACATTTTTAATACCAGGGGATTAAATAAATACCGGTATTATAATCACCTCGATCAGCCTGCAGGAGGAGGTACTGATTAGGATTTTTTGCGTCTTAGCCTCTGAGACTATGAGGCATTACTCAGAAGCTTGGCTACCTTGCAGAAATTATATCTATGATGTTGTTATTATTTTTATTATAATGCGTTTGTAACCGGTTCCGGTTTCTGGCGCTGGTTTCCGTACTGTGCTATAATGAGGTTCTGTAGGGACAGTTTTGGTCACTAGGTTCGCTGACGACAAACCGATATCCAATATATTCAAGATGGCCGCCGTTTGCATGTGAAAACCATAGACATAGTAAAACTATAGACTCATCGTAAACATTCGGGTTGAAGCCGCTTGACTTCGGCTATTTCCGTAGTATAGGACCAGATTGAGCCTTTTGCCATTTGATACCATGTTAACATTTTATTTTTTATTTGATTATTTAAAGATTATTTAGAACGGAAAATCATGCCAGCTAACCAGCAATATTTTTATGCAGAACTTGAAGTACTTTTAATTTAAATTTTAAACAATATATATAATAAATGTAAATAATAAATATAATTATATATGAAACAACAAATAAAACTATAAAGAAAACATATAATAAAACTGTTAAATTTGAATTTCCCGCCAAAATGCACCTATGAGGGGGCGTGGTCGTGGCTTCAGTCCTCCAGCACAGCCGAAATACGACATGGTGGCTCCATAGTTTTATTAGCTCCATGGTGAAAACTAAGCTCTTAGCATCTAATTAATTCTTTTAATATTTTTTATAATATTTTTACTATGCCTGGACCTTATTTCGCTTATTTAATATATATATTCTCCATGATTTATAGAAAAATATCACTTTAAAATAATGCATAAATAAAATAATTTTAAAATAGTATTGAGGCTTATGGAAAAATCAACGCTTTGATATCAGTGCAACTGGTGCTGCCATCTACAAAATGACGTCACAAATGAACCTCATTCGCTCGTGAACCTGGACTGAAGGACCTTTTCGGGCTATATTTGGTGCTCTATGGACTTAGCTGTCTGCGGTGACTACATCAATAGCAATTATGATAGTGTCACTCAGTCTGTTAATAACTCTTTTCTTTTTCTTTTTGCAGCCAACGTGGATGAAGAGTAAAGAATATTGGGATGGCCATTTTGAGGACAGATACGTCAAAAGAAAAGAAAATTGGGAGCGAATGCCTCTGAAGGTAAGCTATAATATTGTTAAAATTTTCCGAACATTTTCAACTGGGAAAAGCTTTTGGATTTCCTTCCAATTTCATTAAGTTAAAAAATTACATTGATAAAAGTAGGTTAGTTGTTGAGGTTTCCTTTTAAGTATCCTGACTACTTATTTCAATACATAAGTACTAGTAGATTTAATTTATGCCCCTTAAAATTGTTATTTTTTCCTTTATAAAAAGCATTATTTTGAAGAGAAAATTAAAAAGAAAAAGTTTGATGGTTAGAAGAAGTAACCGCCAATAGTACGTCACCCAGGAAAATCTGGAATGTGACGTCATTTTCATGTTGCCTATGGTTCCCCTATAGTAGCTAACTTTCTAACTTCACACATATTTTGGAAGTTATATATAGTAACAAAACCAAACAGTTATTTTTTTATTTTTATATAGACTAAGCTATTGTCTCATCAACCCAAAGCTTTGGGCAAGGGAAAATCGAGGCAGCCATTACAGCTATTTAATACGGCACCAAAACCAATACTAATTCAGTTTCAAACGCTGTTAGCCGTTTTTGCTTTCCAATTTATACGTAGTATCGAAATTTTTGACTCCGAAATTAGAGGATATGGAAAAAACTGGGCTTGGCGGGATTCGAACCCACGATCTACGCCTACGCCCTACGCCCTACGGGATATCCAAGGCCGTAGCCATAGGGGGTCCGGACCCCCCAATTGTATGCAGCGTACACTAGATAGAAAGGAGTTTTAAGTTTTTCTTTGTGCGGCTTTTAGTTACTGTATTCGACTGAAAAATTACGAAGCCCAAGCTTACTTAGGCCAACTCCATTAAGGTTTCCGCCCCGGCCAGTTGTTCCTTAATTTTTTACCCTGCTACCTAATTTATTACTCAGAAACCTACGTAAAAGTACGTGAAAGTGTTAACTGATTCGTGAGACAAATGACGACAATATGGGACTCCGTGAACGGTTTTGAGCACGGAATAGTGTCCTTGCATCGGGTGGTACGTCGACCCAGATTTACCCTCTGGTATAAATTATTATCGGCAATATTGAATCATGTATCCAATATTGTATGTAACACCGAAATTAATTTACATGATAAATAATTGCCTTAAAATTCAATCATAATGTTGTGTGGACATATGAATAAATTAACGTGTGGTGAGCGTATAGATAGGTTTATTTTGCTTTTGCCCCCCCCCCCCCCCCCAGAGTTATGGAAAATTGACATTTTGTGGATGCCTGCAAAGAGAAAGTGATGTTTGTATGAATGTAGCCTGATGATGGCCTAGTGCCGAAGCCAGTCTCTGTATTCTTTTATCGACTTCGATGGCCAGGTGGTAACGTGCTTGCACTTGTGCGAGTCTTTACACGCCATGCAATCGGAGACGTGTCGTACTCAACACGGGTACTAACCTACAGAGGCGACTGAAAAGGTCAATCAGATACATTCATTAAATTGTTTGTATGCGATTTATCTTTAAAAAAAGAAAACAATTACCTCGTAATACTTGACAATGTTATTTGGTTTATTTTATTTTTTACTATGGCGAAGTGTTACAAAGTGAATGTGGACAAACTTACTGAAATAATGCAAAGTGGACGATTTGCATTGGGGAATCTGACACTTTTAAAGTGCAAATGGGTGAGAGCCATATAAATTTTTGCTTTCCTAGTTATACTATACGTTGGGAATAAGGAAAGCTCAGAAATTTTTGAATTATTCGATTTCAAACGATATTCATCAATTTTCCTTGTTTTGACGTTCCTGGACTCGAAAAAATGGTTTTTTTTGAAGCATCCATTGGGTCGGTCTGTGTATTGATTTATGGACGACTAACTACTCGATGGATTTTGATAGTATTCAGCTTGTAAGTTCACAAAAATCTCGGGATTGTTTCTTTTCATTCTCGGACTCTAAAAATGACTAAAAGTGGTTTCTCAAAAGCGGTTTTCTTTTCTTTAAAAAGAAGATAAGAAGACACAGTTCATAAAAAAAAAATTCCGAAACAAAATGTTTCTGCAAAATTATTCCATCAATGCTTGTGTGTAGCTGTTTAAATAAATAAATAAATAAGAACTTTTTTGTTCTATTACTAAGCCAACCTAGCGGCGTTAGGGCTATTAAGCCCTCTCTTACACTGAACTAGGAAGGCCCGGGACCGCCTGCTTTACATGCCCTCCGAAGCATGGCCCAAAAATGTAGGAAGTGTAGGACTCCAACCAACAACCCAGATGTTAAATAGGTAACAATACCCAAAATGTTGTCTTCTCAACAAAATTTTATTTTCTTAAGATATACTGGTAATCTATGTTTGAAAATATGCTGTAGGGGAAAATCCTTACTACCAATGCATTGCATTATTTACCGTTGTATTATACGGTTGTATTACCGCAGAGCATTACAAAGAACAGGCTCTGTCATAGAGGATTCCAATTGGTATGGCTTTTGGAGAAATAAATAATATAGATATGCGTACGACCCTGAAAACTAAAAGAACCGGTCTGAGTTTACTCGAACATGCTTTCCAATTTATAAATTAGTAGACATAGACATGCGTAATTTCATAGGAAATAATTTCCCTATGGTTAAATTTCAGATCCCTTGAGGGGGGGGGGTGCACCTCAATATATTAAAAACCCCTTAAAACTCAATTGCATATTTTGGAACGAATAGACCAATACATTGTAACGGTAGTGACAATGGCACATGGCACGTAATGCATTGGACCGTGTATTTTCCATAATTTCTGCAAAAGTAATTTTTTGCGCAGAAGCAAATATTTTTTTTGGAATGCAATCTGTCCGTTTTTGTTACGCTATTGAACACCTAAAACATACCTGAAGGTAGAAATCATTGATAGATTGGTTCCGCAGAAAAAAGATTTTTTAGTCATTTTTCATTAAAATTTAGTTATTTTTATTTTTTTACCCTCAGAAGCAAACTAACAAAGGGCAAGCGACCCACCGCATTTTGTTAACATTAATAAAGACTACGATATATGTGAATTTAAAAGAAATCGTTGGAGCCGTTTTTGAGAAATAATTTTTTTAGACGTTTTTTTGGAGTTTTTTGAGAATAAAACCCCCCAAAATTGAGTTAGCCCAAAATAAAAAAAAACGGTCTTGAGGTATGATTTTTGTGAACCTACATGCAAAATTTCATCAATCTTGGCCGAGCAGTTTGCCCGGAAATCGATGAACAGACAGACATACACACATACAGACAGACAAAGCAACAGACAGACTTTTCGTAAACACCAGTTTTTTGTGTTCCTGGGACCTCAAAACGTGTAAATCCGTTGAAATCTCGGAATCGAAAATTTCCACCATCACAAAGCTTTCCTTTTTACTACGTATAAATTGGAAAACAAAAATGGTATACATAACACTGACATTAAATTAACTTTGGTTGAAGAGGTAACCTCCTGTTACCGAAATTAGAGGATATAGAGAAGACTGGACTTGGCGGGATTCGAACCCACTAGCTACGCCTGACCGGGGCGTCGTCTCAACCACAAGCTTCGATTACTAAAAAACTTGTTGCAAAAATAGAAAAAAAAAGAACCCAGAACTGAGGGAGCGCAAACTTTAGAAAGAGTTAACTGACCTGGGTTCATTTATCTTACTTCTACCAGCAGCAAAGACATTATTTTTTACCGACACTGCCGTTCATCAACACGATGGGGTCGTACGAGTAGTAAAAGTCCTCGACTTAAGAGGGTGGAGTACATCATATCAAGTATTTTTCCAACCCCCCAGCCCTTCACTCGCAGTCAACCCTTTCGCTTTTTCACAGAGTCCTTTTTACTGGGGGGGGGGGGGGCATGTTTTTTATATTTAAAACACAGACCTTGAACTTTAACGGGACCAAGTGGTTTTATACCCTTTAAGTTTTTTTTTGCTGCTTCCTCGTTTTTTTTTTTTTGGTCGCGAATTTTCTTCTGTCGTTTTGAATGAGTTCATATTTTTATACAGCTAGAGGGCGTTTGATAAATTGACTTGATGTTGTATTTTTAGAAGGGAGGGGGATTGTTTGCAGCTTTTGTTGATTTTCTGTGGGTTTCGAATGGAACCTTGGGCTAGTACTGTCTGAGAACTGTGGAATCTGTGATATATATATATATATTTTGAATATGGAGATGGAAATTCACACCCTTATCAATTTGTCTGTGATTGTGCATCTGCGATATGCAGAAAATTTGTCTGGGTAGAATATATTATGAAAATGAGGAATTTCGAAAGGGTCCCGTGACCCGCTTGGCTGATGTAAGAGTAACCCTAATAGTCATGGCCGTGCTCAGGGGGTTCGGACCCTCCAAAATATTTTTTAAAAATGTAAACCAGTATTGTTTGAAGAATTCATCCATTGATAAATTACGTAAACAATTTTTTGGACCCCCCCCCCAAATCAAAACCTGGGCACGGCCTTGCCCTTAGTTAAATATACTTGGGTTCCTCACTTGTGGTCTATATAGGTGAGATAGGACATTCGCTTCCCGCCAAAAATATTTATTTTGAATTTCGAGCGCCACCTGTCACGTCTCACACTACCAGTCATTTTAATGTCGTGGCAGGTGGCACCTGTAATTACAAAACTATTTTGGCGGTTGCGAATGTCCTGTCTCTTCCATATGGAACTATAATACCTCCGTATTATGAAAATTAGGAATTTTTAAGGGGTCCCGTGACCTTGTGGGAGTAACCCTTAGTTAGATACAGATAGGGCTCCTCACTAGTGGTCTATATATATAGCAGAGATAGGACATTCGCTACCCGCCGAAAATATGTATTTTGAATATCATGCGCCACCAGCCAGTGACGACTCACATTCCATCAGCCATTTTTAAAGTCGCGGCAGATGGCACCTGATATTAAAAAAATATTTTAGCGGGGACGAACGTCCCGCCTGTCTCTCCCATATAGAACTGTATTTCTCCTTACTGTTATAATGAAGATCATTAGCCAAAATTTCGGCTGCTTGCTGTTCTGCCTCACAGTCAGCCATATTGGCTTTATAAATAAATAAATAAATAGAGACTTGTTGTTCTATTTCCTACCGACTGCGCCATTTTCCCCGTATTGTACGAATTAGGGATAACTAAGCAATTGTAGTTGTGAACAAACTTCGTGTAATATTCTCTCCAAAACAATATGGCGTGCCCCCCGACTTCTTCTGCCAACATACGTCACTCTAAGCCAACCTAGCGGAGTTAGGGCTCTAAAGCCCTCTCTTACACTCAAATAGGAAGGCCCGTGATCGCCTGCTTTGCATGCCTTCCGAAGCGAAAATGTAGCATTGTGGAATTCGAACCAACAACCTTGCGGGTGAAAGTCGATCTCCGTGCCACTACTCTACATGTCCTATATCGTATCGTATCGTATCTGCATGGAGGTATTTTGCCTCTCCAATGAAATACCCCTATGCTCCCGCCCACTAATTGATCCAGACTATCGCTGCAATGAATCATTTAATTGTTACGACTGTGACGTCATGACAATAATCTAAACCAATCACTCATCAGGGGATAGCGAGACTAATGCAACCAAACAATTCAATTACTATTTACCTAATTTGACTTATCGCATTAACGGTGGCACATTCACTCCCTGGTCGATACAGGACGACTTGTACTTGATGTGGCTTTTTATGTTGCATCTCACAAGCAGGTTTTAGGGAGATTCATCTACCTATTAAGACGGCGATCAATTTTCGACTTCCGGAAAATTTCTTCACCACTTTTCGTTTCATGACCCCCTTAGCCCAAAACACTAACTTCCGTAGATTTTTTTTTATCCGATTTTTTATTATCCGATTTTGATGAAACTTCGCACAAAAATTGATCATACAAATGTCTTGATCGAGTTCGTTAACCAGCTAGATCCACTATTTAGTTACAAGATGGCGGCCGATAGAAACTTTGTATAATTCATATCTCAGTTAATATTGATCGCAGAGGAATGAATTAAAATCTGACTGAAAGCCCGTATTATTATCTACGATAATGACAATAAACACTTTTTTCGACCAATAAACCATTTTAAGATGGCGTCCAGTCAAAGTGATAATAATTTGATAAGTAAAAGTTCATAGTCGTTATTGTGGTTCGAAATATGAAACACAAGTGTTTTGTGTGTTGATGTTGTGGTCGGGAAGAAAATAAAGTATTTTTTTTATTTTTAATTACATACGTAGCGTAGGTAGCATCTGCCTGTCTTTTCCTGCTGTAACCCTACCATTGGTCATGGCTTCAAGGACATGGCAAAATCAAACCACATGAGAATTTTTCTCTGAATAATCCAAATTATGGCTACATTCAGAAGCCCGTATTCTCTAACATGATGCTTTACAGGGGCTATGTAATCCTGTCCCACTGCAGCAATGGAGATAGTACTGGACTTCCCACCCCTCCATGTTGCAGTGGAAACTTCAGCAGAAATGGCATTACTAGGAGTGGAAGGGCAATTAAGAGAGACTCAGCCTCTCTGACTACGTCTGACCACTGCCTGGATATGCCAAGCGATAGAATCCATCCAAAATACTGTTTTAGGAGGGAATTCGAAACTATATTAGGGACAATGAAAGAATGCTGCGAATCAGCAGGAATTCTCAATAGTCACACAATCAAGTGGTATACTGATGGCTCTAGGCTAGGAAGTACCAAACCAAGAACAGGCCTTGGCGTCTTTGGTCCTGGGGTTAAATATCTGGAGTCTTTTAGGGAGACAACTATAGTCTTGCAGATTCTGCAATGAAGGTGCGGAGGACCTGCGATGCGATGCAATCGCACGAAGAAGAGCAGCATGCTCGGAAAGCTTGCAGTTACATGTAAAAGACCTACCACTTCTGAATCCCCTCAAGATCCTGGCTCTCGTGAGGGAGATAGGCCTCGAGAAAGTGATGTAGATGTGATGTAGACACTTTGTTGTAGGGGGCACAATAGGCCAATAGGCTTAAGTGCACACAGGTAACACCTGTACCCCAATTTATATAAAAAAAAAAACAAAAAAAACGTAGGTGGCATAGAGGAAAAGAGGGGTCTGCGCTTGCCTGTAATATCCCTACACCTGATCTGCCAGAGCCGAAAGGGATATTTAAGGTCACAATGGCCATTTAAAAATTGAAAATATTAAAGGAAACAAAGAATATAATTGTGTTATTTTCATCAATTGCTTCCTAAAAACATGTAAACTACCAAGTCTTTGATTTCCGGCAGGAACGCAGCAAACGTAGAGTGGGTCTATACTCATTTTGTTTTTATGCTATATTTATTTTAATCTACAATCTATGGCTCATATTGTGATGCGGCTAAGGGCAGATTAAAAAAAACACAATCTCCCTAAGTACCATTTAACAGAATACAGTTTTTCATTTATCGCGAGTACCCTTAGCATTTAAACATTTCCGAATTCATCAGAAAAGCCATTCTGTTTCATAAAATCGACCAAGGCTTGAAACTGATATGGAACTCCATGGAAGACACTCAAACACTAACCTTCTATCATATTCGATGAGACGAGAGGGTAGTTAAGGACTAAAAGGCGATGACGGCATCAGCACACACAAGGGGGGATAAAAGATCGCTTTAGGGGCGAAAAAGGGGAGGGGGTTACAAATCAGTTCCGATAGCCTTACGCTGGCCACGACTACGGCCCCCATAAAGATATAACCGTACATTAACCTAGCATAGCCGATCTGCGTCTTTTTATAATAAATATCTTGAAGATAACCCAATTAAGGGAACCTTTTGCGTTCCCCCCAACCACCCTCTCAGTCTCCCCCGACGTTCCGTTAGAGCTTATGAGTTGCCAATTTTCTTATCGGGAAATCGACTTGTAATCTTTCATAAAAAAGTTTGGGGTCAGTTTGTTGTATTGTATTTCTTTGTATTTTTGCTGACTTTTGTATCATTTTGAAGTCTTTGGTGCTGTTGAAGGTGGAGTTTGTATCTTTGTCGTCTCTTTTTTACCTATATACATCAGGTTAGAGCTTTTTTGTTTGTTTCTGCACCTGTACCATTCCTTGCCCCCTTTCATCACTGCCATTCATGTGTGATTCCGGGTAGCATCTAGGTCAGTGGTTCCCAAGCAGGGACGGTCTGCCGACCACTCAAGCCGACAATGTGTCACTGCGGACCACCCCTTACATCTATTTTAGAAGGCTTTCAAGGATATCCCTATATTTTGCTTACAGTATGATTTTTTGATGATGACAATTTGGCACGCATATTTTTTACAATTCATTGTATTCTCGGCTTATTGTTCTTGTTAAACGCAACTCTTAATTAAGTCACTGCGGGCATTCTCGCGGACCATTAGCCAGGGTCCCGCGGACCATTGTCATGGACCATCGGACCATGTAGGTAGTGTGGTGCTTGACTGAGCGTTCAACCCCTTGCGAGGCTGCTCCGCCGACCCGAACTAAAACCCACTCTCATCTCACATCAGGAGAAAGAAATTAAAAAAAGAAAGAAAAGTGTCTATATTTTCGCTTTGCGGCCCAATCTTACAAGTCCAGTAGATGCTGGAATAAAAACGTCCTTGACATAGATGACCCGCAACTCGTCACCCGTCAAGACTTTGGCCAGTCAGAGCTTCAACCAATTGACACGTCTTCTTTCAACCAATCAGAGCGCACCCTGCAGCCATGACGGGATTCGTTGATGTTTGGAAGTTGCCAAGGGGTGCTCTGATTAACGAAGAAGAAACTAAAAAAAAATTTCTCATCCCAGATTCTACTGCTTCGTCACGTAACTCCGGTCTTTGTAATTATTATATCATTTTTAAATCAGTCGTAAAAAAACAAAAATTGAGACATAACGTAGACAACTTCCTTCCTTATAGGATATTTGTAAACGTGAAAATCAGATAAGTTTACAAGAATGTGAAAAACAATTTAAAATAAATGAGAGAATCTCAAGATATGAAAATATTTTCATGAAAATTTCAAGGATAGACGCCTCAAATCCGTAAATTAAACTCTCCTTCGCATCCTTCCAGCGAGGGATGAAGGATAGTAAGGGATTCCGTTGGGGGGGGGGGGGAGGCTTTTTAAAATAACAAAGCTATTCGCACCTGTTCCAGAAAAGATTACTTTAAGATGGGTCTTTTGTCTTCATAAATTTGCGGTCTGTTGTAAAGTAGAACGTTGTTGCGGTGGGAGTGAGAAAATTTTAGACTGTGCGTTGATGGGAAACAAAGCAGAATCGAAAGCAAGTTCACCCGAACATGGGGGGACATGATAACGCGCTGAGACTATACCAGTCAGTGTACGTGCGTGTCCTTGTCACCTCCCTCGTTAATCTTTTGACTTTACCATGTTCCCCAAGTGATCCGGAATCAGGAGGTCCACCCTGTCAGTCAACTCCCCTCATCCCCGAGGTGAAGGAGTCTGCCCTTAGGGTGCCCCAAGTTAATAAACAGACTCACTCCCCCCACCAGGCTGACAGGGTTGCTTAAAGCCGAAATGTTGAAAATAAGAGTTAGAAAAAAAAAATCCTTATGCGGACACGAAATAATGGATGCAGAACACATTATATTGCAGTGTTAGGTATATGGAGTATATAACACTGACTTTATAAATTAACTTGGGTTTGTGGTCGAGCGGTTAAGACGACGCCCCGGTTAGGCGTAGATCGTAGGTTTGAATCCTGCCAAGTCCAGTTTTTCTATATCCTCTAATTGGATGCAGAATATAATTACAAAAGCTTTCACGGCCGGCGTTATAGCCCTTACATGATGAAGCAGAATCTGGGATGATAGGAACAGATGCTGACAAAATTAAATGCAAAAATGCCGTATTCCTCTCATCCCGCCACACTTTTTTTTTTGTTTCTTTCATGTTCCAGAAAAAGAGTACTTTTGCGCGCTGTTCCTGACTTCCAGGTTGTAGAGCATACAGGTACATGTAAACGTGTCCCTATATCCGTTTAATTTTGAGTTCAAAAATTTCAACCATCCCTAAACTAGATTAGGTAAGCCGTTAAGGTTGTGTATTGTACTTGTGATAGGTTTTTATTTATATATGTATATTTATTTGCAGTCTTGACGGAGCCGAGCACATACTGTATGTGGTTATAATGGCCTAATATATCATTTCATTTCATTTCATGAAATACGATACTCTGATCCAGAGTACGGTTGGCAACCCTGTCCGTGACTCTCGTGTACTCTCGGTCCCCGTAAGCATGAACTAAGATTCCATAATTTTGCTTGAGCTCTATTAATTGATGTACAATACCTGTACACACTAAACTACACCATTTTCTTAATTTAATTCACCCTCTGGGCATGAACTCTAGCTAAAATCCAGGTACAGTTTCCATAATCCTCCGGAAAATGATGAGCTAGAGAAAACGACTTTCAAAATTTCAAATTCAGACCGACCTGATCCCAAACTTAAATCCGACCTTTACCTCTCTAAAGCTTCTATTTGAAGCCGATTCTTCTCTGATTTTATATACTCTTCAATACCGAAATTCTCAACTCTGAATAATCCTCCCTCCTGTTTAAAAACAGTCCCTAAACCGATGTAAAACTTCTTTAAGATATGTGAAAAATTGTGGGAAAAATGAATTATCTCGTGAATATTTTTTTTATTGCGACATTCCTTAGGGATCGTAAGAAACCGTAATAAACGTGAAATTTTCAACGTTATTGGTGTGTCTTTATATTTTATCACTCTTAGTATATAACGGCCGTCATTAGCAGCCCAGGGGTGCCGCATTATTTGCTTTTCGGATTTCCAACCCCCTGTAGTCTTCTTTCTGAAGTTTGAGGGGGTTAAAAACCTTGGGAAGTGATAGAGGTGGGTTTTATTTCACGTTTTGGGGGACGTGGGGGCGGGGTGGGCTCAAAGGAAAAATCGGGATTGAATTTTGCCGAGCCGCTGGATTTGGCATGTTGATTGCTTCTGGGTGATATGTAAATAACAGGCTGTGCTTCTGCTGCTGTCTGTCAGTTTGTTAATTATGAGTTAATTGGTTGTGGGGAGGGGTACAGTGACAGGAGGGGGTGGTAGGTACTGTATATAGAAGCGATTGGACGTGTGAGTTAGAATTTTTGAAGCATATTGGATTTTTAAATTAGGATGATGGAAGATTCCCTGTGCTTAATTATCTGTCCCTAGTAAGTTTTTGACCAGTCCAATCCAGTTTGGGAAGCGTATATAGAAGCGACGTACCTTAGTGTTTTAGAAGCATATTCGATTTTTAAATTAGGATGATGGAAGATTCCCTGTGCTTAGTTATCTGTCCCTAGTAACTTGGTAATTCGTTTTTGACCAGTCCAATCCAGTTTGGGATGCGTATATAAAAACGAGGTAGTGTTTTTGAAGCATATTTAATTTTATAATGAGGATGATGGAAGATTTCCTGTGCCTGATTATTTGTCGTTAGTAACTTGGCAATTAGTTTTTGACCCATCCAATCCAGTTTGGGAAGCGTATATAGAAGCGACGTACCTTAGTGTTTTAGAAGCATATTCGATTTTTAAATTAGGATGATGGAAGATTCCCTGTGCTTAGTTATCTGTCCCTAGTAACTTGGTAATTCGTTTTTGACCAGTCCAATCCAGTTTGGGAAGCGTATATAGAAGCGACGTAGTGTTTTTGAAGCATATTTGATTTTTTAATGAGGATGATGGAAGATTTCCTGTGCCTAATTATTTGTCGTTAGTAACTTGGCAATTAGTTTTTGACCCATCCAATCCAGTTTGGGAAGCGTATATAGAAGCGACGTACCTTAGTGTTTTAGAAGCATATTCGATTTTTAAATTAGGATGATGGAAGATTCCCTGTGCTTAGTTATCTGTCCCTAGTAACTTGGTAATTCGTTTATGACCAGTCCAATCCAGTTTGGGATGCGTATATAAAAACGAGGTAGTGTTTTTGAAGCATATTTGATTTTATAATGAGGATGATGGAAGATTCCCTGTGCCTAATTATCTGTCGCTAGTATTTTGGTAATTCGTTTTTGACCCGTCCAACCCAGTGTGGAAAGTGAAATTATGGAACATACCGAAGCGATTGGACGTGTGAGGTAATGTTTTTGAAGCATATTCGATTTTTTAATGAGGATGATGGAAGATTCCCTGTGCTTAATTATCTGTCGCTAGTATTTTGGTAATTCGTTTTTGACCAGTCCAATCCAGTTTGGGAAGCGTATATAGAAGCGACGTAGTGTTTTTGAAGCATATTTGATTTTTTAATGAGGATGATGGAAGATTCCCTGTGCCTAATTATCTGTCGCTAGTATTTTGGTAATTCGTTTTTGACCAGTCCAATCCAGTTTGGGAAGCGTATATAGAAGCGACGTAGTGTTTTTGAAGCATATTTGATTTTTTAATGAGGATGATGGAAGATTCCCTGTGCCTAATTATCTGTCGCTAGTATTTTGGTAATTCGTTTTTGACCCGTCCAACCAGTTTGGAAAGTGAAATTATGGAACATACCGAAGCGATTGGACGTGTGAGGTAATGTTTTTGAAGCATATTCGATTTTTTAATGAGGATGATGGAAGATTCCCTGTGCCTAATTATCTGTCGCTAGTATTTTGGTAATTCGTTTTTGACCAGTCCAATCCAGTTTGGGAAGCGTATATAGAAGCGACGTAGTGTTTTTGAAGCATATTTGATTTTTTAATGAGGATGATGGAAGATTCCCTGTGCCTAATTATCTGTCGCTAGTATTTTGGTAATTCGTTTTTGACCCGTCCAACCAGTTTGGAAAGTGAAATTATGGAACATACCGAAGCGATTGGACGTGTGAGGTAATGTTTTTGAAGCATATTCGATTTTTTAATGCGGATGATGGAAGATTCCTTGTGCCTAATTATCTGTCGCTAGTATTTTGGTAATTCGTTTTTGACCAGTCCAATCCAGTTTGGGAAGCGTATATAGAAGCGACGTAGTGTTTTTGAAGCAAATTGGGTTTTTTAATGGGGATGATGGAAGATTTTCTGTGCCTAATTATTTGTCGCTAGCAACTTGGTAGTTCGTTTTTGACCCGTCCAACCCAGTTTGGGAAGTGAAATTATGAAACATTTGTGCGTGAAAAAATACGAGACTCCATTAGTTAAAATTTATTTTTGGTTCAGTCAGCAGTGTCTCTACCGGGCCCCATATTGCGATTGGACGTGTGAGGTAGAGTTTTTGAAGCATATTCGATTTTTAGATGAGGATGATGGAAGATTCCCTGTGCCTAATTATTTGTCGCTAGTATTTTGGTAATTCGGTTTTGACTCGTCCAATCCTGTCTGGGAAGCTAAATTATGGTATATTTGTGCGTGAAAAAATATGAGACTCCATTAGTTAAAACTCATTTTTGGTTCAGTCAGCAGTGTCTGTACCGGGCCCCATATTTTTGCTTCGTTGACGTTATAGTCAGGGTACCATTATCCCCCGATACGCACAGCCAGTGAGCCACTTATCAACGGCTACACAGACGTGCCAAATCGTTCCTGTAGGTGTTTGACCATGACAAGTTTTTTGGCAGTCTCTACCATTTTCCTAACACTCATTGGTATTGGGGCCATCGAATATACCAGCAGCAGAATAAACAATGTTAAGAATGTTTCCTTTTCCAATTCAGAGATTCCAACCAGAAGTACTGTGATTCCACAAGCTGCTAGATGAGATAATGTCATACATACGATAATTATACCACCAAATTTTAAATAAATAAATTTTGCCAAAGACATAAACCCGTGTGCCAAAATGTACAAAAATAAAAAAATCCATCTCCATCTCAAATTCAGCCGAAGAATCTCTTATTTACTACTTGTCTAATGAACTAATGAAAGAAGACAGAGCACGACCCGTTTAGATGCAGTTAGCTCGTTAGAAAGAGATAGAGGGAAGATAGCTTCATTATTTTGAGTCATTTGGAACAGGCGGGGTACATGCATTGCATACAAACTCCCATTACCATATCTGATTAGTATGGAACAATAAGGCCGCTGTCTTGCTGAATACAGCTGTACTTTCTTAATTTGTTTTGCAATTATCTCGTCCGACTTTAAAGTCTGTACTTTGTGCTAGTTTATGGTTTCATGTGCTTTTTTTGCTTTCGTTGTTTCTTTGAGGATTCTGTTAAGCTTCGACCTAATGTTTCTGCCAGCAATATTCCTGCTCAGTATTTGCTTTCGTAGTGTATCATTGCACTGTTTGGAGATTACCATACATTTGTATAATATTTATTATCATTTATTCAATTTGATTATCATTTTACATTTCACTCTTTAACCTTATCCCTTAGATATGGTAGCAGTTTTGATTAGGCCCTTTCATCCGTCTACGTGACTACGACCAATAACAACGAAGATATGTGTATTTTAAAATCATGATTTAAGAACGCATGCACTGAGTTAAAAATACCATACATTTGTGCTGTGCCAGTAAGAAATTTCTCTCTAGTTTACTTATTAATTTAGTCTGCAATTTCCATTTTGAGACCATTAGCGTTCATTTCATTCTATAATTTCATCCCCGAATGGATATAGTAAAGCAAAACAATAAGCACAATACTGACAATAGGTTAAATGCCGCTGCATGAGAAAAAGGCCTAATCTTGACATCTTAACATTATGGAGGACCATAATTCCAGAAACTCTCATCTATCTACGACCAATAACAACGAAGATGTACCCTTTTGAAAATCGTAAATTTAGAACACATGCACTGTACAGAGATTACCATACATTTGTATACTATGGAACAATAATGGTACTGCGCTAGTGAGCAACGTCTCTCTAGTTTCTTAATTTGCTCTGCAATTATCTTGTCGGAGTTCGCAGCCTGCGATCGATGACTCTGCTTGGAGAGATGGAGAGAAAATCTGTTACCATACATTTGTATAAGGAGCAATAATGTTAGAATAGCTTAAATGCTGCTGCATGAACAAAATGCCTAAGCTTGTCATCTTAACATTGTGGGGGGCCATAATTCCAGAAACTCACATCTCTTTACGACCAATAACAAATAGGATGTACCCTTTCGAAAATAGTAAATTTAAAACATATGCACTGCAGAGAGATTACCATATATTTGTACATATATGGAACAATAATGGTACTGCGCTAGTGAGCAACGTCTTTCTAGTTTCTTAATTCGCCCTGAAATTTTCATGTTGGAGACCATTAGCCTTCATTTCATTCTGTAACTTTATCACGGTGTGGATATGGTAAAGAAAACAAAAGCACAATACTGTCAATATAGGTTAAATACCGCTGCATGAGCAAAAGGCATAAGCTACCACCTGTCATCTTAACGTTATGAAGAGCCATAATTCCAGAAACTCTCATCTCTCTACGACCAATAACAACGAAGATGTACCCTTTTGAAAATCGTAAATTTAGAACACATGCACTGCATAGAGATTACCATACATTTGTGTATGGAACGATAATGTTAGAATAGGTTAAATGCATGAACAAAATGCCTAAGCTTGTCATCTGAACATTGTGGGGGACCATAATTCCAGAAACTCACATCTCTCTACGACCAATAACAAAGAAGATGTACCCTTTTGAAAATCGTAAATTTAGAACACATGCACTGCATAGAGATTACCATACATTTGTATACTATGGAACAATAATGGTACTGCGCTAGTGAGCAACGTCTCTCTAGTTTCTTAATTTGCTCTGCAATTATCTTGTCGGAGTTCGCAGCCTGCGATCGATGACTCTGCTTGGAGAGATGGAGAGAAAATCTGTTGGGATTTCGTCGTCTCTGTACGATTTCTTGCAATATTTAGGTCACGCCAGCTCTGCTATCGAACGCTTTTTGCTCTGATTTGGCGGTTTGATTAATGAGAGGAGTTTTGGTGTTGTAAATTTTTGGGGTATTTAGGTTGCGGGTTCGGAGTTGGGTTCGGGACAACTTATCAAAGATATTGAATCAATAGATAGGTTAATGATGCTAGTGAAAGAAACTGACCATATATAGCTTGTGGAGACTTAGTATTCCTTGTTGGAATCCCTTACTTGCAGCATATTGACAAAGTGTAAAATCTGAACAATGTGTAAAGGATAATAGTACAATATATTTCCCAATCGTTTACAGTAATAAAAATCTTTTCACGGGCATTCGCCGTGACTTAATTACGGGGAGCGTCATTAGTTAATTATTATATATTGATAGTTTATGAGATAGGTAGTTAATGTTAGTTAGGTTAGGTTAGTTATGTATGTGTAATGGGTTAAGGAGTACGTGTTTTAGTTTAGATCTAGGTGTCTTTTAAGCTCATTCATGAATATTTTAAGAGTAGGGCTGTTTTTTTAAATCTATTGCTAGGTCATTATGGGTATTAAGAGCGGTATATTTTGTCAATTTTTAGTTTTTTTTCTTCTGGTTGTGTTTGATTTAGTCATTAGTGAGTGGTATTCCTTCTTTGTGCCTGGTGTTGTGATCGTGTTCAACCTGACTAAATAAGTGGTGGTGCTCGCAGAGTTGACGTAAAGCGGCCGCTTGAAAAGTTTGTTGCACTATATTTGGGACATATACGGGAAATAAATTGCGAGACACGTCTTGAAGGTTATTGGGATAGTCCGGTACTTTTGGATAGAGTAACCGACATAAAAAAGAAATAGAGCATCTCATTAGTCATTACATGCATTGCGACTGCACACGCACCTTTTCCTGCAAAACTTAAGAGATAAATTGCGAGACGCGTCTTGAAGGTTATTGGGATAGTCCGGTACTTCTGGATAGGGTAACCGACATAAACAAGAAATAGAGCAACTCATTACAATGCATCGGGAATAGCTGATCCAAACTACGCGGCCTGAATACATTACCGATACCCCCCCTGAAATATAACAGTTATTGGAATATACAAACACAGCACCAAATCAACCCCCCCCCCCCCCCACTCTCCTGCCCCCCTGCCTGCCAAGGAATAATATAAAGTTCTTCTTATGCAAAGTTTGTCTGCATTATTCAGAGCAGACCGTTCCATGTCATACTTTTGTTCACTGGAACAGACATTTTTGGGAACAGACGTGTTGCTGTGAATTGGTTTTTTTTTCTATTAAGATAGGGAAATGTCCAGTTAAGAAAAACACACCGTGACTGGACTAGTAAGAGGACTGTAGAAGAGCTGTGACTGAGGCAAGGCCGTGCCCAGGTTTTTGTTTGGGGGGGGGGGTGTCCAAAAAAAAGTTAATTTGTTTAAAAAAAAATTTTACGCATTTTATTATTGAAAACCCATTCTAACCAGTGTAAAGCCATTTTATTTCGGAGGGGGTCCGGACCCCTCGGACCACCCTGTGCACGGCCTTGGCCTGAGGCAAGGACGGATACAGGGGGGGGGGGGGTAGGGGGGGTAGCTGCCCCCCCCCCAAATTTGGTAAATCTATTGTAAATTAAGTTATTACGCTCTAATTTAGTCGATCCTACATAAGTTTTTCCTATTTTGACCCTCAGCTACGGGGGGGGGGGGCCTTAAAAAAATGGGCTGGATCCGTCCCTGGCCTGAGGTCAGGTTGACGATCCTCTTTGTTGACCACTATTATATCAGAGAAGTTGCGGTATCCATTTCAATTTTTTTTTCAGTGGAATAGGTACCATTTTTGCTTAGTTGAATATATATTTTTTTTTAATTAAAAAAAAGCTGTGTAATTACAAAGATTTTCACTGCCGGAGTTACGTGATGAAGCAGTAGAATCCGGGATGATAAGCCGTCGTAGATCTGTAAGCGTACTTCCAAACGTTTCGTCAACATCTGCGGTCGGCATCTTTAGTGGCACAGCGAGGACGAATACGATTGTATCACGGACGCTCAGCAGCAACTGTTGCTGATCAGTTGTCAGTTATCAGTATGAGCCTACTAAACTGAAAAAGCCAGAGGTGAAAGGGATTATAGCGCCCTCCCCCCAATTAACCTAAGCGTATAGTGTTTTTTTCGTTATCCAAATTTCCTCCAAATTAGTAGAAGTAGAATCCAAGAGGAAAATATCTTACCGAAGGATTAATATGGGTTTAGCTCACCAACGTTTTAAATGCATGAAATAGACTTCCACAGCTTGATTAAAAGGATATAGGCATATAATAATAGGAAATAAATAAAAATACAAATTGCTGGATTTTGAGTTTGCGATTTTCCACAGTCCATATTCTATTAATAATTAATGCTAAAATTCTGCCTTATATTAATAGCGTTGGACGAATTTAATTATTAATAAATTCTAACTTTATACTTTCCGCCAACTATAAACTTTTCGGAACCATGCAGAAGAATTTCAAAATCATGGATACTAATTCACTTTTCCTTATCTGATTAAACCCAACCCGGCAACTTCACCATTGTTTAAATCCAGGTAGTTAAAATAAGCCTGTATTACAGCAAGAAAACAAATAAATGAAAGTTTTATCTCTGGAAAGTAAAAATGTTTCCACTTAAAAATTACTCTTTAGGACACCTCTTGGTGCAGCCATTTCGGAGTTTTGAAATGTCCCTTTGCAATCATTTCCAAGTTTTTATGCTCTTTTATGTTCCTTCTTCGTTGGCATTTTGGAGCTCTAACTACAAGGAAAATTGTCTTTTGAGCGTCTCTGTTTTTTTCTTGCTTGTCAGCTTAATTTTCGACTTTCAGTGATGGGATGTACGCACTCTCAAAGAGATGAGTTTTTGATGCAACTTGAGTTTTGCCTATTGTGACTTATTTCTCGGCATCTTTAAATTTTTTAAAAGGAACGTCAAGGTCTAGAGACAACCCCCTATATACCTTTTCTGTACTATTAGGACTCCTTACAGGTATATTCTTCATCTTGAGTTGCAATCTAAGAATTGGTTTGCAGCGAATGTTGTATTTTTCTCCTCCACTCTTGTCTGTTTTGTGCGGTCCTTCATAACATCTTCTAGGTACTCCTTCCTCTGTCGTCCTCTTGAGTTGGTGCCTTCAACCATACCCTTAATTATGTTCTTGAAGAGCCCTTCGTGTCTCAGAATATGCCCCATATGCCTATTTTTGTTGAAATGTTGGCCATAATAGCTCTTTTTTCGTTTATTCTCTGGAGCACTTCTTCGTTAGTTATGTGGTCTCTCCATGGGATTTTCAGGATTCTTCTGTAGCACCACAACTCAAAGGCTTCCAGTTCTTTTTGTCATGTTTGTAAATGCACCATGTCTCACTTCCGTACAAGAGCACAGTCCACACTAGAGTTTTGAGAAGTATTTTAGGTCTATTAGTAAAGGCAGTGGTGTAATACTATTTAACAAAGGGTTAGCATAGCATGACCAGAAAATGTAGTAAGTGTGTGACTCGAACCAACAACCTTTCGGGTGAAAGTCGGAGTCTGTACCACTACTCTCTACATGTCCTGACATAGTTTAAAAATTGAGGGAAATACTAATAAACAGTAAAATGCACAGGTATAGAATTTTGAAATATAATAAGACTTTTCATTAATGTGTCTACATCTAAGGGAGAAAAAATTAATAACTCACCAAAAATATTAAGGCATCAATTTGAATTTCCCGCGCATTTTGCACTCATTTGTTAAAAACAATTAAATCCCGCGGTATTATAATATTCCCATATCGCCGTGATCGGGCTGCAGGAGTACCTAAATGCCTAGGGTCTCCAGAGAGGGGCAAAGGGAAACCGTGAGGCAGGGACGGATCCAGCCCATTTTTTTGGGGGGGGGGGGGTAGCTGAGGGTCAAAATAGGAAAACTTATGTAGGATCGACTAAATTAGATCGTAATAACTTAATTTACAATAGATTTACCAAATTTTGGGGGGGCAGCTACCCTCCCCCCCTGTATCCGTCCTTGCCGTGAGGGGCGGTGCGGGCGCCTTTTTAAAAAACTAATTCCTATAAGAATCAAAATGTTGTAAATTCATCGCAGTAAAAGTCGAAAGCAAAATATTATTTCTAATACTTCGCGAAAAAATTTTAACAGCAGAAGAAAAGCATCCAACTCTGAATTTAATCCGTATATTGAAAGTAACGGCAGGCTCGATAGATAATCCTATCTCACGTTTTTTTAATTAGATTTCTATTCCCGCAGCCCTTCCTTTTCAGAATCCGCTTTGCTGAGCGTCGGCCGCCGTCACTGAAGTAAAATGCGTAGATTGCCACATGCTGGGCATCGACGTAGTCCAGTCGACAGAGAACTAGACTATTAAGCGGAAGGAAAATTTCAAGCGTCGATTCAATATATTGCAGTATGCCAACGGCCTTACCATGTTGAATCCAGGAAAGCAGAGCATGTTTCAAACTGCGGCAAACTTGGTAGTGTACACAGCGTTGGCAGGGGAACATGGTGGGACATGATAACGCGCTCAGACTATACCAGTCAGTCTACGTGCGTGTCGAGTCACCTGGTCACCTCCGATTTAATCGTGTGACTTTACCATGTTCCCCAAGTGGTTCGGAATGCACTATAATCAGGAGGTCCACCCTGTAAGTCAACTCCCCTTTCCCCCGAGGAGAAAGAGCCTGCGCTTAGGGTGCCTCAAGTTAACAGATTCACTCCCCCCGCCAGGCTGACAGGGTTGCTTAAAGCAAAAATGCCGAAAGAAGGCGTTGGAAACAACAAACAACATATATTGCAGTATTTAGATTTTAGGGTCTTCAATGTCAGTGTTATCGAGTTATCCAACACACAATCGTGAGTGGACCTCAAATGGAAAAATTTATCAGAGTAAACAACGTGGTAGTAGCCAGGACGTTCGTGGCACTGTTTTAAAGAATGTGGCAGAGCTCTATTCTAGTGCCACGTTTATTTAAATGTTTTGTTCAATTTGGTTATTCGGTAATTGCTTGGGACCTAATACATAATATGAAAAATTTAAATATTACACAATTCTAAACGTGTTTCAAATCAACTGACATAAACAAATATGGCGGCGGTCAAACATCTGTCGAAAGCAGTGCTACTCCAATAACACAGTTACCCAACTCATAAGTGCGTCTAGGATCCTTGATTTCGGTTCTTGATTTTCTTATTTCGGTTCAGCCATAATGCAATCGCAAGCGATCTAGACATTTCACCTCTTTGGCCGTCGGCTTTGTCGCATTCGTTTTTGTCAGTAACGGTGAGGGGAGGGGGAAGAGGAGGGGGTATTGCCCCTTTCCCCTTCTAGTTTATTTATTGTGCCCTCGTCTGACTAATGCATCTGTTCACACTTGGCCGCCCTACTAAGGGAAGCCGTCTTTGACTAGATTGATGTCTATGACAGACTATCTACCATTAGATTTTCGGAGGCAACGATTTTGCCGCCATAAATTTTGAAATTTGTCAACATTATGTTTACATACTGTATCTGATCGCCCTAGCTAAAATACTGTACATTAAGCTAGTCGCTCTCAACCAGGGAACTTTTGGCAACGAATTTATAACGATTATGTGACATAGTGAGAAATTTGGTTTATTGTATTAATTAAATTTACTTTCTACCCTACCCTACCCACTACATAATTTCATTAAATAGGGGTCAACCTCGGAGTATAGTTCTGTCTTTTGGAGAAGTGTTTCGGTTTATTAAATTAAACGATTCTACATGATAATAGAGGAAACATTCATGTGTACACAAGTATCCGAAGATTTATAGTTTATTTATTTATTTTAAGAAAAACGACAGTGCTATTGGGATAATTCTTGTAAAGGTAGCTAGCATGAATCCGTGGTACGACATTCATCGTGGGTTCGCGCCCCGCATTCTCAAGATTTTTCTGGGTTCCCTTTCTTCGCATATAATATCTCGAAGATATTGCCTCTTCAGCCTGCGTTAATTAAATTTTTAAATCCAAACATGGTATTGTACGATGTCAACTCAATGTCACAATCTTTGAAAAGCAAATTTAAAACTCGTGAGTAAAAATAAAAGAGGATAAACAGTATAAAGAGTATGAGACAGCTTTTTGACATCTCTTTCGCATAAACTGTACATCAAAAGCTGTTCACATATTTCCACTGAAACATACTAATGAAAAACAGGGGAAAAGAGGAGACTGGATGGAAAAGGTACAATACAATGAAATTCTGAACCCCATCAGTCCCAAATGAGTCGTTAAAATTCGTAGAAACCTTTTTTGCAACTAAAATGCGAAAGTTTCCGCTTTCGAGGTTGGAGGCACGCTCGACCCCCCTTTCCCCTTACCCTGCTCCAACCCCTTCGTCCATTTCAAATTCAACGGAACTTTATTCAAGAACTTGGCGACTTGTCTAACTTGCCGGTCAACCAGTCACTTGGAATGCCAATCGGTCAATTTGTCTGTCATTGTGAAATTTACGTTGAAGTTGTTGGTTACAAATGGCGCCCAGCGTTTTCGGTGTTTTGTTGAAGTCTTGTTGTTTGTCACTTTAAATTGTTTTCTTTTCTACTTTTTGGCTTCTCTAAAGTTGTGGGGTTTGAAGCATCTTCTGGCTCTATCCCCTCTCTGCCCACCGCCCCCTCGTTCATTTCAAATGCAGCGAAACGTTATCTAAGAACCTGAGTAACTTGTCCAACTTGGTCAACCAGTCACTTGGAATGCCAATCGGTCAATTTGTCTGTCATTCTGAAATTGATGTTGAAGTTGTTGATTGTTGAAGTCCTGTTGCTTTAACTATTTTTTTTGCTTTTGCTTTCTGTATCTGTATAGTTGGGGGGGGGGGGGGGGGGTTGAAGTATCGTCTATCCACTCCTTTCCACCGTCTCTCGTCCATTTCAAATTCTATGAAACTTTATTCAAGAATTTGGCGACTTGTCTAACTTGTCAGCCAGTCACTTGTAATGGCAACCGGTCAATTTGTCTGTCATTGTGAAATTGACGTTGAAGTTGTTGCTTAGAAATGGCGCCCAAAGGTTTTGGTGTTGTTTTTTTGAAGTCTTGTGGTTTGCTTTAGCTAGTTTTGTTTTTACTTTCTGGCTTCTCTATAGTGGTGAGGTTTGAAGCATTTTCTATCCCCTCTCTTCTTGCCGCCCCTTCGTCCATTTTGCATGCAAGGAAATGTTATTTATGAACCTTACGACATGTCCAACTTGTTCAACCCGTCACTTGGAATGCCAATCGGCCAATTTGTCTGTCATTGTGAAATTGACGTTGAAGTTGTTGCTTAGAAATGGCGCCCAAAGGTTTTGGTGTTTTTTTTTTGAAGTCTTGTGGTTTGCTTTAGCTAGTTTTGTTTTTACTTTCTGGCTTCTCTATAGTTGTGAGGTTTGAAGCATCTTCTATTCCCTCTCTTCTTGCCGCCCCTTCGTCCATTTTGCATGCAAGGAAATGTTATTTATGAACCTTACGACATGTCCAACTTGTTCAACCCGTCACTTGGAATGCCAATCGGTCAATTTGTCTGTCATTGTGAAATTGATACGGAAGATGTTGGTTAAAAATTGCGCCTAACGTTTTGGGTGCTTTGTTGACGTCTTTCTAGTTGTTGCATTGGCTGTTTTTGTTTTGTTTCTCTATGGTTGTGGGGTTTTAAGCCTCCTATAATACCCTGCCTTTCCACCGCCCCTTCGTCCTTTTCACATTCAGCAAACATTATTCAAGAATTTGGGACTTGTCTAACTTGCCGGTCAACCAGTCACTTGGAATGACAATCGGTCAATTTGACTCTCATTGTAAAATTGACATTGAAGTTCAAATCAAATATATTTATTTACTATTTTTCTTGTACAATTTCTTAGTAATGTGGTTCAGAGGGGCACCTTTGGACATTCCCGTGATGGGCCCCTCAATCTAAAGTTGTTGAGTTGCATATGGTGCCCAGCGTTCTCGGTGTTTTGTTTGTTGAACTTTTGATGATTATATCTTTAGTTAGTTCTTTTTACTAACTTATCCTCACCTACAGAAACTATGTGAATCTTATGCATATTACATATAATGTCATTATTGGGAACACAGAAAATCTCGACTCCCGCGCTGCCACACACTAACAACGCTACTAATCTCTGTATACACAGCATCGTAATTACCACACAGAGACGCTTAAACGTCAGTGAATGTGTGTAGTAGAGGTCAATATTACAGATTTTTTGTTATAATATGTAGAAGTACAAGATAACTTGACTCCCGCGCCGCCACACACACTAATAGCGCAACTGTACGTCATAGATATACAGCATGGTAATTACCGTCCAGAGACGCTCATAGGTCAGTGAATATATGCAGTAGAGGTCGATATTACAAATGACGTTGTAACGGTCATCGGATTTAATTATGTACATATGAGTAAATCGCTCCGCTTGTCACAGACAAACCGCCGCTACCAAACAGAGGAACATGTTGGACTGTCAATACTGAGACATAATCTTCAGCTCTATTACACAGCGGAATATGTACGTAGTAGTAAGGACTCTGGCTACCATTCGGGTAGATGTTGGTTCGTGTCCTACGCTAGATGGATTTTTATATCTGTCTAGCTAACTGACAGAGGAACATGTTGGACTGTCAATACTGAGACATAATATTCAGCTATATTACACAGCGGAATATGTACGTAGTAGTAAGGACTCTGGCTACCATTCGGGTAGATGTTGGTTCGTGTCCTACGCTAGATGGATTTTTATATCTGTCTAACTAACAGACAGAGGAACATGTTGGCCTGACAATACTGAGACAAAATAGTCTGCTTTAAGGTTGTGCCCAGCGTTATTTGGAGAAATATAGCTCAGAGGTAAGGACTCTGGTTACCACTGGAATGGATGTTGGTTCGTGTCCTACTCTAGATCAATTTATATATCTGTCTAACTAACAGACAGAGGAACATGTTGGCCTGACAATACTGAGACAAAATAGTCTGCTTTAAGGTTGTGCCCAGCGTTATTTGGAGAAATATAGCTCAGAGGTAAGGACTCTGGCTACCACTGGAATGGATGTTTGTTCGTGTCCTACTCTAGATCAATTTATATATCTGTCTAACTAACAGACAGAGGAACATGTTGGCCTGACAATACTGAGACAAAATAGTCTGCTTTAAGGTTGTGCCCAGCGTTATTTGGAGAAATATAGCTCAGAGGTAAGGACTCTGGCTACCACTGGAATGGATGTTTGTTCGTGTCCTACTCTAGATCAATTTTTATATCTGTCTAACTAACAGAGGAACATTTTGGACTGTCAATACCGAAACAAATTATTCTGCTATAGTGCCCAGCGGTATATGGACAAATATAGTGTACAGGTAAGGACTCTGGCTCCCACTGGGATGGATGTCGGTTCGTGTCCCACTCTAGATCAATTTTTATATCTGTCTAACTAACAGACAGAGGAACATGTTGGCCTGACAATACTGAGACAAAATAGTCTGCTTTAAGGTTGTGCCCAGCGTTATTTGGAGAAATATAGCTCAGAGGCAAGGACTCTGGCTACCACTGGAATGGATGTTTGTTCGTGTCCTACTCTAGATCAATTTTTACACAAGCTTTTTTTAATTTTAAAGGGTAATTAATTCTTTTTTTTTAAAGTTGAGTTTTCTTAAACTAGGTATCTTATAAATTTACTCATTTAGGGTCATGACCTCCCCCCCCCTGGATCCGCCATTGAAGGACTCTGGCTACCACTGGGACGCATGCTGGTTCGTGTCCCAATCCTTCATACTATGGCCATTGCCAATTAATTATCTATATGAAAACAGCAGCTTAACACCTTGTTAGCGAAGATAGTCCAACCGCGCCCGGCACGTGTTCCGCGGTTTCCTCGGACTCCGTGCAATGCCGGCGGACGATAGGATCTCCATGACCCAGTTTCAACAGAGCCCACATGGCCAAACTGGGTCACGGGGTTCTACAGTCTGCGGGCACTGTTTCCGGCGTAAGTAATCTTGCGGATTTCAGACGTTAGCGGCGGCGGGGGGGGGGGGGCGAGGAGTTAACTAGAGTGCGAAGTTAAAGAAGATAACTGCGAGCATACGGCGAGAGGAAGTGACTGTGAAATCACCATGAGTATAATTCACCGGGTTGCTGGGACCACGCCAAGCTATTAAATACCGCTTTAATTCCGCCGCCGTATTCTCGGTCGCCAATCTGATAAAAGATTTACGCTAATTGAGGCTGAGCATCTGTGAATTACGGCCTCTGCATAGTCATAAAATGCCATTAAATAAATTATCCTGTATGACCTGTAAGAGATATAGACCGGCCCAGCTGAGGGAATGGGTATTTTAAAGGTTTTGCTGCATTGTGGTACCGTGTGGTATAGTATGGGTGTGGCATGAAGTGTGTTTGAGCTGAAAGTAGGTTAGTGCTGAATGCTTATAAGTTGATACCCTGCGTGGTATGGGAGGACTGTTGTGAGAATAGCGGAAGTGTGAGGATTAGCGATGGAACTGTTGAAGAGTGAACAATACATAAGTACAATATTTGAAGATATGTGAATTATTTATAACGCAAACCTCACTTCAACCGGCTTGGGTACCACAATGGGTTGGAAGCTGGACCATTGAAGTGAAAGACGAGGTTTCAGACACGGCATGACAGAAGAAAATAATGAATGTTGTCTTTATATATCCATTTGAGCGAATTGCGAGAAGAATGAAAAGGTTTCCCTTCACAAGGGCGGATCCAGCCGAAAATTTAGGCGGGGGGGGGGGGGGGTCACAAGTTGTACATGTTAGTTTAAAAGGTAATTTGTTTGTTGAAAAGTTGAGTTTTATTCAATTTTTTTGTATTTACTATCTTATGAATGATGAATGAGCTCTCCCCCCCCCCCCCCGTCGATTATTGATAGACTTTACTTCCAGTGTAGCCCATTGAACTTACCTACGACCCCATCGACTAGTATCTGTGCTTGGTTATGTCATACTTTCGCCTGTGTTCATTTCATCAATAGTAAGCTTGTCTCAGCTTGTCCATTATCGCTTGTAGCCGGTGTAGGTTGACATCGAGATCATTTACCAGTTTGCTACTAATGGCCAACAATTGAACAATAGCAGAGTTTGCTTTCGCTTATTCTGGCTAGAACGTTCTCTTTTTTTTTTTTTTAGTAGCATTTGTAGCATGGACTTGCCAAGGTACCTATTCGTACCATGCATGCGACGATAGCACCACATCTCAAATGCTTCGAGTTTCTTAAGCTGGCTTAAGTAAAGTAAAGAAAGAAAAATACTGTAATCGGGTACCGTGATTCGAACCCTACACCTGCAACATAATTTAAAGCAGCTCCCTCAATACGGAGTCAAAAGTTCACCAACATATAAAATATAAAGTTTAATAATGGCGGTAAAATCCGTTTATGTCAAATGCAGGCCAGGCATTAATAACATTAGTAAAGATATGAAAACGGGGGATGTTTGGGGGGGGGGGGATGTTGTCCCATTTGGAGGGACTGCGGCGTACGTTATCACGTGGTTCACACCCTATGTCCACTGCCGTTAGCTCTAATGCCTGCACATAAACCCCAACTGGAGATGATATCTCTATGTTATCTACATCAGCCATTCGCGCCAAAATTCAAAATTACCACACAGTCTATACTCACACTCATATTTAAAAAAAATTACAACTGGATGGTTATTTTTGCTTTGTTTGCTTTAATCTGTATTTACATTGGGTTTAGTGGTTTTGTATTGTCAATAGGCATTATTACACTTTACAATATGGTGGTTAAATCTCTTTTGATACTCAATAGTATTGATTTATATTTGTTACGTTAATTGCAATTTTCAGTCTGCTAGGCGGTTAAATTCCCGAATAGATTTTACTGCTGTCATTATTATTTTTGTTTTCCCATTTATACGTTATTATAATAAATAAATAATGGTCGAAATTTTTGAATTCGAGATTTCAGATTTTGAGGTCCCGGGAACCAAAAAAGGTGGTTTTTACGAAATGTCTGTCTGTTCATCGATTTGTGGAACAACTACTCATTTATACCGAATTTCAGTCATACCTTCCATTCAAGATAACAGTCACACTAATTCACATTCGCTACCATCGCCACCGCAGCCTCGCATTCTTTCCTTCTTCTCGAGTTACAATCAATGGATTGGTTTGCAGCGAATATTGTATTCTTCTCCTCCACTCTTGTCTGTTTTGTGAGGTCCTTTTCATTCCTTTTATAGATGTCGCACCCTAGGTTCTTCATGACATCCTCTAGGTACTCCTTCCTAGTTCCTCTGTCGTCCTTTTGAGTTGGTGCCTCGTTTGTTTTAGTTTGTAGATTGAACACCTATTGTATTCAATATGAAGCAATACAAATATATTCTATACTGTTGATCATTGTTTTCTTATTTCTCCCTATGATGTTCGCCGAGTTCCACGACGTCACCATGGCAACTCTCTCAAGGACACTTCTACTTTACCTTAAACATCATTGACAACTTTAATGATAAGAAATGGGTCGGAAATTGCACAATCAATGTCACTCCCATGTGGAGCCACTAATTCTCAAAACCTCTCATTTACCCCCCCCCCCCCCCCCCCGCTTGTGTCCCCTCTTAGATCGATTGACTTTCCCTCCCCCTCTCCTTACCCGCAACCTGCCCCCATCATTCTACATGAATAGACTTTACATAAGAAACTCAATAAAAGTTCTTAACTTTAAATTTCCCGCCATTTTCATGAATAACCAATTAATGACTTTAATTATTAGAGGCAGAAAAAAAAACGTAATTGCTAAAAAAAAACCTTAATTGAATCTGGTGACATTGCTGGTGCATTGACATCTTTCCCCCCGTCCCCCTCCTCAGATTCCCTACCCACTTTTCGAAAATCAGTTTAGGATTTTCCCCCCTTTTCAATCCCGATTTCAATAGAGAGCCATCCTTTTATAATGTTGTAAAAGTGGATCACAGAATGTTGGTTGTGTTGTTGGAGTTTAGAAAAGTGGGGTTGGTTTTTTTTTCCAGTTAGGAGTTTTATAATGATGAGCTTATATGTGATTTTGGTTAGCTGTGTAAATATTTTTATATGGCGTGTTAATTAATTTGGTTTGATGTAACAGATTCCTTTTTTATACAATGTGAAAACGAATAGAACAAGCGGCTGCAATGGTATGGCCACGTCCGAAGGATGGATGAGAATAGGACCACTTGGAGGTTGGCGGAGGCAAGGCCACACAATAGAAGACGCCACACAATAGAAGACCCATCGGCAGATCGAGGACAACCCTCGAGGAAAGAATTGAACAACTCGCGGGAGCAAGAGAAAAAACAATGGCCGAGCTCAAGACGTTAGCGTCCGACCGGTCCGAGTACAAGAAGTAGGTCTGGGGCGACCCCTTCAAGCTACGCACTCGCACTAAAAGGGGAGAGGAAGAAGAAAAAGAAGTGAGAAACTAATGAATTATTTGAACCATCCATAACTTTATATTATACTGTTCCGTGTTGTGTTGAGTATAAAGTGTATATATAGGAGAAATGGGACACTCCCATCCCAAATATTTATTGAATATATAGCACCAGCGGCCATAGGACAATGAGGTTCTGTACGGACAGTTTTGGTCACTAGGTTCGCTGACGGCAAACCGATATCCATATTATTCAAAATGGCCGCCGTTTGCATGTGAAAACTAAGCTCTTAGCATCTAATTAATTCTTTTAATATTTTTTATAAATTTTTACTATGCCTGGACCTTATTTCGCTGCATATAATTTAATATATATATATATTCTCCATGATTTATAGAAAAATATCACTTTAAAATAATACGTAATTAAAAATCATTTTAAAATAGTATTGCGGCTTATCGAAAAATCAACGCTTTGATATCATTGCAACTGGTGCTGCCATCTACAAAATGACGTCACAAATGAACCTCATTATGGAAAACAGGGTGTAAGATTAGTGGACATATAATAATAGAATCTTGTATAATAAAACTACAATAGTGTCTTCACGACACTTGAGAATCGATCAGTGGCGGCGCTACAGGGGTGCCCGAGGGGGCCTGCCCCCCCCCCCAACAGTTTCTCCGGCCCCACCGGGGCCCCCCACTTTTGAGATATTTTACATGTTGTTAAATTGCAGAATGAGTGAACGGTGTACCTACTCCCAATTGAAAATGTTTTGTTTTTTCATTGGCCCCCCCAGATAGAAGTCATGCCCCTCCATGCCCCCCCCCCCCGCCTTAAAATTTCTAGCGCCGCCACTGGATCGATGTTGAACGTTAACCTAGTTCCACTGGTATGTGCAAAGATTTTACAGCTGTCTCTCTGAAGATTTATCGATTACAGATTATAAAAAAAAAATAAGCAGTTGGTAAAGTTTTCGGATTCATCAGCAGCAAAACATGTGGTAAATACTGAGAATGGAATTTGAGAAGAGCAAAATTAGATTACAATAGTATCAGAGTCATTAATGATTCTTGAGAATCGATAGTTGAACGTACTACTTTCTGCTGAGATTTAAGCGCGGTTTCCACCGACCGGCTGGGGCCTAAGTCTTGAATGTCTGTTACCACGTCACCGTATTTGTATTTAGCCCTAGCCGGTCGGTGGAAACCGCGCCTTAAGAAGCTCTGAAAACTTAATGAAAGTCTTCTTTCAAATCAGTCTATTTGAAAATAAGCTGTTGGTGAAGTTTCCAGAACCAGGAGCAACAAAATTATTTAGTAAATACTGAGAATAGAATCTGAGAAGAGCCTTAGGCGGAGTTTCCACATACGTCAATGGTCAATGAGAAATATGGTTTTGACGTGGTAGCGGAATTTTTAGTATGTCCTTAATGTCTGCTAAAACGTCAATTTCACATTTGTCATTGACCATTGACGTATGTGGAAACCCCGCCTAATTAACTGAGAATGGCATCAAAGTGTCTTTAGCGACACCTGAGAGTCGATAGTTGAACGATGACCGAGTTTTACTACTTTGCTCTGAAATTTAACAAGCTTTGAAAAATTTAGGAAGACTGGTTTTAAAATACGCTGTAGGTATAGTTTCCAGAACTAGGAGCAGCAACACATAGTAAATACTGAGAATAGAATCTGAGAAGTGCCAAATTTGCTGACAATAGCATCAAAGTGTCTTTAGCGACACTTGGGAATCGATAGTTCAACGTTGACCGAGTTTTACTACTTTGCGCTGTAATTTGACGCTCTCTGAAGACTTACAAATTTGATGATAAGCTGTTGATAAAGTTTCCAGTTCCAGGAGCAGCAACACAGTAAATGCTGTGACTAGAATCTGAGAAGAAGCAAATAAAATGACAATACTAGTGTCATGGTGTCTTTAACGACACTTAAGAATCACGTTGACCGAGTTGTACTACTATGCGCTTGGATTTGACGCTCTCTGAAGACAGGTTTGAAAATAAGCTGGTGATACAATTTCCAGTTCCAGGAGCAGCAACACATAGTAAATACTGTGACTAGAATCGGAGAAGAAGCAAATAAAATGACAATAGTGTCAAAGTGTCTTTAACGACACTTAAGAATCGATAGTTGAGCGTTGACCGAGTTTTACTACTTTATACACTAAGATTTTACAGCTATCTCTCTCTGAGGACTTAACGAAGAGAGACTGAAACATAAAAGGAAATCATCGAGGCTTTAATGATTCTTTTATGGGCACTCTGTAAGTAGAGGGAGCGAAGGATTACTCAAAGTTTCCAACGGGGATGATCGTAAATGTTTAATGCATTCAAATCTGCTGGCAGCTAGAAAGTCTCTCGTTATTACGGCTGCTGCAACTGGAACTGTAGCGCGTTGATTTAAATGAGAATCTTTAAAGCTCTACAAGAATTTGTAGGCATCCGATTTGATCTCGACTGATTTGATTTTGACTGATTTGTTTATAAATTACTTTATTGTCGTTCAATACAATATTCATTCCTTCAATATTCATTACGGTAGCTGTGTCTTACTTGGATATAATAGCCGTTGGCCTATTAGTCTTCTCTTTAAAAACATAAGGACTTTTTGTTGTTTCTATTACGAAGCCAATCTAGCCAACTTAGTCTTGTCATGCGTAGTTGTTGTCTAATTCCGGTTCTGTTTCCGAGGCTTCCATTATTGCTTTGAATCACTAGTACCAGTGTGCAGGAGATTGACTTAGTGACTCTGCCTACGTTGGTGGTTTCTGTTAGGGCCCTCCCTTAGCCTTTGCGTCAATACCCTTCTCTCAAGGCAGAGGGGTGGATGGTCCCTTGCTCATCTGCCTCCTCCGCCGTTGCGGTGTTTCTAGGCACCATCTTCGGCTTTTGGAGCCATTGGCATTCGGCTTGCACTTATTTAGACCCGGCGCAAATTGAACCCAGCACACGTGCAGCACACTATCGAATGAGTTGCCGTAAATTGGACCCAGTACACGGCTAACCCAGTCAGTTGTGATCCACGCGTGGGATCGTTCGTGTTTCTCGCACAGATTTCGTGGGCGTGGGTACTATTCCTCTGGAACATCCATCCCCAAACTATGGCTGACATCACGAATCCTTGGTGAATACTGGGTTCTGCGGTACTCGATTCATCCCATGGTCTGGGTGCATGGGTTGGGTCTGTGCTGCGCGGGTGCTGGGCTCATTATGCGCCCGGCCTTAAATATAAACGCGGTGCTAATCGCCTGGTTCCGGTAGCTTTTTCTGAGTTTGTGGTATTTAATAAGGGACCCCTCGCCACTTGTACAAGACCCTCATTCGGCCTGTTCTAATGTACGGAGGTGAGGCCTGGACATTTTCCATTAAGGACGCCCAAAGATTAAGAGTCTTCGAGAACAAAATGCTTCGCATTATCTTCGGCGGTAGATGGGAGAACGGTGCCTGGAGAATCAGACACAATGCCGAAATACATGCCCTATTCGACTCCCCGAACATAATATCAGAACTGAAAGGGCGTCGAATCCAGTGGCTAGGTCATGTACAGCGGAGAGGTCGCCAAAGCTAGTTTTCGAAGACACTTTCAACCACCCTAGGCGTCCCTGTTGGCCAAGACTAAGATGGAAAGACTAAGATGGAGAGACCAAGTGCTCGAAGATGTGCACGCCACCGGCACCCGAGATTGGAAGCGAGCGGCGGAGGAACGTCCGAGGTGGAGTGGTGTAGTGGCAGCGGCCAAAAGTCCCCCCGGGCTGGACGCGCCAGCCTAAGTCAAGTAAGTCAAGTCCTCGCCACTTGGGTTCGTTCAGGACCATGACGGGCCATGACTACCTCGCTGCACACCTCATCCGCATTGGAGTCCGCGATTCCTGCGCTTGCGACCTATGTGGACACCCCCGGATGGACGCTGAACACCTCGCGTCGTGCCCGGTGACCACACGCCGACAAATGGAGACGAGGTCGAAAGGATCGCACGTCGCTACTGGTCAGCGCGTCACCAAATGGCAGACATGCCAAGGGTGGGCGTTGGCTATTAAGTAAGTACTAAGTACTTGGGTTCCCCGCCACCGCCTCCACTAACGCCCCCTCCTCCTTTCTCAAACGGGCTTGGGACCGTCTTCGGCGGAGTTTGGCATATTAGTCATGGTGATATAATAATGCAGATACCTCATTTCGTAACTGGTTCGTTTGCACTCAAAGTCCCTTTGTGTTTGCATAGGGGGTGGGTGGTTCTATGTCAAACCAAAGTAAGAATATTCCTAATGACTTCGTGGAATCGAAGGATCATTAAAATTGAAGTATCGGGCTTATAGGGGATACAATCGGGTACTGAATCAAAGTTGAATGAAACAGGAGCCGATTCTATTTTGAGTTATTGCTGTATGAAATTCTTTTTATAACTAGCATTTTTTGACATCACTGTAATTATTATGATGCCTTTTAGTTGGGAATACTCGTATTGGTAGCCTTTAAAAACACCCCCGTGCCAAGACAACAAACCCGTTTAGGGTCTTGCCATAAGGGCTGTTAGTATGATTTTTTTCTGCCCTAGTTGTGATGCTGTGGGTAGCAACATTCCCGGTAGCCGTGCTTTCCCCACCGGTTAAGTTAAGATACCCTTTAGGCCCGGAACTGGTGCGCCGGTGACTCGCTGAGAGATTTATTATTGTAGCAATTGGGTAGTTAGAAAACAGAGTCAACTGGAAGAGGTTAATTCTGTATTTCTGTAACTGGCGTGAAGGCGACCGTACGCGGTTCCTCCTCGACACGCCCAGGAATCGCCTCGACACGCCGTGACACGTCTTACTGTCAAAAAGCATCGGAAGTGGGTTCAGAAACTGACTGTTTTTTGCACCGACCAATCACCAATCCATGTGTTCCCATTACAAATTTCTCCGACGTTTCTCCTCTATGTGTACCGAGCCTTAGGATTGGCTAGACCCATATTTCCTTACATCGAGTCTTGAACACCAACTTTCTGTTTCCATTTCTCTACTAAATGGTAACTCACCATCCCGCGGCTGGAGACCGTTATCAATATGGCTGCTAGTGTAGCCTGCACAAGCTAAGTTCAGAGTTTTTGACCGGGTCCAGGTATCCGTTCTGCTATGCTGCAATGTGTAAGACTTCAATATTTTTTGCGTTGGTACTTATCTCTGATAGTTGGTTTATGGTTAACGGGTGCCTCGTATGGCATATTATAGCTCCCGCCGATCCAGTTAATATGTTGTATTTCTATGTTACTCACTTACTATACCCGACCACAATACGAAGACACTTGGCGAGGCTTTTTTTTAATCCAGAAAGGGGATATCCGTCATATTCATGCTCGACAACACTCCTCCACTCATCTCGGTTTTGCACGACGCTCCACCATGTACGGACTCCGAACTCGTGAAAGTCAGTTTCAAACTCATCCTTCCAGCGTTTTCGAGGAAGTCGGTGCGATATAGTGGCGTTTAAGGCAGTTTTATAGTTTGAAAAAACGATATTTATTAGTAAAATTGCATTCAGGGGGCTCGCGCACTTCTCCCTGGCGAAAATGTTGGAAGAAAGAGTCCCGAAATAGTCTGGTTTTTTATACACAGCGCCAGGCCAAGGCACCCCACCACCCATATGCCACAATTGTCAGGTACGACTAACTATTCCTCACATTGTCATAGAATGCCCTGTCTACTCAAGATACAGAACCTTCCGTCCTGATATAGATTTCCAGAAAGCAGTCTCACACAATACAATACTTCTCCAGCACACCATTCCTTTTCTTCACTCAGCAGCTCACTCACATCTCCCTGACGAAAATGTTTGAAGAAAGAGTCCAGAAATAGTCTGGTTTTTTATACACAGCGCCAGGCCAAGCGCGAGGCCTCAAGTGGTCCCCTCATTCACCTATCGTATCTAGGTCAAGACGGAGAAGACATAGTCTGGTTCACAAAAGGGCAACGCATATAATGGCTGGGACACGTCGTAAGAATGTTGGTGGACCGCATGCCGAAAAAGAAGTACAAAGCAGACATGACAGGAAGACGACTGGCCCGAGTCGCCAGACGTCCTCGAAAACGCTGAAAGTTTGATTTGGGAACTGACCTTCTCGAGTTGGGAGTCCGGAGATGGTGGAGCGTTGTACAAAACCGAGATGACTGGAGGAGTGTTGTCGAGTAGGCCAATCAAGGGCTGTAGAGCCAGAAGAAGAAGATTTAATGTAAGTCGAAAAAAATCGTAAGAGGGGGTAGATTGAATTAATCTTTAACAAGAAAATCTCCAGGTAGAGTAACAATCAAATTTCCAATTCCAAAGAAATGATAAAATCAACCACAATATTACTTTTCTTACATTTCTCAATTGGGAAAAAAAGTATGAATCCCACTTGGAACTGTTTCGCAAAACAAATCATTATTAGCTCCTTAGTCTCAAAGGTATAAAAATGGAAAAGGGAAAAACACTCGAAAAATAACCTTTGAGAAGGGCGGCTTATAAAGGAAAGAAGATGGGCTACAAGTCTTATTAGAAAAACACTCGAGTTTTCATATCAAAATTCAAAACTCAATTCTCCCGTCCATGAAGGAAGAAAAATGTGATTATTATTTTTTTTCATTTTGAGAAACTTTCATTATAATTTTTCCGTTACTGCTCACTGACTACGTGTTTTTTATATTACTACGAAGATGGGGTACCTGGTGGTTAGGCCACATTTATTTAAATTTAAATTTTAAGGGGGCGATGCAAAATGGCAGATAAGAACGAACCATCTGAACACCAGATGAGTAGAAGAGACCAAGTGAAAGTGGTTCGTATGAGAATAGGACATACAAGGTTAACACATGGATACCTAATGGCGGGCACGCCACCACCCATATGCCACAATTGTCAGTTACGACTAACTATTCCTCACATTGTCATTGAATGCCCTGTCTACTCAAGATACAGAACCTTCCCTCCTGATACAGATTTCCAGAAAACAGTCTCACACAATACATTACTTCTCCAGCACACCATTCCTTTTCTTCACTCAGCAGCTCTGGCAAGCCTCATCTAGCAAACAACACACTGGTTTAATACAATCATCGGCAAACTGCCCTTAGACGGTCACTGGGCAACCCGTTGTCCAGTGCCCTCCTGATCGCAGTTTGCCACACACCATCAACTCATACACACACAATACAGACAACCAACACCGGCAAACTACTTACCAGAAAGCGCGTCTACCCACATGGGTCTGGCGCTTAGGCGCCCATTCCACCGACCGGCTAGGGCTATTTTCAAAAACGGTGACGTGGTAGCAGACATTCAAGACTTAGGTGGGGTTTCGACCTCGCATTGCAGAATTGACGGAAATGTTTATTTTCCTCTATGCCATAGTTAAAATTGATCAACGATAATACAGTAAAATCACAAACAAACAAACTAAAATTAAAAAATGGCGTCATGGGATATGTTAAGTACAAACATTTCAATAGATTTCTATAAAAAGAAAAATTCTAATTTCCGTCAATGTCATTTGCACTCTGCAATGCGAGGTCGGTGGAAACGCCACCTAAGTCTTGAATGTCTGCTACCATGTCACCATTTTTGTAAGTAGCCCTAGCCGGTCGGTGGAATGGGCGCCTTAAAAAAAAAAACCAATGACATTCAAATAAATGTATTCCAATTCTTTAACAATGCAGGTTTACATAAAATGATAAATTGTATCACTGAAATATAAAATGTAATTTAAATTAGCTAAATTAAATTTAAAATGTAACTATTTAAGAGGAATTAACCAGCCCAACTGTATTCGCACGTGACATAAGGGTAAACCACCCGCTACTTACTATGGTCCTTATAAGTGTAAAAATTAAATAACGTATGAAATATCAATCGTAGAGTTGTCCAAAAATGTCATAGGCGCATATTCCACCTATACCACATTTACTATTGACTATTGACGTAGGTGGAATATGCGCCATAACAAACAGAAGAGATGTTCCTCAGTATTTGAATATTTGATATTTTGATATTTCAAATACAAATTGGCCACAATAGTGGAATTTGATTTGTGCGAAAAACTATTTGTATTGCATATTCTATTATGGCTCTTTGGAATTAACGTAACACTGGGGTTAACTTCATTAGTAAGGCGTCACGTGACTTTGTTAAAATATGTGCGGGAAATTCAAATTCATAAATTATTGGAATACATGAGAACGAGTGCATTCTTTTATAATTGAAGTAAACACTAATAAACATTAAAATGCACATGTAAAATTTTGAAATATTAAATTTTTTTTATTAATGCGTTATTCTAAGGGAGAAAAAAATTGAAAATTTACCCAAAATATAGCCGAGAATTAATTTATCAATTTGAATTTTCCGCGCATTTTGCACTCATTTGTTTAAAACAATTAAATAAACCCCGGTGTTACGTTAATCCTAAATCGTCATAGTATGATTTTTGAGTCAAATTGAGTTTTCTATAAAAAAATTTAACTCACCACTTATATGTTTGCTGCTGAGGTTAAAAAATTAATTAATTTCGTTAAAAAACGGTCATTTCGTGGGAACAAAATATTTTGAAATCGGACCGTTAATGTAAAAAATTAATCATCCTATGCAATACATATCAAGGGAAAACGGCTCAATCCAAGAAAATCCCTATAAACAAACTCCTTTTAAAACCTTCCCACGCGTGAAATAGACCGTCGTACGGTATTAGCTAAACTTCAGCGATTTGCTTAATAAATTGATAGTAGGAAATTCGGGGGAAATCCCCCCCGCCAAACCCCCTGCGTAAGCAAACGAACAGAAGAATCGCTTAAGTGATGGGATGATTGGAAATATCCCAACCGTCGTTAGAAATTTAAATTTGAAATTGCGCGGGAACGACCCATGGGATCACACCCCCCTCCACTTTTCACCCAGAATTCCCTTCGAAATTGTTTCTCAGTGTCTTGGGGATGGCCTCAGGGTGAACACAGTCATCAAATTTCATAAGACTTTGCTGACTTCTTAATACTTAATTGAGAAGTGTCATCGGGTTACTGTTCGAACAAGTTTTGAAACCGTTTTCTTCTGAGGACTTTATATTGGAAAAGAGTTTTTATTCATTTTATTGGAGAAATTATGTTGGAAACTGTTACCGGCCCATTTAAAATTTTTATTCAGTTACTTTTTTATTATATTAAGAGGACATGCTACGTAGAAAGTTGATGTTTTTAGTGACTTTTTATTTTTTAATTAATTAACAAAATAAGTTATTAAAAATTTGGGTCATGTAAGTTGTAGAAGACTACCTACTTCATGCACCATATAATAGGAAACATTAAATTTTGGTACCTTAGTCCTTTCATAAAGACCAGTGGGGACTACAATTTCGGGTAAACAAGAATTTTTGGAAAAACTACTGAACTGAAAAGTAAAAATACCCGAATACATGATGCTCGGAGTAGTCTTCTACAACTTGTGCGAGCCAAATATTTAATAACTTGCTGAGTTAATTAAATAAAAAATGAAAAGTATTTAATTTTGGGGTGCCAATTTTCTACGTAGAATTTAAGTTTAACATTTGGTACATAAAGGTAGCAAAAATTAAATATTTCCTAATTCTTGAATGTACTACAACTTATATGAGCCAAATTTTTATTAACTTATTTTTTTAATTCGATAAAAAATAAAAAGTCAATAAAATCAACTAATTGTCTAATTTTCTACGTAGTATGTCCTCTTAAAGCCCCCTTATAGCAGCAATCCACTGTTTTGATGTCTCTTTCATACCAGACTAAGAAACAACGCAGCCGTATGTAAACAATAGGCGAAGCTTCCAGGCTATATATTTGTTATTTTTATTATATATAGTCCTTATTATATAGTCCAGCTATTGATTATTTCTTTATTTATTTATTATTTACGCTGTTGTTTTTTTTATTTTTTGCAGGTCATCATCGTGCCTCATTCCCACAATGATCCAGGATGGCTGAAAACATTTGAGGGTTATTTTCATACTCATACGCGAAATATTCTCAACAATATGGCGGAGAAGTTGAAGATTTATCCGAACATGACATTCGTCTGGGCTGAAATTTCTTATTTGTCACTCTGGTGGGAAAGGTGAGTACTATTTTCAAAGTCGAACTCGTTGCACATCATTGGCGCTTGGCGCAGTTTTCTGAGAAGACAGAAAGGGGTGCGTGTCTTTTGCAGTTACATTAGATCTTTCTACAATGCTTCATTAAAAATGTGTTAAAGAGTATTCTCCTCCATTCTCTGTATGTTTACAATTATACACATATTTCTTAGAAGACAGGTATGCGTGGGTTCTTTGGGTTCTTTCTTACAACGTTTCCTTAATTATGGGTAAAGTGTGTTCCCTCTATTCTCCATGTTTATGCAACAACGGTTATTTCATAGTTTGAAATACGTAAATTGGCTTCGTTGTATTGGGTTTGAACCACATTTTGCCCCTTATTCCATTCAGTTTGCTTTAAATGTTGTCTATCAATCGAATTTGCGGCTGGGAACCTTTTCCCGTGTACCGACTACCGCTGATGCCTCTAAACTACTAGTAAATGAAACAACCATCGATGGCGTAAGTACGGAAGACTGTCTGGCGGAGAAGGAAGAAGACGTCGTTCGCTTCGCAAAATCACAAAGAATTCAGTGGAATAAGCAAGTACAGCAAAAACACCGGCATCAAATCTGCGTTTACCAACAGAGCGAGAATGGAGGGCAGAAGGTGGCAAGGTAACCCACGGAAGCTATGGAGAGAGGAGGTGGCGAATGCAGATTGTCAGTGGTGGCGTAGCATCAGAAGTCAGGAAAGAGGGGGTGCGAGAGGCCAAACAAAGCTCACCCCGAGCTGTAAAATCGGAGAAAAAGAATTCCACGTATTATTCAGTGCCGAACAAATGAAAACTGACCGAATTAAAAAAAAAACTAGGTTAAAGCCCACAAAAATCGATGTCTTCAAACGATAATCTTAAAGTAAACATTTAAGTTCGTGAGGTTTCGTGGCACAACATTCAATTATGTATATTAAAAATTAACTCTGTTGTTGACCAAGTTAAAAACAACATGACAACTAGGTGTTATGATTGACACTGATGGTGGAGTGGCGTGCAGTGGCTAAACAACCATTTCTCACCCCCCCCCCCCAGCATTACCCCTGGCTTCATCCACTACCTGCCCCTAAGCTAAGGGTGTAGTCACCCCCGTAACGTCGATCTATTATTCAAATCACCACAGAAAGGATATTGAATTCCATGTAATTTTCGAAATTTATGAATAGGACACCTGAACGCAGTTTTGGGACTGTGGGGTGAATTATTAAAGCTTTTGTATGTGCTAGGGTGGTGGGCGTTGACATAAGCTATGGAGAATTAGTGCATTTAAAATGTGGCTATACAGACGAATGCTGCGCTTATCCTGGAGAGTTCCTAGATCCCGTGGCGAATGGATACAGAAGCCGAATTGCTGCTGATGGCTAAGAAATGGAAACTAACATACTTCGGCCATGTGATTAGGAACGAAAAGTATCGCCTTCTGCATGTAATAATACAAGGGGAGATGGAAGAGCTGAGGGGTCCCGGCACATGAAGAATATCCTGGTAAAAAAATTTGAGGTAGTGGTTTGGCAAAGCTGCGAGGCCCAAATTGCCGTGATGATCGCAATATTCGCTAGAAAAGGCACAAATGAGAAAACTCAGGTTCCAAAAAGGATGCGAGATGGGTAACAATAGTCAAATACTGTGGTATGGTCTACTATACCCGATAGGTTCCGAAATAGGAAATTACTCAAGGTAATATACATACTATACATTTGTGCAACTAGTATATATTCTATTATGTGTAAAAACAGATAGTGTGCTGTCAGATTTCCTCTTAAGAGCAAGTACATAAGACTAACGCACTATAACAGATTCCCAAGAGACGTAAAAACAATTCAACTGATCGTATTTCGAAGACATTTAAAAATACATCTCAATGAATGAACACCGCTAAACGAAGACTAGACAAAAACTTTTACCCTTATTACTTACGAATTACTTACTTAATGTTAGGTTGGGGCTTTTTCACATTTGTAAGATGGACAGGGGCTGAGCCCTGCTTCTTCTGTAGTTGCAATCTAGCGATTGGTTTGCAGCAAATCTTTCCATCTCCTTCTCCACTCCTCCCTGTCTTGGGCCATTCTCTTGAGATCCAAGTAGGTTCCGCATCTCATATCTTTCTAGAGGTCTTCTGCGTACGCCTTCCTTGGTCGCCCTGCAGCTTCTTATAATTGTAATTACACAGACTTTTGATGAAAATAATACATTTATGTTATAAACATAACAGTCTCCTTAGTAACTTTGTAAAACTTGCTGTCACTCACTGTTAAAAAATTACTTAGTACAGTTTTACGTAATAAATTAAAAAACACACATCCGGTTTCGGCTCACGCCATCGTCAAGTGGAATTGAAAAACAGACAAAACAAAACGGTATGCAAGCTGAAACAAAACAAAACGCATTGTGATGCTGTGTGTATCTTGACAATGCGTTTTGTTTTGTTTTAACTTGCATACCGTTTTGTTTTGTCTGTTTTTCAATTGACGATGGCGTGAGCCGAAACCGGTTGTGTGTTTATTAATTTATTACGTATAACTGTGCTAAGTAATTTTTTAACAATGAGTAAGTTTTGTTATGTTAAGTTATGTCCAAGACATCAATAATCATAAATTATAATTAGATTTCCAATCACCATCAGGCCACAGTTTCGGAAGGCTTGAAAAAGTGGAAAAAACCGTGGTCAAGTGATGCAAGTGTCAACCACTTATATGCATCGAAATATAGGGGAAGCTTATTTGTGCCATTTGGTTGAAGACCTAAAATTACCAGAGCGTCACTCTAAGAAGCTGTCTGCTATATTTTCTAAAAAAAAAAAAAATAGGCTTAACTTGAAGAAAATATGCTACATTATACAACCATTTGCAGTATACCTCCAAGTAGATATCCACATCTCAGGTTAACGACCATACTTCCTCTTTCCTTTTGGAAACTCGGCCACTTTTTTGTAGAGAAGCAAGCGATAAGCTAGATACTGTAGGTCAAAAGTTGGTGATTTATGACAGAATTCGTGAGAAAAATCTGCAAAAAAGTGATCGTTTAAGCGACGACGGACCATCGTTCGTCAGAAACACGCTACCTATAAAATTATGCTGTCATGTTTTTATGACCTGGCATATTGACGTCATTCTCAAACCTGATTATATTTTTGCTTTCCTACGTGATGGTCAAAATTTTCGATTCCGAGATTTTAACGGATTTACAGTCTGACCGGTTTCGTTACTTTATTTAGCACCTAAATCATACCTGAATTTCAAATCGTCAATAAACTCGTAGTAGTTTCCGCAGAATAATAACTATTTTTTTCCCTCTAAACCCACACTTTCAAGGGGGATGCGACCTGGGCTAATTCAAATTTTTTTAGCTTTAGTTTGTTAGTGTAATAACCCGCCCTCTATCTCATAACCTAATCGCACAATGTCTTCCAATCAATTTGTGAAAGAATTGTCGCTTTTATCTTGTGCTTATTATATGGACTCGTATTTGTACCTAGTACCTAGCCATTCTTTCGCCTGTTACATTGCCTCAAAGACAAGCTTTTCTCAGCTTGTCCATTATCGCTTGTAGCCGGCATAGGTTGACATCGAGGATCTATACTAGTTTGGCAAAGGGGAAAATGCATACGGAAATAATATAAGTAATGTCTGAAATCCATGGGGTCGTTTACTTGGACAAGGGACCAATGGGCCACAATTTGTAATAACACCTTGGTTCATAAAAAGTCCTTCAGAATATTATTATAATTATTATTATTGTTAAATAAATAAATAAATAAATAAGGACTTTTTATTGTTTCTATTACAAAGCCAACCCAGCGGAGTTAGGGCTATAAAGCCCTCTCTTACACTCAACTAGGAAAGCCCGGGACCGCCTGCTTTTACATGCCCTCCGAAGCATGGCTAGGAAATGTAGCCAGTATGGGACTCGAACCAACAACCTTTCGGGTGAAAGTCAGAGTCCGTACCACTACGCTACATGTCCTGTTAGTGCTTATTATCAAATTTTCCAGTCCTAAATCCACCAGTGAGGGCGCATGGATCCCCCATAATAAGGAAAAAATCCCTTTTGGCTCTGGCCGATCAGGAGTAGAGTATAGGGAGATTCCGCAGACCCTGCTTTTCCTCTACGCTACCTACGCTATGTATGTAATAACCATCCCGGGGCTGGAGACCGTTATCAATATGGCTGCTAGTGTAGCCTGCACAAGAGAAGTACGCAATTTGGCGGGGAAACCCAGTGATAATTGTAGCCTGCACAAGCTAAGTACAAAGTTTTTGACCGGGTCCAGGTATCCGTTCTGCTATGCTGCAATGTGTAAGACTTCGATATTTTTTGCTTTGGTACTTATCTCTGATAGTTGGCTTATGGTTAACGGGTGCCTCTTAAGGCATATTATGGCTCCCGCCACTCCAGTTAATGTATTTCTATGGTAATAACAAATAAAAAATACTTTATTATTTTCCCGACCACAACACACAAAACACTCTAGTATTCCAAATTTCGAACCACAATGCCGACTATGAACTTATATTATATATTTATTATATTATATATATTGCCATCGGCCTTACCATGTTGATTCCATTAGAGCAGAACATGTTTCAAACTGCGGCAAACTTGGTAGTGTGCATAGCGTTGGCAGGGGAACATGGTGGGACATGATATCGCGCTGAGACTAAACCAGAGAGTCTACGTGCGTGTCGAGTCCTGGTCACCTTTAATCGTGTGGCTTTACCATGTTGCCCAAGTGGTTCGGAATCCACTATAATTAGGAGGTCCACCCTGTCAGTCAACTCCTCTTTCCCCCGAGGTGACAGAGTCTGCCCGTAGGGTGCCTCAAGTTAACAAACAGACTCACTGCTCCCGCCAGGCTGACAGGGTTGCTTAAAGCAGAAATGCTGAAAACAGGCGTTGGAAACAACAACATGAACTTATATTTATCAAATTATCTTCACCTTGACTGGATGCCATCTTCAAAAGGTTGATTTGTCGTAAAAAGTGTTGATGACCATTATCGTAGATAATTATACGGACTTTCAGTCAGATTTTAATTCATTTCTCCGCGACCAATATTGACTAAGATATGAATTATACAAGGTTTCAATCGGCCGCCATCTTGTAACTAAACAGTGGAACTAGCTGGTTAACGAACTCGATCAAGACATTTGTATGATCAATTTTAGTGCCAAGTTTCATCAAAATCGGATAATATTTACGGAAGTTAGAGTGTTTCCTAAAATCGATATACATACATATTGTATATATTATATACATACATATATATATATATATATATATATATATATATAACATTTCGAACCGAGGGTGGTTTTAGGCTCAGGGGGTCATGAAAAGTTGTGAAGAAATTTTCTGAAAGTCGAACATTGGTCGCCATCTCAATAGGTAGATGAATCTCCCTAAAATATAGAATAGTATTCTATGATTGAGCTACCTACGGAATATTGCGGTATATTTTAGCTAGTTGGAAAGAAAACAGAGTAATATTTTAAAATTTGGTTGAAGAGAAGCATTGTTAGGGGATTTGTGCTGATGAAGAAGGATCAGGAGTCCGGAGATTGCTATATCAAATATGCATTGCTTCTTACCCTGTCAGCGAGCGGGGAGCGACTTTTTCTCTTAGGTTTTTGTAAGCACCATCTTCCCTATCTCCAAATTTTACGCTATTAATTTGTGGGCTCTATAGTTTAGAATTTTTTTTTTTTTTTTTTTTTTTTTTTTTTTAAAGGCGCGGGACTCTTTCGAGTATTTGCGCCGGTCGGTGAGTGTGTGTGTGTGCGGAAGTCATGGGTGTTTTAGAATGGTTTTGTCTACGGTCTACAGGTGGGGCATGACTCCGGTCTTGCTTAGAAAGCTTAACGTTATAAATAATTAAAAAAATATTTAAATATATGTATAATTGTATTGTATTTGTTGCGTAAATTTAAAAAAAAATGTGGCTGAGGTTTTCAACATCTGAACAGTGGCCTCTTTTTAGTCAGTCGCCTTAGCTTTGTTGCAACAGGTCTTAGGTGCCTATTCCATTGACCGGCTAGGGCTATTTCCAAAAACGGTGACGTGGTAGCAGACATTCAAGACTTAGGTGGCGTTTCCACCGACCTCGCATTGCAGAATGCAAATGACATTGACGGAAATTAGAATTTTTCTTTTTATAGAAATCTATTAAAATGTTTGTACTTAACATATCCCATGACGCCATTTTTTAATTTTAGTTTGTTTGTAATTTTACTGTATTATCATTGATCAATTTTAACTATGGCATAGAGGAAAATAAACATTTCCGTCAATTCTGCAATGCGAGGTCGAAACCCCGCCTAAGTCTTGAATGTCTGCTACCACGTCACCGTTTTTGGAAATAGCCCTAGCCGGTCAATGGAATGGGCGCCTAAAAGGGTTTTATGTATCCTTAACTTAGTGGCTCTAGATATAAGTCTTGACTTGAGTAATCCAAGGTTCGCAATGTATATACTTTGTTGCGCCAACGGCCTTACAATGTTGATTCCATTACAGCAGAGCATGTTTCAACCTGCGGCAACTTGGTAGTGTGCACAGCGTTGGCAGGGGAACGTGGTGGGACATGATAACGCGCTTAGGCAGTATAAGTCGAGTCCTGGTCACCTCCGATTTAATCGTGTGACTTTACCATGTTCCCCAAGTGGTTCGGAATCCACTATAATCAGGAGGTCCACCCTGTTAGTCAACTCCCCTTTCCCCGAGGTGAAAGAGTCTGCCCTTAGGGTGCCGCAAGTTAACAAACAGACTGACTCCCCCCGCCAGGCTGACAGGGTTGCTTAAAGCAGAAATGCTGAAAGCAGGCGTTAGAAACAACAACAACTTTGTTGGTTGTTATTATTCTTCTATTTGCGGGTATGTCGACCCTAATTGCTTTCCAATTTATACGTAGTATAAGGAAAGCTTTGTGATGGTCCAAATTTTCGATTCCGAGATTTCAACGGATTTACACGTTTTCAGGTCCCAGGAACCCAAAAAAGTGGTTTTTACGAATGTCTGTCTGTCGCTCTGTCTGTCTGTATGTCTGTGCGTCGATTTCCGGGCAAACTACTCGGTCGATTTTGATGAAATTCGGCATGTAGGTTCACAAAAATCATACCTCGCGACTATTTTTTTTTATTTTGGGCTATCTCAATTTGTGGGGGATTTATTTTCAAAAAACTCCAAAAAAACTTTAAAAAAACATATTTATCCAAAACGGCTCCAACGATTTCTTTTAAATTCACATATATTTTAGTCGTTGCTAATTTTGACAAAATGCGGGGGGTTGCTTGCCCCTTGATAGTTTGCTTCTGGGGGTAAAAAAATAGAAATAACTAAATTTTAATGAAAAATGACTTAAAAATAATTTTTCTGTGAAACCTTTCCATCGATGATTTCTACCTTCAGGCATGTTTTAGGTGTTAAATTGAGTAACGAAACCGGGCAGATTGCTTTCCCAAAAAATTATTTGGTTTTGTGCACAAAAAATGTTTTTGAAAAAATGATAGAAAATTCACGGAGTTTTTAAGCATTTCACGCGTGATACCTTTTTTCTTTTAGCATAGAATCGAAAGCTTTTCTAAAATCTACAAAGAGAATATCCGTCTTACTTCAAATTAAAACTAGAGTTCTCTAATGGTACATAATATAGAACTTGTAATTGAAATTGGTTCCAATATAGGAAAAATTGGTCGCATCCGCTGCCAACTGTTGGATGCTAAGTACGAAGGGATAGGAAGGGAGCCAGAATTGCTATCTAGGGAACGAAAATGTGAACGAGCAAATTCGGCACACGGCCAATATAGTAATAAGTTCATAGGCAGCCAATTCTTTTAGTTTTAACCTTTTAGCCGTTTTTATACGTTAGTATAAGAAAAGCTTTGTAATGGTATACATTTTTGATTTTGAGATTTAATCGGATGTAAACACCTGTCAAGTTCCCAGGAACCGAAAAATGGGGGTTTTTACGAAATGTCTGTCTCTTGGTCTGGTTAAAGATTTCTTCTAATTGCTGCATCGTAAGAGGGAATCGGACTCACGTAGCATGGTCACATTTCATAGTTTGGTCACAGTTTGTCACCCTTGGAGACCAAAACCAGTTATTTTTCTTTTATGCTAAGCTTATGCATTTAAGCGTCATCTTAGAGGGAATTTAAGATAGAAATAGAGAGCCTTTCTTATCTGTTTAGTATAGGTTGAAAAAAACCTCCAGTGGGCCACTATGTCGTTTAGTATTAACTTATTCCTGCAGCCCGATTATGGTGATTTGGGATTAACGTAACACCTGGGTTTAATTTTTAATACCGGACTTGTACGGTGTTAAAATAAACCCCAAGCTATTGATTCAATTGTTTTAAATAAAAGAGTTAAAAAGTCAATTTGAATTTCCCGCGAATTTTGCACTCATTTGTTTAAAACAATTGAATCAATTAATTGCCAACACCTTGGGGCTTATCTTACCACCGTCACGTGACACCTTGGGGGGTTAACTTACTGTACTTTAATCCTATTTCGGTGTTTGAGATATTGCGGTATTAAAAAATAAACCCAGGTGTTACGTTAATCCCAAATTGCCATAACAGGACAACTGGGGGTTAAAAATGTAAACAAAACAATTTTCCTTGTCATTGTCTTGTTTAAATTTTTAATCCCATTTTAAGATTAATAGTTGGGCCATAGTTAGCCCACGGATGGTCTCAATTATGAAATTCAGACTATGTAACCCAGTACAGTGAAATTTGGTCAGAAATAATACTAAAAGTAATTTATTCGACAAATAATCTCTTTTATCTAAACTGGAATATGATGAATCGGGACAGCAAAGCTATGTTTAAGGGCGGCAAACCTATAGTTCGTCATCACCCTATAATTTGCTGCATGCAATTCGAGTCGGCCATGTCTAAATGCGTACCTGTGTCCTTGTTGCGCTAACTATGTTAATGGGAATTGGCGTTTAGACCCCCCTTTCCCTCCCTACACACTTCCTGCATGGTATATGGGGAAAACAGCTGTACTAACGCGCGCGTATAATTTCCTGTCACTTAAGCTTTTAGAAAATGGGTTTAATGGGTTGTTAATGTTGTTAGTTACCCCAACAGCCAACAGCATTAGTGTTTGTGAATCCTTATGGTTAGTTTGAGAAACATGCCGTTATACGAGGCTTGAAACTCCCGTTTTCAAACAGTATGTCCCGATGTCATCAATGAGAGGCTCAGAACGCTAATTAGTGCCCGTGAATCCTTGTGGTCATGAGTTTTAGAAACATGCTGTTACACGGCTAAAGCATTCTTGAGACTTGCGGCTCCTGCATTGAAACAGTATGTCCCGATGTCCTAAATGAGAGGCTCGGGACGCTAATTAGTGCTTGTGAATACTTATAGGCATGAGTTTTAGAAACATGCCGTTACACGGCTAAAGCATTCTTGAGGCTTGCGGCTCCTGCATTGAAACAGTATGTCCCGATGTCCTAAATGAGAGGCTCGGGACGCTAATTAGTGCTTGTGAATCCTTATAGTCATGAGTTTTAGAAACACGCCGTTCCGAGAACTGAACGCTGTGGCTGTCGTCCGCTGATGCTATTTTTGGTCCGGCCCGATACTTAGTATTTTCTCTGTAATTTTGGGTCGATTCTCAGTTCCGTCATCCTTTCATCAGCCTCTATCCGTTCTATCCGAAAAAAAAATGGGACAGAACTGACCAGATCGAATTCATCACTCCAAAGATAGGCTCTGAACGCTGAAATGTCCCGTTTCCAAACAGTGTATCCCGTTTAGCAATAGACGGTCCAAGACCGAAGACCGAATAGTCCAGTATGCTGATATTTTCGGTCTGTTCGATTCTTATTATTTTTGGTCCAGGCTTGGTCCCGCCCAGCCTTCGGTTCAATTCTCCTTCCTTCGGTCCTCGGTTTAGACCCAGAAAAATCAGGACCGAACAGAATCTGGAAATATTGAATACAGGTTAACATACTATATAATGTATTTAGGCGACCGGCTAGGGCTAAATACAAATACGGTGACGTGGTAACAGACATTCAAGACTTAAGCTGGGTTTCCACCGACCTCGCATTGCAGAATGCAAATGACATTGACGGAAATGTTTGTTTTTATTAAAATGTTTGTACTTAACATATCCCATGACGCCATTTTTTAATTTTAGTTTGTTTGTGATTTTACTGTATGATCATTCATCAATTTTAACTATGGCATAGAGGGAAACAAACATTTCCGTCAATGTCATTTGCATTCTGCAATGCGAGGTCGGTGGAAACCCCGCCTAAGTCTTGAATGTCTGCTACTACGTCGCCGTATTTGTATTTAGCCCTAGCCGGTCGGTGGAAACCGCGCCTTAACAGGGTGTCCGAAATGGTCTCCTAATGCACAAGGGTGTAGATTCAAGACTCCTAGCGGACCGTGTATAGGCTGGTTTACAAAACATAGAATTGAGCAGTCACCCCCTCCCCCAATCTAAAACATACTCACATCCCCTTATTGGCGTCTAACCCCATCATTGTCTAAACTAAACTTTAATAATTACACAATCTCGTAAAGTTGGTAGCTTTGACGGGGTTAAATGATATTCAGTTTTTGTCTTTTGATCTCACAACTTCCCCGGATACTCCGCCATTTTGTATCCATCACAATATTACAAACGATGCCGCTTTATCTTATATTGTATACATCTTTCAACTTATAATCTTAAATTTCCCTTTCCCCCTTATCGCTTTTGACAAGGGTTATTCCAAAAAAAGTTGAGAATTTCGAGTTTTTCATGCGATCTAATGTCAGTTTAATTAGTGATTTATGTGCTTTAGGGGTTAGCGAGCGGTTTCATGTTGTTTTTTCTTTTTTTGTAATTCATACATTTTTTTGGTACTGCTTCCTCGTTTATCTTTCGCATCGTCAAAATTAATTTATGAGATAAGTTTGCTTTTTTTATTGGATCCCGTATGCGTTATGCTGTTGGGTTTGCGCTCTTTTTTCCCGCGCTACAATATTGCATTCACGAGGAAAGTTAAATGTTGACGTATTTTACTGTTCTTTGATTTTGGTTTAGTTATATTTCATACACATTAAATTCGTGAGTTAATACGAAATTCGAAATGATTATTATACCCCTCAAAAACCGTATAACTCTTGTATCTACAATATATACGGTATATATTTTTTTAAAGATTATTCTCATGCAAAAATGCAATGAATGTATCCGAACAACCTCTTCAGTCGCCTCTGTAGGTAATACCTGTGTTGAGTTACGACTGGTCACCGATGATATGATGTGTAGGTACTCGCAAAAGTTCGAACAAGCTACCAATAAGCCATCGATGACCTTAATATTGATCTACAGTAGTTACAAGGGCATCACTACTCATATTTAGTAATTTTATTTATACGTTTTCTTATTGTATAGTATCCCCTGCTGAGTGTTAGTAATACTTTTAGACCTTTTCCCCTGATGAAGGGGATCTTGGGAGAATTCACCCTATTCAGGTTAATATATTGCAGCATTATATGGTGTAAATAATACTGACATTAAACTAACTAGGTTGAGTCATGCTTTCGCCTGTTTCATTGCGTCAATGGTAAGCTTGTCACAGCTGGTCCATTATTGCTTGTAGTCGGTGTAGGTTCACATCGAGGACGTACATACCAATTTGCCAATCGCCAAAAATTCTTACGGAATCAATACAAATATCCATGGGGTTTTGGCATTAGACAAGGAGCCAATGAGAAAATAGATGGACAGAGGGCAGTAGGAGAACATACTGGTTGAGAAATCTGAGACAGTGGTTTGGCAAGAGCACGACTTCCTTCTTCAGAGCAGTTGTCTCCACGGTCTAAATTGCCATGATGATCGCCAACCTTCTATAGAAGAGGCATTTAAAGAAAAAAAGAAGCCAGGCCTTTAAGAACCTTGACCGCTGCAACCACGTTGTTCCACCACGTGTCTCGACGCCACCTTTCTCCCTCACCGAAAATTAGAGGATGTAGAAAAACTGGGCTTGGCGGGATTCGAACCCACAATTTACGCCTAACCGGGGCGTCGTTTTCGGTGATAACGAGGAGGTTACCTCTTTAACCAAATTTAATTTAATGTCAGTGTTATATATACCATATAATACTGCAATATAATGTATTTCTCCCTCAAGTGCGAGCGTTAAGTTTCCGGAGGTCTTTACTAACGTATACGTGGTCCCTCCAAGAATCTCCTGCCTAAAGCTAGGACTATACGGACGCTGAAACCGCCGCGTTTTGAAACGTCAACGCTACGCAATTCTCGACTATACGAGCGCTGTATACGTCGCGCTGAAATGGCGGGAATTTAAGGTAAGTTGTGAATTAAAACGCTAAGGAAGCAGTCCGTATTGCTTGCGACGTTGAAATCGCCCGTATAGTCCTGTTCAGCGCTAGTTATGTCGCGTACCTATAACGCCGGTTGCGTTGGTGACGCTGACGCCGAGTTTACGCGTCCTCACGCGACGTTTTCAGCGCTCGTATAGTCTGCTAAATGGAAGTTCCATAGCCGCGGTCAACGAGCGTTGACACGACGTTAGAATCGCGCCGTTTTCAGCGCCCGTATAGTCCTGGCCCCATCAAGAGGCATTTAAGAAGAAGTCAGTGTAGCGTTGTTTTGGCTAAAGGTGAACCTTTTTGTTGCAGTGCTCACCCGACCAAACGGAATTTCGTACGCTCCTTGCTGGACAGTGGCCGTTTGGAGGTCACCACAGGCGGCTGGGTCATGGCGGATGAGGCGACTTCCCATCTTTTCGCGCTTGTCAATCAATTAACGGAAGGTAAGTAGCGATTTCGGTGGCAAGGTGGTAGTGTGCTTGAACTTGTGCGAATATCTACACACCTTGCGGTTGGAGACCGACACAAGTACCTATTAGGTGACATAGTGAGGCGATTGAAGAGGTTAATCAGATGCATTCATTAAATTGTTTGTATCCAATTTAACCTTTTTAATTAAAATAAAAAAGTCCAATTAACAGTGTCAATGTGGGAGGTGGCTCCTGCAGCCCGATTATGGCGATTTGGTATTATTATAATACCGGGGTTTATTTTCTAATACCGCAGTAGGTATCACGTGACGGTGTTAAAATATGCGCGGGAAATTCAAATTAATAAATTATTAGAATACAAGAGAATTGGTTGCATTGTTTAATGATGTAAGGAAATACTAGTAAACATTAAAATGTACGGGTAGAATTTTTAAATATCATAAGAAGTTTAATTAGTGTGTCTGCATCAAAGGGGGAAAAAAATTGAAAACTCACCAAAAATATTAATTTATAAATTTGAATTTCCCGCGCATTTTGCATTTGTTTAAAACAATTGAATAAACCCCGGTCTTATATTATACCAATATCGCCATGATCGGGCTGCTGAAATTCAAAATTCAAATTTTGGCGCGAGTAAATGTCCCAGATCTCCTATGCATGTAGAAAACTCTAAAGGCGCGGTTCCCACCGACCTCTAAGTGCAAAATACACATACGGTGACGTGGTAGCAGACATTCAAGACTTAGGCTTGGTTTCCGACGACCTCTTATTTCAGAATGACGGAAATTTGATTTTTCTTTTTATAGAAAAATATTAAAATGCTTGTACTTAACATATCCCATGTAGCCATTTTTTAATTTTAGTTTGTTCGTTTGTGATTTTACTCTATGATCATTGATCAATTTTAACTATGGCATAGAGTAAAACAAAAATTTCCGTCAATGTCATTTGCATTCTGCAATGAGAGGTCGGTGGAAACCCCGCCTTTATTATTTTTACTTTATCCAACGCCCGAACGTGGTAGTTCAACCATTCGTCGCCGAGCTTCCCAGTAGCGGTTCACCAAGTCATCGTTCGGGTAGGTGAGAGCCGTGCAGTCCCTCAGGTGGTCTTCGTCCATTCTTCCACCTTCATGATATTTGCTACCACGTCACCGTACGTATGTGTATTTTGCACTTAGAGGTCGGTGGAAGCCGCGCCAAACAGAGATATCATTGAACGAACACTGCTTCGCATAGAATACACCAACGTCACCACCTACACGATAAATAAGCCAGACACAATCGCTTCCGACGGTATCGATGGGGGGTGGTCCCACAAACGGTTTAGAGGGTATAACCACCCCGATCGCCTCAGGCCTCTGTTTTGATGAACCCCTTCTCGCCCCCCCCCCTCTACCGCAAGGGGCTGTTCCTTCAGCAACAGCCCCTATATTTCCCCCTTCCTCTGCAGGGCTAAATACGTTACATAGTCAGCGAGGGGGGGGGGAGTGGGGGGGCTTCTGGGATGTTGTGCGGTTTGGTTAAACTTCCCCTGAATTTGAGTGGCGGGGAGATCTGGTGGGGGGAGTTCTGTATCAACATGTTGCATGCGTCTACGTCTCGACCGCAGTTCCCCCCCCCCCTGTCTTTTACGTACTGTATGTTGTCTAAACTGACGTTTGCAGAAACCGACATGTGCATGTCGCATGTTATACCACAATGTCAGCTTCAAAATCTTCTTGCAGTGTCAGTTTACTATAGTTAAGTAATATTTCGCAGTGAGTAATGTTTTCTTTGAATGTTCTGACGGAATGGATCGAGGCCTTCTTATTGTGGCCCATAGGCTCCTGCCTACTGCCAACGTTTCAATGGTTTTCGGACGTTGCATTCTTATTGGGTTCGTACCTATTTTTAGCCATTTTAGCCAACGGCCTTACCATGTTGATTCCATTAAAGCAGAACATGTTTCAAACTGCGGCAAACTTGGTAGTGTGCGCAGCGTTGGCGGGGGAACATGGTGGGACATGATAACACTCTGAGACTATACCAGTCAGTTTACGTGCGTGTCGAGTCCTGGTCACCTCCGATTTAATCGTGGGACTTTACCATGTTCCTCAAGTGGTTCCGAATCCACTATAATCAGGAGGTCCACCCTGTCAGTCAACTCCCCTTTCCCCCGAGTTGAAGGAGTCTGACCTTAGGGTGCCTCAAGTTAACAAACCGCCAGGCTGACAGGGTTGCTTAAAGCAGAAATGCTGAAAGCAGGCGTTGGAAACGACAAACAACCTTTTTGGCCATTGGAAAACTGGAACACGACCTCGATGTCAGTCCATACCAGCTACAGCGACAACGAACAAGCTATGACAAGCATGACTTAACAAAGTGCGAGTTTTTGTATCCTTTTTGTATCCTTTTCTGCACTACCGGAAGTTAAAACTGAGAGCTCGGTTATTTTTCTTTAAATTGATGTTTTGACGTTTGAAGTTTCTAAGACTAATCCTTCCCAAGTATCACTGCTCTCTGTAACTTTGATGTTCTTGCCATTTGAACTTTCTCTAAAGATCCTGTTGTTGGCAATATTGACGTGCAGTAACCTTTAAAGGTTATCAAGGCTGCAATTCTTCTTCGGCATCAGCGATAAGTGCAGTGTCACCAGCGAAGCGTGTCATATCAACCTTTTCACCTTTTCCCCATGTAGTCTCACACGTCTTACGTCATCCAGCGATTCTCCCGTCTCGTTCAAGGCCATCTGTATACTATACATTAAAAAGAGCTGCTGATAACGATAGGCCAGATCCTTAGTTAAGGAAGAAGGGGCTAATGAACAAGTATTAATACACAAGAGGGGGCACAGTAGGCCTTATTATGTAAGAAGGGGCTGAAGAGCAAGTAGTAATAAAACAGGGAGCACAGTTGGCCTTATTATGGAAGAAGGGGCTGAACAACAAGTAGTAATACACAACAGAGGACATAGTAGGCCTTATTAAATAAATAATGACTTTTTGTTCTATAACTAAACCAACCTAGCGGAGTCAGGGCTATAAAGCCATTTCTTACACTCAACTAGGAAAGCCGGGACCGCCTGCTTTACGTGCCCTCCGAAGCATGGCCAGAAAATGTAACTAGTGTAGGACTCGAACCAACAACCTTTCGGGTGAAAGCCAGAGTCCGTTCCATTACTCTACATATTCTGACCTTATTATGGAAGAAGGGGCTGAAGAGCAAGTCGTAATACACAAGAAGGGGCACAGTAGGCCTTATTATGGAAGAAAGGGCTGAAGAACGAATACTTATTCACAAGAAGGGGCACAGTAGGCCTTATTATGGAAGAAGGGGCTGAAGAGCAAGTCGTAATACACAAGAGGGGGCCATTAGGCCTTATTATGGAAGAAGGGGCTGAAGAGCAAGTCGTAATACACAAGAGGGGGCACAGTAGGCCTTATTATGGAAGGAGGGGCTTAATAACAAGTAGTAATACACAAGAGGGGGCACATTAGGCCTTATTATGGAAGAAGGGGCTGAAGAGCAAGTCGTAATACACAAGAGGGGACACATTAGGCCTTATTATGGAAGAAGGGGCTTAATAACAAGTAGTAATACACAAGAGGGGGCACAGTATGCCTTATTATGGAAGAAGGGGCTGAAGAACAAGTATTAATACACGTGAGGGGCACAGTAGGCCACATCGCTATCTTTGAGTACATACGAAGAAACATACCATGAAATAAGAAGAAAAAAACGTAGCTAAATATAACTATAAAATCGTTAATTATATTTTTATTCATTTGAGGAACATCCTTACACCAAATGGACATGTGTTTAGCTCTCTAACTGTTAGCTTGCCGACTGACAATTTAAGTTAAAAAATAAATTAAAACAGCATATTGGGGATGTGTCAATACTCAATATATCTATCATACAATAGTTACTCATGTAAAACTAATTACTAATTTAAAAACAAAATAGATATGGTAGCACTGTTCAGTAGTAAATTTTTCAGCCACGAATAGCAGCCAAAAAAAATTAATTTGAAGGCATTAAATAGACTGCGAAATTATAAAAGCCGCCGGTTAGAGTTACTATTCCCCCGAGGCAGTTTCAAACCCATTTTGAATTTACGCGCGGAAAATAGAGAGCTTTTTGTCGGCAGTCACCATAGCCAACCAAACAGTGGAAATCTAATTAGACCCGTAGACTAGCAAATAACAATGTTCGCAGACCAGGAATGGCGGACAAGTTGGGAGTAAAGCCGCGGGCTGTGAAGGTGGGACTGAGGGGAGGGGGCAGGGGGAGACCGGGGGGAGCGGAAGAAAAACCACAACAGACGGCAAAGTAACAAGTTTGCACTAGTTTACTGTGAGCGCGCCACTGTCGCGCGGCCTTTTTATGCCCCGTAGTGTTACATACTTTATATGGATAAGGATAAAGTAAAAAGTTTTGCGGTAAAGGCTCGGGGTACTGTTTCAACTCTATAAGCTAACCATAGGGATTAAGTGTTTTTTTTTTTTTTTTTTAATGTTTCCAGTATAACGTTACATGCGCCATTAGTATATCCAAGCCACTAAGAACAGCTGCGGGCATACTATGGCGATTATATTTAATCTTAACCTGGAATTAAAGATGTAAACAAGACAATTTTATAATAACGGAAATTAGAGGATATAGACAGTGGCGGATCCACGCAGGGGGTCACGTGGGTCATGACCCCCCTAAATAAGTAGATTCACAAGAGAGTAAATTTTTTTTACAATATTGTATAAAACTCAACTTTTCAACATACAAATTACCTTTTAAACTTACATACAACTTGTGACCCCCCAAATTTTCCGCTGGATCCGCCCTTGGATACATAAGAAACTGGACTTGACTGTCTTGAGACGACGCCCCGGTTAGGCTTTGATCGTGGGTTCGAATCCCGCCAAGTCCAGTATTTTATATCCTCTAACTTTGGTTATAACGAGGAGGTTCTTCCACTTCAAAGTTAATGTAATGTCAGTGTTGATAAAAAAAAAATATATATATATATATATATGTATACCATATAATACTGCAATATAAGAATTTTATAATAGAAAGTACTTTTAAAAAAATTGTTTGGTTTTTCATTTTTAACCCTGAGAATAAGACTATAGTAGGCCCGCTGGATAGGTAGAACTCTCCAACTGGGACAAAACGCGGGTATTTGTATTACACTCAAAAATGAACCCAAAAGAATCGGTACGAGTGAAATATGCTTTCCTATTAATCAATTATTACTGGAAGTAGATAATATGAGTAGTTTTGTATGTTTTTTTTTTTTCAAAAAGGTTATATCGCGTGAAAACAATTTTTATGAATGTATCCGATTAACCTCTTCAATCGCCTCACTAAGTCACCTGTAGATACTTTTGAGTCTCCGATCGCAAGGTGTGCAGACACAAGTACCAGCTCGCTACCACCTTGCCATCGAAGTCGCTTTTGGCAAGAAGAAAAATATTTGCTGCAAATAGGTTTTGAACTCCCCACCTCATGTTCTTTAATAAAAAAAACTTACGCCACTGCGCTAAAACGATAGTATACGAAACATTTATTCAATATATTGCAGTACGGTATAATACCCTGACATTAAACTAACTTATGTTGAAAAGGCAACCTCCTCCTTGTAACCGGACCATATTAATCTCGTGAAATAGTATGTTTATGGTCAGATGTTAAAGCCCCCACATCGTACATGGGCGTCGCCTTGCAGTCGATAATTATTATGACGAGCATATTGTATTATTTTAATCTAGAATATACAGTATATAGGATTACATACAGAAAACAAAATTACAAATAGATTTCGAACTCAAAGCGTATTTAATGAAATCTTACGCCGCTGCGCTAAAATGATAGTATACGCAACTTATTAGGCGGGGATTCCACCAACGTCAATAGTGATAGTAAATGTTTTTTGACGTGGTAGCAGACTTTTTTAGACAGTCTAAAAATGTCTGCTACCACGTCAAAAAACATTTACTATCACTATTGACGTTGATGGAATCCCCGCCTTATTACTATTAAGTCTCATGATACAGTATGTTTATAGCCAGACGTAAAAACCGCACATGATGAGCGTTACCTTGCAGTAGATAACGATTACGATTATTTTAATCTGGAATATTACAAATATATACTGTATATTACAAAAAATATCTTTTTTACAAATATATTTCGGACTCCCCGCCTCTTGATCTTTAATTTCTCTTTTCAAATACATTACCATCATTAAGTACTTTTATAAAACAGAATACAAACAACCAGTAACACATGACAGAGAAACAAGATCTATAACCGAATCAAGACTGCTCACACCCACCATAACGAACAACTATGGAAGACAGACATTAAAATACATGATACCTCACATTTTCAATGATATACCAAATACAATAAAAGATCTGAAAAAATACAGGGAAATAAAAGAACAAGTAAAGTCATGGCTCCATAGTAAAATCGAATAAATTTTTAATTTAAATTAAAATAACAGAATACTAGACATGGCCTACAGACGTCTCAAAAAGGTACAAGTACATATAGTGAAGAACTTGCAGACAGACCAATTGGTCTTGCAAGACTTCAGACATCCTGACAAAAACATTAAATAAATAGAAAAAATAAAAATAAAAAAAATAAAAAAAACGTACGCCACTGCGCTATAACGTTAGTATGCGAAACTCATTAATCTAATCCTCTGCAAAAAAAAACAGCTTAAATGACGAAAAGGAGGATAAACGGGGGATGACATTTTCCATGAGAGAGTTATTAGACTTTAATTAAAATTGCTTATTAATTTGAAGGGTTTCTATTGCAAAAATACAAAGCGGTTTTGGGGTTAAAGAGGGAAGGGGGGCTGTAAATATTCTGCGCTTTAATTTTCGAAACTGACTAATCCTATTCCTTCTAATTAACCCCCTCGCCTTCCGTCGCGCCCCCTTTCTGGATTTAAGACTCAGGGCCGTGTTCAGGTTTTATGATTTTGTCTTGAATAATAAGGGTCATGACAATGTCGGTGCTATCGAGTTATGTCGAGTTAGAAATGTTATCCAAGTTAACACATAATCGTGAGGGACTTCGGGGTGAGTTATTATGCTAAATCGAAACTGACTTATCGTATTCCTTCTAATTTTCCCCCTCGCCTTCTGTTGCGCCCCCTTTTTGGATTGAAGACTCAGGGCCGTGTTCAGGTTTTATGATTTTGTTTCGAATAATGAGTGTCTTAACAATGTCGGTGCTATCGAGTTATGTCGAGTTAGAAATGTTATCCAAGCTAACACATAATCGTGAGGGACTTCGAGGTGAGTTATTATGCTAAATCGAAACTGACTTATCGTATTCCTTCTAATTATCCCCCTCGCCTTCTGTTGCGCCCCCTTTTTGGATTGAAGACTCAGGGCCGTGTTCCGGTTTTATGATTTTGTCTTGAATAATAAGGGTCTTGACAATGTCGGTGCTATCGAGTTATGTCGAGTTAGAAATGTTATCCAAGTTAACACATAATCGTGAGGGACTTTGGGGTGAGTTATTATGCTAAATCGAAACTGACTTATCGTATTCCTTCTAATTACCCCCTCGCCTTCTGTTGCACCCCCTTTTTGGATTGAAGACTCAGGACCGTGTTCAGGTTTTATGATTTTGTTTCGAATAATGAGTGTCTTAACAATGTCGGTGCTATCGAGTTATGTCGAGTGAGAAATGTTATCCAAGCTAACACATAATCGTGAGGGACTTCGAGGTGAGTTATTATGCTAAATCGAAACTGACTTATCGTATTCCTTCTAATTATCCCCCTCGCCTTCTGTTGCGCCCCCTTTTTGGATTGAAGACTCAGGGCCGTGTTCCGGTTTTATGATTTCGTCTTGAATAATAACGGTCTTGACAATGTCGGTGCTATCGAGTTAGAAATGTTATCCAAGTTAACACATAATCGTGAGGGACTTCGGGGTGAGTTATTATGCTAAATCGAAACTGACTTATCGTATTCCTTCTAATTATCCCCCTCGCCTTCTGTTGCGCCCCCTTTTTGGATTGAAGACTCAGGACCGTGTTCAGGTTTTATGATTTTGTTTCGAATAATGAGTGTCTTAACAATGTCGGTGCTATCGAGTTATCTAGTTAGAAATGTTACCCAAGTTAACACAAAATCGTGAGGGACTTCGAGGTGAGTTATTGTGCTAAATCGCTTAAGTCCACTTCCTCACAGAATCCGGCACAGTTAGTTTCAGCGCACTTGCCTCGCTACTTAAATAACTTATTTTGAATGTATCAGCCACGGATATCAGGTAGTAGTATTATGATTTAGTATTCACTAAAGATACATTAACTTTGACATATTACAGCACCACACAAAGCAATACATTTTAAAATAGGTCCCACTATTGTACGTCTGACAACAAAATCCGGCCCCGATAGTTTCTGCGCACTTGACTCGCTATTTAAATAGCTTAATTTTGAATGTATTAGGCACGGATATCAGGTAGTAGTATTATGATTTAGTATTCACTACTAAAGATACATTCACTTTGACATATTACAGCACCACACAAAGCAATACATTTTAAAATAGGTCCAACTATTGTACGTCTGACAACAGAATCCGGCCCAGGGAGTTTCTTCGCACTTGACTCGCTATTTAAATAGCTTAATTTTGAATGTATTAGCCACGGATATCAGGTAGTAGTATTATGATTTAGTATTCACTACTGAAGATACATTCACTTTGATATATTACAGCACCACACAAAGCAATACATTTTAAAATAGGTCCAACTATTGTACGTCTGACAACAAAATCCGACCCAGCGAGTTTCTTCGCACTTGACTCGCTATTTAAATAGCTTAATTTTGAATGTATTAGCCACGGATATCAGGTAGTAGTATTATGATTTAGTATTCACTACTAAAGATACATTCACTTTGATATATTACAGCACCACACAAAGCAATACATTTTAAAATAGGTCCAACTATTGTACGTCTGACAACAAAATCCGGCCCAGCGAGTTTCTTCGCACTTGACTCGCTATTTAAATAGCTTAATTTTGAATGTATTAGCCACGCATATCAGGTAGTAGTATTAGTAGTAGTAGATTTAGTTTGACACCTTACAGCACCACACAAAGCAATACATTTTATAATAGGTCTATCTACTGTACTACACCTCCACCTATTAAGCAGAGTACGGTAGGCTTCTTCATTTTCTTATACGGCCCACTCTTTATACCTAGAACCCTTCAGTAGCGTACTTTGAAGTCCCTTTTAGGATACGCCCCTGTTGTGAGTTAATTCTTCTTTCTGAGCTGTCTTAGAACACCACAGGGCTTAATATACCACAAGGTATTAGTGCACACGCAAAAAACGCACGTGACATAGAAAAATATATTTCTAAGGCATCGTGTACCTAGGTATAAACCACAAAAATAGTATCCACTCCTATGTTTCTTATATTATATCGAAAAATTCTCAAGCTTCTATTCTTCTTTCTGAGCTATTGTAGAACACCACAGGGCTTAATATACCACAAGGTATTAGTGCACACGCAAAAAATGTCCATAAAAGTAGAAAAATCTTTTTCTAAGGCATCGTGTATATAAACGACAAAAATAGTATACCCATTCCATTGTCTCTTATATTATATCGAAAAATTCTCGAGCTTCAAGATAACTAATACAAACGTACTGTAGTTACTAGGGCAACTGACGCGGGAAAAACACAAGAGGATCCCCTATTAAATAATTTAACTCCTTATTTCGGAGAGCGTCTCCTTTTTTCATCTGACTTTTGTCCCCGAGGGGACCAACTGGTCTGTTGCGAATTTAGAGGGCGGTGGAGCGGAGGTCTAAGTGGCCGGAAGTCTGTGGCTCATTTCCGGCTGTCGCGTCCCCCTTGAGAGATGGAGGTGAATTATTGAAACTGTGCACCTCGACCCGTCCGTCGTCTTTTTCTCGTCTCCATTTTACTCTGTGTTTTCGTGGGGGCTCGGGGAAAACGTGTCTCAACCCCCTCCTGTTCTTCATAACTCCATGAGGTCGGTAACTCTTCTTCTTTTAATGCCTCTTCTATCGAAGACCGGCGATCATCATGGCAATTGTAGTTATGATGACTACTTTACTTTAATGGTGCCTTATCCCTCAAACGGGGTCGGTCGGGTCGATCTTCAACTTCCAGGTGTTCCGGTCTTGAGTATCATCCGGTATTAGGTCGAGGATCCTCGGTTCCCTGTGTTCAGTTGCCATTACGCGCATCCATCTACACCATGAGGTGGCACATATTAACAACTTAATCTTTCATTTATTGCAGTAAGCAACTTGAGTAAGTAGCTTAATAATTGAGTTGCGAAACGTCTCCGATCGCATGGTGTGCCACTGTCTATAAACTTTCAGCGGCCAACTCAATTCGGACACTTCCCCATATGATAGGAATCCACAATGGCGGCTCCATTCATACTCTCTTAATGAGTATTGCCTATATTGCATTTAAAAACAAGGCATTACATAGCAAGACATTACAGCTTAACAACTTAATTTTTCAATATTGCAGTAAGTAACTTAATACTTGTGTTTCGAAACGTCTGGTGTGTCACTGTGTAGAGACTTTTAGTGGCCAACTCAATTCAGCCGCTTCCCCATATGATAGAAATCAAATATGGCGGCTATATTAATATTATCTTATTGCCTATTGCCTATACGGTGGCATTTAAAAACAAGGCATTACATATCAAGACATGACAGTTTAACAACTTAATCTTACAATATTGCAGATCGTGAACCCCGTTAATTACTCGCATGCTATTGAGTTGTTAATATGGCATGGGAAATGGCGAGCCTAGTTTCTGCTATTCCGTTCTCTATGGTCATTTGCCCACCTTTCGCTTGCATTTCGTGCCTATTGTGGCGTGCCCCTCGTGTGGCGTGCATTTCAATTGCATTGTTGTATTTCATCCCATTTCAAAATTGAATTCAAGTTTTATGGTTAGTTCAATGAAAATGTACTCTTTGTAAGAAGCAATTGGGGATGAGTAAAGTTGGGGTGATTTTTTAGTTTGTTTCTCCATTAGATGTACTGTAGACACATTAATTAAAATTCTTATTATATTTCAAAATTCTGCCTGTGCATTTTAATGTTTATTAGTATTTCCTTCAATTATAAAAAAAATGCAACCATTCTTTTGTATTCTAATAATTTAATTAATTTGTAGCTAGTCGAAGGACGATGCAATTGAATAGGCAGTGTAGACTTGAATTGGTTTGTATTGCACTTGCAGTGCTTCGACTCAAGTTAGAGTAATTTAACACACAGTGGTTACAATATGAGCTGTGAGACGAGAACGATACACGCTTACTATTAATATTGAATTTGATCCAGCCTGCTTCCATATAGAAAAACCAACTCTGTGTCCACAGCTAAAGGAGCTGATGAGACACAGAGGGTAGATTAAAGATATTATTGAATAAGAGAAATAAATACGTAAAAGGAAGATTGAGGAATATTGAATTATCTGAATGTGAACAGCGCCATCTACCGGGAAAAAGGTGAAGCTGGAAGCAGACTGGTTATTACACATGTGGGACTAAGTGGTCCCCACAAATTTGTATTTCCCGGGCATTTTTTTAACACCGTCACATTACACCTTACGACTGCGGTCTTCCAAATAATCCTCCGGTATTATATTAATCCAAAATCGCCATAATAGGGCTGCTGGTGCCTTCACAATAAATTTGTAAGGAAATCCACCTAAAACTATTTGGTGAAAAATTCATTTTACTGTGTTTTGCATATGTATATTTTAGAATTCAGCGGAATGAACATTTTGGTTGAATATTATGAGTATGAATATGAATGTGGTCTGGCTGTCAGCAGTGCTTTCCATCTACGCTTATTAGCACTCAAATGTACACTCCTTTCTTCCGCCCCAAATCCCAACGACAGTTCATAATTAAATCTTGCTTTTCATTTCATGTTTCACAAAATAATAACTCACTTGACAGGAAGGAGAAAAAATGGTGTTTGTGTAATCGTACGAATGAAGTGAGGTCAGCGGTTTTTTACCCTTATTATTTTTTTTTTTGTACATTTTTGCATAAGTATTCAAGTCCTCTGCAGTCGGATCTTGGCGATTTGGGATTATTATAATACCGGGATTTATTTTTTAATGCCGCAGTAGGAAAGTGTCTCGTGATGGTGTTAAAATTTGCGCGGGAAATTCAAATTAATAACTTATTAGAATACAAGAGAATGGTTGTATTGTATAATCATTGAAGGATTTTAGGGAGATTCATCTACCTATTGAGACGGCGACCAACGTTCAACTTCCGAAAAATTCCTTCACATATTTTCATTTCATGACCCCCTGAGTCTAAAACTACCCCCCGTTCAAAATATTATGTAATATATACATGCATGTATGTATGTATGCATATTGATTTTATAGGAAACAATCTTCTTCCGTAAATATTATTCGATCTTGATGAAACATGGCACAAAAATTGATCATACAAATGTCTTGATCGAGTTCGTTAACCAGCATGATACGCCATTTTGTTCCAAGATGGCGACCGATTAAAACCTTATATAATTCATGTCTCAGTTATTATTGATTGCAGAGGAATGAAATAAAATCTGACTGAAAGCCCGTATTATTATCTACGATAATGGTAATCAACACTTTTCACGACAAATCAACGATTTCAAGGTGACATCCAGTCAAAGTAAAAATAATTTAATCAGTATAAGTTCATAGTTATCATTGTTTGGAACACAACGATTCCAAGATGGCGTCCACGGGTAACCTCGTTGCCCCGAGTGCAGTCTGCCCAGCCACACAAACCAAACGCACAATTACATATTGCATTTACATAGACATACTGTACATAATAGAAAAACAGAGAAAGACAGACCCAACGATCCATTACACCATGCCTTCATATTCTTCATAATTTTATAATTTGTATTAATTTAATTTATAATTTTATACACTTCATAATTATTAAGAAAAAATTCCAAAATGTTCATAAAGAAGCGCTGAAAAACCATAATACCCCCAGTAATATAAATATTTTATATCCTACTCGGCTAGTTAAATAACGTACGACTCGTCACTTCGCACCATAACCCTGTTAATCCCTATAATCCACGAATATATTACGCGGTAGCACATAATAGGGTAAGACGGGGTATTTTGAGTCCAGTTTCAGTTTTAATATGTTAAAAGCGGATTACACTTTGGCGACCCATGAGTCCCCAGTCAACCCTCATCCATAAGCAATTTTCATCTTCCGTAGGAAATAATATAGGAAAGCTGGGAGGTGGCTATGGTTTGGCCACTCCTATATTATACTTTCCCAGTTTATCTAACATTTAATGGTGATAGAGGTTTAATATATTTACAAGCGGTTCCCGCCGCAGCCTTCGGCTGCTGCTTCCACCACTTGCCTTCGGCCTCGCGCCCACTGCTCATGTAAATTAATTGTGGTCACACCATACACATAGTAAAACTATAGACTCATCGTAAACATTCGGATTGAAGCCACCCGACTTCGGCTATATAGGCTAGTATAGGAGCAGATTGGGCCTTTTGCCACTTGCAGTACTTTTAATTTAAATTGTAAACAATAAATAAATGTAAATAATATATATAGTAATATATGAAACAACAAAGAAAACATTATTAAATTTGAATTTCGCGCCAAAATGCCCCTTATAAGTAGGCGTGGTCATAGCTTCAGTAGCTTCAGTCAGATGGTGCGATGGTAGCGCCAACTGTTGGGATATACGGAAAGCGATGGTACCGCAATCTGCTGCTAGATGTCGGTTAATGTGGGTCGCCCAGAGCCAATGCAAAAGATTCCAAAATCAGCAACTACTTAAACTACTAAAATTAATTATAAAAACATTCTCCAGTGGACCAAATTGTTAACTTAAACCATCCTCGAATCTCCTTGAACACACACAACAATATTCATCATAATCGGTCCAGTCGTTTGAGAGGAGGCCCGTGACAACCCACGGACAGTCGAAATATATATATATTAAGATTTATTTATTTTAAAGGTTAAATCGCGTACAAACAATTTAATTAATGTATCCGAATCCAATTAACCTCTTCAATCGCCTCACTAACTCACCTAATAGGTACTTGTGTCGAATAACGACACGTCTGTGTAGAGACGTAAAAGTAAAAGCCCGCTGCCACCTTGCCGCCGAAGTCGTAAAATTGAGGTAGATAATTGGCGATTGCTCTGCCTATAGACTTCATGTAAAAGAAGAACGACCACGGCCTATCATCCCGGATTCTACTGCTTCGTCAGAAGTGATACAATTCCGTCTATCAAAGTGATGAAGACAGAAAATACTTAATACCCCTCATTTCAGACACATCTTGATTATTCCATTCCATTTGAACTATTCTTTTGTCTTTTCAAATTTGGGCGGGAAACTCTGACACCCCCCTCTCCCCCGTCCCCACATATTCCCCTAGCAGAAGACAAACACGGAAGTGATGTTTGCAATTCAAATTCTCCGTCACCCTTAGTTCCAGACACTGCGCCACTACTGTATGTGTCTGATACTGTATACAATACAATAGATTACAGCTTAAGTGATGGTAGACAATGGGAATGTGTAATTAAATGCAAACTGTATGGGTTTCTGTGCTGTAAGCGACTAGATTGTAAATCCGGTCTTAATGTTGTCTTGGCTTAATATATGAAGATACTATACTACTGTAGCCGACATACTATATAGTCGAAGAGCTGATGGGGAGAAGAAAACGCATGTCTTTAGGCCTTCATAAAAAATAGGGGATCCAGTCTGACTAGTGCAAGAAGCCGTTTTTTTTAAAACTTTTTTATGGTCCTCTTCACGATCCAGCCACAAAAAATTTGGTACCCAGACATGCGTTATCTCATCTGTCAGCTCTTCGACTAATACTATAGTACTTTTTCAACCAGGATGTTCTTCTGCCAGCCCTCAGTCTTTCTATCTTCCCTTGGATTTAGAACGCTGCCCTTTAAAATCTCACCCCGCTTGGAAGATCAATACAATGAGGAACCAGTAGAATCCGGGCTGATGGGCCGTGGTCGAAGTGAAAGTGAACTTCCAAACGTTTCGTCAACATCTGCGGTCGACATCTTCAGTGGAACTGCGTAGACTTCTAAGATTGTATCTCGGAGGCTCAGCAGCGACTGTGAGGGCAGGAGGTTGTGCTCTGAAATTTATACTAAGATGCGGGGTGGTGGGGGGTGGAGGCGGAGTCATCCTCGCTCCTGATCACTACAATGTTTTCTATGGCTTAGTTTTGACTGGTATCCGTACTTGGTTAAGTCATGCTTTCGCTTGTTTCATTGCGTCAATGGTAAGCTTGTCTCAGCTTGTCCATTATCGCTTGTAGCCGGTGTAGTTTGACATCGAGGACGCATACCAGTTTGTCAATATCCACAAATTCATGCGGAAACAATACAAATGTCCGAAATTCATGGGGTTGTTGGCTTTGAAAAAGGTACCTATAGGCCACTATAAGTAGGCCTGGGTCCATAAAAAGTCCTTCTGGACATAAAAAACATGTCTGCATTCTCTCAGAAGGCATCTTTATTTACAACCTCTTTCTTTGTTGCAGGTCACCAATGGGTAAAAAACAATTTGAATATCGCGCCAAAAACGGGCTGGTCTATTGACCCGTTCGGCCACGGTTCCACGATGCCTTACTTGCTGCAGGCTTCAGGAGTGGATTCAGGTGCTGTTATACAGAGGATACACTACGCCTGGAAGCAGTGGCTGGCCGAGAAACAGATGGGTGACTTTCTTTGGCGCCAAAATTGGGACGCCAGTGGCCACGCTGATATGCTAGTTCATAATCAGCCATTTGATATTTACTCAATCAAACATTCTTGTGGTCCGCATCCTCAGGTAAAGGATTCCACATGTTTTTAATTAGGGTAAGGCACTATATACCCGGGTATTGTCATCCGCCATTTTGTATCCCATATTTCCTATAGCCTATGGTAAGTATTGTGAGAAAAGTAAAAGATTGAAAGAAATGAAAACACGTTTTAGTATTTTTTTTATTAAACACTTCCCTAATTGGTAGAACGTTTTTTAAATAATAATAAATAAACAATGATAAATTTCTAAAAATAAATAGGTAAACACCCAATGCTTGGCTTATACACCACACTTATAATGGATACAAAATGGCGGATGACAATACCTGTTTAATATATAGAGTCCTATATTGGGGCCAATCCCACCATATGCTGGTAAACAGTGTTGTGTGACCCCTCGGGCTCCGAGGTCAGGGTGTCTGAGGTACCATGTAACACTTAATCCTTTTTCTTTTGTTGCTTCTTCTGTCGAGGATTAGCGATCATCCTCGCCGTTTGGATCTTGGAGACTGCTTCTCTGAAAAGGGAAGTCGTGCTATTGCCAAACCACTGCCTCAGGTTTTCAATCGGGGGGGGGGGGGGGGGGGGTTGTCCACCTGACGTCACTGGAGGTGAGGTAAATTCTAGATAGGTCAGAACAACACATTACCACACAGCAATACTGGTGGGCACGCACTGCATTTCAGCGTGAATTTTCTATCATAAAAAAAAGAAACATTTTTTTGTATAAAACAAAATACTTTTCTGGGAAAGCAACCTGTCCGGTTTCGTTACTCAATTTAACACCTAAAACATACCTGAAGGTAGAAATCATCGATAGAAAGGTTTCGCAGAAAAATTATTTTTTAGTCATTTTCATTAAAATTTAGTTATTTTTATTTCTTTACCCCCAGAAGCAAACTATCAAGGGGCAAGCGACCCCCCGCATTTTATTAACATTAATAACAACTACAATATATGTGAATTTAAAAGAAATCGTTGCAGCCGTTTTTGGGAAATAATTTTTTTAGACGTTTTTTTGGAGTTTTTTTGAAAATAAAACCCCCCAAATTGAGTTAGCCCTAACTAAAAAAAAATGGTCCCGAGGTCTGATTTTTGTTAACGTACATTTCATCAAAATCGACCGAGTAGTTTGCCCGGAAATCGAAGCAGAGACAGACAGACAGACAGACATTTCGTAAAAACCACTTTTTTGGGTTCCTGGGAACTTAAAACGTGTAAATCCGTTGAAATCTCAGAATCGAACATTTCGACCGTCACAAAGCTTTCCTTATACTAGTACTACGTATAAATAGGAAAGCAATAATGTCCAATTTCCATGGGGTCGCTGGCATTGGACAAGGGACCAAAGTATATTATACCAATACTATAAGTCGGCCTATAATCTATATAAAGTCCTTCAGAACATTGATATCCTTCACGATATTATTATATAGCCTATGACATATAAGCAGCTTATATTGTATATTTTTTACGTCATTGGTGTGTATTTGTATATTGTTTGTATAAATTAACCGAAATAGACAGGGTATATATATATTTATTTGTTTTGTATTTAAACCGGGATCAGTGGAAAGCTGGGTTTATTTATCATTGTGTACTATTGCATTGTATAATGTACAAAACCGAGATAAGTCCCCGTAATCCGTGTGCATTCGCGCTGAAAAATTAACTGATTATAAAAGAGACGAGATATTTTGCTACAATTTTCTCTCTTTTGTGTGACTCTCGGATTACGTACATCTGCAATGTACCAGTAGTTATTATTTTTGGTTTTGTATAAAATTAAATAAGCTGTGTCCTTACAAGACTTGTCTACATTTACAAGCAAGTGGTTAGACTCAGTATGTTATATGGCCGAAGAACAAAGACTGCATGTGGCCGAGATGCGGATGCTGCGACGGCCGCGGGGCTTCACACTAGCTGATAGGCGTCGGAATGAGGAAATAAGAGCTGAAATGAAGGCAGCTAGCATAGTCGATAAAGCCCGGGAAAGACGACTAGCATGGTGGGGTCACGTCCTAAGAAGGCAGCCAAATGGCCTAATGGAGCGGGTAAAAGATATCGAAGCTGTGGGAAGAAGGAGACGAGGACGGCCCAGACTAACAGTAGAAGCGAAAGTCCGCCCAGATCTCAGGATTGTAGGAGCAACTGCAGCCGAAGCAATGAGTGAAAGAGAGCCTGCCGTATCGCTGACCCCACTTAGGGATAAAAGAGACGAAATAAGAGCTGGAATGAAGACAGCTGGCAGAGTCGTTGAAGCCGTGGGGCCACGTCGATGGAAGGCAGCCCAGTGACCTAATGAAGGGGGTAAAACATATCGAAGCTGCGGGAAGAAGAAGACGAGGACGGCCCAGACTAACAGTAGAAGCGAATGTCCGCCCAGTCCTCAGAATTGTAGGAACAACTCTTGCCGAAGCACAGAATGGCAAGGAGTAGAAGCTGGAACCTGCCGTATCGCTGACTTCCTTTCGGGATAAAAGCGAGGCAAATGCAGTGTCCTTCGATAAGCTCAAGCTTCCTTATGCCTAAACATTTGCAGGTATACAGGCTTACATTGAACTGTGCTTATTTTCAGCAAACAGAACCAAGAATTAACCTAACCTAACCTAGCCTCGTACATTGCAAGATCAATCGCGGAGCTGTCAAAGATAAAAATTCTGAGCATGTTGATACATGATACAGTATGTACCTCTTTCTAGATCAGATTGGCCACAATTATTGACTTTGATTTGTAGAAAAAATGGTTGGTGTGGTAGTCCCGAAGAAGAAGTTCAAGAACTGCGGCCAATTAGTGCTGGGCCACATGCAATATTTCGAAATGCAGAGAGGCAATTTTGCTAATTAAATGGATATTTTTGGTGACTCTATGATCGATATTTCTTTTGAAAACTGAACAAGAAACGTGTAATTAAAAACGTAAGTCTGATTCCGATTTTTCGTGCATAACGGCATATTTTTACCGTCTTGAAATAAGAAAATACGACCATCGATGACTAGTATAGTAATGTTCAACAAATGTCCAAAAACAGAAACAGTACAAAAATACGAATCTAATAAAATTTTCCTCTTTGTTGATTCTGTATTCGGATTTCTATCCATGAAGTGGGTGTGTTTAGAAGTTCACCCTTATAATAATGTAGATTCAAATCCATTATACAAATTGCCAGGGCGTCTGTGTTTTATCAGAAGCCTTATGGCGGGATTACGTTGAGGAAAGAAACGAGGGGAGATAATGTGGCTTAAAGGTGCAGTTCTACTTCCCTTATTCAACCTTTATCATCTGTTAGCTGCCTTAGGATATGCCTACTGGGTGCGAAAAAATCTCGTATGGGAAAGCATTCTTCTTCTTCTAATGCCTCTTCTATCAATGATTGGCGATCATCAAGGGGATTGATGCAATGATGACTATACTAGGGAATTTTAATGCAGTGGTTTCCCCTTGCCTTCTGCATCCTTATGCCGTTGACTCTTCATTGAGTTCCTCCGCCTTCGGTGCTAGTTTTTCTCAACCCAGGACAAAAGAGTGTCCTGCCCAAAAAAAGACTGTTTTTCGCTTATCCCGGCTCAAACTAGGTGCTCTATCTGTTCAGTCGCCAGAACGCACTTCCATCTTCATCGCAATGAGGTGCATATTAGGGATTTTCGCGTCTTCGCCTATACCATAATGCATTACTCAGAAGCTCAGCTACTTTGAAGCATAGGGAGTCATAATATATCGATTCCCCTAGAAGCACGTTACTGTCAAGGCCGTAAAAAATGGGATCAATGTACGACAAAAGTTTAACACAAACATGTTTAAAATAGATCGATTCCCCTAGAAGCACGTTACTGTCAAGGCCGTCAAAAATGGGATCAATGTACGACAAAAGTTTAACACAAATATGTTTAAAATATATCGATTCCCCTAGAAGCACGTTACTGTCAAGGCCGTCAAAAATGGGATCAGTGTACGACAAAAGTTTAATACAAATATGTTTAAACACAATATAATTTTATAATGGAAAGTGCTATCCGAAATAGTTTTGTTTTCATACATTTGTAACACCAAGAATAAGCTAATACTAAACAGCATAGTAGACCCGGTGAGGCACTGAGGGACGTTCACAAAGTATATGCTTCACCGTCTCATCCTGCTGGCGGCACCATCTACACTTAGTGTCGCTCAGCCTGTTAAGGATGTTTATGTGAACTCGGAATGGTCCAGTAAAGCAGTTATCATGCTTACAGTACTGCCTGCGTTCTGTATCAGAATAATATAATACAAATTCATTTAACATTTTTCCAGGTTTGCCTCAATTTCGACTTCCGCAAAATCCCGAACGAATACACCGAATACTCCATTCGAGCCGTTCCAATCAACGACAATAACGTCAAAGCCAAAGCCGAGCTTCTCCTCAACCAATTCGGAAGAACCGGCTCCCTCTTCCCGCACAATGTCGTCCTCATGCCTCTCGGCGACGATTTCCGCTACGATCACGCCCGCGAATGGGACCAACAGTACGAAAACTACAAGAAAATCTTCGAATACGTCAATAATAACAAAAACACTTACAACGCCGAGCTGGTCTTTGGCACGCCAAGCGATTACTTCAAAGAAGTGCGCGAACGAATGCAAAGAGGCTTTCGGACTTTACGTGGTGATTTTTTCGTGTATAGTGATATTTTCTCGGAAGGCCGCCCGGCGTATTGGTCTGGGTATTATACGACGAGGCCTTACTGGAAAATTCTCGACCGTGCATTGGAGAGTAATTTGCGCAGTGCCGAAGTGTTGTATACGTGGGCGCTGAATCGTGCGCGGCAGAGTGGGTCCAATAGTACGGTTAAGTTGCTGGAGAGGGATTTCGAGAAGATGACGCGCGCGAGGAGGAACTTGGGCTTGTTCCAGCATCATGATGCCATCACGGGAACCTCGAAGGCGTACGTGATGAATGATTATGCGTTGAAGTTGTTTGAGAGTCTGCAGGATGTCGTGCAGATTCAGGGGTTTAGTGCGCAGACGCTGTTGGCGAAGGAGGCGCTTCGAGAAAAGGTAGGATTAACTTTCTGAAAGTGGGTTTCCATCTGCATATGGCAGTACTTGCCTAAAGCGCTCAGGGTTTTGTACTAGCACCAGTGGGTTTCGTAAACAAAGTTAATTTGTGTAACAATTGGGTTTTACTAATTCTAGTTCTTATAACAAGTTTGATAAAACACTGAGTTTTTGTTTCTTTATTGGCTTTGAGCAGTTACGAACTGCAATATCTTCCGTTGCAAGCAACAACTTTACTGTTGAACCTAAAGGAAGTTTTTCTGTTAATGTCTCTTTTTTCAGGCACAGGATCCCCGGTACCTGAACAGCATTCCATCTACGTGGCTTCTGCCGGACGTCGAGCGTGAAAGCTACGACAGACTACCCCGGAAAATTCCCATTACCGTGTCCCGGGAAAAGTCGAAAACTTTGACGGTTTTCAACTCTCTGGCGCAACCCATACAGGATATCGTATCCGTCCAAGTAACTACCCCCCATATTCAGGTAAGGCACGTCTTGCGTATATAAAAAAATCCTCGGAGAAATGAATATTGAGTAAAAAGTCTAATGCGATTCCTATGTTATCAAAAAATAATAATAAAAATACTTCATCCCATATATATTTTTAAAAGGAGCCCAACCTCGCTCCGGAAATGGTGATGGCCGACCCCGTAACGAACCAGCTGGTTTCGAGTACCAGTGCCATCTCCCGAAAAATCAGATGGGAAGGAGAGTCTGCCCGAAGGCATTAGACCCTTGCCTGGATAGGTGAGCGTATCTGTGGTGTGAACAGAATGTGGAGAAATAAAAGGCCGCTTGCAGAAGCATTTTGATTTCAGAAGGTTTTTTCCTGCATTTACAGTTTCAAGTGACAAATCGACTTTTGCATACATGTATGCTCCTCATATTATATAGGCTATCATAAATGCTCTGAAAAATTTCATCTGCTTCATGATATTTCTGACAGCTTTACAATTGACATACCATGAGATATTTGTTCTCTACAATTAAGGCTTCTCCCCCTCCGGATGTATTTTAATTAAAATGTTTTCACGGTCTTGCTAACCTAAAGCAGTAAAACTATATGGTTACCCGCCATGAAGCTGAGGTTAATTTTTCCACAGTTAATTAACTGAAAACATTTACTTTTCATATTTGACTGTGGTTCACTTCAGTTTACCTTAACCAGACCTTTATGTTGTAACAAGGGGCGTAACAGTAAACTTAGTTAGAAATAGCGGTTAATAATTTAACAGTTAATGTTTGCACTTTTCTACCATTTTTGTATTTTCTGTCTTTGTGGGGGTTCTTTGCCTCCTACTGGCTACTACTACTACCACTACTATTACTATTGTATATCTCCAACATTTGCACTATTTGAGCGTTCCTCCCCCCCCCCCCCCCTTGATTGTGGAATTTATGCACTATATAATTGCAAAAGCTTTCACGACCGGCGTTGCATGAAAAAACAGTAGAATCCAGGATGATAGGCCGGGGTCGTTCTGAAAGGGTACTTCCAAGCGTTTCGTAAACATCTGCGGTTTACATCTTCAGTGGAACTGGGTATACTTCTAAGCTACAATCTAATAAGAAGTGCACACAGTTCCACTGAAGATGTCGACCGCATATTTTGACAAACGTGTGGAAGTAACCTTTCCGAACGACCACGGCCTATCATCCCGGATTCTACTGCTTCGTTAATAATCCATAATTCGAGTACAGTACAGTGTTTATGATACAAATGGCTAAATTCGAAAGAATTCAACTTCGAAATAAATATCCATCTAAAAAGATTTACAGCACCTAACCTTACTTCACCATTTAAACTGCAATTATTTTCCTTTCAGAGCAATTCTTTATGTTGTAAATAAAAATGGCAAAAATACACATTTTGAAACATGAAGTCTTAGAATTTAACATCCGCCGTAATTTGTTCACTTGACTTGTCCCAACATCTCCTTATTTTCCTTGCAAATAAATTTCAGTTGAAAGAGTTTTACTAAATTTGAATTTATTTTAGTTTCGTATTTCCTTTCACGTCGAGATGAAGAATACTGATTTTAATGAGTAAGCAAAGACGCTCGTAAAATTTTATCTTGGAAAGCAATCCTTCAGATTAAGGCATGTTCCCCATCATCGTTTGAAAAGAAGGAATACTGGATGGTTAGTTGGTTTAATGCCCTGAAAGACTTTTCATGGACCTAGGTGTACTCAAAGTGGCCCATATATGTCCGATGTCATATATATTACTTCTACTACACTTATTTTTTTTTACTATTATCACTACAATTATTGGGGATTATTCAGATGGGAACCTCTTGAGGGAATTTTCTTGTTTTGCTTGCACTTTCATTCTTTCAAAGTTGAGCATACTCATAGTTGAAGTATGCCCAACTAAGTCCTTATTAATTGGTTTACTTTGCGTTGGTTCGGGTATTCTTACCACTTGCCATAGCGGAGCAGCTCAATAAACAACTCTCAAATTTACCGAATCGCATCAGACCAGCAATTTTGACAAATATGACAGGTTACTTGCAATTTCTATCGTGTCATTGAGGTCATTGAGACCATCAAACATAGCAGTTTATTAGATGCGCAGTGTTTTTGCAAATTGGTCGGACTGGAAGTTGCTGTAAGTCACGATTACCGTTCAGGAGAACTGTTTCTCCAAATGATGCGGCCAATAACTACTATGAGAGAGGTGCACGACATTGTTATCTTTTCTAGTATAATAGCTGAAATTTCTATTCCAAATTCTTCTGCAGGTGTTGGACTCGGCCAACAATCCGGTACTAATCCAAATCAATCCAGTGTGGAATCTAACTAATAATATGGAGAAACCGCAGCCGCAGGGGAAGGAGAAGGTTCTAGAACACGAGTTGAAGATGGTGGATGGAGTGTACGAACTCATGTTTCTAGCAGACATTCCTGCCATGACCCTAGCAACCTACACTGTTAAATACCAGGAGGCCCACAGTACTGACGCCAGGGCTGTCATCTACTGTGCGGATTGTGCCAAGGTTAGTATGCTCAAAGACACTTTTGAATATAACAAGTGTATATTGTGAATCGGCCATACTGGACTGACCCACGGTCATCTAGCGGCGTAAACCCGATCCACTGCCTTGACTCAAGCCGCCTACACTATTAAGAGGAAATCGCTATGCGTTTTCACAGAGAATACCAAAGATAGCCGTTAAATTAGCAGAAATTTCCTCTAAATTTTGAAGGCAAATGCAAAATTCTACCTTTCATACCTACTCACTCCAGACATCCCAGTCCTTTGTCTTCCTCTGCTAAGCCGCCACCGAGATCTTTTACCGGTCATTCTCGATCTCAGCCCTCTTCTTTGGCGCTGTCGCTTTAGGTGAGCTTTGGCCTCTCCAGACATTCTCTCCCAAGCTGCCACCGAGGTCTTCTGCCGGCCATTCTCCACCTCAACCCTCTTCTTTGGCGCTATCGCTCTGCTTGAGTTTTGGCTTCTCCAGATATCCATTATTCTCTACCAGTCAACCGCGTCCTTGCAGTGGATGCGTGGACTGCCATGTGTTGTTTTATGATCACAACGTTTTATGTTGCAGTCTTCGTCAGCGGTGTTCGAAGTTAAAAATATCCAACCAGGCGATGTCCAGCTAGAGAACCACCGTATGAAGCTGCTCATTGATGGGCGGACAGGGTTCCTCAAGGCCGTCACTCGGAAGAAGTCTGGGGTGGTCACCCAATGCGCTCTTCAGTTCGCAGCCTATGCGAGTGCGCAGTTTCACAGTGGGGCCTACCTGTTTATGCCTGATCCTCATTCAAAAGACCCTGAACATGAGGTATGTATTACTGTTTTCCCCTAGAAAAAAAATGCCGTGGCACGACAGCTCAACATGGGGTCCAGGCCTGAGCACGGGTGGGGGATTCTCTCTCATGACCACTGCTCTATTTGGGATGTTCGAGTCAGCCTAGTCTCCTTAAAACTATCACTCGAAAGAAGTCTAGGGTGATCACCCAATGCGCCCGCCGGTTCGCACCCTATGCGAGTGCGCTCTGCGAGTGCTCAGTTTCACAGTGTGGCTTATCCATGTATGCCTGATTCTCATTCTACAGAGATCCCAAACATGAGTTTTGTTTTTATATATTGGTATTGTGCCTATCCGTTTTACTTGTCTCCTCGAGAAAGGGTCCTAAAGCCAGGTTTTGGTCCAGTTCGCTGTGAACTAAGCGCACAGTTTCATAGCGTTGCCTATCTCTTCTTGCCAGATCTAATTCTAGAGGTTCTGAACATCGAATAGGGAGTACGTCTACCTAACCTTCTTACTGCCTAGTGCCTCCCCTACCCTAGCAGAAGTTGGAAGAAGTCTGGGTTGGTTACCCAATGTGCTCCGTAGCATGCTCTACCCAAGTGCGCAGTTTCACAGCGAAATCTGTTCATGCAAGGCACCTTGTTGCAGCGGCCATAAATTTCTCGCGTCTGTAAGTGTATTGGAAGGTGAGGTATAATTTTTAAGGCATATACATCTACCATCCCTGTGGGATTTATAAGCATTTATACCTATCTATTGCGTTTTCTTTCTTGAAGGCCCTTGACGAAGATTCCCAGCAAATAGTTATCACATCAGGCCCGCTAGCCACTCAACTCAACGTGGTCTACAACAAGTTTCTACACCACTTCGTGAGGATCTACCACGTGCACGGGACTCTGGGTGAGGGGATCTACATGGAGAATACGGTAGACTTTGAGGCGCCTCCCAAGAACAGGGAGACGGAGCTGTTCATGCGCATAGTCACCGACATCACTAATGGGGATCCACCCGAGTTTTACTCAGATCTCAATGGCTTCCAGATGCAGCGCCGTGTTAAGGTGGGTAAAATAGTTAATGCGACTACTTCTAATTTTTCTTCTTTTTCTCCGACGAGGTTGTGGGGCAATTGTGCATTTTGTAATGGTTTGGCCACATCCAAAAAATGGACGCAATGGAAGCAAGGCCACAAGGTAGAAAACCTTCCAGGAATTGAGCAACTCGCCGGAGTAAGAGGAGAAACAATGGCCGAGCTCAAGCGTCCGACCCCCTCACGCTGCGCACGCGGCACTAAGAGGGAAGAGGAAGAAGAAGAGGTTGTGTGGCACTTGGACCCTGTGAGCCTTGGCCTCTACAGCAATTTCTCTTTCGTCTCTGTTAAGAGATTTTCTCCCCACTGCACTGGTGTAGTGTTGTTTTGCCATTTCACTCTTCCAACGAACCTTCATCTGTCCGGTGTTTAGCGGAAAATCACTGGCTGTAATATAACTCGTCTCCGTCATTAGCATTTAGCAGGGATCCTTTTTCTCTCCGGTTTTTACCAGTGGGCCTAGTATGCCGTTTAGTATTACCTTATTCCTGGGGTAAAAAATGTAGTACCCGTGTTGAGTTAAGACTTTAGAGTTAGTACCGTACTAACCTACAGAGGCAGGCGACTGACGAGATCAATCGGATGTATTCATCAAATTGTTTGTATGCGATTAACCATAAAACATCTTATGTATAGCGACTTTGAGTGCCAACCCTACTCTAACCAACGTTGGTTTGCCTCAATGCTGTTTATTTAAATCCTGGTTGTTAATTACCATTGATGACCCTACAACGAAACCTGAGCTGGAAACCACTTTTGACGACGAAATAAATAATAAATGACCCGTTGCAATGGTCATTTTATAATTCATCATCGCAGACTACAATAAACAACTTCCCGTTTCATAGTCTAGCTCTCTATCGCAACAGGATTATTCCGGACCATCAGCAATTACTAGGATTGGAAGACCCCTTTTGGCGAAGAAATAAATAATAAATTACCCGTTGCAATGGTCATTTTATAATTCATCGTCACTTTCGGGCTCGAGGTTAACGGGAGAATATAATAAATTGCTGAGTATCCCTTTTCCAGTGGAAAGCCGATCCCGTACGGTGTCAGCCGAAGGGCAGCATAAGTAACGAGCGAAAGACTGATGGGGGTGCGGATTGCGGGTGACCAAGAGTTCGTGCATTTTGAATGGGGGCTATTGTGGTCACTCGTGATGAATTGGTTCGCATTAACCATTCGGCTGACATTCCCGGCTGTCAGGCCCAAATACCCGAGCTCCCCTAATACCACTGATCATTTTCCCACGGTTTGCTGCTGGGGTGTAGTACGTTAGTATTTTTTGTGCAGGCCGCAGGGCTGAATGCAGAATTTTTCCGGGGGGGGGGGGTCTACCTGACATTCCGGCTGTCAGGCCCAAATACCCGAGCTCCTCTAACGCCACTGATCATTTTCCCACGGTTTCCTGCTGCGGTGTAGTACGGTAGTATTTTTTGTGCATGCCCCAGGGCTGAATGCTGAATTTTCCCAGGGGGGGGGGGGTCTACCTGACATTCCCGGCTGTCAGGCCCAAATACCCGAGCTCCTCTAATACCACTGATCATTTTCCCACGGCTTACTGCTGGGGTGTAGTACGGTAGTATTTTTTGTGCAGGCCGCAGGGCTGAATGCAGAATTTTTCTGGGGGGGGGGGGTCTACCTGACGTTCCCGGCCGTCAGGCCCAAATACCCGAGCTCCTCTAACGCCACTGATCATTTTCCCACGGTTTGCAGATGGGGTGTTGTACGGTAATCTTTTGTGTGTAGGCCGCAAGGCCGTAACCAGATTGTTTTCTGCGGGTCCATGTGACGTCACCGGAGGTGAGGTAACCTCAATATATATTGATGTATTGGTATTCTATCTAGTGTACTCTTCCAAATATCTTGGGGGAGGGGGGATCCGGACCCCTCTGGCTACGGCCTTGGTATAGGGCACTCTTTTGTCCTGGGGTTGGGAAAATCCCTAATCTGTACTTCCTTGCGGTGAAGATGGAAGTGCTTAGTAGCGACTGAGCAGAGTGGACACCTAGGATAAGCGAAAAACATAGTGCATGTCACGCTTTGGCCTGGGGTTGGAAAACTGGTCATAAAGGCGGAGGAACTCACGTTAGGTGCTCCAGGTATAGTCTGTCTGCGCGCACCGAATATTAATGTGTCGTTATTGGCACAACACCCTGTTGCTGTCAATCAATTAACAGTGCGCTTTTGGCACAGTCCGTGAAAGTATATTCATGTGATATAGCCAGACGAGGTTACAAGCATAAGGTAGGGACAGAAAGTGAGTAGTCTTGGAGACTTAAAGACTACTCGCTTTCAGTCCCACATCACTTGAATAGGCTTTCTGTCTCGAAGGCGCTTTGCTAATTCAGCACTCTTTTAGCACAGACCGTAGAAAGCCATTCATTGGCAGCTACAGGGTGTTACAATATACTAGACAGATACAGAATGTGCCAACGTAAGGTCTTCGATGGCATAGTGGTAGCTTGTTCGTACTTGTGCGAGTCTCTACACACCATGCGATCGGAAACCTGTCGTAACTCGACACAGGCATATTATCTACAGAGGCGGCTGAAAATGTTATTCGGATACATTCATTGAATTGTTTGTATGCCAATAATCTTTAAACAAAAAATACACATTAATATTCACTGCCCGCCGACGAGTGGCTGGAGTAGGGGCTCCAGTGAGCAAAAAATATGAGTTCTACGAAATTTCTGGCGGTCTGTTCATCGATTTTTCAGCAAACTACTCGGTGGATTTGGATAACATTTGAATGAATGAATGAACGTGGCTTGTAGATTCACAAAAATCAGATCTCGGGAAAACATTTATTTACCAAGGAACTAGGACCTACTCACGTTATCTGTTTTCGTAACTAAGATAAGATACTAATTGGTAAATAGGAAAGCATGTTCCGGTTCTCTCATATCGGTTCTTTTACCTTCACCGAGGAGCCGCCACTGGTTAAGGGTTATATCTAAGCCCCTATGGAGCTGGATGATATAATTTCATAATGTGGAATCTCCCAACTTCTAACACTATTATTTTCACTTCGGAGATTCCCTCAGGTTGTGTGAAAGCTCCAGTTTGGAAATACATTTTCTAGTTTCCCCTTTTTTGTTTTCAAGAAATAAGATTTGTTTTACACTAAGAGCAATACACTCTACTCATTCTACAGACAGTCTACTCTCATTTAGACATCTTCTTAAAAATATCTACAGTATATTTTTTATTCGCCAAATATGTGTTTGAGAGATAGGCTACTGTGCATAGGTAGTTTTTTTGTCTACCGTACATAGACTTGTCTACATGCATTTATAACCCTATTATAATAAATAAATAAATAATGACTCTTTGTTCTATTACTAAGCCTACCTAGCGGAGTTAGGGCTGTAAAGCCCTCTCTTATATTCAAAGGGACCGCCTGCTTTACATGCCCTCCGAAGCATGGCCAGAAATGTAGCAAGTGTAGGACTCGAACCAACAACCTTTCGGGTGAAAGCAGATTCCGTACCACTACACAGGGACGGATCCAGCCCATTTGGGGGGGGGGGGGTATTTGTGGGTCAAAATAGGAAAAAACATATGTAGGATCGATTAAATTAGAGTGTAATAAATTAATTTACAATAGATTTACCAAATTTTTTTTGGGGGGGGCAGCTACCCCCCTACCCCCCTCTGTATCCGTCCTTGACTCTACATATGTCCATGTTATGGCGAGCGGTGGCCAAACAACTTGTAGGATTGCACCTTCGGACCTTTATCTTTGTCAAACCTTTTTTTTTTTAAGAATAAAGTTTTTTTAGGAGAATCTGGAAATATTAAATATAGTTTAACTTATTTTTAATATCCTACCCTGTAAATTAAAAATACGCCTAATTTGTATTTTGCCCCCAGGTGGAACGAATCGGCATCGAAGGCAACTACTTCCCAATCACAACCATGGCCTACATAGAAGACACCAGACGCCGACTGAGCCTTCTCGTAGCGCACGCGCAAGGCGCCGCCGCCTGGCAACCCGGTTGGCTGGAAGTCATGCTGGATCGCAGAACCCTATACGACGACTCCCGAGGCATGGGAGAAGGCGTCGTGGATAATAAGGAGACACAAATGCGCTACTGGCTTCTCCTCGAAGACTCCTACGCTAAGACCCCGGAAGCCGACCCCCTATCCCGTCCCAGCCTGTTCGCCCACCACTTATCAAACAGTTTAATCTACCCCCCGAACGTGTACGTCTCCGAGAGCAACATCAGCCCGACGTCGCTTAGCCTCTTCGACGCGGGTATTCCATGCGACGTGCACATCGTCAACGTGCGAACACTCTCCGACACGGCGCAGTTTCCAAGCAGAAACGCGCTGCTCGTAGCGCAGCGGCATGGTTTCGCGTGTGACATTGGCGTAGGGGTAGCCGCGTGTGATAGTGCGCCCCCTGTGGCCCCCCGTGATAGTCAGACGGCGTCACCTTTGCTACAGCCCGGTACCGGGTTCCGGGACTTGTCGGTTGCAGAGGTGCATCATGTTTCGTTGACTGGGTTGCATGTTCATAGGCGGTTGCCTTCGCTGGATAAGGCGGAGATTGTACCGATGGGATTAGTAGCTGTAAATATCACGTTTGCTACGTGATTTATGTAAATGTTTAGGTTGATTTATACGTGGTAGCAGTGATGGGGTTGGGTGTTGCAACAAAGAGAGAGATAGAGACAGACAGAGAGACAGGGAGTGAGAGATATCGTAGAGAGAGACAATCGCCCTCATCACTGCTCCCACTAGTACCTAGTTAACTTATGGTGCAGTATTAGAGAGAGTTAGTTATGGGTTCTGGAATCACCTTACTCGATTGTACATAGTGAATTAGTGCTGGCGTATGAGTGCTGCTTCTTCAAAAACCAATAGTCACAGATGCTCTACTACGACCAGGAATTGAAAGAAATGAAACACTGGATTACTTTTATTTCATGAATACTTTTTTCTTCTTCTTTGAATGCCTCTTCTATCGAAGGTCTAGCATAAAAACAATAGTCGCGCTTATGACAGGCCACAGACTGTTCCGAGAGCCCCTATCAAAAATAGGAGTCCTGCAGCCATTGGAGAGCAAACTTTGTCGCCGTTGCAGCTTGGAGGAAGAAACAGCCACGCACATCCTTAAGCACTGCGCAGCTCTCTGTTATATTAAATTCAACCTATCCCACGTCCGCGAGGTGCATGGGTTCGCAAAAGAAGCCCGTCTGATGGGACTTTTCTAAAACTGTTTAATTAAGTGTTAAATGATGCTCTATGGACTTTATGTGGTCTGCGGTCACCTATTTATCGAAATAATAATCGAAGATTGGCGTCAACAATATTGTAAACACGTAGATACCATACTTCAGACTCCCCAAAAGGAAGTCAAGTATGTATAGATTCGTATGTACTTAGTCATGATGGCTGTACTAGGGGATTGTAATGCAGTGGTTACCCGTTGCCTTCTGCATCCTTATGGCTCTTCATTGAGTTCCTCCACCTTCGGGGTCCAACCCCAGGACAAAAGAGTGCCCTGGTAGTGGTTGCATATTTAGTGGCGGCAACTATTCGCCCCGTCACATAGTCATCCTCGGGCTACTGTGACTTTTGCTGGACCACCAGGCTTGCCACCACACCCTCTGATTAAGCCGCTGGTTGGTCGGGGACTGCTTATTCGTTATATTTGCAGCTAGCCACCATATCTGGCGGCCACTTCACTGCGACCCCGCTAGTAGTCTGCAGTTCAGCCCTAGCATACTATTTTAGAATACTTATTTATGCAGTATATTTATTCGTGACTCGTTCGCGAACTTGGCTAAACCGGCCTTAAGGAACCGAACCGAACCGAACCGGTAGTTTTTGTATGGGCTAACCCTAGTGGCCATTAAAATATACAGTATATCTATATCTATAAGGGAGATTTGCTAAAATCGCACCACTTTTTGTCTTTGGTTAATTCAGTCGCGCTAACTATCTTCTAGGCTGCAACATGGGCACCTGTAAGCTATATTGTATTTTCTGACATAAATCGGTTCAAGGTCAACACTAGCAGAAAGCTATTTTGCCTGTGGTAATAGGCGCAATTTAGGAAACTGGTTTCGTAAATTGAGCCTCTCGAAAAGTCCCGCAGAAACAGGGAACACAATAAGCACAAGTCTTAAGTGAGTGAGCGTGTCACCCCAAAATATGAAATAGAAAATAAAAACAAATAGTATCAGAAATTAATTAATTTTTCATAGACTGTACTATACCTACTACATTATTATTTCGTAGATCACCTCTTGTACTATTGGTTTTTGCATAAGCCTAATGACCTTTAAATACAGTATGTTGTTGGAGAGATGTATTTTTATATAGTGAGACAGCCTTTGTATTTCGTCCTCAGTGTTTTTGTATTCATATCTGTTGTCTCTCTGTTACTTTCTGTAAGCTACAAATAGGTTCTTAAGCATTATTGTATTGTAGCTAGTTTACAATATGAACGGAAGGATTTATTTATTATTCCTTTTGGGCATTTTGCAGTCATCTTCTACTATATGTTAGATTATTTCGCCGTTATGGTTGCCTATATTAAGCTGTAATTGTTATGTTTGTAATTTTTGTTGTATAGTTTCTATTTTTATTTGTCTGAATTGTTAGTTAAGCGAGTACACTAGTTTCATTTCTCTTTGGCGACATACCCTTGTAAAAGGCGGTACACACGACGGTTCCACGTGGCGTGAGACGCTGGGAAATTTATCATGGGAGCTAATGATAACTTTTCTTAATGGTTTTTTTTTGGTGTGTTTATTATTGACGATTGCCGAAAGGACTGTTTGTGTCTTAATGGATCAATAAATTATATTCTATTCTATTCTAATGGACTGATGATAGGTTGGTGCGAAGAAAAGGTAATTTCTGAACGTACTTCCGAAAGTTTTGTGACGTTGACGCGTTTTCTGGCGTGTCTAGGTGGAAACCCGTGCGTAATTTTTGTGCAGTCGACTTCACGCCAGCTGCCGAAATCGTCGAGTAAGCGACAAGAAATCTTCTGCTAGTCCTATCGCTACAATGGAAAAGGCAAAGGGCGACTAGGAAAATCGTGCGTGTGTACCGGGCCTTAGTAATCGTTAATAAAATATAATAGATCGGGCCATAAGCTAATTTTGGCCGGTAGCGGGCAAGCATAGGTGGTATTAGCCATAATGTCGTGTAATGTGAACCGGTTTGAAATTTTGTTCATGCAAAAATGACAACAGCAATGATGCGTAAAAGTTCTGTGCAATTGACGCTGGATCGCAACTGCGGGAGTTGTTGATTGCCTGAGTCTCGAGTGGCTATCTTACAAGTTTCAATTTGACTGTATTGGATTTACGGTGGGCACCACCCGCTTACGCTGGGTCACCACCGCGGAATCTTGGTTTGACTGAGCTGTGGATGGTCATCCTACGGACCTGGTATTAGTTAATTATTAATTATCTGGGCCTACTGTCCCGTAAACCTTTCACATAATTGTCAGATTTATAATATTTTAGATGCATAAGTTATGTTAGTTAGACCTGGATAAGAAATAAACTTAATTAATAAAAAAGATGTTTCATAATATATATATCGTCACCCTAAAGTCAGAAGGGCGTAACCAACATTTTTGGGGAGGAAATTGAGTTATGATCAGATTTAGTGACCATGTCGTAAGTTCTACAATACCTTTGCATGTGCCGAAAAAAATCATAGGTGAAAAATTTCGATTAAAGGAGTCTGCCCACCACACCGTATCATACCTTGACCGTGCTATGAACTTATCAAGCACGGAAAGCAATACGGTACGGCTTGCTTTGCCCACTGAAACGAATCGACTGCGTTTAATGCCCGCGTGATGTCCGTATGACACCAAGGGGGTAACGCAGTTTCTACCGCGCGGAACGTATCGGCACCGGCAAAATATTCTCGTCGACAATTCTTTACGCTTCGTGCATGGCACGCGACGGTACTGGTCGGTGACGGAACGGTCTAGTGGGCATAGTGTCATGCTTTTCTATACAAAGAATATTTTTTTGCCTGACACGTTCCTATTACGGTCATGGTATGATACGGTGTAGTGGGCAGACTCCTTAAGAGGGTGTATCTGACTGTTTGTTATGAGCAAACGTATCTTTAATCGCAATTTTTTGAAATTTTGTGTTTGACTGTCTGTTCTGTTCTGACTTTCAATTTAGTAAATCTATTTTATTTATTTATCTAATTTATTACGCTCTGATTTAATGATTTAATCGATCCTACATATGGTTTTCCTATTTAGACACACAACTACCCCCCCCCCCTCCCCGCCCCCAAATGGACTGAATCCGACCCTGTCTGACTTTAGGGTGACCCATGTCGTGGCCATCGTGAAGAAGACAGTCAAAACAAAACGTATCCGTTTTCAACCGAAACTTACCAGCCACTAAGGCCCAGGCCTGCCACTAAGTTAAGGGGAGCTTATCTCACTATAAGCTTTTGTGATAACCTCCCCTATACTTAGTGGCTAGATAAGGTCCGTTCGTCGGAAAGGGCCTAAGTTTTACAATGTTAAGAGTGTACAGCCCGTAGGAAATTGCCAATTTCCTACGGGCTGTACACTCTTAATAAGGAGACTATTATGTGGACTGAACTATAAATATGGTTACATTCAGCACTTTAGCAAAATAGCCTTGCGTGACCCAGTACCGTGATACAGATTCAATGGTCGAAAGCATTTCCAGCTGCGATAGTCGTTTATAGAAAGGTTGCGTGCTGCTCTCAACTAATGGTACATAACCATACTGTTCCTTTTTTTTGTGAAACCTTAATGGTGCTTTTTCTATTATTTTTTTTTCTTCATTTATTCCATCTTATGAAGCAGACTCGCTCACATTATTGGTTGAGTCGAGCAAACGCCTTTTACAATGGCTATGGTCTGAGCTGCCCATTGTCTCTTGTAGCCGGTGTGGGTTGACATTGAGGCCAAAATTCAGTCGGAAAAAATACCCTTAATGGCCGACCTGCGTCCATAAAAACCCCTTGAATAATAATGATCAGCTAAAGCAAGTGCGACTGACGTCCCTACCTACGTTCCTTCAATAATAATGATCTTCTAAATCAAGTGCACAAACTTCTGTCGGCACTGCCATTCCCTGCTGTCACTGACTGCTGAATACTGTAATGTGTTGATAAATCGCCTTTATGCACCAACTCATTAGCGCCAATGATTCTCGACCGTAAACGTCCTTATGCAGGTAAACTCTGAGGATGAAACCTAGGCAATGAATTATTAGTATAACTTAGGTCTATTATTCATTAGGCCTATTATAATGTAAATTGAAGTGATATAAATACAGTATAAATTGTTTTCGTGTAAATAAACCAATTATTGATAATACCAGTTCTTTCATTCGTTGTTTATGGCAGAGATTTCAAAATACTAAAAAAAAGTGGTCAAATGAAAAATGCATTCCTCTTGGAGAAACAGGCTACTAACCCGAAATATTTACTGCCACAGAATACCATAAGGTAGGTATATTTACTGCTAATTATATAAACATCGGTTTAATGCGTCGCAGTTCCGTACCTAGGTATAGTCCACGCAAAATGAGATAAGTATGGACATGGAATGTTTTGATCCTCTGCAGCACTGTAAAAATATTCTTTGCACAATTTTTGTTATGCCTTGCATCCAATGCAACAAGGTAACACAAAATGGTGCAAGGAATATTTTTAAAGTGTTGCACAGGATCAAAACATTCCATGTCCATACTTTTCTCATTTTGCGTGGACTATACCGGTGTAGCTTGTCGAAGGACGATGCAATTGAATAGGCAGTGTAGACTTGAATTGGTTTGTATTGCAGTGCTTCGACTCAAGTTAGAGTAATTTAACACACAGTGGTTACAATATGAGCTGTGAGACGAGAACGATACATGCTTACAATTAATATTGAATTTGATCCAGCCTGCTTCCATATAGAAAAACCAACTCTGTGTCCACAGCTAAAGGAGCTGATGAGACACAGAGGGTAGATTAAAGATATTATTGAATAAGAGAAATAAATACGTAAAAGGAAGATTGAGGAATATTGAATTATCTGAATGTGAACAGCGCCATCTAACGGGAAAAAGGTGAAGCTGGAAGCAGACTGGTTATTACACATGTGGGACTAAGTGGTCCCCACATTACCCCCCTCCTAAGACTGGAAGTCGGAGAAATGTCGTGGAACGTGGATGTGACGACCTGAGCGAGTGGTGCGAGTCGGTGGTGTCGGCACGACGTCAGTGGCAGGAAGTGGTGAGGAGACCTTCTCCTGAGGTTTATCTTGAGCAGGATGCTGATGCGGGGGGTTGATCGTAGACTGGTGAGACGGTTCGTCTGTACTGGCATTAATGTAGGCCGGCTTGACCCTGTCCATTGACACAGTAACCGCACGACCGCGGCTTGAAATCGTAACTGTTTTGTCGGTGCGACTTAACACAGGGAATGGTCCCGCATAAGGACGTTCGAGGGAAGCACGGACGTGGTCTTGTCTCACGAAAACGTGCGTGGCCTTGGCAAGGTCTTGTGGGATGAATGTTTGATGAGCCCCGTGTCTCTTGACGCGAGTGGGGCGTAGTGAGTCGAATTTCCTTCGAAGTGAGATGAGAGTGTCCGCCGGACTCTGATTTGAAGGAGGAGTTGTCAGCATCTGTCCTGGTAGTCTTAATGGTTCACCATAGACCAGATCTGCTGGAGAAGCTTGAAGATCTTTCTTAAGAGTGGCGCGCATGCCCAGTAAAACTAGCGGAAGGGCTTCCGTCCATTTGTCATTGGCATGACACATAATGGAGGCTTTGAGTGAGCGGTGCATACGCTCTACCATGCCGTTGGATGCAGGGTGGTAACTGGTAGTCCGTGCATGGTGAAATCCGCATAATCGGGCCAGGTCAGCAAACAAATGGCTCTCAAACTGTCGGCCGCGATCTGTAGTAATTGTCTCCGGGCACCCAAACCGGCTGATCCAGCAGGAAATGAGGGTTCTGGCGACGTTTTCGGCGGTGATGTTCACCATAGGAACGGCTTCCGGCCATCGCGTGAAACGGTCAACGAGTGTTAACAAATACGTGTAGCCTTCCGACGGTGGTAATGGGCCTACAATGTCGAGGTGTATGTGCTGAAACCGTCGGTCAGGCTGAGTAAAGGTTCCAATCGCAGTGAGGGTGTGTCGATGTATCTTGGACAATTGACAGTTGACACACAGACGAGCCCAAGCGCGGCAATCCTTACGGATAGAAGGCCATATGTAGCGTTGGGCAACCAGGTTAGCAGACGCTGCTATTCCTGGGTGATGTAGGCTGTGTAGGTGCTCGAAAAGTTGTCGACGTAATGGTTTGGGCACAAATGGGCGTTGTATGTCTTGACTAGAATCGCACGTAAGGACTGAATCAGAGCCCGGAATGGGAACATCAACGAGGATGAGGGACGTCTTTCTACTGGACCGAAGCTCTTTGAGTTCTCTGTCGTCTTTCTGAGCAGAAGAAAGTTGCTCAGGAGATACGGGAGTAGAGATTGCTTCGATTCTTGAGAATGCATCAGCGGCCATGTTGTCCTGCCCAGCGATGTATTGGATGTCCGTGGTGAATTGAGAGACGAATTCCATTTGCCGCATTTGGCGAGGTGAGCAACTTGTTTTTGGATTCTGAAAAGCGTGCGTCAACGGTTTGTGATCGGTATACACGACAAAAGCGCGCGCTTCTAGCAGGTAACGGAAATGACGAATGGCGTCGTGTACCGCAAGCAATTCGCGATCGTAGGCGGACCATGTTCGTTGGTTTTCTTTAAGTTTCTGCGAGAAGAATGCTAATGGCTGCCAATGATCGTTGATCCGTTGTTGGACTGTAGCTCCGATACTGGTGTCTGATGCATCTGTGACTAGTGCAATCGGAGCCGTATGATCTGGATGCGCGAGTAGGGTGATGCGTGCCAGACTGTGTTTGCATGAGCTGAAAGCTTCGGTAAGCTTTGTTGTCCATGGTATCGTAGCGTTCCCTTTTACCTTGTCTCCAGATAACAACGTGTTGAGTGGTGCTTGTTCGTTGGCTGCATTTGGTAGGAACCGGCGGTAGTAGTTAATCATGCCAAGGAAACGGCGTAGATCTTTGAATGTCTTTGGAAGAGGGTATTCAGTGAGTGCCTTTACCCTGTCTGGTAGGGCTTGTGTGCCTTCTGCTGACACGAGGTAACCAAGAAAGCTGATTGACCCAACGCCGAGGGTACACTTGCTAGGATTAATGACTAGGCCATATTCTCGGAATCGTTGGAAGAGTTGACGTAGGTGTGATTCGTGCTCCTGCTTATCACTTGATGCAACCAGTACGTCGTCGATGTATGAATATGCCCACGGGAGGTCGCGTAGGATGTTATCCATGAAGCGTTGGAAGGTTTGAGCAGCATTGCGAAGACCGAATGTCATGAATGGGAATTCGAAAAGGCCGAACGGAGTATTTATTGCTGTCTTTGGAATGTCACCATTGGAAACTGGTATCTGGGTGAATGCTTTGACCAGGTCTATTTTGCTGAATACGGTTTTTCCTCGCAATTCTGCACTGAAATCTGCGATGTGGCGGACTGGGTACGCGTCAGGAATTGTTCGAGCATTGAGCCGTCTGTAGTCCCCGCATGGGCGCCATGAATGGTCGCTTTTAGGTACTAGGTGTAATGGTGAGGCCCATGGGCTGTCGGACGGACGACATACGCCGGTCTGGATCATGTCGTTGAACTCCTTTTTGGCGATAATAAACTTGTCCGGGGCCAACCGGCGTGGGCGAGCGGAGACGGGAGGTCCGTCTGTCGTTCTAATGTAGTGGACCGTGGAGTGTTTGACCTGGTCTGTGGGTTGTCTCGGCCGCGTGAGGTCGCTAAATTCCTCAATTATTACTTTTAGACTGGCCGGGGTACTGTGCGGTATTGTTAAGGTAGAAACGCTAGGTTGCTTGGAGGGGCTTTGACACAGGTTCGCCTTGCGATGCGTTGTCCCGTCGATCAGCTTTGAGTTCTGGAGATCCACCAGCAAATTAGAGGCTGCGAGAAAGTCTGCACCGATGATGGGTTGCGTGACATCGGCAATGATGAAATTCCAACGGAAACTGCGTCGTAATCCCAGGTCCAGTTGTTGAGCTGTTGTTCCGTACGTATTGATGATTGTGCCATTGGCGGCAGTCAGCTCGAGTTGAGTACGACGGAGCGGTAGGTTGAGACGGGCACGTGGAAAAACGCAGATGTCGGACCCTGTGTCAATGAGATAACGTATCTTGGTGCAAGGGTCCGTGATAAGAAGGCGATGTGAGGTTTTAAGCAGGTGTGTAGTGGCGCAGGCAGGCCCTGCCTTTACTGGCTGCGATCGTCGTTTTTCGGAAATCTGCATGGCTGCTGGCACTTTCTGGCCTTCCTCCCATAGGTTTGGTGGTAAAAACACCAAGTTGGGTCTTGTTTAGGCGCTGGTGAACGGAACTGGCGCTGGAACCGTGGCTGTGTGGCACGTTGTCCGTATCTGTCGGCGAACTGTGCCTGTAGAGCCGCGACGTTCTCTGTTAACGTCTTCAATAGGTCCACAGGGGCCATTGTGCACTCAAGAATCCGGTCACGTGTTGCTGAATTGATGGTGGCCATCTTGTCGGCGAGGTTCGCGACGTCACCTAGTGACAGGTGATCATGACCGATGATTGCCAATTGTATAGCGTGCGGGAGGCGAGACGTCCAAATGGTGCGTAAAACCGAGTCTGATATGGCTTTCTCTGCGAGGGCCCACAGTCTCCGGAGAAAAGAGCTGGGAGTTTTGTCCCCTATGTCTTCCGACATTAGTAGCTGAATGCGACTGCTTGCTGGAAGACTCATTCGTTGGATTAACTGCGTTTTTAGCTCAGTGTATGGGTTTACTGGTACTGGGGCAGCTAACAAATCTGAGATCTCGCTGAGGGTACTTTGGTCGAGCGCTGAAAGGACGTGGTAATATTTCGTCGTTTCCATTGTGACCCCAGCAAGTGCGAACTGAGCCTCCGCTTGAGTGAACCACAGTGCCGGTGACAGGTTGGCCGACTGTGTCCAGAAGGGTGGAAGCTTGACCGAGACTGCCATCGTACTAGCAGGGCCTGTCATCTTGGTTGTAGCCGTGGGTGTCGGTGTTGTGGCTGTAGCAGTTGTAGCTGTAGCGGTTGTAGCTGTAGCGGTCGTAGCTGTAGCGGTTGTAGCTGTAGCGGTCGTAGCTGTAGCGGTTGTGGCTGTAGTCTGCGGCATCTTGCAGGTTGTGGCTGTGCTGCTGCGGTGAATGTAGCTGCTCCGGGGTGGTTTCCACCGCCTATGGCCGGATGAGACGTTCTGGAGGCTGGAACTGGAACTGGAACGGGCTGGAACTGGCTGGAAGCTGGAACTGGCTGGAACTGGAACTGGCTGGAAGCTGGAACTGGCTGGAACTGGCTGGAACTGGAACTGGCTGGAACTGGAACTGGCTGGAACTGGAGCTGGCTGGAACTGGAGCTGGCTGGAACTGGAACTGGCTGGAACTGGCTGGAACTGGAATTGGCTGGAACTGGAACTGGCTGGAACTGGAGCTGGAACTGGAGCTGGAACTGGAATCTGGAAGGCTGCTTGTTCCGTTGTCGAGGGTCACCAATGTAGCTTGTCGAAGGACGATGCAATTGAATAGGCAGTGTAGACTTGAATTGGTTTGTATTGCAGTGCTTCGACTCAAGTTAGAGTAATTTAACACACAGTGGTTACAATATGAGCTGTGAGACGAGAACGATACATGCTTACAATTAATATTGAATTTGATCCAGCCTGCTTCCATATAGAAAAACCAACTCTGTGTCCACAGCTAAAGGAGCTGATGAGACACAGAGGGTAGATTAAAGATATTATTGAATAAGAGAAATAAATACGTAAAAGGAAGATTGAGGAATATTGAATTATCTGAATGTGAACAGCGCCATCTAACGGGAAAAAGGTGAAGCTGGAAGCAGACTGGTTATTACACATGTGGGACTAAGTGGTCCCCACACCGGTATGGGTTTTTTGTACAAAGTCGGTTTTCACAGAAAATATTGATCATAGAGCCGTCAAATCCATTAAATTAGCAGAAATGCTCCTCTACACTTCAACATATGACATATGGCCTTGGCTAACACCAAATTCAATAATTGTGGCCATCAGTGTTAGGCACCGTATAAGTATATAAAGTATCATGTATCAAAATGCTCAGAAAACTTTCTTCTGTTGTGATATTTTGCCAATTCTGCGATTGATATTCATGAAATACGGTACGGTATTTGATTTTTTTCACTTATAAGGCCTTTGCCCCTCCAATTGTCTTTTAAGTTGGTATTCCTAATAATAATTTCACGTGAGGAAATGTAAATTTACAGCGAATACTTACATTTTTTCTGAATGTCATCTGGTCACTTTCTTCTTATCTTTCTGACTGTGGAACGATACATTAATTTCATGCAATTGGCTCGCTCTTTTTTGTTTACTAAATCTTTTGAAATCTCTGCCTCATATCGGAATCTGGGTAGGCTACCACTGAACTTAAATATAAAGATCACAATAGTCTCAGACATTTTTATTCGACTTAGAATTCTATATATGAGAGAGGGGACATTCGAGCACGCCAAGAATATTCTTTTAATCCTGGGTCGACCAGCGACTCAGCGAGGCTGCTATGGCCATTAATCTGTGATTAAAAATGTAAACAATGTAAGTAATTTTACAATGGAAAGTACTACCGGTTTCAAAAATGTTTTGTTTGCATTTTAAACCCACAGGACTAGGTTAATACGCTACTAAACGGCATAGTAGACCCCCTGCTACGTATTTTCAATATCTAGCCGTAGGAGGAGACGGGGCGAAATATATATATTATGGAGTTCTGTGGGGCGGACGGCCCCAGAAATTAAAAAAAAATAGCGAATTAATCGGCCAAACATAAGTCAAATATGTATTGGTTCGAATAATAATATTCGAGTGTGTAATCAGGGCCTGCCCACGTAATAGGGGAACATCTGTACCGTTGCCTAGCAACACTGGAAGGAAACAACAACAAACATGTCATGGAAAGCAATTCCAGGGTGGACGGAAACCATATTTCCAGGCATTTTGTCTCCACAGCAGCAATATGGACCAAATCTTTATTCGCAAACGACCTCAAGTTTACCGTTACAAGTTTCGCTATATTTTAATGTGTATTTCTACCCGGTTTGGCTGGTCACTACGATTGTTATGATGACTGTTAAGGTAGGTCCACAGTCAAAAGTACGATACAATAAAAGTAAAAATATTGGTTCATTTAAGTTGTGGAAGACTGCTTTATGCATTATATAATAGGGTATTATTAATATTTGGAGTAGTTTTTTCATGGTATTTATTTACTATTTGGCGTGATGCGTTAGCCCTCAATAATTTTTATGAAAAAGCTACAATACCAAAAATTAAAAATATCCTCATATCATATGAAGTAGTCTTCAACAACTTAAATGAGCCAAATCTTTAAAATCTTGCATCGTTAATTAAATTTTTGGGTACATATTTCATACCGGACGTTCAATATTAATGAATTGCTGGATAGCAAAGAAATAAGTAATTAGCCTGCCATGGTAACTCCCAACTTGGTCTCTTGTTCGGAAATAGTCAATTTTACCAGTTTTCCTACTTCACCTCCGGATAATTGATACCACCATGGGCGTAGCCAGAGTTGCAGAGGGGGGACGTCCCCAAAAGATTAGATTTTACGAGTTAACTATAGATAGAGTTGGGTTTTCTTTAATGAACTTATACACTACAAAAAGGTGAGGGAAATTAAAAATAGATACAATAAATCTGATTTTAATGTTTATATAAAACATATAAACAATTTCAAATAAACCCGCGAAAACCAATCGATGTAATCGAACTTTCGCGCCTGTTCCCCTCTCTGGATCCAATCCCATCTACGCACATGAGTACCTTTATTATTAGGGCAGAACGTTCCACATTTCACGATTTAATTTGGCCCGCCTTCCATCTATCCACGATTGGCCATGAATAGAGGTCTCCATGTTGCAGATTCATTGCCTTACTAACCTGTACCGTTTCATAGCAGTTACAGTACAAATCTCCGTTGCCAGCATTGAAATATTAAGACTGTATCTCGGCTATTTTGGAAATTTATCGGAAAAAATACCGGAAGTCGCAGCGTTTTGGATGCTTTCGGTTTTATTACAATTTCCGCTGCAAGTAAGTCGCATATAGGCCTACAGTGTACATATTTCATACAGTAGGTACAATAACTTTGGTAAGTTGTTACCCGTTGTTATATTTGAAGCTTTCATCCTTAGCCCTGGAATTACATGAATGTTATTGAATAAATAAATATTGACTTTTTTTGTTCTATTACTAAGCCAATCTAGCGGAGTTAGGGCTGTAAAGCCCTCTCTTACACTCAACTAGGAGGACCCGGGACCGCCTGCTTTACATGCCCTCCGAAGCATGGCCAGAAAATGTAGCAAGTGTGAGACTTGAACCAACACATTGCTACATTTTCTGGCCATGTTTCGGAGGGCATGTAAAGAAGGCGGTCCCGGGTCTTCCTATGAATACAGTATGTAGCCCAACCTGCCCAACATCAACCAATGCAGTCTCTTGCTCCACCAATGGTTCTTCGAACCTATGACAGGACATACAGAGTAGTGGTACAGACTCCAACTTTCACCCGAAAGTTTGGTGGTTCGAGTCCCACACTTGCTACATTTCCTGGCCATACTTCGGAGGGCATGTAAAGCAGGCGGTCCCAGTCCTTCCTAATTGATTGTGAGAGAGGGTTTACAGCCCTATCTCCGCTAGATTGGCTCAGTAACAGAACAAAAAGACAATATTTATTTATTTATTATTTATTTATGATGGACGGAACTGAGTTCCCTTATTAATTACCACTTTAGGGAGGGATTTCAATGTATTTTATAAGCAATAGATGAGCGTGTCAACTTGACGAAATTAATTAATTTCTTCTTCCACAGACACAAAGAAATTAAAATGGAGTGATGAAAAATGTACAAAAATAAAAGTTTTTACAGAGAATTTAAATTTCCTCATTATTAGTTATAAACCCAATAAAATGCGTTAAACCGATCTTATAGAACAGTATAATAGTAAATCAGTCGGGTAAGTTGACTGCATTTTGAGAAAGCTTGCAATTTTCTTAATGCATTTTTCATCTGACCACTTTCATTTCATCAAGGCTGCTGCAGCCTGATCGGGGCGTTTATAATACCGGTATTTATTTAATCCACTGGTAAACAAGATAATTTTATAATGGAAAGTGCTATTCAAAATTTGTTTGTTTACAGTTAAAATCCTAGGGTATTTATTTAACCCCGGTATTATAAACGCCTCGATCAGACTGCAGGTAGAACGAGAAATTAATTAATTTCGTGAAAAATACATGATTAGTCCTTGTTGAGAAAATATTTTGAAATCTGATGAAGAATATCGCTAATATAGTCTAATTTATATACAAATATTTCATTTATACTAGCGTTCATATGTACAGTTAGGTGTAAGAGAGAGCCATAGGCCCTAATCTGGCTGTATCGACATTAATTTCAATAAAGACTTTATTATTATTTTCAGATTTTCCTAACTGTGAACCCCCACCTAAACCTGGAAGCTATTCAGTACTGCGTCCAGGGAGTTATGTTGGTAATGCTGATTTCGCAGCTCGTCATCGGGTTCCATGCATTGAGGGTTGCGTCACGGACTCAAGCCGCCAGATTTCAAATCATGCAGATGCAAGCTAATACCAGCCATATTGATTGAAGTTTAATATTTGTGATCGCGCCAAAAATGAAAATTTTAAAATTTTTTACTTCATTATTGGTGCGCAATATCTACAGTATCAACATGGAATAAAGCTATGATTATTTTGTTATTTGCGGATCGATAATAATAATAATGCTCGGTTTTGGATATTGTCTCATCAATAAAGCAAAAAAGAAAACGTAAATCTCCTAAAGTTTGGGTTCGCGACTGGGTAGCGATACGGGAGAAACTGGGACTACATGCCCGCCAAAGCAATATTTAAATAGTTTTTAATCCCTAATTTTATCAAGGTCTGACATGGCATTAAACTATATTATACTCTTCAAATAATAATAAAGTTTTTTTGGTTAAACAAAGTGTTCCAAATGTCATCCTATCGTAGTCGGGTAGCATGAAATAGTCCTTAACAACTTGATATAGATTAATCTTTAATAACTTAGTTTATTAAATAAAAAATAAAAACTGACTGATTATGGGGTGATTCAATATTTAACTTCCTTATCGTCTTAAATGCCGATAAAGTGTAACATTCACCCATTATTCAAGAGCCTGCTTATGGGGCCCCCATCCGTGGAAACACTTCGTGAATCGCCTTGATTCCTTGTTCTTTAGCGTCAAAAATAGTTTTCTAGGCCGTTCCGGCTGCTTTACTCGCATGTGCTGAATATATACCTGTTGAAAATCAAAAAAGTTACACATTATTATTATCATCCTAGGCAGGACCCGTGGCAGGCGCAGAAGTTGGCCAGTCAACACCCGCTGGTTATCAAGCAGCAACGTTGGAAATACGTTTGAAATATAAAGCCCTTTTTTACACAGAACTAGAAAGGCCCGGGACCGCCACTTTACATGCCCTCCGAAGCATGACCAGAAGATGAAAGAAGTATGGGACTCAAACCAATAACCTTTCAGGTGAAAGTCGAAGTCCGTACCACTACTCCACCTGTCTAACCTGCGTGTTACGTCCGCTTTTAAATTTCTAACCCAATAGTAGTTGAATACTTGCTTAGGAAAAAAAACAACGAACATGACAACTGGACATGATGTAGAGTAGTGGTACGCATTTTGACTATCCTCCAAAAGGTTGTTGGTTAGAGTCAGACACTTTCTCCTCATTTTTGGGTCATGCTTCGGAGGGCACGTAAGTAAATAATATATTATAGTTTACCTTTAAAATGTCAACTCCAGCACTAAGTACTCTATAGAGACTTGTGCGTAAAGTAGGCGTTGAGTGTAAGAGAGGGCTTTATTGCCCTAACTCCGCTAGATTGGCTTAGTAATAGAACAAAAGGCATTATTCATCTATTTAGTTTGTTCTATTTGACTAATCTGTGCCTATGAAATTATTAAAATAAACAAAGTGTTTCTATTAATGGTCCAACAGTAGTGGGTGATATGAGGTGTTATACAGGGCGTTTTTCGTTGTTGTTTCTAAAGTCTACTTTCAGCATTCCTGCTTTAATCAACCCTGTCAGCCTGGCGGGGGGAGTGAGTCTGTTTGTTAACTTGAGGCACCATAAGGACAGACTCTTCCACCTCGGGGAAAGGGGAGTTGACTGACAGGGTGGACCTCCTGATTATAGTGGATTCCGAACCACTAGGGGAATATGGTTAAGTCACACGATTAAATCGGAGGTGACCAGGACTCGACACGCACGTAGACTGACTGGTATAGGCTTAGCGCGTTATCATGTCCCACCATGTTCCCCTGCCAACGCTGTGCACACTATTAAGTTTACCGCAGTTTGAAACATGTTCTGCTCTAATGGATTTAACATGGTAAGGCCGATGGCTGGGGGGGGGGGGGGGGCGTTTTACGTGGGAGTGGTGAGCATGCCAAACCGGCAAAGAGGGTTCGACTCAATTCTTCATTTGTTTTCTTTCCATAGGCGGGGTTTCCACCGACCGGCTAGGGCTAAAAACAAATACGGTGACGTGGTAGCAGACATTCAAGACTTAGGAGGGGTTTCCACCGACCTCGCATTGCAGAATACAAATGACATTGACGGAAATGTTTGTTTTCCTCTATGTCATAGTTAAAATTGATCAATGATCATAGAGTAAAATCACAAACAAACAAACTAAAATTAAAAAATGGCTTCATGGGTTATGTTAAGTACAAACATTTTAATAGATTTCTATAAAAAGAAAAATTCTAATTTCCGTCAATGTCATTTGCATTCTGCAATGCGAGGTCGGTGGATACCCCGCCTATGTCTTGAATGTCTGCTACCACGTCACCGTATTTGTATTTAGCCCTAGCCGGTCGGTGGAAACCGCGCCATAACATTATCAAAACTTACCTGCGATGACTTCAAAGCGAGTTTAATTTCCACTTCGCTGCATTTGGACCCCAGCCAGAGGAACACTTGATCTCCGTTGTCCAAAATCATTATATCATCGTCCGCCAAATCGTCTTGGCAAAAATCTGTGCATTTCTCAGAGACTGTGAAGTACCTGAAAGCCAAAAAGCCCAGAAAATGTAGCAAGTGTGGGACTCGAACCAACAGCCTTTCGGGTGAAAGTCGGAGTCTGTACCGCTACTCTGCTTGGCCTGACTATGTAAATGTTAGTCTGCTTTAACCTTAGTTTTTCGTTCTCCATTTTAGTTTAAAGTGTCTAGGGCCCGAGAAGCGTAGGGCTTAGAATGGTCACCCCGTGACAGTTGCTTCGATGGCACAATGAATAATCATCAACAACTGTCTAATTGCTAACTTACCCCTTTTCATTGGAACAGCGAAACAGCCTCGTATAATTCATAAAGGTGGCATCCACATCGTACGGCTTCCTGCCACCTAGTGCCACCCAGAAGAAATTCTCAGGCTCTTCACCCTCGTTGACGTATTGACAGCTAACCCACGGGCTGTTGAACTTCTCCTCGGCGATTTCCTCAATGAGTTGCACGTCGTCCGGATCGGCCTTGCTACCCAGCCACACGTAGACTATGGTTGCCTCTGGGTCGTCGTCTTGTTGTATGGGCACTTTGAGGATGTAGCTGCAAATAGTATACACATATCATTGAATACCAGTCCCTGGGCCTTCCATTGGTCGAACTCTACGTTAGCAGACTACTACAAACCACTGCGAGATTACTTCCTTGGACCTGGGAGAAAAGTTCCAATTAATTTGAAAATGATATGGGCGAAAGCACCAGTATACTAAATCGCTCATGCACGAGAAAAGTGACACATTTCTAAAAATTGCAAATTTGAGTTATTTATACAAAAATGTCGAGGAAAATATAGCGAATTTTATGAATGTAGAGTCACATATCTAGTTTAATTTGTTTCCATAAGATTGCGTTTTGTCACTGATCCATTGTCAAGTTTGACTACTTCGGGTTTGGGAATACTGACATAATTCGGAATGTGCTCCAGGCTTTGACGTGGTAATTACACTTCTCTTTCAAGTAAACTGTCACATCTCAAAAGTATTAAGTGCCTCGATAGTACTACAAGTAAAAACTAAAAAATGGTCAGAACTAAAATTTGAATTATCTCAAAAGTCAAGATTAAGAAATGTGTCACTTTTCTCGTGCATGAGCGATATGTACTCCAGGGTACCTCCCGTAGACTAAGGCTGCTTCTGGATGGTCGTCTTGTTGTATGGGCACTTTGAGGATGTAGCTGTAAATACAGGCATATCATTGACTATAAGCCTAGGCCTATTTTTTTAGTCTACTACAAGCCTATGCGAGATCACTTCCCTGGACCTGGGAAGAAAGTTCAATTTAATTTAAAAAATGGCACCATTATACAATACTATGTACTCCAGGGTACTTCTTCGTGCTGTTCAATGGACCAAGGCCCACGTCAGCGAACTAAAACATTTTTCTACTCTTCTCCTTCGGCAGGTATTCCCCTTTTTCTGCGAGTGAGATCATGGTGGAGCGTCGTGCAAAACAGAGATAACCCGATGAGCAGGCCAAAACCCATTAAGTACTGTACAGCCAGAAACGGAGGAAGTCAAAATGTACAAATAGTTATATTAGTAATTCACCCGATATGGTGGGCACCTACCAGAATGCAGAGTTGAGGGCAGTGGCGTCAGGTCGCATTTGAATGAGTCTGGTTGTCAGTGGCGTCCCGTTGGATCTCAAATGGTACAATTCTACCTGCCGCTCTTCAGGCTCTTCCTTACGTTTGCCTTGATGAATAATGAAGTGCCGTTTGAAATGTGCCATGAATTTAAGGTTTTCTTGCTGTTGCTGGGTGCGGACCACCTATAAACGAATTTTAAGAGTTAAATATTGCGCTTTCCGCAACGAAATAGCGGCAAGCAAACTACCTGCTTGACATATATTTTTGGGTAATTAATATTATACCTATCAGGCTGGTTAAAGAACTGATCAAGACACTGGTATGATTAATTTTTGTGCAGCATTTCATCAAATTCAGATAATATAAATGCAAGTAGTTCACTTTGAATGAACTCTAATTTATTGTAAGCATCCATAAGCCAGCATGAAAAGTACGAGGATATGTCTACCAACCAATATCTCACGGTGAAGCAGCCCCAGAGTTTTCACCATTGGCTCTTGTTGCAGTTGGGCTTATTGGGTAAATCTAGAAATAATTTTACAACCTAAAACCTACCTCCAGCCGGTCTCCAAACAGGGCAATAAACTTCTTCTGCAGCTGGAAGGTGAACTTGAGGTAGCCCATGTTGGACGCCTCGCGACCTTGCCAGAAATAGACAACACACTGGAATTCGTCATCTCCAGGCGGGGCCTCTTCGTCGGCTCCCTCAGACGGCACCCAGTACCGACAGAGGAACACATAGCAGTCTTTGCTGTAGAAGTGGCCTAGTTCCTCGTCGGGAAGCTTCTGGAACTTTTTCCCCTCAAGCACGAAAGCCTCCATCACCTGGAACGAAATCAAACATTGCAGTTTTTACAGTATGCTGACAGTAGTCAGGAACAACACACACGACTAAAAAACAAGCGGCCTTTTCATTAGATTGTTGTTGTTTCCAACGCCTGCTTTCAGCAACCCTGTCAGCCTGGCAGCGGGAGTGAGTCTGTTTGTTCACTTGAGGCACCCTAAGGGCAGACTCTTTCATCTCGGGGGAATGGGGAGTTGACTGACTGGGTGGACCTCCTGATTATAGTGGATTCCAAACCACTTGGGGAACATGGTAAAGTCACACGATTAATTCGGAGGTGACCAGGACTCGACACGCACATAGACTGACTAGTTTGTCTCCCCTGCCAACGCTGTGTACCCTACCAAGTTTGCTGCAGTTTGAAACATGCTCTGCTCTCATGGATTCAACATAGTAAGGCCGTTGGCGCCTATTTTTCAGTAGATGGGCCTCGCCTCGCCTTAGGACATCCCCATCCCATAATAGACGTTTTTCCCTGAGCTTAAGAGTGATTTCGGCAGTTCTCAACTCATCTCAGATCTGCGCGTTTCTTAGCCTGTCTGCCAGGGTCACTCCAGCTTTCCAGCGTAACATCTTCGTCTCCACCACATGAAGGAGCTGCTCATCTACACTCATTAAATTGTTTGTATGCGGTAAACCTTAAAAAAAAAATCTGTTTTCAAGGATAGCCGTCTAACCTACCTCCAAGTCGTCATTCCACTCTTTCATAAGCTCCAGAGCCTCTGCTGCAGGCATGGGAGGTTGTCTTGGGGTAAATAACGCAGCTAAATCAGACTTGGTTTCTTGAGCACGGGCCCACTTCGTTAAATCCGCTCCTGTTTTCGCAACTGAATCCGCAGTTCGCGTGAAATCAACGGCTATCACTTCATCCCAACCGGCGAACTTCAATTTGAATACCTGAAAAAAACATAGCTGGCCTGAGTATACAATAAAGGCAAGCGAAGTAAACTTCTGAACTTCCAGACTAGATCTTACTGGGGCAACCCGTCCATAATAGTGTACAATTCCCATCCCATGCATAGCTTATTTAACAAAGGACTAGTTGGACTTACGTTATATTGTATTAGTATTCATTAGAGGCAAGGGCTGCAGAGTCAACGAACTACTAGGGCGGAGCCCGCTGTCAGGGGAAGGTGCCAACGGATAGCTTAGCAGGAACAATTTAAACTAGTACAGTTTTGTCCATGCTGAAGGCCTTCCAGTAACCAAAAAGACAGGGCACATAACGTGTCTCACCGACCTTTTCCTTAGCCGTTCCGTTTAGCAGGCTTCTATAGTAACAACCGGAGTCTCTTGCTTTCTTAAACGCGAGAAACACAGGAATGCACGGGCCTATTCACCGTAGCATACATTTCCTGGCACAGCTGGGCCACGACCAACCTGTCTAGCCCTGTCGACTTCTTTCCCAGACAGACAAAGAGATCGGTACACGCGTTGGGCAGTTAGACATTCTCACCGTTCTTCAAAGCAAGGTCGAAGCGCTACCTACATTTTGTACACCTCTTGTTTCACCTACCTGGGTCTCGGTGCCTTCCTGAACACGAGAAACACAAGAATGCGTAGGTCTATCCATCATAGCGTACAGTTCCTGGCACAGCTTGGCAGCAGCCGCTCTGACTAGCCTCGTCGACTTCTTCCCCAGCCAGACGAACACGTCGGTCCACCCGTCGAGTAGGTAGACGTGCTTACTGTTCAGCAGACTGGGTACGAGTCTTTGTTGGGGTACTTCTACCTGAGGTAACTCCAGGTAGCCCATGCCGAGACGGATTTGGTAAAGGCGGGGCGATGGCGGCGTGAAGGACGAATTGACATGCTCCTGCAAGAAAACAGTTGGACAGTCAGTACATAACGGTGCATTAGAAGTACTAACGATAAACCAACTACTAGGCAATCTGTCGTATGCCGAAGGTACGGCAGTAAAAAAAAATAACTATGAAATACACAAATTATTATATAACAAGCTGCCGTGTCTTAGAAATTGACAGTGGATGGTGTATTTCAAAGCAGAAATTTCAAATTATTTTTGTAAACACATCTCGACCGAGTTTTTTTGAAGAAATTAATTGGTTCCTTGTTCTAGTGCCGCATACATATGAAAACCACTAGGTGAGTCTTTATCCGTCAGACCGTATTAAGACCCAATCAGAGTGGCCTCCTCCCGCGGGACACCAACGCTGTTTTGTGTATAAAGTCGAAATTCACAGTAAATATTTATTGTAAAGCTAGAAAAAGTATTTTTAGGTACTATGCGAAATATTTCTCGACATTTTCATATAAGATATGTGGCCGTCACCGATTTGCCACAATCGTCAGAATTGATTGGTATAAAAAAAAAAACGGTTGTTAAGGCATCCGGACACCATTCAATTCTGAAGATTGTGGCCAATCGGAGCTAGTGACGGCCACATATATATATCAAAATATCGAGAAATATTACTGCTTGAAATATTTTTCAAGCTCTGCAATCAATAATTACTGTGAAATTCAATTACAAAAAAAGACGAGTGGCGTTGGTATCCCGCGGGAGGGGACGGGGCCTTAAAGAGAGGGCATGTTACCTTAAGTACGGGTAGAGAATCCTCCTCCTTCCACTGTAAATGTTGCCAGAATTCGACAGAACACTCGCCAGCTACGTCTTCATTCACAATTTCCGACCGGTTTTTCCTCTCATTCTTATTTATCTTCTCAGCCACTAGTCGGGCTTTGGATTTCAGCGTGTTTTTGGATTTTGGTCCGTGCCACAGATATATTACGGAGCCTTTGTCGAGGACGAACACAAACCTGATAAAACCATTAAATCTTATTTAGTTATATATAATGTTGTGTGTTCCCAATCGTTCGATGGTATTAAGG